>CM046473.1:14585785-15325412 GCA_025506415.1 Flaveria robusta
GGTTTGAGATTAGAACTCTATAGATCAATTGATTAGTGCAATCTACTACTACTAATCATTCCTCTTTAGTCGGCCTTTATTGAGTGTGATTATAATTTTGTCCGACGTTTGTGTTTGTGTATTTATGTGATGTATGGCAATTGATCTATGCTTGAGCTTGTTAATTGTCTCTTGAATCTGATTTGTGGATTAGAGCATATGTAATTCAATTTGTATGGATCGGTTGTTGGGTGATTATGCAAGTTGTGATAATATTTTAAGTATAATAAATTGGTATCCATCTACATGTAATACTTTGATTTTCGTTATATTTCTGAACTTGAATAAAAGGGGCGTTCGGGATTGATTTTTAAAGAAACTTATTGAATTATTTGAATAAGTTAATGTGACCAACTCGACTTTTGGGCCTTGAAAATTTTTTTTTAGAAACCTTAAATGAGCAATACTTAGGGAGCCCTTAAATTGGGCCAGAGAGCCTTGGGCTTAAGCCCACGTTAATACACACACCTACATGGGCTTTGGCCCATCAAACAATAATTAGGCCATTGGGCCATAATACTTAATGGGCATTGGCCCGCAAAACCAATATGGGCCAGTGGGCCGCACACGATTACGGGACATGATGAACCGACCAAATGGACTTCGAGCCCAATAAGCTTAGAAGACAAAAATTAAGTAAACCTTAGCTAATAAATCCGATTAGAGAAGCATTACTAATAAACTAAACTTTAAAACCATAAGCATCAATCCATCCAAACAAAAGACAAATAAACGAAACCATAACGATTGTTACAACCTCAAAGAATCAACTAGCGAACATAACTTTAAAAGTTATAAAAATATCAAATATTAAGAGATGAACTCATAAGTTTTAAACGCTTGTAATCATAAAAGAATAAAAGACTCAAATTTTATAAAAACATAAAAACATCTTGAAACAACTAATTCAATAATATGACACCACATATAATTGCGTAAAATAATAATTAAAACTTAAGTAAATAAAATACATGGTAAATTACATTCTTGATCATCTAACTTTATTCAACTAAAACCCATGACAAGTTGAATATGGTATTAACACTAAATTCAATTTTAATAAACTCCTAAAATAAGAAATAAACACATTCATATAAAAATATATACATATATATACATAAATATTACACTCTTGCCTTAACCATCTTGAATAGTATTAATAAAAAAGATAGTAAACTATGCATACACTAATATATAACACCTTTTCAACAAATACATACATACATATATAAGCACATCACACGACACACACACACACATACATGCATGCATGCGTGTAAACACATGCACATACACACCTGCATATATATATACGTATGTGTATGCATATATCACAACACACATACACAAATATATATATACATATACGCGATGCATGCACCTATACAATATATATATATATAATATATAATATATATCTATAATATATATATATATATATAAATTAAAAAGAAAAATAAAATAGATAATCAGGTTAGCTCAAATCACCACCCCATGGAACCAATGCATGGGGGTTGTATGCCTAGAATCTCTCCAAACTACAATCTCAAAAAGATCTTGCTTCAGCCAAGGAAGAAGATCTTACACCTTCATCCTTCCATCCTCTCTCTCTTTCGGCCGAGCAACCACAAAACCCCCTTACACCCCAAACATTCATCCATCCCATCCTCAAAACACTCTCAAAACTCTCTCTACTTGAAAACCACTAACCAAGAACTCTCTTGCACACCCAATAACATCAAACTCCAGCCATTTTGCAAGTTAAAATCGGGACAAGGGTGAAGCATTGTCAACTAGTAACACCAAGGTAACACTACTTGAACACACATCCACACATCTTCAAGTTCGCATCTTCATTTCTTTAATCTTATGACCTGCACTAACCCACTATTTTGAACAGCCTTCTCTTACTTTCTCAAGCTCATTCAACAGCCCAACATCTATCTCAGCCTCTCTCACGTCAAGGTATCTAGTTACTACCCGAAAACACGTGAAACATCGCGTATTGTCACGAAAGTGACATAACAAACCCCATGACACCCAACATCGTATGAACCCTCAAAACACTCTGTTTTTTAGAAAGTAAAAGATACAAAACTATTTTCAAAACTTCATTTGGTTAGAAACACGGTTTTAGCTAAAATAGGCTACCCGAAAACTTGATTTTTCACGAAATATGAAAATATATTGTAAGAGCCTAAAAACTATGATCTAAATATTTTTGAAAGTTTAAAGAGATCATATGATGACATAAATAAATTTTCATAACTTAAACATATGTATTTCTCTTTTTATGAATAAAACAAAATGTTAAGAATATGTATTTTTTAAAAATAAAGAAATAAGTTGGAGAAATTAAGTTACTGAAATTATAGTGTTATTTAGATTTAATTATGATATTAAAATGTTTGGTAAGGGAAAAATCAGAATAAAACACTTAGAAATTCAAAACCGAGACTTAACCGAGACCTAACGAGACTAACCGAGCTAGGTAACGGAAATAGTGAAACTACATAATTTGGTTGTAAAAATTTCCAGTAGACTTAAAATAGTAACAAAAGCCTAGAAATCGAATTTCATAATTTTTAGAATTTATTTCATTGGTCAACAAAAATACAAAGGATATTCACTTTAAAATAAAGAAAATTGTTAAAAACAGGTTTAAGGGCAATAATTGTGAAGAATCCAGAACTTAAAGATAATTATAAGTATTATAAATACTTAGATGGAAAAAATTTGACCAAAGTCAACCAAAACCGAAAACCCGTTAAAATCGAAACCCGAACATTAAAATATCAAAAATCTGCAAAGCACCTCAAAATAATGAATCTATAGTAACTAATGGCCTAATAATGATAAAAATAAGTTAAAAACCAAATATTACCATTTATGGAATTTTATAAGAATTTATATAAATTTTTAACGTTAATATAAATTAGTTAACGGCCCGCTAGAAGAAAAAATAATAATAATATATAAAAATATTTAAACTAAGATAGTCAACATTTTTAGTAAACCATGACCCTCAAACTTAAAATGAATCGAAACATATAATAAAATAAATGAACTTAAAACTACAACGCATAACACACCCGAAACACGGCCCGATACGCGTTTAAAAACCCAATACCCAAATCACCAACCACATGAACATGACCATAACATTTCAGAGACTAAGGGGCTATTTAGCAGCCTTTTAATCAGCCTCTTAATGGTTCAAATGTCTGAATGATTCAGCACTTAATGGTTTAGACTGTTTGTTTCGCGAGCAAATGTCTGAATGGTTCAGACATTTGCCTCTGAATGGTTAAGCATTATACTAATGCTGAATGGTTAAAAGGTCTAATGCTGAATGGTTAAAAACTTTTATCTGAATTGGTCAGACATTTTCCTTTTAATAGTTAAGCGATATAATAGATCTTAATGGTTTAGACCTCTTAATGGTTCAGCACTTAATAGTTCAGACCTCTTATTGTTTCAGCACTTAATCATTTAGATATTGTCAAACAGCCCCTAAGTAACACTCTAGATAAGATATAACCAAAGACAAACATCATTTGGACAATCTAACCACCTAGTTTGTGATAACCCTAAATTCCTACTTCCCGAAACGGCTAACGAGAAAACAATCCATTGAACCCGTAAAGAAAAACCCAAAAGACATAAAAATGAATTTATTACAGGAACCCAAATCTATTGAAGCAACAAAAGTCAACAAAATTGACTTAAGTGTCAAATTCCAAACTTTATGGTTAAAAATGCCATTTTAGCAAAGATGAGTGACCAAACTTGCCAACTAATGAAACCTTTGCTGTTTTGGGAACCTATCACACTTATAGAACTAATAATAATCTGAATTTATAAGATATTAAATTTAACTTAAACATCACATAAAGTCATAAACACAAAACCCTAGACCTAAAACAAGTTTACGCATACAAATTGGAAATTATCAAGCCATTTATGACAAATGAAAAACATGTAGGTTGACTTAATTAATTACTTAATAAGGTGCTAATTCACTTGAAACAAACATAGAAACCCTTCCAGTCGGTAGCATCCAAACCTTACACGCAACCCCTTGATCAATCTCGAGTGAGTCTCATGACCCTCTTTTTACTTTAACATTTTGGGGTGAAATACATACTCGTTGGTTAGTATATTATTGTGGTGCAATCCTATCTGCTATTGTCACCGAACGGAGTACAATCATTAACTCTATTAGGAGCCACGTGATTTGTGGATAGTACTATTTGGGGAATCCCCCGCGCACAATGGGCCCTTTATGCAGGGAAACCCCCCATTGAGATAAATAATCGTTGTGTCACAAATTAGTGCCATTTAACTGTGCTTAGGAGGGCATAATTAAACCCAACAATCTAGTAGTAACGGGTTAGGGGATTATTTTAGCACTCGGCGGGTAAGTCCGTGTCAGGCTTGATTGTGATAGATTCTATTGTGCACCTTGAATATTATGTCATTATTGTAACATTCAGATTTATTGAATACTATGTTTATCATGGAAAGTGATGTGTCTTAAACTCATGAGCTGACCAACATATTGTTGACGTATTTTGGGTGTGTATTTCAGGTGATGTTAATTGACAGATGTCGAAAGGATAGATGCCGCCTTAGATGGACCCCTTGGAGATTTAGCCACCGCCCTGCCCCTTTTATTTATCCAAAAGCAATTACATCTTATGTTTTATATTCGGATATTAGACAGCTTAATTATGAATTTTTTAAGTGATGTAATGATTTAATTTGACTACCTTTAATTTCCGCTGCATTGTGATAATATCAGTTAGTCACGACCAAACTCGGTAAACGAGGGTGTGACAGTTAATATGTCAATATAGAGTGACCTATTGACTTATTTTTGTCACAACCCATCATAACGACTTATAATTTTTCAAAAAGTTGATAAGTTATAAGTTATTTCAAATTAGCAATCCCAAACAACATCTAAGTAGTATTTTAACTTTCGTATTTTGTTTCTTTGATTTTGATTGTGTTTTTTTTATTTTAATAACCTGCGCTATACAAAGGGGTTATAGAATTTAAATGATTTAATTATAATGAGTTTATACGTTATACATAACCACTCGAAAAAAGATTTGATGCGAGAGGCTGATAACAAAGTGTAATAGCAAAAATAATATAAAAAATAAATACCTTAAAACAGCGAATAAAAATAACGAATGTGTAATTGTGACTTTACAATAATTAACGAACTCTATTTTAAATTGATTTAAAATAAAATTTGAAATAACTCGAACGTTTAGGTATACAATGTAAAAAAAGTTCAGGTGCTTAAATGTGAATTTGGCATAAATCGAAGGCTTAAATATAAAATATAAAATAAAACAAAATGAACAGGTAGCAATTTGGAAAAAAAATAAAATGAGAGAAAATGGTTAGTTTCAAAAAATCCTTACAGATTTAAATGTAAAATTATAAAAAAATAAAGTAGGTTTTTTATTAACTTGTAGTAATGGTAACATTGAGAAAACCTATACATTCACTACTTATAATTTTTTTCTATTTGTTATATATAGTGATGCAACGAGTGTTATCGAGACTATATTTCTGACCTTTATTAATCGTTGATATATCTGGGTATCATTACTATAACTATTTAAATATTTAGTGCTTATATACTTAAGTGTTTAAATACTATAATACTTAACTCAAATAGTGTTATGTTATAAAATATAAATAAAAAAGAGTAAATTACAAATTTTGTCCTTTGAGTGTACCTAAAATTATGAATCTTGTTCTTAAAATTTGATAAATACACTAATAGGGTGTGGAACGAATGTTAACCCTTCTTTATTATGATAATCGTGTTAACTTTTGAAGATCAATCAAAATCATTATTTCTTTTGATGGAATAATATTATTACATATATACAAATATATGTTCTTATATGTATATGTGTAAATTAATAAGCGTAAAAAAGTTACGATTAGTGTAAGTTACATAAACCAGGTAAATATTTACATAAGTGTAAGTAATTTACACTAGTCGTAACTTTTTTACGATTATAAATTTACACATATACATAAAAGAACATATATTTGTATATGTATAAGTATGTTATTCCAATAAAAAAATAATGATTTTGATTGATTTTTAAAAGTTAACAAGGTTATCACAATAAAAATAGTTAACATTCGTTCCCTTCCCTACACTAATAATCATTTATTTTAAAACTTATCACGTTTTGTAATTTCTACTAAAAAAGTTAACTTTTTCAGTTACTATTATATAAAAGACCATTTTGCCCTTACTTTTTAAAGGACGAAATTTGTAATTTTCACTAATCTATTATTTGATTTACTTTTTGTTTTTATTTTATTTTATTTAATTTTCTTTATTTTTCTTTTTTATAGTCACTTTTATTTTTATAAACTTATTTTTTTTAAATGATCACTTTTCCCTTCACCCTTAATATTTTTATAAATTTATTTAAAGTATTATTAATAATATAGTATATAATCTATAATGAATTAAATAATCTCATATTGTGAAATAATGTATTAAGACTATGATATAATTAATGTATTAATTCAGAAAAAGTTTATTTAATGATGTTGAAAATAGAAATGATTATATATAATACTTGTACCTAATGTTTAAAACATTATATTAGGTGTATTAATTTTTTTGTAAAATTATAATTTTGGTCAAAGATTTCATTTCATATAGTAGATAGATAAAGTTTTAGTTAAATTAATATGTATACGAGATGCATCAAATGAATACTATGCTTATAATTAAAACCATGAAAACCACCACTATCCAATCACATAATTGATAATTGATTTAACTTTTTAATTGTTTAAAATATATTTGATTAAAATTCAATTTTATTTTTTGTCGTCATCATATATTTTTTAGTTTAAACTCCATGGGACGACAATGATGACGAAACAACTTACGTATACATAACTAGTATGAGTTACATGTACACAACTCGTAGTTGTACACTTAGTAACACGTACTTACATATACATAACCCCTACATACACGTAACTTTTAGTTGTACACTTTGTAATACGTACTTATGTTTGAATTACTTTTTATGGATGATGGCATCAAATTTATTGATTTAAGGTTGTTGTGTCTACAAATGAGATGGCATCACATGATTGGTTAATTCCAATGAAACTTATGAGACTATGATGGCTTCCCCTTCCACCACCATAAGGAAATAAACATTTACAATACGATATCTATATCATATTATGGTATTTGAAAAGGATTTTCTTTAAAGTCAATAGAATGCCTAGTAGCATGCCCAATAACTTCAAGAAGGATTAGTGTAGCAACACTTGATTGCACTTTTATGTAGAAAATGTCAGTTAGTTGCTTCATGGCGTACCATTAACAAAGTTGTTCTTGCTTCCTTGATAACTACATAATAGAAGTGCAGCACTTAGCCACACCATAATAAGCTTGCTTAGAAACAAAGCAAAAGTCTAGTGAATGTCTGCATCTAAGCATTCAAAATAAGGAATACGTGTATACTATACATGTGCTAGATTTGGGTTATAATATTCTACATCTTAAAAGGCCAAATGCGTGAACTTAAAACTTCATTAAAGATAGAGCACGCCAAATGGGTAAACTTTAGAACTTGATTAGAAATATAACATGTCAAATTAACTTACCCGATGTATATCAAATAGCCATGTTAAAAAATATATACGTATTTTAATATTAGCTTATAGAAGAAGAAATGATATTTTCTTTAAAACATCTCTACGTTTACCTTCACCCTAATGAAACCTCCAAGTAACCACAATAATAAGATGAAGCCCGAAACCTTCAAGAACTATTGTTCCAATGATCTGAGTTGCCCCAATTTCAAGCAAAGACTCAGAGCAATTTGGAGTTTTTTTCTAAAGTGGCGGTTTCAAAAATACTATTTACTTATAGTAAACAATTTAAAACATCAAAATCATTTGGCTACCTAGCTTTACTGCAGACACATAATTGTGTGGAAAGAAAAAGTAAATAAATTATGGAAGTTGAGAATCAACAAAGGTTAACCTGAGAAACCCTATGGTGATTAGCAAATTTGTATTCATCCAGCAATTTTACAGAAAAAAAGATCATATGAACATACACCGTTACATTGGTCATACCTAAGAAGATCAAATTCATGGATAGTTCAAACAAAATCAAAGTAAAAGTAAGCTGATAATAAACCAAACATACCTTAATTTCAGTTCTGTTTCCAACCTAAAAAAACACATATAAGCAATCATTGAAAGACGATTAATCAAACGAATTTAACACCATGAAAATCTTATTCAAAGATGTTAAAACACAACATTGCTCTGTTCACGTCTAATCTTGAGCTAAATATCCCACAAAGTTGTGTAAAAATATTAACTTTTTATTCATGTCTCAATTAAAATATGATAAAATTGAGAAACATAAAGAGCTCAAATAATATTATTGGGAAGAAGATTGCAAGAACTTAAATCACCAATAAAAAGGTTAATACATAATGGTTTCTTCATGATGCCATCAGTATTACTTTTGATGATATAGATTCGGATTGAGATTCTGAAAGTAATATCCAAACATCTTACACAACTCTAATCTACACTCAAAAGCTTACAATTTTAAACAAAAACTAAATCACTCAAATCACGAGAAAATTTGTTAAATTTAGTTGAAGAAAAGAGCACCATCCAATATAAACAAAAACAAAACCCATATCCAAAATCCAAATCTGCACGATGTTGTTGTCTTTTGCCAAATGGATGCTATTTGTAGCCTTGACCCAAATGTTTATGGCCAAAGCTATATAAAATCTTGTCAATATTAAATCTTGTACAGGTACTCACCATTTCCTCAAAGTACACATATTAAGAACTTATAAATAGAGCCCAATTTTAACAGCAGGTAGGATATCTTATGCATAACAACACTAAGGTGGTGTTTGTTTTTGAAAAGGTAAAATGTTTGCAGTCTGCGGACCAGATCTTCAGACATCTGTAGCAGAAGAGGTGGACGAAACCTCTGCAGTCTGCAAGAATAATACTGTTTGTTTTTTAACGTCTGTAGATTATTAAAATAAACTAGTGCTGGTGGTGGCGGAGGTGGACGGTGGTGGCAGATGGTGGATGGTGGCAGAGGCGGACGGTGGTGGTGGCGGACGGTGGCTGGTGGCGGAGGTGGACGAAATTATTCTGTAGTTCACTCGATTAAATCAATCGGATATAACTCAGACGAGATAAAGAATTAGTATGATTTGTGTGATATTCGTGAACCAGAAGACATGAACAATTTCAATCGAATTCAGTATATGCAGAGAAGGGGAAAAAACTACAAGCGGCAGTTTTCATATCAAATATTACACTTTTTACCATCAAGTTTCACATGTGAAATTTTGATAAAATTAAATTTCCGTGCGTTTTTTATAAAGGGATATTTACCAAAATAAAATTTTTTTCAATCCCAGCCAGGGGCTGCCGCCCCTTGGATCCCGCTCCTAGGGGCGCTGCCCCGGGACCCCCGCCAAGGGGGCGTTGCCCCATCGCTTAGGGGCTTTGCCCCCAATAAGGTTTTCAATTTTAAAGATCAAAATAAACTCAAACAAGTGTGCGCTCCTCGCATCTTCTAACTTGTTTGACGGATATTATGATCAAATTGGTCGTTTATCAATCTAATTACACTAAAATATCTAACATTCCTCCCCTATTTTAGTGTAATCCTTGATTAACTAAAACAAACTCACACAAACAACAAACTTATGCATAAATGAAATATCGTGACGATTGAATTTCATCTTAGCATATTACACATTTCAAATATTCAAATATCAGGGTGTCACTATGGATTGAACCCTTGCTATTCATAGTGAATACATGAAGATAATATACACAAAAGTTTACATACTTATATATACTTAATTGACAATATTTACTAGCCTTGTGTCCTTATCCTTCATAAGCATATCAAAGCCAAGTCCAAGCTTCTTGAAGCAGCTAAACTTCATGCTCATATAGGTAGCTCCTTTCCTCTTGCACCTGCATATGCAATTTTTCAAAAAAACTATTAAGAAGTTAGACTTCAACCTCCTCAACTTGCAGATTTGAACACATACCTTGGGATGTAATAATAATGTATTTTAATCTCTAGATGTTAAGCTTTCCACATTTAATTTAGCATCTAGTGTATACTAGATGGAAATTGGGTATCTTGACATAAGAGATTTTAGGTGGACTTCAATCCCATCCCCACAGCCGACTTGTGCACAAGATCTCTATTTTACCCTTTGGTTAGATGATCGGCTAAATTATGTTGAGTTCTTACAAACTCCACTGATATCACACCATGCATTATGAGCTCACGAATGATGCTATATCTAACACCTAAATGTCTAGACTTTCCATTATAAACTTGGCTATAAGCCTTAGCCAAATTTGCTTCACTATCAGATCTAATTTGCTTCACTATCAGATCTTATAGATACAGGTGATATCGGTTTAGGCCACAATGGAATTTCATATATCAAATTTCTTAGCCACTCAGCTTTTTTACCAGCTGCAACTAATGCCACAAACTAAGATTCCATTGTTGAGTTAGTGATGCACGTTTGCTTCTTTGAGTCCCAAGAAATGGCACCTCCCCAAGTAGAAATGTCCATCCACTTGTGAAAAAATGATCTTCCATATTGGTAATCCAACTTGCATCAGAATAGCCTTCAATAATAGAAGGAAATCCAGAAGAAGTTAAACCACAATTTATGGTTCCTTTCAAATACTTAAAAACTCGATTGATTGCTTGTCAGTGGTGTGAACTAGGATTACTAGTAAATCTACTGAGCTTTCCAACACCATAAGCTATATCTGGTCTAGTGCTAATCATGGCATACATAAGACTTCCACTAGCTTTTGAGTGTTCAAGTTGAGATACTGCAATATCTTTATCAGGTAAAAGCTTAAGATTGGGATTTATAGGAGTGCTTACAGGAGAACAATCTTTGAAGTTAAACCATAATTTATGGTTCCTTTCAAATACTTAAAAACTCGATTGATAGCTTGCCAGTGGTGTGAACTAGGATTACTAGTAAATCTACTGAGCTTTCCAACAACATAAGCTATATCTGGTCTAGTGCTAATCATGCATACATAAGACTTCCAATAGCTTTTGAGTATTCAAGTTGAGATACTGCAATACCTTTATTAGGTAAAAGCTTAGATTAGGATTTATAGAAGTGCTTACACGAGAACAATCTTTGAAGTTAAATTTCTTTAGAATCTTCTTAATATAATGAGATTGAGAAATTGAAATACCATTGTTCCCATGTTTAATCTGTATACCAAGGATCACTTCAGCCTCCCCCATGTCTTTCATAGCAAACTTAGATGACAAGAATTCTTTTGTTTTATCATCTTGACTTTGGTCAGTACCAAAGATTAACATGTCATCTACATACAAGCAAATTATAACTCCTTTACCAGAAGTGTCAAACTTGGTATATACACACTTATCCGTTTGATTTAGTACAAAACCACTAGACAAAACAACATTATCAAACTTTTGATGCCACTGTTTTGGTGTTTGCTTCAGACCATATAAAAATTTTATCAACTTACACACTTTATTCTCATTACCAGGCATAACAAATCCTTCAAGTTGTTTCATTTAAATCTCCTCATCCAATTCACCATTTAAAAATGTAGTTTTCACATCCATTTGGTGAATCACAAGATTGTGTATAGCTACATGTGCTAATAACATTCTAATAGTAGAAATCGTAGCAACAGGAGCATAAGTATAAAAGAAATTAAAACATTTTTTTAGTTTAAAACCTTGGATAACCAATCTAGCTTTAAACTTATATATGCTACCATCCATGTTCATTTTCTTTTCAAAGATCCATTTACACCCCAATGGTTTACATCCAGGAGGTAAATCAGCCAACTTCAAAGTATTATTTTTTTATAATGGAATCCATCTCATCTTGGATTGCTTCTTTCCAAAATGTATCATCTCTAGAAGCATAGCTTCACTATAAGTCTTTTGAACCCCTTCAATATTAAAGCAATATTGATATTGAGATCCAATCTCATTCCTTGATCCTTCAAATAAATAAAGTTGTAAATCATCAGTAAAAGACTTAGCTTTTCTTGCTCTTGTACTTTTTCTTGGTTCAGTTCTAGTGGAAGGTATATCTTTGCTATTAATCGAATTACTACCAAATGTATTATCAATTTGAGAAACGTTGGAAATCATGTCCTTTGGTCTAGGTATAGAAGTAAAAATTTTTTCATCAAATATTACATCTCTTGACTCTATAACCGAGTTTACAGATACATAATCATTAGGTTCTAAGACATAGAACCTATGTTGGACTTAAAAAGTGCATTAAAAGGATAATATTTGCCATAACCAAACATAATGTGTTCTAACATTCAAACAATCATTAACTAACACATTAGCATCATTAACATTCAAATCATACACTAATATAGCTTAAATTTCTTTTTCAGGTTTGTAAATAAAAGATAATTTTTGCTAAGTGTCGGCAGCGGATGAAGACATACCCACAGCGGATGACCAAGTCCATGCAGCAGATGAAGAAAAGCTCCAAGTGTCTAAAGCGGATGAACAAGCATACACAGCGGATGAACAAAAGTCGACAACTAATGAACAACTCCACAGCGGACGACCATCAAGACAAACATACAAGTGTTCATATCGGACAGCATCCAAGACACAGCGAACAGCTTATTCCTATCCACAGCGGATGACTTATGACTTATAGACTTAGGATTTTATGTAATTTTCGTTTACATAAGGGTAGTTTAGTAATTGTAGATAGCTTTGTGTATAGGCTATAAATAGCATACTACCCTAATCCTTTGTAAGCTTTTGAATAATCAATACAAACAAGCAGTTATTATCTTTCAACCACTCAATCACAAGCAATCATACACACACTAGCACACACTGATACCATAACCACAATCATGGTTTTCCGCACTATGATTGTTGTTTGATAAACTAAGAGATTTGAAAAGATCATTGGGGAAATTATTCAACAACCTTCTTCTTGTTGGTTTATTTTGATTTCATCACGGGGTATCAGAGCCTTGGCTCAAATCAATCACTGATTTTCGATCCTCTCTTTTAACAACATGATATCCGTGGTTCATTATCTTCATAACATACATTTTGAGCTGAAAATCATCACAAATACATCTTCTACTCTAAACATTCATCAAATGCTGAAAAACATGATTTCTTAATCTGTTCTTGTGCATTGTGTAGAAGCTGTTGTGATTATTAAGGCTCTAAACAACATTCAAACACTGTTTTTCAAAACAGAATCATCCCAAAACCTCAAAACCTTATCGGTTCTAAGGGTTTTTGATAAAACAGTACTCGAGCACTGTTTCATCAAGTTTTCATAATCAAACATTGTTTTGAACATTTTTAATCATTTACAGTATTTAAACTCATCATATTCAAGAATATACACACTTGGATCAGGTTTTTGCTCTTTAATCAACAAACCGATTGTTGATTTTGTGAAGAACAATACAGCCACCAACAAACCCTAGGAAAATCCTAGTTTTTGAACATTCATAAAAACTTCACAATCTCCGGTGATTGTGTTGTTTCATCATCAAAATCAAAGAAGAAACATAATCTTTTTTTGAAATTTTGAAAAAGTCACTTTTTGATCCAAAAAGTTACCTTTTAAAACATATTAATTGTTTTTAGGGTTTTCACTTTATGACTGACATCACTTAGCAGAATTGACATTCCTTAAACAAAATATTCTCTTATTTAATCGAGAATTGACAGTGACTTTTGCTTGGACATTAATTAATTCAAATTAATTAATTTCTTTATTCGGTAAAGGTTAAAAGGAAACAAAAATATCAAACAAATCCTAGTGACCTTAGGATAAAAACAAATTTAGCACCGTGCTAAATAATCAATCAAATTTGACTTAAACCATTAAGTTAAAATTTAACAAACATGTCTGATGAAATTTCAGGATCAAACAGCGGTCTTAAACCACCATGACTGAAGAACAAAGCTGACTTCAAACAATGGAAGATTATCTTCAGAAATTGGATTATTTTTCAAGACCCGGATCTATGGACATCCATAACCGAAGGACCATACATACCATTGACTCTAGGTCCAGACTATAACATACAAAAACCAGTAAGCTTGAAAAGTATAGCTGGTGATGACCTAAAAAGAGTCAAAACAGACATGAAAGCATACAACATATTGGCAATGACTTTGTCATTTGAAATTTTAACAAGGGTTGAAAATTTCAAAACAGCACATGAATTATGGAAAGTACTTCACACAATGTGTGAAGAAAGTGAAGAGATCAAGGAGATTAAGAAAGAAAAATTAAGAACCAAGTATGAAACCTTCCACCACATACAAGGAGAATCAATTCCATAGCAACTCCACAGATTTGTCCAACTTGTAAATGAAATGATAGTGTATGGACTAAAGTATGAATCTGTGGAGATTAACAAAAAGATGTTGCACACTCTTCCAGAGAGTTAGACTCAATCTGTCTCACTAATGAAAGCAACATTGGATCTTGAAGCCTTAACTTTAGATGCTCTAGTTGCTAAAGTTGAAGCACTAGAACTTGATGAAAGATCTAGAAACAATAGCACTATCAGACATGTGGAATCATACAAGTTTAAAGAGATCCAACAAACAGACAGTGCATTCTTGACATGCACTAGAGAAGATGAAGATGAAGAATTTTTAGATTCAAGTTAAACCTCCTTCTTCTCAGCTTTAGAATCATCAAACACCAAACAAAAGTCTAAAAAGACTGGTGTTCATACTTCTCATGAAGCTACACCTCGAAGCAAACATCATCATCATGTCTCAAACTCAAACAAACAACAACAGATGAAGACCCAAAGCATATAAGTTTGAGAAACCTATGGATGCTCTCACAATTATCTTGCAAACTAAGAACAGAAAGCAGCTTATGCAACCTTCTCCATAAGCTTTGAAGCTTATTTGGGAGCAAACCTTACCCCATCACAAATCATCCAACAAGATTTGGATGAGCTACCACCAGACATGGTTGAAGAAATGGATCTTCAGTGGTCTACGGTAATGATTGCCTACAGATCAAAAAGGTTTCTACAAAGAAATAGGGGATTGAACATGGACAAGAAAACCAAGATTGGTTTTGACAAAACAAAAGTGAGATGCTGCAATTGTCAACTATATGGTCATTTATCAAGAGAATGCCAACAACCAAGAGTTGACAGAAACAACAACCAAACACAAGCATCTAGCAGCTATCAAACAAACAGACAAGTTGCACCTCCCATTAGCATTCCAGCAGCACCAACTCCACCTCAAATCACACAGTACAGTCCTAATCAACACTCAAAATCCTCAGCCATGATCATCAAACAAGATGGTGAGTGTGATTGGAACATGTATGAAACTGAGATCCAATCTCCAGATCATGCCCTTATGGCAAATATTGAAGATAAGATCACAGAAATCCCGAAAGAGGTGAAAGAAAATCTTTGTTCACAAACATGCATTGAAGAAGTCAAAAGATACTGAGAACATGCAGATAAACTTTCCAAGAAAGTTATTGAAACAAACATTTTAAATAAAAGTTTAAAAACAGAACAAAAACAATATGAAATCAAAATTCTTTCATTACAAAATGATTTGGACAAATTGATATCTGAAAAACTATCACTTGCAGCTCAAGTTGAGCAACTCTCTGAATCTTTGACTCAGTCAAAAACACTACAAGCTGAAACTAAAATGAAACTTCAAAAGTTTCAAGTCAGCAACAAGAAGTTTGAAGAACTTCTTGCTCAGCAAAGGGCATTCAAGGACCCTTTAGGTTTAGGATATAATAAAGTTAATCCTCCTTACAATGATAATTATATTCCTTTACCTGAATCAATGACAAACAAACAAGGTGAGTCTCTTGACCCACATGACCGGACTGATGAATCAAAGCAATCATCATCATCATCAAAATCAGCTTTGATTTCAAAAACACCAATGATCAAATTTGTTAAAAGCCAAGCACCACCTCACATTAAACCTACAGATTTTTATCAAGGTGAAAGTAATGAGTTTGATCCACAACCAAGTGATGATGAAGATGATTTTGATTTACTGAATGATGAGTCAATCAACCAATTACTGAAACCACTAAAGTTTCAAGTGTGGTTGATACTCAGATCAAACAAACAAAGCAGACTAAAGGTTTTAACATCTGCTCTGGTGGAAGAAAATCTGACTCTTCCACTCAAGTCACCAAACAAGTGCAAAAAGCGAAACGAAAAATCCCTGTACAGTCAAAACAATCCACTGTAACTTTCGACATTCCCTTAAAGTCTAACTTAAAATCAAAAGTTGTAAACAAACAAGGCACTGCAAACTTACCATACTACGAGTGGTGTGATCAATATACTCATGCCACTGACAAGTGCAAATATGGTGAATATTGCAAATACTGTAACATGAACAATCACAGTATTGAAACATGCCATTTTCACAAAACTGTTCAATTTGTGAAAGAAACAATCACAGCACAGCAAATTGCTTTTTCAATAAGAAAAATAAAAAACAAAACAAACAAATTCCAGTTGAAAAGCAAAGTGAAAAACAATCATTTGTTCCTAACAAGAACAAAGGAGGAGTTCCAAGACAAACTCCTTATACAAAAGTTGCATTAAATAATGATAAATCTTTTTATGACAACTTTAAACAAACACACAGGAGACATACGTCTCAAAACAAAGATCAATCAGACATTGGCACTCTTAGGAGAAGAGCTCAAAGTACTTCTCCCGACAAAGCCAAAAATAATCATAGGAAATCTAGTATGTCTAGACCTCCTAAACCAGCAGACAATACCACTCTTGAAGAAATTTATGTAATGGGAAAGGACGGAAAACCCAAGACCATCTTGGCTTGGGTTGCACCTTCTAATTAATTTCTTTCTTCTTCATCATCAAAGGCGTGACAACATCTAGTATGTTGACAGTGGATGCTCTCGGCATATGACTGGCAATTGTTCTCTCCTTCGGGATTTTAAGAGCAAACATGGAGGAAATGTAGCATTCGGAGGTGATAAAACAGGAGGAAAGATAACCGGTGAAGGAACAGTCACAAATGGGTTGATCAGCTTTGAAAATGTCAACTACTGTTCAAACCTCTAGTTCAATCTCCTGAGTGTATCCTAAATATGTGATAAGGGATATGCAACATTATTTGACTCCAACAACTGCTACATCCTCAAGAAGTGTTTTCAAATCCTTGAAGATTATATCCTTTTGAAAACACCCCGTCATAACAACACATACATTGTTGATATGAATTCTGTTTTAGCTTCAACCCTTGAAACATGTTTATTATCAAAAACATCAGAAGATGTTTCCCAATTATTACACAGACAGTTGGGTCACTCTAATTATAGCAGATGAATCAACTTGTCAAAGGTGACTTAGTAATAGGTTTACCTCAAAAGGAATTTTTCTGTACAGACCACTACACTTCATGTTTGAAAGGCATACAACATAGAGTGTCACATAAGTCCAAATTGGTAAACTCAAACAATACACCACTCAAATTGCTTCATATGGACTTATTTGGTCCAACAAATATTCTAAGCATAGGAAAGAAGCAATATTGTCTTGTCATAGTAGATGATTACTCGAGATTCACCTGGGTCTTCTTCCTCTTACAGAAGTCAGAATCATCAGAAATCATCAAGTCATTTATCACCAAAATTAAGAATCAATTGGATCTTAAAGTTAAATATTTAAGAAGTGATAATGGCACTGAATTTAAGAATGACTTTATTTCTTCTTTTTGTGCAGAAAAAGGAATCAGTCATCAATTCAGCGTAGCAAGAACTCCTCAGCAAAATGGAGTAGCTGAAAGGAGAAATAGAACATTGATAGAAGTAGCCAGATCTATGCTTGCTGACTCTCTATTGCCCATATCCTTCTGGGCTAAAGCAATCAACACAACTTGCTACATCCAAAACAGAACATTAATCATTAAAGAACAAAACAAAACTCCTTATGAGCTAATGTTTAAAAGAAAACCATTCATAGGCTTCCTTAAGGCGTTTGGATGTTCTGTAACAATTTTAAACAATAGAGAACATCTATCCGAGTTTGCTCCAAAAGCAGATGAAGGATTGTTTGTTGGATACTCTGGAAGCTTAAAAGCTTACAGAGTATATAATCCAAGACTAAACATTATGGAAGAATCAACTGATGTTGTTTTTAATGAACATTCTTTCACAAACAAAGTCATTGGATCAGACTGGGTTTTTGACATTGATTCACTAACAAAATCATTTGACACATCTTATTTTGATGTTACAGGTACAAAAGAAGACATTGAATATCCAATGGTACCACCTCCTTCAAAAGATGTTCCTTTAACTGCTGATCCTCCAAGGAGACCAAACGTCACTCCTTCCAGTACAACAGTTACACCACCTCAAGATTAACCAAACACATCAAAAGGAACTTCAACATCAAGTCCATCATCGTCTTCAACAGTAATCAATCAACCACAAACAGCTAGTGACCCTCAGCAAGACAAGCAAACAAGGTCAAAACAGCTAGACACGATTGAAGAAGATGATGATTATCATTCATTACCAGACACACACCATGATGATGAGATCCTAGATTTTATTCATGATTCACCACAATCATTCAATGATTATTCACAAATAGAAAATCCCACCATCTCCAATACCCTTGCTCAACCATTCACACCAGATCAAACAATTACCAATCTTGATTCAATTATTCCTGTTGATCAGATTGAAACAACCATAGCTCACAAATATCATCCATTAAGAATATCATAGGTGACCTCAATGTCAGATTGACATGCAGTCAATCTGATACAGCAAACATTTGTCTGTATTCCTGCTTCTTATCCCTAACTGTACCTAAAAACATCATCGAAGACCTAAAAGACAACAGTTGGATAGAGGTTATGCAAGAGGAATTACAACAATTTAAAAAGCAAGAAGTATGGAAATTGGTTGATCTACCTGAAGGTCAATATGCCATTGGCACAAGATGGCTTTTCAGAAACAAAGCAGATGACAAAGGGATTGTCATTAGAAACAAAGCAAGGCTTATTGCCCAAGGTTACACTCAAGAGGAAGGAATTGATTATGATGATGTATTTGCTCCAGTAGCAACACTAGAAGCAATACAAGTGTTCATTGCATATGCTTCCTCCAAGAACTTCACAGTTTTCCAAATGGATGTCAAATGTGCATTCCTCTATGGAATGATAGATGAAGAAGTATATGTAGCTCAACCACTAGGTTTTGAAGATCCAGACTTTCCTCACAGAGTCTACAAGTTAGATAAAGCTCTGTATGGTCTTCATCAAGCACCTAGGAAGTGATATGAAATGTTATCAAAGTTTTTGCTGTAGAATGGGTACACAAGAGGAAAGATTGATCAAACATTGTTCTTAAAGAAAACAGAGCAAGACTTGTTAGTAGTTCAAGTCTATGTGGATGACATTATCTTTGGCTCCACCAACATTCAACTTTACAAAGAATTTGAAATTCTTATGCAATCAAAATTCTAAATGAGCTCAATGGGAGAACTCACCTTCTTCCTTAGTCTACAAGTTCAACAATCAGTTGAAGGAATTTTTATCAATCAAAGCAAGTATGTCAATCAGATATTGAAGAAATACAATATGTCTAATTTGCACATCCAGCAAAACACCATTTTAAACTGGCCTGAAGTTTGGACCTGATCTAGAAGGAACATCTATTAATCAAAAGCTATACAGATCCATGATTGGCTCACTGATGTACCTAACAACTAGCAGACTAGACATCATGTATGAAGTTTGCATGTGTGCCAGATACTAAGCAGATCCAAAGGAATCACACATCAATGCAGTGAAAAAAATCTTCAGATACCTAAAAGGCAAACCAGCACTTGGTTTTTGGTATCCTAAGGATGGAGACTTCTCTTTATTTGCATACACAGACAGTGATTATGGTGGATGTAATCAAAACAGAAAATCAACAACTGGAGGTTGTTAGTTTTTTGGATCAAGATTGATCTCCTTGTAGTGCAAGAAACAAACAAATGTGTCTATGTCAACAGCTGAAGCAGAATATATAGCTGCTTCTGCATGCTGTTCTCAAGTGCTTTGGATTCAAAACCAAATGCTTGATTATGGCTTTAACTTTCTTAAAACACCCATACACAGAGACAATTCTACTGCCATGTTTATAACTGACAATCCTGTTCAACACTCCAAAACAAAACACATTGACATCAGATATCACTTTTTGAGAGATTCCTTAGAAAAAGGTCTGATAAAGTTGATCAAAGTTCACATAGAAAATCAATTGGCTGACCTGTTTACAAAAACATTTGATTAAACAAGATTTGAATTTCTGGTTTAGTCACTTGGCATGATCAACAATGAATCAAACAAATAATGTTTTCAACATTACCATACAACATACATGACTTTGTCAAAGTCCAACTGTCTTTTTCAAACAAACATTCAAGTTTTCTAAATCATACATGATACCATATGAGATATGATAGTACACTGGTTTAGTTTTTCACTTGAGTCTTTTTCCACCAATAAAGACTGACTTACCTTGCTTGATGTGTGGATAGGCTCAGCATGGGACACATAACATTATATACAACAATGAAGAACTAAATACTTATGATTGTGTGGTATTCAAACACCCATCTTGGTTTATGGTAAGTATTGATCTCTCCAAAATAAATTGCTTGTAAAGTACTTGCTATACACCAAGTGAAATAGTTTATAAATTGCTCAATCATTCAAGTGTCTCCTTTGTTATGATTATCATAGACCTGGAGTACACTCAGGCATTCTCTGTTGTGCTAAGCACAGACCTAAATGACCTATATTATGATCCCAAAAGTTCCCAAAGGGAACACATCCTAATTGGATACACAATCAATAAAAGTCTTTAAGACTACCTTCCAAAGTGAAAAGAAAAGAATCCTAATGTGGATCAATCATCAAAGATCAAATTGAGCATTTATACTCTTAACTAACTAGGTTACAGGTGTTGCAAATACTTTCTAGTATATTTTGAGGAAGATTGATATCAACATACAATCATATGTGGGGTACATACATATCATTTAAATACACACAAAAACATGATAAATCACTCACTGTTTTAATCTATCAATAATACCATGCATGAGTTTAAGTGGATCACAATATCTACAATCAACATTGTATTAGTGTATTTCTATTCTCAAAATCATACAAACAACTCAATGAGAAATTATGACTAGTATGATCTCATGTCATGTATAATTGATTCAAGTATCAAGCATTCAAAACACAATCTTTGTGTTAGTTGGAGTCATATTTCTCTAACAAAAAGACATCATACAATCACTCATTTTGGGCTTTGATAATTTCTCATAAATCAATATCAAATTTTTGTCAATTTATAAATATTTTATAAATATGCAAAAATTTAGGGGGAGAATTGAACATGGAAATATCAAAAGCAGCAGAATATGTGCAAAATCATACAAAATATTGAGTGCTTAAATAAAGCCAAGTCAAGCTAGCACTCAAACACAACAGATTGACACATATACATATGTTTTCATTGCACAATATTGCTTGTGAGTGATATTTTAACATCCATATATTGATCATGTTAAAATTTTAACATTTTAACAAACATTTTAATGATCAATCATCTCATTTCAAAAATTAAAACAAACAAAAATTTGCTTCGGAAGAAAATAATTGCTTCGGAAGAAAACATTTCAAAATTAACAAATTTAAAAAAAAAATGTCTACTGTTCACACAATGGATTCACAAACAGTCATCCGCTGCAGCTACAATAAATAAACAAGTGTTTACAGCCCATGATGTAAATAATGCATTCACTGTGAATACAGTACCATTACACAGCGCATGAACAATTGTTCATCCGCCGTGTAAATTAAAACAATCAAGTTTTTATAGTGCATGAAGAAAAGTCATCCGCTGTAAACAAAATCCGTCAAACAAAGTCAAAGGATCCACAGCGCATGACCAAGTGATCATCCGCTGCAAGATCAAACAAAGGGTTCACAACTCACAAGTGTTTAACGAACGCTGTTCATACAGCGGACACTGTTCACACAGCGGATGTGTAAACTCACAGCGGACTACTCAAAATTAAATTTTTAAGTTCACTTTTTACATAGCGGACATACACACTGTATACACAGCGGACATACATCGTTGTATATATAGTTCCATACTTTGAACGTTAAAACTTCCGCTAAACCCTTAAAACCCCTGTGCGATTCCATCCACAAATCAAAAGCGAATCTGTTTGATTTCTTGTCTGAGTTACAATCAAACAGGTATAACAACATGATTTCGAGTATCAATCAGTCATTAAAACATCTGATTTTGCATTTCTCATCTGAACATGGTTTGACCTAAATCGAACTTTTGTTCAAAATCAAAAACAAATCTTAGGATGTTTTTAAACCAAATCAATCATTGATTATGTGATAGATGATCTTAGTCGAATGTATTAGGATTGGTTATTTGTTGAAATTTGATTAAGTGTTCATCAGGATCATGAACAGACATGATGTTCATGTCAAAATCAGTCAAAAATTGATTTTTGATCTTCAAAATGGTTTAACACAAGTTGAAAGATGATATATCACACCAAATATGTTCAAAAATCAGTTGAAACCAAACAAAATCAGTTATATTTGACAGAATGAATCATCATAGAGCATTAAATGCACATACATTCAATGTGCATTCAATGACAGATTTGACTTTTAAAGTCAAACCAAAATGTTCAAAGTGTGTTGTTACAAAATAAAATCAGTATGCAAACATACAAATTAGCACTTTGTGTTAATGCAATCAGTTTCAAATCAATAAAATCAAAGAAGTTGTACATGATCAAAATTGACCAAACTTGAATTTTAAAGGTCAAAATCAAACAGGTTTTAATTTGGCAATGTCAAACTTCAAACATACACATATATCAATCACAAGTGTTAAGCATACTCATACTTTCATTTCTAGCAATCAAAACATCCAAATAGACTCTTAATCAACTTTTCATCATTACAAGCATTGCATATCATCAACAAAAGTAAACTAACATATTTCCTTTATCATTGCAGATGGCAAATCTAGTATTTGTTAGAGATCATATTCTCTGTGCATTCCTTGACCCTGATTCATCAAAGGCTGAGCATTACAGAGATATCATACATGCCATTAGACAAACCAAACTTCTTTATACCATGATAGCAAGGCCTGAAATCTATGAAGATCATATAGTCCAATTTTGGACTCATGCTCATCTGGAACAAGATCAAGATCAACAAGTTGTTGTTTCTAATGTTCATGGCCATCAAATCACCATTTCAGAAGATGTGATAAGAAGAATACTATAATTGGGTGATGAATATGCTCAAGGCCTTATTGAGTTTGATGAGAACTATGTCCTCCATGTCTTCAGACAGATTGGCTATGAAGGAACCATTGAAAGAAAGTAAATCAAGAAATCATTCATGTGTGCCCATTCAAATTCCTAATGCACACTTACCAAAAAACCATGACCAATAGAAAGACAGGCTGGGATACAACTTCTTTAAGAAGCTCATATGCTATTTCAAGTGTCATGGCAAGAAGACCATTCAATTTTGCAGCCCAAATCCTGAATGGAATGATTTATAATTTAACTAAGGTGAGGAACAAGTTTCTGATGTTTCCAAGATTCCTTCAGATGATGATTGATGACCTGCTGCCAAACATTCAAAAAAAGGGTATAATGTTGCAACCTGAACATGTATTTACAAGGATCAAGTCAAGCATGTACCATGGAGTTGAAGTGCCTGTGCCTGCTCATATGATCAACCATAAATTACCTGATGTCTTTTTAAGGATTCCAAGACAAGGTGAACCAACAATGATATTCCAAAATGTTATTCATCAACAACCAATCCCCAATCATACAAGAAGAGCAAGATGCTCTTGAACCTGAACCAATCATACAAGATCCAATTGCACCTAGTCAAGAACCAATCATTGAGCAAGAACAAGCTCAAGAACAAGAACAAGAACAATTTCATGCAGAACATCACATGCCCTCTCCACCACAAAGCCCAAACGTTTCTGATCAACAAACATTATCATCACTTTTGAGAGACATTGTTGAATCCATAGCTAAACAATCACATGCACAAGAAAAAGTTGGTACAACAGCACAGATTGAGCAAGAACAAGTAGAAGTCAGTGTTCATGATGAGCAAATAGAAGGTGAAGACAAACAGGTGAAATACCAACAGAAGAGGAGATAGAGTACTCTAAAGTGTTTTTATTCACTAAGTACAATAAGCTCATTGAAAGATCAAACAACAGAGCTAAGAGATTAAAAGAAAAGCTCAAGGGCAAAGATAAAGAGATTGAGAAGCTCACAGCAGATCAAACAGCTCAAAAGTTGATTGTTCAAGTTCTGGAACAACAACTAAATCAATCAAAGGAAGAGTTAAAAGATAAGGATCAGGAGCTGGACAACACAAGATTAGATGTTGCTTATCTCACCAATCAATTGAATGATAAAGAATCTGAGATAGATGAGCTGAAAAAGATGATATATGCTCAATCTAAAGAAATCAATAGACTGAACAGAGAGCTAGTGCATACAGACACTCATCTAAATGAGTCAGAACATTCAGAAGGTCAAGAACAAGACCTGACTGATGATTTTGAAGAACAGATCATATCACAAGCAGAAGAAATGAGCACAATGGAATTTGAACAAACAATTATCATCCCTGAGGAAACTTATTCAATGGATCAACTGTTCAGTGAAGCAAATCCATTTGAAAATATTCATTATTCACCCATCCTCAAACAGCACTTCCATTCCTCAGAAGCTCAAACAGATAAAACAAGCACTGTGGCTGAACAACGACAAACAAACCTCATCCTCACAATAACCACTCAAAACTTATTCAAGGAAGAGAAAAAGACAATACTTAGCTGCCTTAATGAAAGGAAAAGAAAAGGTAGTTGAACAAGATGAACCTAAATCCTCTCCTCTTAAATTTCTGAAGGTTAAAGCAGAACCAATAGATGAAGAAGAGCTAAAAAAGAAAACAGCTAAGGCAACTGTATTAGAAGAGGGTGAAATAGACAAAACAATTGACCAGAAAACTCAACCTATCATCATCTTGAGTGATAGTGATGAAGATGATGAAGAAAATGAAGGAGATGAGGAATTGCAAAACCTACAAGATCTATTTACTGATGACCCTCAATCCTTAATGGAAATTGAATTGGCTGCAAGAGGCTTTCCCTATGATGCATTCATGAACCTTAGCCTTATGGAGGTTAAAGGGTTCCTCAAAGATTTTCAAGAAGTTATGAAAAATGAAAATGAGCAAACATACAAGAGGTACAAAGATATCAAAGATCAACAGGAATTTCAAAAGAATCTGCCAAAGGATCCTCAGATAGACAAAATGACATACTCCCAGGTTAAAAGCTGGTTGAGTCACACAAGGATGCCTTATAGATCATATGCAGACAGATCACTTGCTCAAATGAAAGATCTTGCTAGAGAAATCTACAAGAATATGTTAACCAGTGCATTAAAGCCTCAAACTACAAGACCTCATCCAGCCTCATCATTATCTATTTATCATCAAGCTCCACCTAAGCTTCATCCCATTAAAGAACCTAGGCAATTCATGCCTCACAGGCTATGGCCTGAAGGTAATGAGGTGAGAGAGATGATCAATAAAAACACCAACTTTGTC
Source organism: Flaveria robusta (assembly GCA_025506415.1). Classification (NCBI taxonomy): domain Eukaryota; kingdom Viridiplantae; phylum Streptophyta; class Magnoliopsida; order Asterales; family Asteraceae; genus Flaveria; species Flaveria robusta. Next base: position 14,611,707 of record CM046473.1, read on the forward strand.
AAGCTCTATGACAGAATCACCTTAACTGCTTCTGCAAATGAAAGAAAAATCATTACATGGAAATATTATGAAGTATGGGATGCTGTGCTAATAAAAAGAATATCTAGCCTTGTCCAGTATTTATCATACATATCCCAACTGGGATCTTTGAGCTATGAAGACAGATTGGACCTGATGCAATTGAGGATGGTCAATCATACTAACAATCCCTGGGGAGCAGACTTCTTCCATATTCTCAGAGCTTACATGAACAGACAACATCATGAAATGAAAAGAAAAGCAGACAGAGAAGATAAGATACACTTTGAGAAATTAAGAAGAGAACAAAAAGCAAAAGGCAACCTAACAGAACAAGATGATGAAAATGTTGATTCAGAAATGTTAGAAAGAGTTGGTTACCCTATGATGCCATCAGATTTGAAATTGATCATGAAGAAAATTAAGGGAAATCAATACAATCATCCAATCACCAAATGGTACTATGATGAAACACATTTTGAAGTGGTGTTGGAAAGAAAGCTTGAAGGGAAAGAAACAACTGATATAAGATTATTTGATCCTGTTGAGATCAAGGTGCTACATATCATATGTCAATGCTGCACTTAAACAAAGATTGGAAACCAATCATTAACCACTAACCCACATTGAGGGAATAATAGGAATGAGAATATCATAAAATAACAATCCTGAGATTTTGAAAGGCAATCATGTTGTAACCACACTAGTTAGCAACATTGATGTGCAAAGTTTAGATGAATCAACACTTGAGCAGCTGGTCTATCTCACCATTCAAAGCAAATATGCTGATCAGAAGAGTGTAGTCAATTATTTTGCTAAACACATTGTCAACTGTAGAAATGCTCTAAGAATCACTCCTCTAAATGATCAAATCAAAGAAGTTGCTAAAGATCAGATCACAGAGAAAGATGTATAAGAGTCTTTGAAGGCCACAATAGAAGTGAAGAAAAGTGTTAATGAAGTTGGTCCATCTCATTCTTAAAGGTTACTAAAAATAAAGAGAAAAACAAGCAACCAAACACTGACTAACCATTTCAAACAAACTAAACATCCAAATCAAACAACAAACATAACAGAGCATCAAGCATACATAAGTGTATCATACAAAGTTAGCAAACTAAACAAACAAATTAGACAAATAATCAAACATAACATCATCACACAAGAACAATCTGATTACACATGTGTAATCAGTGATTCATACATGTAATCAATCAACCATTCATGTTCAACATGTGACAACCACAACATTCAATTATACATAACAGACAACAAACACATCATAACTCAAACACACAAGTTCCAAACATACAATGGAATCTGATTACACATATGTAATCAGTAAATCAAACTTGTAATCAAACAATCCAAATAATCAGTCAAGCAACACTTCATACAAACAAATATACTCAAATCAAAACATACATCTCAATCTGATTACACATGTGTAATTAGAATAACATACCGTTTAAACATTCATAATATCAGAAAATCATTCAATCACACATATAAACACAAACACACATTGTTACTAACAATCAAAACATTAAACAAGCAAACATTTAAGTGATGGCAACATCACCCTTGGGGGGAGTATTAATGGATTCAACAAGTATATTAAAAGGATAACGCTTGCCATAACCAAACATAATGTGTTCTAACATTCAAACAATCATTAACTAACACATTAGCATCATTAACATTCAAATCATACACTAATATAGCTTAAATTTCTTTTTCAGGTTTGTAAATAAAATATAATTTTTGCTAAGTGTCGACAGCGGATGAAGACATGCCCACAACGGATGACCAAGTCCATGCAGTGGATGAAGAAAAGCTCCAAGTGTCTACAGCGGATAAACAAGCATACATAGCGGATGAACAAAAGTCCACAGCTGATGAACAACTCTACAGCAGACGACCATCAAGACAAGCATACAAGTGTTCAAAGCGGACTGCATCCAAGACACAACACACAGCTTATTCCTCTCCACAGCGGATGACATAGATTCCACAATGGATAGTCAATCATCCACAGCGGACGACTTATAGACTTAGGATTTTATGCAATTTTCATTTACATAAGGGTAGTTTAGTAATTGTAGATAGCTTTGTGTACAGGCTATAAATAGCATACTACACTAATCCTTTGTAAGCTTTTGAACAACCAATACAAACAAACAGTTATTATCTTTCAAGCACTCAATCACTAGCATTTATACACACACTAGCACACACTAATTTATAAAATTACTAACCAATTTCTTACTAACCAATTTATAATGAACATGTCCTCGCGTAGCATGCCATAATTCCAATTTATTTATATTATTACTAGAACTAGTTGAAGCCATACAAGCAGAATCATTACCAAAAGAAATATCCAAATTTAACATAAACATATCATTACACTTTAATCGAACAAAGGTATCATCTCTTGACAAGATATACTTGTCACTTTCCAACACTTTTTTATAACCACAATTATTTAATACAATACCAGACAACAGATTCTTTCGAATCCCAGATACATAAACACTTTATTTAATACTAAACATTTTCCAGAAGTAAACACAAGCTTCACATTTCCTAGTCCATTGATTGGTTCGGTTGCAACATTGCCCATTTTTAGTAATGATCCATCTTCAATTAGTTGAAAGTCCTTGAACCAACGAGGATCTTTACGCACATGACTAGTTGCTCCCGAATCAACCCACCAAGTAACATCATCATCCTGCACATTAAATGATTCAGAAATTAGTGATACAAAATTTTCACACGAATTATAATTTGTAACTAAAATCTGACTTGTTGCTTTCCTGGATCCTTAGATCCACTTGGACCAGCATCATTCTTGCCTTTACCGACTTGACAATCCTTTTTGAAATGACCAGGTTTGCCACACTTCCAACATGCTAACTTTGGCTTCTTGTTGGGGCCTTTGTTATTGTTGTTACCTTTAAACTTTAGTTTTCCTTTAAACTTGTTGGCATTCTTTGAAGATTCACCTTCTTCCACCATATTCACTTGTGAAGCTCCAGCCATGTTTTTGTCCTTAACTTTGTCACCCTCTTGAGCCCTTAGACGCTTCAATTCTAAAGTGACTACCAAGTTGGACCAGACTCAATTCCTCTATTTTATGTTTCAAATTATGTTTGAAATCTTTCCAAGAAGAAGGCAGTTTGTTGATTATACTAGAAACCGAGATGGATTCATCCATCTTCATATCATGTTGAACAAACTGTCCCAGAATTCATAATAGTTCATTATATTGTTCCATGACAGGCCTTGAATCCGCCACTTGTAATTTATAAAATTACTAACCAATTTCTTACTTGAAGAATCTTTTACCATATACTTGGATTCAAGGGAATCCCACACTTCTTTTGTAGATTCAACATTTTGATAGATATCAAATAGGGAATCAGACATACCGTTTAAGATGTGACAACGACAGATGTAGTCATCGTTCTTTCACTTGCATCGCCTCCAACTCTGTTCCAGAGTCTCGTTTTCCATCAATTCTGGCATGGAAGTACTTAGAACATACACAACCTTTAGAGTGGTCAACAGGAAATGCATCTTCTTCTGCCATTTTCGAAAGTCTTGTCCTTCAAACTTGTCCAGTTTTGTGAATATGCTTGTCATGTCTTTCACAAAATCTCCGTCCGCCATCTTCAATAGTAAATAATTTCGATCTTTGTAGAATATTTGAAATCAAACTTGGATAATCTGAGAGTCGTGAAGATCACTTTCAGATCAAAATTATTTAGTGGTTCACCCGAATAAATCAATCGGATATAACTCAGACGAGATCAAGAATTAGTATGATTTGTGTGATATTCGTGAACCAGAAGACATGACCAATTTCAATCGAATTCAATATATGTAGGGAAGGGGAGAAAACTACAAGCGGCAACTTTCATATCAAATATTACACTTTTTACCCTCAAGTATCACATGTAAAATTTTGGTAAAATTAAATTTCCGTGCATTTTTAATAAAGCGATATTTACCAAAATAATTTTTTTTTCAATCCCAGCCAGGGGCTCTGCCCCTTGGACCCCGCTCCCATAGGCGCTAATAAGGTTTTCAATTTTAAAGATCAAAATAAACTCAAACAAGTGTGCACTCCTTGCACCTTCTAACTTGTTTGATGGATATTATGATCAAATTGGTCGTTAGCCAATCCAATTATACTAAAATATCTAACACTGTTTGAATCCTAATTAAAGTAGCTCTAGTCCTAATCAAAGAGAGTTTTGACTCTTTGGATGAAACATTCAAACTAGAGGTTCGCTTGGGTAACGAAAAAAGATTGGTGATATATCGATGGAAATGATATAGTGAAGGTTCAAACTAGACCCATTTCTTTTAAACTCCTTGATGATGTCTATTATGTTCCATAATTGTAGCATAAACTTCTCAAGGTATGCTAGCTATTGAGGAGAGGCTATGCAATATAATTTGATGAAGGAAAATCATTGTTATGAATAAAGCATGTGTGTAGTAACTTATGGAGACTTGGGTGGCTAATAATAACATGTTTGCTTGGACATAACCTGTATGGCTATGTCTCACTCGACACCTCTCAACAACAATCACCCAGAAGTACTCAAATGGCATTGTCGTCTCGAGCATTTACACATTGATGATTTAAAGCAACTTCATGATAAAGACATGGTGATAGGGCTACCCAAGATCAATGCAGTTGTAACATACGATGCATTAGCGAAACAATGTAGATTATCCTTTAAATCCACTAGTTGGCATGCAAAAACTAAGCAGGTTTTGGTTCACACAAATTTGTGTGTGCCCATGCAAGTAACAAGCCTAGGTAACAGTATGTATTACGTATTTTTTATAGATGGTCTCACTAGCATGTTCTGGATTACTTCATTGCTAATAACTTTGATGCTTTTGCAAAGTTCAAAGTATTTAAAGCCATGGTTGAGAATGAATCAGGTCATTCTATTAAAGTTCTACATTCAGATTGAGGAGGTGAATTTGGCTGAAAAGAGTTCAATGCTTATTACGATCGAGCATGCATAAAAAGGGAGCTCACTGTCCCATAAACAGCCACAACATTATGGAATGGTGGAATGCTAAAACCAAATGGTCATGAATTTGACAAGAAGTATGCTGAAAGAGAAAAAGCTCCCTAATTATCTCTGGGCCAAAGCTACTACCACAGCAGTGTATACTCTCAACCGATCTCCTACCAAGGCACTTATTAATCAAACACCATTGGAAGCTTGGTCAGCTAAAAACCTAATGTTTCTAACCTGAAAGTTTTTGGGTGTGTTGCTTTGGGTTATATTCTTACCCAATTGAGGAGGTAGTTATATGACAAGTTAGAAACAAATATTTTTATTGGTTATTTTATTCACAGGGGATATCGTTTGTACAACCCTCTCACAAAAAAAATTTATACAACCAAGATGTTACCTTTTAGGAGGATTCTAAATGGGACTAGTGTGTAAATGACTCCTCTAAAGTCTAAACTAGTCTATTAGACCCATTTCCTATATATAATATGTCAACCACATCCAATAGTACTATGAACAATAGTCCTAACACCTCATTTACAAGTAACGAGTCAACCCCAATGTCCAACTCTCGTTTTTCATCTACCCCATCTACCACAAACATTAAACATGACAAAACTTTTCCATCCCATTTCCCACCTGCCACCATTGATACTCAGCCCATACCTCCATAACTTGATACACCTAAAAGAGCCTCTAAACCTCCATCGTGGCTTCATGATTATTACACAAGTGAAGGATTATCTAATGATGAATGTGAATTTACTTCTTGTTAGTTTGGTCTTTGCATTGCAGATCCAATCACTTATAAGGAGGCAGCAAGGCATAAACACTAGAACGATACCATGCAGGCTGAGATAAATTCTATAGAAAAAAATCGTACATAGGAGTTGGTCTATCGACCTCCAAGGAATAACATTGTTGGTGTGAAGTGGTTATCTATAACTAAATTTGGACCAAATGGTGAGATATCATAGCACAAGGTCAGATTGGTAGCCAAGGGCTACTCCAAATAACAAGGAGTTGATTTTCAGGAGATATTTGCAACTGTGACTCAATTCAAAACCATTCGAGTCATTCTTTTTGTTGCTGCTCAACATGGATGGTGTATACACGAGTTAGATGTGAAGTCAGCATTCATTAATGGTGATCTAACTGAGGGTATATATATATCTCACCCTAAAGGATTTGTTGTTCACGGAAAAGGTGATATAGTGTACAAGTTTCGAAAGGCGTTATACGGGTAGAAACAACCCCCGAGCCTAATAATTAAAGATTGATGGGTGTATTTAATGGAACATGGTTATAAGAGAAGTCACAATGAGCCTACCTTATACATGAAAATGTTACCACTAACATCATTTATGTTTGTTTATATGTTAATGACATTATCTGTACATTTTCTAGTCAAAGTATGATTTCAGATTTTGAACAAAGCATGAAATATTCTTTAGAGAAGATTGACATGGGGTTCATCAAGTATTTTTTGGGTTTGGAAGTCCGACAAACTAGTGAAAAGATTCACTTGTGTCAAGAAAAGTATGCTCACACTCTCTTTACTCGGTTTGATAAGAAGAAAAGTAAGGAAGAAGTGACTCCTTTAAACACCAAATAGAAGTTGTTATTGAATTATACTGCTGATAAAACTAATGAGGAAATGTAAATGAGTCTCGTGGGGGGACTTATTTATCTGACCCACTCAAGACCGGATCTTGTTTATGCAATGAGTCTTGTTTCATGATTCATGCAAAGTCGTTTAAAGGTTCACATTGGAGTAGCATGAAGAGTCCTCAGGTATGTGGCTAGCACAACTACCTATGGTATATGGTATAAACGTTCTCAAGAGATTGAAATGATATAGTCAATCACATTTGGGTAAAACACTGTTACTAACATTTGTTTTATACTTAGAATTTATTTTCAAGAAATGAATACCAGAATCGGTTAAAATGCTTGGGTAACCTTCACCCATATTAACAAACACTGTTACTTACATTAAATTTTTGACTTTGCAAAATTTAATGATTCTGATAGTTGTTAACTAATGTGATGTTTGCATTGTAGTTGTTTTGTTGCTTTTGACTATTCTTGACATTGACTTTGCTGATGTTATCAATTCTCATTTGATTTGATTTGTTCACTAGTATGAAACAAAATTTCCATTTTCACAAAGACTTAGGCATCTTTGTGCATTCAAGACCTTCATAAACTGAAATACTATGGTAACTTCTTCACTTTTGCATGCCAACACAACTGTTTTCATATATTTTTTTATATTTATGGTAATTTTGTAAAATGTAAACAACTATACAAACATGAAATCAAATATTTTTGTAATTTTAATTCTTTTTTAATGTTTTTAAAATTTTTTAGTATATTTTTAATCACTCTCCTTGAAGTTATATCCATATAGGATAAAAACTTTAAAGACTTAAAAGTTTAAAAACTCAACATACCAAAAAAATAATAATAAATAGCAAATACTTTTCATGATAGCATATTTACATATATGGCAATTTAACCCATATGCAAATAACATGTACACATAAATATACATGTTTACACATATAAAATTAGACCCATATAGAAATTTCATGTTTACATATATTTAATAACCTGCTTACAAATATAGATATATGAAAATTTGACCCATGTGTAGATTATACGTTCACATGTATGACAACTGGGCCCATATGTAAACTATATGTGTACATATATTAAATGACTATATGTGTGTCAATTGACCCACGTGTAAATGTTTGACCCATTTGTAGTTGATATGTTCACACACACATACATGTTTACATATATAGCAATTTCACTTATATGAAAATTGCATATATACATGGGCGAGCCGGGTCACCAGCGCTGTCTGTGTTCGCAGTCGTGGGTAGCTTTTCGCCAATGGGTTTACCCGGGTGACCGGGCTTAAAAATTATTTGTTGACCGTTTAAAAAAAACATATATGTATATCACGTGTGGTTCTTTACTTATTTATGTTACTTTGACCCGTATGTAAATGACATGTTTCCATACACGTACATGTTTTTTATTTATTTTTAATAGAATAAGTTTAAGTGATTAATCGGTCTAGTTTGGCTTGTTTTCTTTTGAATTTATCCATTTAATCTTTAATGAAAACATACTCAAATGAATATTTTATTAACAAGCAACTAAATTATATGTAGTGATGGTCATGAATTTTATGTGATTATGTTTAGAATCTACGTAATATGATAAGAACAGCCAGAAAACAAGATTAAAAGAAAGACTCTATTTAAATAGTTTATAGATAGATACTTTTATCTTATTTATCTTTCATGTTTCTAGTAATGAATATCAAGAAATTGTAATTGTTAACAAAATTACTATACACAATGGAGCTAAAAAAATGAATAACAAACTAAAAGAGAAATACATATTTTTATTAATAACTCTAATTGTTCAAATGCAAAATAATTGTTACAATGAAGAAAAATTAAAAACAGTACAAACAATCTACTCAGATTTAATTCCTTTGAAATTCGCATTAAAAACCAACATATTACCTTCTAATATGTCAATATGCCAAAATCCTTGATTGCCTAAAGTTACTATGACATATGTTTGTTAGTCTATGGTATTATTAATAAAAGCTTTAAACTTCATTTTGTTTGTTATTTTCAAATAATACTATTACGAATTAATTTTAAATTGTTTCCACTACAAATGTATTAATGTAGATTTATAATTATCTGTATATAGCAGAGAGGAGAGAGGAGACAGAAGAAATAATATAATTAATAAGTAGTTAACTAATTAGAGTGAAAAATCCCGCTACTCTAATAAAAGGATAAATGAGGGGACACATAGCATCTTCTGAGGGCCTCATCATATCAATCTCTTTCCCGCCCAATCTACCCATCCACTTTGATGGGGCGTGGATCTAAGACTTGGGTCACGCAATCCGATTACTAAAAATCCTAAATTTTGTTTTAATCCTTCAAGTACTTAGAACATGTCTAACATTTGATACAATTTGTTTCCAAGGTATGTGTTGAAAGGCTGGCTGGAGTTCTTGCATAACAATGGTATTTGTATTGGGAAAGTTTGTTGTTTCAGGTATGTGCAAAATGAGGATGTTATGATCATGGCAATAGTTTAAAGAATCTTAAGCTTGACCGTGATTTCTTTTGTGAATGATGTTAGTTTTAATACTTTAGAGTTTAGACTTAGGCCAAAAGCCTATTTCTTGCACCATTTTGCTTATTAGTATTAAGATGAATGTTTGAATCTAAATGGTTGATTCTTAGGCCAAATTAATGTTTCTTGCTCCAATTTTATTTATGGTATTAAAATGATTTTTAAGCTAACATTGTAAATGCAAATCACTATTAATGATGTCTCATATGTGCTTTCTGTTTAACCATTGTTGCTTTGCATGTTAAATATTGTGATTTTATAGACAAGAAGTTCTAAATTATTTTTCTTCATTTTCTCTTTCTAAACTTCATTTGTTACAACGCGACCCATTTTATTATGTAGAACACTATATTCAATACGTTTTTACTTTTTTTTATCACGCGTGATCATATTTAGGATTGAAATAACCATATTGTAATGTAATTTTTAAGTTGCACGATTTCGTAATGATATTTTAATTTAAATTAAGGTCAATTTCTTTATTTAAGGTCAATGATTTAGATGTTCCAATTTATTTTGGTCATAAATATTAACAGATTCAACAAAATCATTAATTTGACAATTGACTATAAATTATAAAAAAAATATGTCAATTTAAATTAAATATATAGATTAAATATTGATACTTGCTGTTTTAACATTAAAATATGTTATTTTATTTTGAGAATTAGCAATCTAGTCAATAAGGTCGATAATATGCATTATTAGAAATCAAACTTTTCTTTTAACGTATAAACTGCCTAAGTTTTATTTTAAGGAACTTATGATCAAATATTTTATTTCTAACTTTATTTTTGTTATAATTGAGAAATGATTGATGTTTTTATTTTTAGAATATATTTTTCAAAAGTAAGTTTAAGGTCAACACCTTCTTATAAAAACCGAGAATTAGCATCCTAATTTCATTCATTGTAAGAAATCTGGTTCTACATTAACCAGCACGGATAAATACCCAAGGTAATATGCCTCTTATATTTCTTACGCACATTTTAGCACGGATAAATACTCAAGGTAATATGCCTCTTATATTTCTTACGCACATTTTATATCATTTTAAGAGTACTAATATTTTTCTTTTTTGATTTTTTCACGTGTTGAACAAATGTGTAGTTCAGCATCTACATCGAATATGGAAGTTGCTAACTTTACATTATTAAGTGACATCTATCTAGTGATGATTACAACCTTAAAGTTTGCATCATAAGGTTGTAGAGACAGCCAATGTTTAAGAATCCATCTCAAACCTTTTCTATCGAGATGATATTGATTAATGAAGAGGTTAGTAAATTCTGTTTTTTGTTTTAATAAATTGTATAAAATTATATTCATTTCTTAAAATTTTATTTACAAAGTTAGTTATAATTAAAAACTATCGGGACAGCAAGATCTATAAACACACTTACCGATTACACATTTACTAATTTTACTAACATGTGTATTTTTCAGGACAATAAAGTTCAAGACAGTGTATTGCACAAATGGTTTTCTAGATTCGAGAGACTTCTATCTGAAAATGCCTCTTTGATTATAAGGAACCCAACTTTAGGTGACAACTCTGGTGTTTTTAGATATGTTGGTAATCCTCTAAAGGTGTGCCTTTATTACAATACAACATTGTCCAGATGCACATACTTTGATGGCCCGTACTACGATTTCTCCTTTACAAGCTTTCAGTCCATTCTTGATCGAACTGTCCCCGAAAATATAGTTATCACAACTATGTTACGACGAATGTTGTTTACAAGGAAGTTTTTATGCATCTTTGATTTTTACATTGTTTTGGTTGTAATTTTTAGAATTTTATTTAACGTAATCCTTTATGTTAATAGATAATTAAGACCCGTGTAATACACGGGTTCCTAAAGCTAGTATGTTAATAGATTACTAATATTGTAAGACTCTAGTTCCGAGAGTCCTTACAGCTGGTAAATCATAGCATACAACATTTCGTATGAAACATGAGTCAGACTCAATAAAATTTGATTAATCCTTTTTTCTGTGGTTAAGGTGGAGAACTCAACCAAGAATTCTCTTTTTTTTTTCATCACCAATCGAATCACTGTTTGCAACCCAGGATTCTATTTTATCATCAATCTAGTCCACGTTCATGTTTTTTCTTTTTCTTATCATAAATCTCTTTACTTGTATGACTTAGATGTCTCGTATTTCTCAAAAAAGTTATTCGATTGATAGGATTTTGTATGATACTTATGAGGATCGATGATATCGATGAGATTGATATTCAAATATTTCTTCTTAAAGCGTATTGATTTGACCCCATAAGCGAGACCACCACCCAATAGTGTGTTCCCACCTAGTTGTAGTGGAAAAAGACTTCAAATCACTCATTTTATTCACAAACATACTTGTCCAAAAATAAAAATATGTTTTCTCCAAATGCCAAGTAGCTCCATTCTCTATGCCATCCTCAGCAATCACCATTACCTGCCTGCTGATATACATACAAAGTCAGCATTGTTAAGTGATTTTAGTTTTGTATATAATATATAGAAAATATAGCACACATTCATCTATTATATTAGTCATAGAGACCGTCATTACATCAATCGTTATGTTTATTATCTTTAATTCATTCGTTATCTTTTTTTTTTATTACCTGGGTTTGTACAAAGCAAGAACCTAGTCAATTTGTGACAACAAATGTCACACCTGTCAGCTCCATTCTTCGGTTAGCTAAACCTCACACAGTTAACTCACACTACAAGGCTCATAGCCTGCTCATAAATAAGAGTCCATTCCTTTTCTTTGACACAGTTAACCCACACTACAAGGCTCATAGCCTGCTCATAAATAAGAGTCCATTCCTTTTCTTTGACTCACATAAGTGAAGTTCATTTACGCATGCAAGGCTATTCATTTATTATTAGGCTCACGTAATATTTATTAGGTTTCGCTATCGATTGGGAATTAAGGTTTTCTAATAGGTTTTTTGGTAAATAAATGATTAAATATAATATAAAATAAGAATATTTTATTTAAGTTTTATACATGACTTTTTATAAAAATATTTACATAAAATAATTTGGATGAGTAATAAGATTTAAATAATAACATTGATTAATAAATAATATGATTTAATTCTATATGAATAGCAATACTAGTAACGAGTAAAGTATGATAGATAACAAATAAAACTTTTAATAATAAAGTGTGTAATTTGTCAAAAATAATTAATTATTTAAATGAATAAATTTTAGTAAAATTTTGGTATTGAATAGTGTAGATTCTTTGGATAAACCAATTTAAATAATAAATTTTTATGTTTTATAAATATTTTATTAAAAACAAAGGATTCAAAAATATTTATAGTCCTTTTTTATTATTAGTTTTATTAATTTGCAAAACTATTAAAAAGTATATAATTATGTATATATAAACTAGCTTTAGTAAGCCTATGTATTACACGGTTTGAATAAAAAAATATTTAAAGAATAAAAATTTATTAATTATAAATCTATATTTTAAAATAAAATATGATTGAAAATTTTCTTATAATAAATAAAATAAAAATTTTATTTTAAAACAAACTTTTAAAAAATGTTATACTTAAAAACTTTCTTCTATAACTCCCAATTTTAATTTATTTTTTGTTTATAAACACTTTACTTTTTAAAAACACTAATTATAAAATATTTTGTACTTTTAAAAAAGTTTGATTTTCCATAAAGTACTCTAATTTTATAAAAAATTATTTCCTTAGAAATAACATTAGTAAAAATGTCTATTGCTTAATTTATTAAAAAACTATTTTAATCTAAAAAATTAAATAATATTATTAGTAATTAATATGATTATTAAATAGGAGAGAGAAGCGTGAAAAAATTATTGAGTAGCAATATAATGTTGACACGTATCCTACTAGATACTTTTTTATTAAAGGTAGGAGATTTTGTAATTTTCAGAAATTTATTAGAATTTTTTGTATTATTCATAATTAATAAAATGAATTTTATAAGTATATATTCATATATTATTATATTTTGGAATATTAAAAGATTTAAAAAACTGAATTAAAAATGAAATGGGAGTGCCGACCCGGGTCTCTTGTGTGTGTAGCACGCGTTAATTAGTGTTTTTAAAAAGTTAATTTTTTATAAAAAAATAATTAGAATTGAAATTTATAATAAGAAAATTTTTAAAAATGATATTTTTTAATACAGATTGTTTTGAAACAAAATATTTATTATTTTTCTTGGAAAAAAAGTTTTAAACCAAATGTTTAAAAAGTTGATATAATTATTTTATTACATATTGTTCTTACTATACGTAATTTTAATTATATTTTATCATAAAATATCGTTTTATACTTAATAAATTTTTATTGTATTTAATATTTTATTTGTTCAATCTGTGTAATATACGGGTTTACTAAAACTAGTTATAAGATAGTAAGATATCTTTCATATTAGCATTTCCCCTTTCGTCAATGTCTCTCCTTAAAGTTACGGACGTTTAGGTTCTTTTCCATCTTAAGGCATATGAAAAGGTTCCAACTTTTACTAATCAATCTCTGAACAATCCAATTCTTCAATCTGATAATAAAATTCCGTGATTTCAAATTAGATTATTTGAAACTTTCTTCCCATTATGTAAGATATAATAAGTCCATATTTTCAGAGTCAGAACATTGTACAACCTTGATTATTCACTTGATTCTATCGTTCGATCATTGTCCCAAGATAAGATAAGCCCACATAATCATGTTACAATTTACGAACGATTTGCCAAATGTTGTAAATATAGAATCTTGAACTTATTCAAACATCACAAAAACACCTGTTTATGTACCAAACTTCAAATCATCTAGCATTTTCCACATATAGGTTGAAACACTTGTTCTGAAACCTTTAAATAATAACAAGTTTTTGCGTATGGATAATGTTCTCGCATTTTGCAAAGTTTTTGAAAAAATTAAAGTCAATCATAGTTTTTGTATGGATGACAAAGTTTTCACATGGTAAAGTTTTTGCATGAGAATTTTTTTTTTCAAATGACGGTTACTGCTGCGAAGATTTCTCATGAAAAGTTTTCTGAAGAAAAGTTTTCTCATGAAAATTTTTCTAATAAAAATTTTTCTCATGAAAAATGAAAAAATTTTCTCATGAAAAGGTTTCTCATGAAAGTTCTCGCATGAAAGTTCTCACATGAAAGTTCTCGCATGAAAGTTCTCACATGAAAGTTCTCGCATGAAAAAGTTCTTGTATGAAAAAGTTTTCTCATGAAAAGTTCTCTTATGAAAATGTTCACACAAAATATGGTTATTTTTGTACAGTTTTCGCATGATGCAATTATTCTCGCAAAAACTTCAACCCAAATCGACTTTTATGAGTTTGAATCACATCTACAGTCTCAACTCTTCTTTTTCCACCATCAAAAGTCAAAGATATCAATATAGCATGTAGCAAAGCCGATTTCATGTTTGATTCACCCTCGATTTCCCCTTCTTCTCCTTTGAAACCGATCCAAAGTTGATCAAAACCTTTAGATCTTTAACCTCCATGTTTAACGTCTTAAAACGAACGATTGCAGAATGAAAATCCGTGTATCAAGAGCAACACCTTGCTATGATACCAAATGCAAAGTCCTCATATCGATCGATTCCACATATTGTTGCATTGATAATCAAATTTAAGATGGATTTGTGTGTTTGTGATAAAACGAACATTAAATAAACTCAAACGTATATTATTAATCAAATGTTTACAATACCAAAAGAGTTTACATCGTTAAGCTCGATCCACCCGAGGTGAGCTCCCCCTCGGGCGGTCTATTACACAACTCTCTGCTCTCTCACATTCACGGCACTTTTACACGATGAACACACATAAACAAAGATTGGAAGCCAATCAGCAACCACTAACCCACATTAAGGGAATAATAGGAATGAGAATATCATAAAATAACAATCTTGAGATTTTGAAAGGCAATCATGTTGTAACCACACTGGTTAGCAACATTGATGTGCAAAGTTTAGATTAATCAACACTTGAGCTGTGACATCTGGTAATTTTCCGTTACCAAACTCCGTTAGTTCCGTTAGGTCTTGCATACACGTGTCGTGAGCACACACTAGTTGTCGTTGAACGTTGGTGACTTAATAACAATTATCTATGGTAAACAAATGATAACCTAGTGAATAATGTTGATTATTAGTTGTGGTTATGTGATTCATGCATTTTAAGTTATTGTTTGTGAATTTTACTTGATAACGTGACAATGTGTAACTATGATCTCATATGTTTTGTTATTAGTTGAAAATGTATGTGATTATTATTGTTGATTAGTAATGTTTATATTTTGTAGTTGAAACCTATTAAAAAGTGTTGAAAAGATTAGTTTTTATAAAATATAAACAATGGGGTTTATTTTGTAATTGGATTGAAATAAAAAGTTACCATATTTAAACAAATTTAACCCAACCCTAGCCCCCATTCCCCATTTGCGGCCGTAACCCCCTCCCAACACCTTCATCCATTCGATTTTGATCAAGAACAAGCAAGAACAATTCGATTTTGATTAGTTCCAAGTGTTAGCAAGTGTTAATCATCATCTAAACACGTTTAAAGGTTAGTTTTGATTAGTTTTTCATGGTTTTTGTTCTTGAAGAACCCTAATTCGAAATTGATGATGAAAAAGTGAAATTGATGATTGTTAGATGTTAATTTGATGTTGGTTAGATTGTATGAATGTTAGATTATGTTGATTATGCAAGAATTCCATGGTTTGATCACATTGTTCACACATTGCCTTAAGAGGAAACTTTTTGTTCTTGGAATTCATGATTTGATGATTGTATGATGTTGGATACATTGCTTGGATGTTGGTTTATATGAATTGTGCAAGAAAAGTCATGAAATCTAGGGTTTGTTCATACCTTACTATAAGTGGAAACTTTTATGCATGATGGTTGGGAATTTTGATGAATTAGAGATAATTATCATGTTAGAATGAATGTTATGGACTTGATTAGGTATAAAATTGATGAAACTATGAAGGAATTGGATGTTAGATTGCTTTTGGGTGTTACCTTCTAAAAAGGGAAACTTTATTTTTGAAGATCATTGGATATGATGATGTGAGCATGTTTATGGTGTTAGGAGCATGTTAGAATGCTTATGGATGATGTCTAATGTGGTGGAATGTGTTACTTGGGTTGTATGGATGCTTGATTGATCATTTAAAGAATGTAGGTTCTTGGTGATTATACATGATGATGAATTATGGCTAGTGATTAGGAAATCATGTTTGGGATTGGAATTGATCATTATTGTGTTTGTTAGTTGGAGTGAATCTTGTTGATTTATGTTATTATGATTGTCATACACGCGTGCGAATCTGAGGCCCCTACTTAGTAGGATTGGCAGGGTTTAGGGTGTGAAGTCGTGAGTGGCTTCACATGGCATGTTGTGCATGATTAGACTTCATGAATGAATTATTAGTTGTGATATATTTATGATTGTGTTGAGCATGTTGATTGTTTGAGATTCGCATAAGTTGTATGATGATCTAGGTTGAACTTGGATTGATGATGTGATATGCGTGAATACTTTGTTTGATAATCATGTATGATAAGTTGATACATTTGATTAAACGAGATTTCAATTAATATGTCACCAACGGGTCAAACGGGTCAACTAGGTTAGAGGAGTCTTGTTTTCCAAAGCCTTGGGTCAATGTGTTTATTGAACACTTAGGGTTGTTAAGTTTTCTGTGCACATGTACTTATGTACTTACGTGTTCTAGGTAACCTTTGAAGGGTTGTCTTTTCATCCATCATCAGTTCTCTCTTATCATTGTCCTTGCACATCAGGTGAGTTCATGCCCCACTTTTAAACACTCTCTTTTGGGGGAGGTAGCATACTTGTTCACAAACGCTATATTATTATTATAAGTTGTGTATGTTTTAACATGGTGTATAATACCTTGAAAGTCCTCACACTTTCGGATCGTTAATAATGGTAACTAGCGGGAAATCTTGGGTAGTACTACTGGGTTTGACAAGCCCCACCTGTGCGACTCGAGGTCAAACGGGTGCAATATTGTCCTAAACACAAACATCGTTACGACCTGGTAAGTCGTGACGGGAGGCAACAAACGCAACACAGTCAGCTTCGATCGCGAAATCACTATTGTTATTACTTATGAATATAGACTAGCTATCTATTTCAATGCACTTCTTATGTTATGCAAATTATTGTTGTTTATGTTAAATGCAAACTCTTGAACTCACCAACCATTGTGTTGACATTTTTAGTATGCTATTCTCAGGTCGTTAATTCAGTTTGCCATTAGGAGCACAACCCGGGTCCAGCATGCATTCTAAGACTTCATCTTAAGTCATGACATTTGAATTTTATTTATGAGATTTGAATAATGGGTTGGCGCGTGTTTTGCCAAATTTTACATTTACATACTTTGGGTTTGTCTTATTTACAAAACGCTTCCGCATGGTTTTAAAACTTGAGCTTTGATTGGTTTATTTTTAAATGTGGCATATAGTGTCGTTCTGAGTAACTAGTGACTGTGATCCAGGTTTGTTCACACGCCTCGCGGTAAAACTCCGCACGTGGATTTTGAGGGTGTGATAGATTGGTATCAGAGCCATTGGTTATAGGGAACTAGGATGCATACACACTAGTCTATAACCGCACATAGTTAGTTAGTTACTCGTTGCTTATTCTCTTACTGTATACTCATTGGCTTACGCATCACGTGCACTGCAGCATGGCATCATCATCACGGGTTTTGGGTAAAAGACCTGCGCGTTCTGAATCCCCTCCTTCTCCTCCTGTACCTCATCGAGAACCCGATTGGCCGCGGTATCCTTACCCTTCTAGAGAGATAGATTTGGACCAGCCATTTGTGTCACCCGAGCTTGATCCTCCTCGAGATTGGAGATACTATGCTACCTATGTGAACCGTATGGTTTACAGGGAGCGGGTCCCAGGCCCTGCTACTACTGGACCCAGGACCAGGTCAGCTACTGCCTCTACGGCACCTGCTCTTCCCTCACTTGACGTTCCTCTCGAGCAGGCTGTGGCAGCTCTAGTTGCGACTCTTGACACTGAGCGTCGGCGTATCAGAGTACTCACTGACGAGAACTCCACTTTAGCATATGAAGTGCGCCAGCTACGCCTACTAGTGGAGACACTCCAGGATCGACTCTCGATGGCTATTACTGGACATCATACCCTGACTGGTACTGTGATGCAGCTTGTGGAGCGTATGGACGAGCAGGAGCTTCATAATGTAGGTGTGGAGGATAGGTTGACCGGATTGGAGGCACAGTTTGCAGCACTACAGATTGTGGACCATCCTGCACCAGGAGAAGATGTTGATGAAGACCCCGAGGAAGAGCCCGAAGAAGCCCCCGACGGCGGAGATAGTGATGGATCAGATTTGTTTGATTGATTCTTTTCTATTTATATGATCTAGACTGCATAGCGTTTTTTTTTAAAACCTATGTGGGAAGGGTTGTTTCTCACACAACTGAAAACTTGAAATTTTGACATTGATTGGATATTTTGTGAGTTACTTACAATTTATTTATGATAAGTTATTATTTTGGTTATAAATGTTGTGGTTGTGGTAGTACATTATTTCTTATTATTTACCATACTTCAATGAGATTAATATGTTGGATGTTACTCATTATTGTGTTTGTAAATGTAAAGTGAAATATGGACGGCCGAGGCAGTGGACGTGGACATGGCCATGGGCGTGGCGGAGGACGTGGCGCCGGCACCGTGAACATGACCCCAGCTGAATTAGCTGCTCTGATTAATCAGCATGTGCAGGCGGCATTGAACACTCAACCCGCTCAGTTTGGAGGTAAACGGTGACTTTAGTCATCGATTACGCAAATAATTCGTTAAGTGATAAATTCATTCGGGTCGATTTAAATACTCTGTCATGTGAATACAGGACCACCTGGGTGTACTTACAAGGCATTTATGGATTGCAAGCCCCATACCTACAGTGGATCTGAGGGAGCTGTAGGGCTCGTGAGGTGGTTCGAGAAGACTGAATCAGTCTTCGCCAAATGCAACTGTCCAGCGGTGGACCAGGTGAAATTCGCCATGGGGACACTTGAGGGTGCAGCACTCACGTGGTGGAATGCGCAAGTGCAGATGCTTGGTCAGGCGATGGCAAACGCGCTGCCATGGGATGAATTCAAAACGATGATGACAGAGGAATACTGCCCTCGTAATGAAGTTCAGAAGCTAGAAGCCGAGTTCTGGCAATTAAAGATGGAAGGATCTGACATTGAAGCTTACACTACTAGGTCTCATGAGCTGGCTACACTCTGTCCTGGCATGGTTGACCCGCCGAGCCGACGAATTGAGCTCTACTTACGTGGGTTGGTGCCGGAAATTCAAAGTATGGTGACCGCTGCAAATCTTCCTACTATTCAACAGGTCATTCGATTGGCTCATAAACTCACCGATCAGGCAGTGGAGCAAGGGAAGTTGCCTAAGCGGGGCGTTGTGACAAGCATACCCGACAATAAACGCAAGTGGGAAAGTAATGCCAGCAAGGGATCGACATCTGGTAGTCAACCTCAGCAACAACAGCCTCAACAACAACAGCAACAAAGGAGGTTTGATAACAACCGCAACTTCAACCAATCGTCTGCCCCAACTCAAGGACCCGGTGGTTATGCGGGGAAAAGCCCCAAATGCAACCGATGCAACTATCACCACACTGGCAGGTGTGATAGCTTTCGATGCCAGCGTTGTGGGAAGGTTGGACATGCGGCAAAGGATTGTCGTGGGGAGTTGATGAAGAAGCCCCAGCAGCCTCAGCAGCCCCAACAGCCTCAGCGGCCCCATGAAACGCCAAAGGGTTGCTTTGAATGTGGAAAAGAGGGGCATTACAAGAGAAATTGCCCTCAATTAAAAAGAAATGGTAATGGCAATGGAAATGGTGGCAATAACAATAATGGGGGCAGTGGTGACAATAATGGTGGCAACAATGGTGGAGCAAAAGGGAGAGTCTTTGTCATGGGATCAGGTGAGGCTCTAAACGATCCTACTACTGTTACTGGTAAATTTCCTATTAATGGTCGTTTTGCTTCTATACTGTTTGATACTGGAGCCGATAGGAGTTTTATTTCTACTAAATTCTGTAGTCTCCTAAGTGATATGCCTTCTGCGTTGGACCTAAGTATACCGTAGAATTAGCTGATGGTAAGCAGATTTCCGTTACGCATATCCTTAAGGGTTGTAAGATAGAACTCGCTGGTCATACCTTTGATATCGATCTCATGCCTATTACACTTGGGAGTTTTGACGTGGTCGTAGGTATGGATTGGCTGTCTGAGAAGCAGGCAGAAGTCATATGCCATGAGAAGGTTATTCGCATTCCTTTAAAAGAGGGAGAGATCCTCTCAGTTAAGGGTGAGAAGAGTGGTGCAGTGATAGGCATCATATCTTTTATGAAAGCGCAGAAGTGGCTACGCAAGGGTCACTTAGCCATATTAGCCCTTGTGACCGATAAACAACAAGAAGAGAAGAAGATAGAGAATATCCCGGTAGTTCGCGACTTTCCAGAGGTGTTTCCAGAGGATCTGCATGGACTACCACCTCATCGTCAGGTTGAATTTCAGATTGATTTGACTCCCGGAGCAGCTCCAATTGCGAGAGCACCTTATCGGTTAGCACCAAACGAACTGAAGGAACTATCTGCACAACTTCAGGAGCTATTGGATAAAGGATTTATTCGACCGAGCTCATCACCGTGGGGAGCACCTGTACTTTTTGTTAAGAAGAAAGATGGTACCTTTCGTATGTGCATTGACTACAGAGAGTTGAACAAGGTCACAGTCAAGAACCGATACCCTTTGCCTCGTATGGATGACTTATTTGATCAACTTCAGGGATCAAGCTATTACTCAAAAATTGATTTGAGGTCCGGTTATCATCAACTGAGAGTTCGGGAGGAAGACATCTCTAAAACCGCATTTCATACTCGTTATGGTCATTATGAATTCTTGGTCATGCCCTTTGGGTTGACTAATGCACCAGCGGTATTCATGGATCTCATGAATCGTGTGTGCAAACCCTACCTTGATCAGTTTGTTATCGTGTTTATCGATGACATATTGATCTATTCTAAGACCAAGGAGGAGCATGAGGAGCATCTATGTTTAATCTTGGAATTGCTTAGGAAGGAACAGTTGTATGTCAAGTTTTCTAAGTGTGATTTCTGGATTCGTGAGGTGCAATTCTTGGGTCACATTGTTAACGAGAAAGGAATACATGTGGATCCTACAAAGATTGAGGCTATAAAGAACTGGTCGGTACCCAAGACGCCTAGTGAGATAAGGCAATTTCTTGGACTGGCAGGGTACTATCGACGTTTCATCGAGGGATTTTCAAAAATCGCTCAACCTCTCACAGCCTTGACCCATAAAGGAACAACGTATAAATGGGGTGAGAGTCAAGAAGCCGCTTTTCAGTTGTTGAAACAGAAACTCTGTAGCGCGCCAATATTAGCATTACCAGAAGGAAGTGATGATTTTGTGGTTTACTGTGATGCTTCTATCCAAGGACTTGGTTGTGTCCTGATGCAATGTGGCAAGGTAATAGCCTATGCCTCGAGACAACTGAAGGTGCATGAAAAGAACTATACTACTCATGATTTGGAGTTAGGTGCAGTGATTTTTGCCTTGAAGATATGGAGACATTACTTGTATGGTACCAAATGCACCATTTACACCGATCACAAGAGTCTTCAGCATATCTTTGAGCAGAAAGAGCTAAACATGAGGCAGCGACGCTGGGTGGAACTGTTAAACGATTACGATTGTGCTATCAAATATCACCCAGGAAAGGCGAATGTAGTCGCTGATGCTTTGAGTAGGAAGGAGACTGTTAAGCCCCGGCGAGTGCGTGCTTTGCAGCTTACGATTAGCACTCATTTGCCTGAACAAATCAAGGAAGCTCAGACAGAAGCTTTGAAAATGGAAAACATTGGTTCAGAATCCTTACGTGGGATGGACAAACAGTTGGAAGTCATATCCGATGGAATCCGGTATTTCATGGATAGACTTTGGGTACCCATGTATGGAGATTTGAGAGATTTAGTCATGGGTGAAGCACATAAGTCTAAATATTCCATACACCCTGGTTCTGACAAAATGTATCATGACCTGAAAGCGCACTATTAGTGGCCTAATATGAAGGCAGACGTAGCAACGTATGTGAGCAAGTGTCTGACCTGTTCCAAGGTTAAAGTGGAATATCAAAAGCCATCTGGGTTACTGCAACAACCTGAGATTCCTTTATGGAAGTGGGAACAGATCTCTATGGACTTTATTACTAAATTACCCAGAACTTCTAATGGTTGTGACACGATATGGGTGATCGTGGATCGACTGACTAAGTCAGCTCACTTCTTGGCGATCAAGGAGACGGACAAAATGGACAAATTAACCAGAATTTACCTGAAGGAGGTGGTCTCAAGACATGGCGTGCCGATCTCGATTATCTCTGATCGTGATGCTCGTTTTACGTCTCATTTCTGGCAGTCGTTACAGAAATCTCTGGGAACGCGGTTGGATATGAGTACTGCATATCATCCGCAGACCGATGGACAAACCGAGCGTACTATTCAAACTTTGGAGGACATGTTACGTGCTTGCGTAATTGATTTTGGAAATAATTGGGAAGTTCATCTACCTTTGGTTGAATTCTCGTACAATAACAGTTACCATACTAGTATTCAGGCAGCACCATTTGAGGCGTTGTATGGCCGAAAGTGTAGATCACCAGTTTGTTGGGCTGAAGTTGGTGATAGTCAGCTCACTGGCCCTGAATTGGTGCACGAGACTACCGAAAAGATTGTGCAGATACGGAACCGTATGGCTGCAACGCGAGACAGACAAAAGAGCTATGCAGACAAGCGACGGAAACCTTTGGAGTTTCAGGTCGGTGACAAGGTGTTGTTGAAGGTCTCACCATGGAAAGGCATCATAGGATTTGGAAAAAGAGGCAAGCTTAACCCGAGATACGTTGGACCATTTGAGATTCTTGAAAGAATAGGTCCCGTGGCGTATCGGTTAGACCTGCCTGAGTCATTAAATGGCGTTCACAACGTATTTCACGTCTCAAATCTGAAAAAGTGTGTATCTGATGAGACTTTGGTTGTACCACTCGAGGAAGTACAAGTGGATGAGCAATTGCGTTTTGTTGAGGAGCCTGTTGAAGTAATGGACCGTGAGGTCAAAACTCTTAAGCAAAGCAAAATACCTATAGTCAAGGTTCGTTGGAACTCAAGACGTGGACCGGAATTCACGTGGGAACGCGAGGATCAGATGAAGCTCAAGTATCCTCATCTGTTCGAAACGACGGTCACAGCCGGGGAAGGTACTGATTAAATTTCGGGACGAAATTTCTTTCAACATGGGGATGATGTGACAACTCACTCGATTTCGTTATGCCAATGCAGTAAACCAGTGATAAACACAACCATGTAACGCAATTTTCGGGACGAAAATTCTTTCAACATGGGGATAATGTGACATCTGGTAATTTTCCGTTACCAAACTCCGTTAGTTCCGTTAGGTCTTGCATACACGTGTCGTGAGCACACACTAGTTGTCGTTGAACGTTGGTGACTTAATAACAATTATCTATGGTAAACAAATAATAACCTAGTGAATAATGTTGATTATTAGTTGTGGTTATGTGATTCATGCATTTTAAGTTATTGTTTGTGAATTTTACTTGATAACGTGACAATGTGTAACTATGATCTCATATGTTTTGTTATTAGTTGAAAATGTATGTGATTATTATTGTTGATTAGTAATGTTTATATTTTGTAGTTGAAACCTATTAAAAAGTGTTGAAAAGATTAGTTTTTATAAAATATAAACAATGGGGTTTATTTTGTAATTGGATTGAAATAAAAAGTTACCATATTTAAACAAATTTAACCCAACCCTAGCCCCCATTCCCCATTTGCGGCCGTAACCCCCTCCCAACACCTTCATCCATTCGATTTTGATCAAGAACAAGCAAGAACAATTCGATTTTGATTAGTTCCAAGTGTTAGCAAGTGTTAATCATCATCTAAACACGTTTAAAGGTTAGTTTTGATTAGTTTTTCATGGTTTTTGTTCTTGAAGAACCCTAATTCGAAATTGATGATGAAAAAGTGAAATTGATGATTGTTAGATGTTAATTTGATGTTGGTTAGATTGTATGAATGTTAGATTATGTTGATTATGCAAGAATTCCATGGTTTGATCACATTGTTCACACATTGCCTTAAGAGGAAACTTTTTGTTCTTGGAATTCATGATTTGATGATTGTATGATGTTGGATACATTGCTTGGATGTTGGTTTATATGAATTGTGCAAGAAAAGTCATGAAATCTAGGGTTTGTTCATACCTTACTATAAGTGAAAACTTTTATGCATGATAATTGGGAATTTTGATGAATTAGAGATAATTATCATGTTAGAATGAATGTTATGGACTTGATTAGGTATAAAATTGATGAAACTATGAAGGAATTGGATGTTAGATTGCTTTTGGGTGTTACCTTCTAAAAAGGGAAACTTTATTTTTGAAGATCATTGGATATGATGATGTGAGCATGTTTATGGTGTTAGGAGCATGTTAGAATGCTTATGGATGATGTCTAATGTGGTGGAATGTGTTACTTGGGTTGTATGGATGCTTGATTGATCATTTAAAGAATGTAGGTTCTTGGTGATTATACATGATGATGAATTATGGCTAGTGATTAGGAAATCATGTTTGGGATTGGAATTGATCATTATTGTGTTTGTTAGTTGGAGTGAATCTTGTTGATTTATGTTATTATGATTGTCATACACGCGTGCGAATCTGAGGCCCCTACTTAGTAGGATTGGCAGGGTTTAGGGTGTGAAG
The DNA here is from genome assembly GCA_025506415.1 of Flaveria robusta. Lineage (NCBI taxonomy): Eukaryota > Viridiplantae > Streptophyta > Magnoliopsida > Asterales > Asteraceae > Flaveria > Flaveria robusta. The sequence continues at coordinate 14,636,883 of CM046473.1, forward strand.
TCGTGAGTGGCTTCACATGGCATGTTGTGCATGATTAGACTTCATGAATGAATTATTAGTTGTGATATATTTATGATTGTGTTGAGCATGTTGATTGTTTGAGATTCGCATAAGTTGTATGATGATCTAGGTTGAACTTGGATTGATGATGTGATATGCATGAATACTTTGTTTGATAATCATGTATGATAAGTTGATACATTTGATTAAACGAGATTTCAATTAATATGTCACCAACGGGTCAAACGGGTCAACTAGGTTAGAGGAGTCTTGTTTTCCAAAGCCTTGGGTCAATGTGTTTATTGAACACTTAGGGTTGTTAAGTTTTCTGTGCACATGTACTTATGTACTTACGTGTTCTAGGTAACCTTTGAAGGGTTGTCTTTTCATCCATCATCAGTTCTCTCTTATCATTGTCCTTGCACATCAGGTGAGTTCATGCCCCACTTTTAAACACTCTCTTATGGGGGAGGTAGCATACTTGTTCACAAACGCTATATTATTATTATAAGTTGTGTATGTTTTAACATGGTGTATAATACCTTGAAAGTCCTCACACTTTCGGATCGTTAATAATGGTAACTAGCGGGAAATCTTGGGTAGTACTACTGGGTTTGACAAGCCCCACCTGTGCGACTCGAGGTCAAACGGGTGCAATATTGTCCTAAACACAAACATCGTTACGACCTGGTAAGTCGTGACGGGAGGCAACAAACGCAACACAGTCAGCTTCGATCGCGAAATCACTATTGTTATTACTTATGAATATAGACTAGCTATCTATTTCAATGCACTTCTTATGTTATGCAAATTATTGTTGTTTATGTTAAATGCAAACTCTTGAACTCACCAACTATTGTGTTGACATTTTTAGTATGCTATTCTCAGGTCGTTAATTCAGTTTGCCATTAGGAGCACAACCCGGGTCCAGCATGCATTCTAAGACTTCATCTTAAGTCATGACATTTGAATTTTATTTATGAGATTTGAATAATGGGTTGGCGCGTGTTTTGCCAAATTTTACATTTACATACTTTGGGTTTGTCTTATTTACAAAACGCTTCCGCATGGTTTTAAAACTTGAGCTTTGATTGGTTTATTTTTAAATGTGGCATATAGTGTCGTTCTGAGTAACTAGTGACTGTGATCCTGGTTTGTTCACACGCCTCGCGGTAAAACTCCGCACGTGGATTTTGAGGGTGTGACATGAGCAGCTGGTCCATCTCACCATTCAATGCAAATATGCTGATCAGAAGAGTGTAGTCAATTATTTTGCTGAACACATTGTCAACTGTAGAAATGCTCTAAGAATCACTCCTCTAAATGATCAAATCAAAGAAGCTGCTAAAGATCAGATCACAGAGAAAGATGTATAAGAGTCTTTGAAGGCCAAAATAGAAGTGAAGAAAAGTGTTGATGAAGCTGGTCCATCTCATTCTTAAAGGTTACTAACAATAAAGAGGAAAACAAGCAACCAAACACTCACTAACCATTTCAAACAAACTAAACATCCAAATCAAACAATAAACATAACAGAGCATCAAGCATACATAAGTGTATCATACAAAGTTAGCAAACTAAACAAACAAATTAGACAAACAATCAAACATAACATCATCACACAAGAACAATCTGATTACACATGTGTAATCAATGATTCATACATGTAATCAATCAACCATTCATGTTCAACATGTGACAACCATAACATTCAATCATAGATAATAGACAACAAACACATCATAACTCAAACACACAAGTTCCAAACATACAATGCAATCTGATTACACATATGTAATCAGTAAATCAAACTTGTAATCAAACAATCCTACATGTCAACAGTCAAACAAACATAACATTACAAACATAAACATACATATATAACAACAAACAAAACATACCAAATAATCAGTCAAGCAACACTTCATACAAACAAATAAACTCAAATCAAAACATACATCTCAATCTGATTACACATGTGTAATTAGAATAACATACCGTTTAAACATTCATAATATCAGAAAATCATTCAATCACACATATAAACACAAACACACATTGTTACTAACAATCAAAACATTAAACAAGCAAACACACTACTAGAAAATAAGGCTAATGCAACATTTTAAAAGCAACTTTTTTCAATAAGTTGCATTTTATTCTAAAGCAACTTCATTTAAGATAAAAGGTTGCATTGAAAGACATTATGCAACTTTTGTCTTAAAAAGTTGCAAAATATTATTAAAACTGCAACATTTTTATTTAAAGGTTACAAATTTCATTAAAAACCACAACCTTTATTTCAAAAGTTAAAAATTTTACTAAGAATTGCGACTTTTGTTAAAATGGTCGCCTTATTAAAACTTAAGTGCAACTCTTATTTTAAAATGTTGCATGACACAAATACTAATTTGTGACTATTTTGATATAAGAGGCGCATTGTTAAAGTTATAATAAGTAGACTTATCTATATCAAATCATGTCAAGTGACATTATTGAAATTCTAAGTGATCGACTTTAATTATTTCATAAAAAGAAAATATGAACCCTTAACTTTAAAAATATATAAATCTTCTGCCAAACAAAAAATAAATGTTGTTTATTCTATATGTTTTCTGTAAAATTGGCAACATCAACCAAATAAAGCACATTTAATTAAGTTACATTTAATTTAAACTAGTGGCAAATTTATTATATTTCTACTCATAAATTACACCAAACTAACTTACACGATGCTTGGGGTATTAAGTCGCTATAAATTAAAACTAACTAAAACTATAAGGTAGAAAACGACATATTATTAATAAATGTAAAGAAATCAACAACTTGTAGTCTAGGATTCGAACCTACGTTAAGAGCTTTCGGTTGTTTGACATCGACCATTGAGGCACACAACAATCTTGTTTACGATTTGTTTGATAATTTATTTATCAATAATAAAATATTCAAACATAAGTTAAAAAACCCATTGAACTTTTAATTTAATAAACTAATTTACCTACTTAAAAACTAAAAACCCAAGTTCACAACCTATTTATTCCATTTAACCTAAAGTCTAAAATAAACCTTATCTGTAGAAAAATTATTGAAAACTTTGGTCAAGAAAATAGAAAAAAGCTGCTATCTCTCCAACGTGAATTAGAAATAGAACAGAGTGCTGCAATCCTTTGAACTTGGAAGGCATATCCAATCGGACAAAAGAACAGAAGTATCAAGAATCGAAGCAACGAATCAAATTAGTTAATCATCAATAACCTTGATTGACCATAATTGACCAAAAGTAACTTTAGTTGGGTGTCAATGATCATATTTAACTATCATTAACTATAACAAACCATTATTATCCTTAATTAACCATGACTAATCGTAATTAACCATCAATGACCCTAGTTGACAATTAGATACTCGAAATGACAATTGATCACCATAATCAATCATCATCTATCCATTTGACTATCAATAACCTTATCTGACCATTAACCATCCTAATTAATCATCAACTATCTTAATTGACGATCAATGACCATATGTGACCATTAATACGTAAAATATAAGCTAATGATCTTGACTATCTTCACTCGACCAAAACTAAAGGTGTGCAAAAAATCAAAATAACCAAACCGTAACCAAAATAATCGATGCAACCGAATTGAAAAAACCAAAACCGCTAAGAAACCGACGGTTTGGTTTGATGATTTTTTGAAAACCGAATTTCGGTTCGGTTTTGGTTTTGCTTGTAACAAAAACCGAAAAAACCGAACCAAAACCATACAACCAAATTTGTAAATTTAGAGATGTAAATAATGTAATCATACAGTTATAAATATTATTAGCCTATTAATTACTTGTTTAACTTATGTTATGTACAAGAGATTAAATATTTAGGTTTCAAAAATAATCTTTTAACTTTTTTGTTTGAATTAATAGATTAAAATATTCTATTGAACTTTGTTCTTATATTTTATGGATTGTATTTAAATTTTTTATGTAAACTAAATTATAAGAATATATAGATTATATTTAAAGATCAACAAAAATAATGTAAGGTTAAAGTTTTTAACTTAAATTCATTATTTTAAAACAAATTTTTCTTTAAAAACTTGAAGTCCAATTAATGGTAAAAGCGAAACCGAAATGAGAACCAAAAACTAAAAACCGAAACCGAACGGTTTTAAAAACCTAAAAACTAAAATATTGGTTTTTGGTTTCGTTTTTAGGCTAAAACCGAAACAAACCGACCATGCTCACCCCTAACCAAAACTAACTCTAATTGCTCATTAATAATCATAGTTATCTATCCCCAACCATATTACTTTTAAGAATAAATTAAGTATTAAATTTTAGCAAAAACTCCGATTTACTATTAGTTTATTTCTATAATACTAGATATTCAAATTAATATAATAGATATTAGAATTGAAATAGAAAATTAATAACTAGATATCCAAATTATAATACTTCTGATAAAGTTAGAAATGCTTATTTAAAATTTAAAAGATAATAAATGATAATATGAGAAGTATATAAATAATAGTTATCATAAAATAAGAATTAATTCTTCTTCCCAAACTCTTTCTTGACCTAAGTCTTTTGCTAAAACTGCCACGTGAAGACATGATGTGCCAAATAAATCGGAGACTCCCTCAACCATCAACCGTGCCCATGAAACCCTCTCTCTCGCTTGCATATATGTCTCTCTCCCTACTGCTCTGTTTTTCATTGAGCAATTGCTGGCGACAAAGACCAGTTGCAAACCACCACTACGAGCAATCTCTTTACGAACTTCCTGATCAGATCGTTCCATTTGATTCACGTAAGCAGGTACCCTCAATCTCCTTGTTCGATTCTATGAACAATACGAACAACACATAGATATAACATTCTTTGTCTGACTCTAATCTGTCAATTTTGGTTCTTCATTCGGGTTACTAAAACCTTAATTAAATTGGAACCTGATTTATGAAGATAAACATACTCGTAATTTCGATAAACAATATGTGTTATCTTTTTTTATGTTGTTTCCGCTTATTAATCAGATGCTATATACATTCATCCTAAAAGAAATTTTTGAGGAGTTGAACTCTTCTGATCAATTTACAAGTCAGAGTATGGTACATACGTATGTATTATGTTTCTTTATATCTCAAAATAAGAAATATGGCTAAAGTGGAAACATGTTAAACAGGTTATCACGTTGTTATATGTACTTTGTGAATTGTTTTGTAAGTGTTTCTCATAGATAAGTTGTTACTTTGAGTTTAAGCAGGTCTCTAATGGGAAACAAAAGCAAACAAGACCAAAATGTACAAAGACAAACAAATGATTATGAGAAAACTAGACTGTTGAGGGTTCAAGAAAACAAAAAAAGACTACTAGATTTGGGAGTTAAAGGCATAGCAAAATCTTTAACAAGTTTGGTAGAAAGTGAAAAAGTGAAGAAAAATAGAGTCAAACCAAAATGTATCACTACGAGAGATGTAGACTATATTCCTGATATGAGTGATGATAGTGAGGGAGATTACCAAGAAATTGCTACAAGTATTGATGCATCTACAAAGGTAACCAAATTATCAACTTTTTTGTTATTTTATTTCTCTACGACTTGGTTTTAATAAAGTGAACTTTGTTATAGCAACATCGTCCACAATATATTGCACCACTGTCCATGAATAAACTTGCTAGTTTAGCAAAAAAACATCGAGTGATTGCTCCAAAGGTCTCTCATAAAATTGCAATGGATTCAAGTGCATCAAAAGATAATCAATCTAGAGCAACAATCACCATGGGTGAACTAATCTCAAGTAATAAAGGGTCGCAAAGGAAGAGTGTAGTATCAAAACAAAATGTGGCAAAACCTAATTGTATTACATATGGAGCAAAGAGACAATTGTTTCTTCTTGATGAGGATGATGAGGAGGATCATGAGATATTTCCACGTATCTTTCGATGTTAAATTTTTTCTAGTAGTGAGAAATAATAAAGTCACTCATAAAAATCTTATATTAACCGAGTCTTCTATGCTTTTAGATATTAATGGAGTCAATAGGGAACTAGATAGTTCAAAAGATAATGAGAATGAAGATGATATTATGAGATCTCAAGGTACTTATGTTCAATGATTTAACAAGTTCATTGTTTGTTGTCGTTATATTTTTCTATAATTGTTGTTTATTGATGGCGTGTATTTACTAATGACAAGATGATGAGTATGAAGACATGGACCAAATAACCATTGCAAATTATGAAAATGGCATACATGGGGATGATAGCAATGATGATTTGGGAGACGATGATGATGTACTAGCTCAAGAACAATTAGAAGGCCCCGCATTAGGAAACAAAATAGGTTCAGTTTAACTACTTGACCATGTTTTGGCTTATTATTGATTACTTATCTAATTTGATGTGTATTTGTCAACAGAAATTTCTAAACTCAAGAAAAGGGGACCAACAATGATGCATGATGTACACACACGAAAAGCCAGTGAACGTGAGGTCATTATATGCAATGAATTTGGACAACCCGTTGGACCAATAGAGAAGGATGTAGTAGGAAAATTCTCTCGATTTTTGGGTACAATAGCTCGTAATCACAGTTATGCACCATTGATCCATAATTCATGGCATTAGGTGTCACATAAAGATAAAATATGAGAGTATGTCTTGGTATGGTTTTATATAGTTTAATTCTTTTAGTTTTTATAATTTTTATATTTTTTACTAACTTCTATTTTTTAAGAAAAAATACGATGTGCCCGATGCTGCTAAAACTTGGGTTCTAAGGACCATTGGACATTCCTATAAGGTATACAAATGTAGGTTCAAGAAAAAACACTTCTATCAGTATAAGGACAACAAAACAAGATGGAAAAACCGACCTAAAAGCATTCCACAAGATGATTTTTTACAATTGTTGAGCTTATGGAATGATACAAATGTGGTGGTAATTTTCTACACAATTTTTCTATTACTATTATGAATAATTTTTAGTATTCTTGGGATGTAAAATGAGTTGCATTCATTAATGTGTGTGTTGTTTGCGGGCCAAGGATATACGTTTGTCACAAAAAAATATGCACACGGCTGGTCCAAAAAGTTTTGCTAGGATTCGTGATGAGATGGTAATATGTGTTTGTTTGCTTGTGTTTTTTTTTTCTATTAGCTCATATAATAATATTTTTTGGTTGATGTTTATGTTATTATGAATGTAGAAAAATGAGGACCCAAACAAAGAGTTACCTACTTTAACTCAATTGTTTGAACGTACACGTAAAAGAACCGAAGGACATTCATATGTTGATACATATGATGACACTGCAAGAAAAATTGTAAGTTCGTATTTCGATGACACAATAGGTTTATATTTTAATATTATTTAGTTTTTAGATGTTACGGTTTAGTCTTCTTAACGAAACATTAAGCGACTTTTCTTTAGATAAAAAGATGGCATGGTTGTATTAAGCCAAACAGAGTTGAAATTGCATGAGTTTGTCTAAATATTGTAACTACCTAGAACAATTAACACATATAAATATAGGTTGTATTTTGGTCATTGAAAGATGGAGTGTACATAAGCATATGTGTCTGTTAATCGGCTTTTTTGTGTAGTTGAATTTTAAATCACTGTATTGTCTTAAAACCATTACGCACAATTAATTAGCAGTAGTATTAATGAAGTTTAGTGCCAATCAAGCAATCTTTGCTAATGATAGGATATATGATGTTGATAGTATATAAGCAGCATTATGACAGTAGATACATGATAGTGTGTCATCCAATGAAACATAAGTGTTAACATCTTTGTTTTCCTGTCTACCAAAACCAACCCAAACAATTAATTTTGGGTCTTTATGGGTCTTGACATTCACCTACCGGGTTATATGGAAAATTCTAAATGAGGTTATACTTGGTTGAATTTAAACAAGTGAATATTAAGAATGGGTCAAGATAGGTAGTTACTTTGAAACTAATAGGGGTAAGAATGGGAGTTGTGAAACTATGGTTGCGTAAGGTTTTGAGGCGGTACCCACTTATTCTACTCATGGTTTTTGTATCTTTTTGGAAGAAACCATTTGTGTGATTCTTTGTCATTTTTTTTATTTGTAACTTGTTAAAATCCTTGACTTAGTTTTGCCATCTTATGACGTCTTTTTTTACCTTGTAAATCTTTAGATTCCTATTTATAAGTCTCCCTTGCAAAAGTTTTTATAGATATTAAATAGTTGTTTTTTTGACATTAAAATGTAGTTTATTTTGACAATATATTTTTAGACATTAAAAAACAATTATTTTCAATTTTAAGTTTCAGTTATTTGACTATATTTCTTATCCTTTTTTGACTAATATTACAGGAACAAATGAAGAACTACAAACCTTTAGAAGATGGAAGTGTTTCGTTAGATCCTTATATGGTTGTGATGAACAAAGAGCATGATGGATATCGTAGACTATATGGTAGAGGCGTTACTAGTAAATTGTTAAAAAAAAATGGATGGTGGTGCTACATCATACATGATTCCGCAGGATCTTATGGAATCATTCAAAGCAAGTGTTGAAGTTGAAAAAAATCAATTGAAGTCCGAGTTGGAAGCTGCACGAAAAGATATAGACAACCAACGAGAAAATTTTGAAGCTACGATGAGGAAGCTTATGGAACAACTACCTCTTGAAGTTCGAGAGTATTTAACATGAGCAGGAGGTTCTAATTACTTTTTATGATTGTAGTTGACAACTTTGTTTTAACTAGTGTTATTTTAAGTTTGAACATGTATGTTAAAGTACACCGTAAGACCATATTTGATATCTATGTTAATATTGTTGTGGCGTAACTAAGATAGCAAAGCATATTAATAGCAATTGTAGTGCTTGAAACAATAATGCTATCAAAGTAAACAAAATTGCATTTATTGGAACTGCGATTGTAAAACAAATGTTGCAATTATGCTAAAAAATGATGCATTCTTTTATACTAAAAAGATAATAACAGTTGCATTTGAGTATAAACAATGTTGCATTATAATAAATAAATCTATAATAAAGGTTGCCTTTAATATATAAAAAAGTTAATTTGTTAAATTAAAAAGTTGCATTTTAATGTTAAAACGGTTGCATAATAAATATGTTGCATTTGAATAACACAAGCAACTTTTTTAAAAAGGTTGCATCATCTAACAAAAAAGTTATCTTAGGTCTAATGCAACTGCGCCTGATGCAGCCCTAGCTAAAAGGTTGCTTTAGGCGTAATGCAACCTTTTCAGGACCTTATGCAACATTTTACTGGGGTTGCAATAACATCATTTTGTTGTAGTGACATTTAAGTGATGGCAACATCACCCTTGGGGGGAGTATTAATGGATTCAACAAGTATATTAAAAGGATAACGCTTGCCATAACCAAACATAATGTAATCTAACATTCAAACAATCATTAACTAACACATTAGCATCATTAACATTCAAATCATACACTAATATAGCTTAAATTTCTTTTTCAGGTTTGTAAATAAAATATAATTTTTGCTAAGTGTCGGCAGCGGATGAAGACATGCCCACAACGGATGACCAAGTCCATGCAGCGGATGAAGAAAAGCTCCAAGTGTCTACAGCGGATGAACAAGCATACATAGCGGATGAACAAAAGTCCACAGCTGATGAACAACTCTACAGCAGACGACCATCAAGACAAACATACAATTGTTCAAAGCGGACTGCATCCAAGACACAGCAGACAACTTATTCCTCTCCACAGCGGATGACTTAGATTCCACAGCGGATAGTCAATCATCCACAACGGACGACTTATAGACTTAGGATTTTATGTAATTTTCATTTACATAAGGGTAGTTTAGTAATTGTAGATAGCTTTGTGTATAGGCTATAATTAGCATACTACACTAATCCTTTGTAAGCTTTTGAACAATCAATACAAACAAGTAGGTATTATCTTTCAAGCACTCAATCACTAGCAATCATACACACACTAGGACACACTAATTTTATAACCACAATTATGGGTTTCCGCACTATGATTGTTGTTTGTTAAACTGAGAGATTTGAAAAGATCCTTAGGTAAATCATTCAACAACCTTCTTCTTGTTGGTTTATTTTGATTTCATCAATCTATAAGCCTTAGAATGCTGGGTATATCCAATAAAGATACAATCTATACCTCTTTCACCTAAAGTTTTCCTTTTAGGTTCAGTAAGGCTCACAACAGCTCTACATCCCCAAATTTTAAGATAACTTAGTTTTGGCGGTTTTCTGTACCAAAGTTCATATGGGGTAGTCTTATTCTTTTTATTAGGAATTTTATTTAATAGATAACAGGTTGTTAATATTGGCTCACCCCAAAATCCTTCACTCAAACCCGAATAGGACAACATAGAATTAACCATTTCTTTCAATGTTCTGTTCTTTCTTTTTGCTACACCATTTTGTTGTGGTGTATAAGGAGCTTTAGTTTGATGTATTATACCAGTGGATTGAAAATACACCGGATCATAATACTCATCTCCTTTATCGGTACGAAGAATTTTAATCAATCCATTTTGATGAAGCTCCACCTCTAGTTTATAAATTTTAAATTTATCAAGAGCTTCATCCTTAGCATACAATAAATAAACATAACAATATCTAGAGGCATACTTTCTATTCCCTAAAGATGGTGTAGCATGCAAATCACATAAGTCACTATGTATGAGATCTAAAACTTTACTTTCCCTATTAACATCTTTAAAAGGTTGTCTAGTTATGTTAGTCAACATACATGTCTTACATTTTTCATTGTTCATGTCAAAAGCCGGGATTAAACTCATTTTAGACATATCTTTTAGCCTTTTATAATGAACATGTCCTCACGTAGCATGCCATAATTCCAATTTATTTATATTATTACTAGAACTAGTTGAAGCCATACAACCAGAATCATTACCAAAAGAAATATCCAAATTTAACATAAACATACCATTACATAGATAACCAAATCGAACAAAGGTATCATCTCTTGACAAGATATACTTGTCACTTTCCAACACTTTTTTGTAACCACAATTATTTAATACAATACCAGACAACAGATTCTTTCGAATCCCACATACATAAACACTTTATTTAATACTAAACATTTTCCAGAAGTAAACACAAGCTTCACATTTCCTAGTCCATTGATAGGTTTGGTTGCAACATTACCCATTTTTAGTAATGATCCATCTTCAATTAGTTGAAAGTCCTTGAACCAACGAGGATCTTTACGCACATGACTAGTTGCTCCCGAATCAACCCACCAAGTAACATCATCATCCTGCACATTAAATGATTCAGAAATTAGTGATACATAATTCTCACACGAATTATAATTTGTAACTAAAGTCAGACTTGTTGCTTTCCTGGATCCTTAGATCCACTTGGACCAGCATCATTCTTGACTTTACCAACTTGACAATCCTTTTTGAAATGACCAGGTTTGCCACACTTCCAACATGCTAACTTTGGCTTCTTATTGGGGCCTTTGTTATTGTTGTTACCTTTAAACTTTTGTTTTCCTTTAAACTTGTTGGCATTCTTTGATGATTCACCTTCTTCCACCATATTCACTTGTGAAGCTCCAGCCATGTTTTTGTCCTTAACTTTGTCACCCTCTTGAGCCCTTAGAGACTCTTCAATTCTAAAGTGACTACCAAGTTAGACCAGACTCAGTTCCTCCTTTTTATGTTTCAAACTATGTTTGAAATCTTTCCAAGAAGAAGGCAGTTTGTTGATTATACTAGAAACCGAGATGGATTCATCCATCCTCATATCATGTTGAACAAACTGTCCCAGAATTCATAATAGTTCATTATATTGTTCCATGACAGGCCCTGAATCCGCCACTTGTAATTTATAAAATTACTAACCAATTTCTTACTTGAAGAATCTTCTACCATATACTTGGATTCAAGGGAATCCCACACTTCTTTTGTAGATTCAACATTTTGATAGATATCAAATAGGGAATCAGACATACCGTTTAAGATGTGACAACGACAGATGTAGTCATCGTTCTCCCACTTGCATCGCCTCCAACTCTATTCCAGAGTCTCGTTTCCCATCAAATCTGGCATGGAAGTACTTAGAACATACACAACCCTTAGAGTGGTCAACAGGAAATGCATCTTCTTCTGCCATTTTCGAAAGTCTTGTCCTTCAAACTTGTCTAGTTTTGTGAATATGCTTGTCATGTCTTTCATAGAATCTCCGTCCGCCATCTTCAAAAGTAAATAATTTCGGTCTTTGTAGAATATTTGAAATCAAACTTGGATAATTTGAGAGTCGTGAAGATCACTTTCAGATCAAAATTATTTGGTGGTTCACCCGAATAAATCAATCGGATATAACTCAGACGAGATCAAGAATTAGTATGATTTGTGTGATATTCGTGAACCAGAAGACATGACCAATTTCAATCGAATTCAATATATGTAGGGAAGGGGAGAAAACTACAAGCGACAGCTTTCATATCAAATATTACACTTTTTACCCTCAAGTTTCACATATAAAATTTTGGTAAAATTAAATTTCCGTGCGTTTTTAATAAAGCTATATTTACCAAAATAATTTTTTTTTTCAATCCCAGCCAGGGGCTCTGCCCCTTGGACCCCGCTCCCATGGGCGCTAATAAGGTTTTCAATTTTAAAGATCAAAATAAACTCAAACAAGTGTGCACTCCTTGCACCTCCTAACTTGTTTGATGGATATTATGATCAAATTGGTCGTTAGCCAATCCAATTACACTAAAATATCTAACACTGTTTGAATCCTAATTAAAGTAGCTCTAGTCCTAATCAAAGAGAGTTTTGACTCTTTGGATGAAACCTTCAAACTAGAGGTTCGCTTGGGTAACGAAAAACGATTGGTGATATATCGATGGAAATGATATAGTGAAGGTTCAAACTAGACCCAATTCTTTTAAACTCCTTGATGATGTCTATTATGTTCCATAATTGTAGCATAAACTTCTCAAGGTATGCTAGCTTTGGAGGAAAGGCTATGCAATATAATTTGATGAAGGAAAATCATTGTTATGAATAAAGCATGTGTGTAGTAACTTATGGAGACTTGGGTGGCTAATAATAACATGTTTGCTTGGACATAACCCGTATGGCTATGTCTCACTCGACACCTATCAACAACAATCACCCAGAAGCACTCAAATGGCATTGTCGTCTCGAGCATTTACACATTGATGATTTAAAGCAACTTCATGATAAAGACATGGTGATAGGGCTGCCCAAGATCAATGCAGTTGTAACATACGATGCATTAGCGAAACAATGTAGATTATCCTTTAAATCCACTAGTTGGCATGCAAAAACTAAGCAGGTTTTGGTTCACACAAATTTATGTGGGCCCATGCAAGTAACAAGCCTAGGTAACAGTATGCATTACGTATTTTTTATAGATGATCTCACTAGCATGTTTTGGATTTACTTCATTGCTAATAACTTTGATGCTTTTGCAAAGTTCAAAGTATTTAAAACCATGGTTGAGAATGAATCAGGTCATTCTATTAAAGTTCTACATTCAGATCGAGGAGGTGAATTTGGCTGAAAAGGGTTCAATGCTTATTACGATCGAGCATGCATAAAAAGGGAGCTCACTGTCCCATAAACAGCCACAAAATTATGGAGTGGTGGAATGCTAAAACCAAATGGTCATGAATTTGACAAGAAGTATGCTGAAAGAGAAAAAGCTCCCTAATTATCTCTGGGCCAAAGCTACTACCACAGTAGTGTATACTCTTAACCGATCTCCTACCAAGGCACTTATTAATCAAACACCATTGGAAGCTTGGTCAGCTAAAAACCTAATGTTTCTAACCTGAAAGTTTTTGGGTGTGTTGCTTTGGGTCATATTCTTACCCAATTGAGGAGGTAGTTATATGACAAGTTAGAAACAAATATTTTTATTGGTTATTTTATTCACAGGGGATATCGTTTGTACAACCCTCTCACAAAAAAATATATACAACCAAGATGTTACCTTTTAGGAGGATTCTAAATGGGACTAGTGTGTAAATGACTCCTCTAAAGTCCAAACTAGTCTATTAGACCCATTTCCTATATATAATATGGCAACCACATCCAATAGTACTATGAACAATAGTCCTAACACCTCCTTTACAAGTAACGAGTCAACCCCTATGTCCAACTCTCGTTTTTCATCTACCCCATCTACCACAAACATTAAACATGACAACACTTTTCCATCCCATTTCCCACCTGCCACCATTGATACTCAACCCATACCTCCATAACTTGATACACCTAAAAGAGCCTTTAAACCTCGATCGTGGCTTCATGATTATTACACAAGTGAAGGATTATCTAATGATGAATGTGAATTTACTTCTTGTTAGTTTGGTCTTTGCATTGCAGATCCAATCACTTATATGGAGGCAGCAAGGCATAAACACTAGAATGATACCATGCAAGCTGAGATAAATTCTATTAAAAAAATCATACATAGGAGTTGGTCTATCGACCTCCAAGGAATAACATTGTTGGTGTGAAGTGGTTATCTATAACTAAATTTGGACCAAATGGTGAGATATCATAGCACAAAGTCAGATTGGTAGCCAAGGGCTACTCCAAATAACAAGGAGTTGATTTTCAGGAGATATTTGCAACTGTGACTCAATTCAAAACCATTCGAGTCATTCTTTTTGTTGTTGCTCAACATGGATGGTGTATACACGAGTTAGATATGAAGTCAGCATTCATTAATGGTGATCTAACTAAGGGTATATATATATCTCACCCTAAAGGATTTGTTGTTCACGGAAAAAGTGATATAGTGTACAAGTTTCGAAAGGCGTTGTACGGGTAGAAACAACCCCCGAGCCTAATAATTAAAGATTGATGGGTGTATTTTATGGAACATGGTTATAAGAGAAGTCACAATGAGCCTACCTTATACATGAAAATGTTACCACTAACATCATTTATGTTTGTTTATATGTTAATGACATTATCTGTACATTTTCTAGTCAAAGTATGATTTCAGATTTTGAACAAAGCATGAAATATTCTTTAGAGAATATTGACATGGGGTTCATCAAGTATTTTTTGGGTTTGGAAGTCCGACAAACTAGTGAAAAGATTCACTTGTGTCAAGAAAAGTATGCTCACACTCTCTTTACTCGGTTTGATAAGAAGAAAAGTAAGGAAGAAGTGATTCCTTTAAACACCAAATAGAAGTTGTTATTGAATTATACTGCTGATAAAACTAATGAGGAAATGTAAATGAGTCTCGTGGGGGGACTTATTTATCTGACCCACTCAAGACCGGATCTTGTTTATGCAATGAGTCTTGTTTCATGATTCATGCAAAGTCGTTTAAAGGTTCACATTGGAGTAGCATGAAGAGTCCTCAGGTATGTGGCTAGCACAACTACCTATGGTATATGGTATAAACGTTCTCAAGAGATTGAAATGATATAGTCAATCACATTTGGATAAAACACTGTTACTAACATTTGTTTTATACTTGAATTTATTTTCAAGAAATGAATACCCGAATCGGTTAAAATGCTTGGGTAACCTTCACCCGTATTAACAAACACTGTTACCTACATTAAATTTTTGACTTTTCAAAATTTAATGATTCTGATAGTTGTTAACTAATGTGATGTTTGTATTGTAGTTGTTTTGTTGCTTTTGACTATTCTTGACATTGACTTTGCTGATGTTATCAATTCTCATTTGATTTGATTTGTTCATTAGTATGAAACAAAATTTCCATTTTCATAAAGACTTAGGCATCTTTGTGCATTCAAGACCTTCATAAACTGAAATACTATGGTAACTTCTTCACTTTTGCACGCCAACACAACTGTTTTCATATATTTTTTTATATTTATGGTAATTTTGTAAAATGTAAACAACTATACAAACTTGAAATCAAATATTTTTGTAATTTTAATTATTTTTTAATGTTTTTAAAATTTTTTAGTATATTTTTAATCACTCTCCTTAAAGTTATATCCATATAGGATAAAAACTTTAAAGACTTAAAAGTTTAAAAACTCAACATACCAAAAAAATAATAATAAATAGCAAATACTTTTCATGATAGCATATTTACATATATGGCAATTTAACCCATATGTAAATAACATGTACACATAAATATACATGTTCACACATATAAAAATTAGACCCATATAGAAATTTCATGTTTACATATATTAATAACCTGCTTACATATATAGATATATGAAAATTTGACCCATGTGTAGATTATACGTTCACATGTATGACAATTGGGCCCATATGTAAACTATATGTGTACATATATTAAATGACTATATGTGTGTCAATTGACCCACGTGTAAATGTTTGACCCATTTGTAGTTGATATGTTCACACACACATACATGTTTACATATATAGCAATTTCACTTATATGAAAATTGCATATATACATGGGCGAGCCGGGTCACCAGT
Source organism: Flaveria robusta (assembly GCA_025506415.1). Taxonomy (NCBI): domain Eukaryota; kingdom Viridiplantae; phylum Streptophyta; class Magnoliopsida; order Asterales; family Asteraceae; genus Flaveria; species Flaveria robusta. The sequence goes on from CM046473.1 coordinate 14,653,363, forward strand.
GCTGTTTGTGTTCGCAGGCGTGGGTGGCCTTTCGCCAATGGGTTTACCCGGGTGACCGGGTTTAAAAATTATTCGTTGGCCGTTCATAAAAAAAACATATATGTATATCACGTGTGGTTCTTTACTTATTTATGTTACTTTGACCCGTATGTAAATGACATGTTTCCATACACGTACATGTTTTTTATTTATTTTTAATAGAATAAGTTTAAGTGATTAATCGGTCTAGTTTGGCTTGGTTTTTTTGAATTTATCCATTTAATCTTTAATGAAAACATACTCAAATGAATATTTTATTAACAAGCAACTAAATTATATGTAGTGATGGTCATGAATTTTATGTGATTATGTTTAGAATCTACGTAATATGATAAGAAAGCCCAGAAAACAAGATTAAAAGAAAGACTCTATTTAAATAGTTTATAGATAGATACTTTTATCTTATTTATCTTTCATGTTTCTAGTAATGAATATCAAGAAATTGTAATTGTTAACAAAATTACTATACACAATGGAGCTAAAAAAATGAATAACAAACTAAAAGAGAAATACATATTTTTATTAATAACTCTAATTGTTCAAATGCAAAATAATTGTTACAATGAAGAAAAATTAAAAACAGTACAAACAATCTACTCAGATTTAATTCCTTTGAAATTCGCATTAAAAACCAACATATTACCTTCTAATATGTCAATATGCCAAAATCCTTGATTGCCTAAAGTTACTATGACATATGTTTGTTAGTCTATGGTATTATTAATAAAAGCTTTAAACTTCATTTTGTTTGTTATTTTCAAATAATATTATTACGAATTAATTTTAAATTGTTTCCTCTACAAATGTATTAATGTAGATTTATAATTATCTATATATAGCAGAGAGGAGAGATGAGACAGAAGAAATAATATAATTAATAAGTAGTTAACTAATTAGAGTGAAAAATTCCGCTACTCTAATAAAATGATAAATGAGGGGACACATAGCATCTTCTGAGGGCCTCATCATATCAATCTCTTTCCCGCCCAATCTACCCATCCACTTTGATGGGGCGTGGATCTAAGACTTGGGTCACGCAATCCGATTACTAAAAATCCTAAATTTTGTTTTAATCCTTCATCAATTGTAGCTGTTGTTTCTTTTTTCAAACCCTAGAATTTCAAAACCTTTAATTACAAACCCCTCTCTGTAATAAGCTGGAAACCGCACCGGATATTATCCGCTACTTGGAGAGAATACCCCCATCACGGTTTTAAAACACGTCCGGTAGGGGAAGGTATCCAACCCTTTATAAAGATACTTTCGTTCACCTTCCCAACCGATGTGAGATGTTACATCTTCCTCCACTTGGGAGACCAGCGTCCTTGCTGGCACACCGACCCGGCCCTGGCATTGATACCAACTGTAACAAGCAGGAAACCACACCGGATATTGTCCGCTACTTGGGGAAATACCCCCATCACGGGTTTAAAACGCGTCCGATAGAGGAAGGTATCCAGCCCTTCATAAAGAGGCTTCCGTTCACCTTCCCAACCGATGTGGGATGTTACATCCTCATGCTATCGATTAATCATCACATGAAGAACTCATCTCGAATACTGTTCGCAATGACATGCTACGACGTTTTCCCTTTTTTCCAACCTTATCTCAAACGATATATTCCACAAACGGTGTATTATTTTTCAGATGATTGTTTATTAATGAACTCTGTATGATTTTGTATTCAACAAACGGTGACAGAAACATGAAATATCCAGATCTTATAAATCGATTCTTTATATGCTTTATCTGATACCATTTTATCTTGGTATATGCTTTATCGATTTTTTTACTCACTTGAATACATATATTTTTGAAAGATTTTTGAATTTTGATGGTTATCTTCCAAATCAATTATTATAAGGTTTGGCGAATTCGAAAAAATGTTGGTATTCTTAAAAGGAACCATAGAAAGTGAAGATGCTTTCCATACATATCTGATTGAAATTGTATTTTAAACTATTTTGTTGATATGGCTTTGTGTTTATCTTTTATAATTCACATGCAGGTACCTTCTTCAATAGATTTGTTTGTTTACATACCTTTGTAAATTATGATGCAAAAGGATAACATCTGAAATTTGTATTTTAACTATACATTTATATGCTTATGTTTTGCTTTTTACTACCTAAATTCTACCTGTGATTGGAATTTATATTTCTATTTTATTTTTTTGGCATCTGCTTCCATGTGTTTTTTATATTGATTTAATAAAAACCTTTTGCAAATATACATCCACTCATCCAATTGGTCTTTTTAATCATACCAATAAATTATTCTACAAGATTCTGTGGGATTCGTCGTCTCCTATTCTTGTAAATATATGTTTTTTTTATTATAATCTCTTTTTTTTCACCATAGAATTCTATTCTAAAATTTTGTTGTACGTTATATTTCACATCAACTTCCTGTGAGGATTATTAAAATTATGACGGAGTATGACATATCTTTTGCTTCTGCTACCATTCATTCAGCTGTTGGGTTGTCTTGGAATTAGGATTCGAGCATGTAAATGGTTTCTTCTCATTTATAAAGGGGTGGAAAACATGTGCTGAAAATGTATTTTTGACTTGTGCTGAACATAAGTTTCACGTCGCATTGTAAGTACATCACTATTTGTAACTTTGTAAAGTAATAACATTTATAATACATTTACATGATTTTATACAAGTACTTAGAACATGTCTAACATTTGATACAATTTGTTTCCAAGGTATGTGTTGAAAGGCTGGCTGGAGTTCTTGCATAACAATGGTATTTGTATTGGGAGAGTTTGTTGTTTCAGGTATGTGCAAAATGAGGATGTTATGATCATGGCAATAGTTTGAAGAATCTTAAGCTTGACCGTTATTTCTTTTGTGAATGATGTTAGTTTTAATGGTTTAGAGTTTAGACTTAGGCCAAAAGCGTATTTCTTGCACCATTTTGCTTATTAGTATTAAGATGAATGTTTGAATCTAAATGGTTGATTCTTAGGCCAGATTAATGTTTCTTGCTCCAATTTTATTTATGGTATTAAAATGATTTTTTGAGCTAACATTGTAAATGCAAATCACTATTAATGATGTCTCATATGTGCTTTCTGTTTAACCATTGTTGCTTTGCATGTTAAATATTGTGATTTTATAGACAAGAAGTTCTAAATTATTTTTCTTCACTTTCTCTTTCTAAACTTCATTTGTTACAACGCGACCCATTTTATTATGTAGAACACTATATTTAATACGTTTTTACTTTTTTTTATCACGCGTGATCATATTTAGGATTGAAATAACCATATTGAAGTGTAATTTTTAAGTTGCACGATTTCGTAATGATATTTTAATTTAAATTAAGGTCAATTTCTTTATATAAGGTCAATGATTTAGATGTTCCAATTTATTTTGGTCATAAATATTAACAGATTCAACAAAATCATTAATTTGACAATTGACTATAAATTATAAAAAAATATGTCAATTTAAATTAAATATATAGATTAAATATTGATACTTGCTGTTTTAACATTAAAATATGTTATTTTATTTTGAGAATTAGCAATCTAGTCAATAAGGTCGATAATATGCATTATTAGAAATCAAACTTTTCTTTTAACATATAAACTGCATAAGTTTTATTTTAAAAAACTTATGATCAAATATTTTATTTCTAACTTTATTTTTGTTATAATTGAGAAATGATTGATGTTTTTATTTTTAGAATATATTTTTCAAAAGTAAGTTTAAGGTCAACACCTTCTTATAAAAACCGAGAATTAGCATCCTAATTTTATTCATTGTAAGAATTCTGGTTCTACATTAACCTGCACGGATAAATACTCAAGGTAATATGCCTCTTATATTTCTTACGCATATTTTAGCACGGATAAATACTCAAGGTAATATGCCTCTTATATTTCTTACGCACATTTATATCATTTTAAGAGTACTAATATTTTTCTTTTTTGATTTTTTCACGTGTTGAACAAATGTGTAGTTTAGCATCTACATCAAATATGGAAGTTGCTAACTTTACATTATTAAGTGATATCTATCTAGAGATGATTACAACCTTAAAGTTTGCATCATAAGGTTGTGGAGACAACCAATGTTTAAGAATCCATCTCAAACCTTTTCTATCAAGATGATATTGATTAATCAAGAGGTTAGTAAATTCTGTTTTTTGTTTTAATAAATTGTATAAAATTATATTCATTTCTTCAAATTTTATTTACAAAGTTAGTTATAATTAAAAACTATCGGGACAGCAAGATCTATAAACACACTTACCGATTACACATTTACTAATTTTACTAACACGTGTGTTTTTCAGGACAATAAAGTTCAGGCCAGTGTATTGCACAAATGGTTTTCTAGATTCGAGAGACTTCTATCTGAAAATGCCTCTTTGATTATAAGGAACCCAACTTTAGGTGACAACTCTGGTGGTTTTAGATATGTTGGTAATCCTCTAAATGTGTGCCTTTATTACAATACAAATTGTCCAGATGCACATACTTTGATGGCCCGTACTACGATTTCTCCTTTACAAGCTTTCAGTCCATTCTTGATCGAACTGTCCCCGAAAATATAGTTATCACAACTATGTTACGACGAATGTTGTTTACAAGGAAGTTTTTATGCATCTTTGATTTTTATGTTGTTTTGGTTGTAATTTTTAGAATTTTATTTAACGTAATCCTTTATGTTAATAGATAATTAAGACCCGTGTAATACACGGGTTACTAAATCTAGTATGTTAATAGATTACTAATATTGTAAGACTCTACTTTCGAGAGTCCTTACAGCTGGTAAATCATAGCATACAACATTTCGTATGAAACATGAGTCAGACTCAATAAAATTTGATCAATCCTTTTTTCTGTGGTTAAGGTGGAGAACTCAACCAAGAATTCTCTTTTTTTTTCATCACCAATCGAATCACTGTTTGCAACCCAGGATTCTATTTTATCATCAATCTAGTCCACGTTCATGTTTTTTCTTTTTCTTATCATAAATCTCTTTACTTGTATGACTTAGATGTCTCGTATTTCTCAAAAAAGTTATTCGATTGATGGGATTTTGTATTATACTTATGAGGATCGATGATATCGATGAGATTGATACTCAAATATTTCTTCTTAAAGCGTATTGATTTGACCCCATAAGCGGGACCACCACCCAATAGTGTGTTCCCACCTAGTTGTAGTGGAAAAAGACTTCAAATCATTCATTTTATTCACAAACATACTTGTCCAAAAATAAAAATTTGTTTTCTCAAAATGCCAAGTAGCTCCATTCTCTATGCCATCCTCAGCAATCACCATTACCTCCCTGATATACATACAAAGTCAGCATTGTTAAGTGATTTTAGTTTTGTTTATAATATATAGAAAATATAGCACACACTCATCTATTATATTAGTCATAGAGACCGTCATTACATCAATCGTTATGTTTATTAACTTCAATTCATTCGTTATCTTTTTTTTATTACCTGGGTTTGTGCAAAGCAAGAACCTAGTCATTTTGTGACAACAAATGTCACACCTGTCAGCTCCATTCTTCGGTTAGCTAAACCTCACACAGTTAACCCACACTACAAGGCACATAGCCTGCTCATAAATAAGAGTCCATTCCTTTTCTTTGACTCACATAAGTGAAGTTCCTTTATGCATGCAAGGCTATTCATTTATTATTAGGCTCACGTAATATTTATTAGGTTTCGCTATCGATTGGGAATTAAGGTTTTCTAATACGTTTTTTGGTAAATAAATGATTAAATATAATATAAAATAAGAATATTTTATTTAAGTTTTATACATGACTTTTTATAAAAATATTTACATAAAATAATTTGGATGAGTAATAAGATTTAAATAATAACATTGATTAATAAATAATATGATTTAATTCTATTTGAATAGCAATACTAGTAACGAGTAAAGTATGATAGATAACAAATAAAACTTTTAATAATAAAGTGTGTAATTTGTGAAAAATAATTAATTATTTAAATGAATAAATTTATAGTAAAATTTTGGTATTGAATAGTGTAGATTCTTCGGATAAACCAATTTAAATAATAAATTTTTATGTTTTATAAATATTTTATTAAAAACAAAGGATTCATAAAATATTTATAGTCCTTTTTTATTATTAGTTTTATTAATTTGCAAAACTATATAAAAGTATATAATTATGTATATATAAACTAGCTTTAGTAAGCCTATGTATTACACGGTTTGAATAAAAAAATATTTAAAGAATAAAAATTTATTAATTATAAATCTATATTTTAAAATAAGATATGATTGAAAATTTTTCTTATAATAAATAAAATAAAAATTTTATTTTAAAACAAACGTTTAAAAAATGTTATACTTAAAAACTTTCTTCTATAACTCCCAATTTTAATTTATTTTTTGTTTATAAACATTTTACTTTTTAAAAACATTAATTATAAAATATTTTGTACTTTTAAAAAAGTTTGATTTTCCATAAAGTTTTCTAATTTTATAAAAAATTATCTTCTTAGAAATAACATTAGTAAAAATGTCTATTGCTTAATTTATTAAAAAACTTTTTTAATCTAAAAAATTAAATAATATTATTAGTAATTAATATGATTATTAAATAGGAGAGAGAAGCGTGAAAAATTATCGAGTAGCAATATAATGTTGACATGTATCCTACTAGATACTTTTTTATTAAAGTAAGGAGATTTTGTAATTTTCAGAAATTTATTAGAATTTTTTGTATTATTCATAATTAATAAAATGAATTTTATAAGTATATATTCATATATTATTATATTTTGGAATATTAAAAGATTTAAAAAAACTGAATTAAAAATGAAATGGGAGTGCCGACCCGGGTCTCTTGTGTGTGTAGCACGCGTTAACCACTATAAGAAACCCAAATTAAAGTTTTAAACTCCAAGGTTAACAACTAGATTTTGTAATTGAATAAATCTTCAATTTCCTTGGAACTCTAGTTTCTAAATCAATCGAATTGGACTTGGAGATGATAATGATATGAATTTAAACATGGAGCTTTGATTTTATGCATGATAATGTGTATAGATATGTTTAATTACCTGCTTCGATGATGGATTGATTTTATAATAATAATAAGAAAGAAGAAATGAGCGACTAGTGATGTATTCGAATAACAATAAGAAAGAAGAAATGAGCGACTAGTGATGTATTCGATCTGGTAGAATTGTGAAGATGTAATCTAATTAGAGTCGTGTGAAATTTGCAGGGGAGATGAGGATCGAAACCCCTCTATTGATTTCAGTATGGAATACCAAGAAAGTTATTAGCAATAAGGTTGAGGTTCGATAAGAACATAATGATTAATGGCGAGTGTGTGTGTGTGTGTGCTTTGAATGGAAATGATCAATTGGAGTGTTTTGCTTCACTTATGTAGCAGCTATTGATTTGGTTTTGATTTGACAAGTTATGAGTTAGATGTGGGGGTGCTCTGATTCAAATTAAGGAAGATTTTACGGTTACAACCATATTTGATTCAGTTGTTAAAGTCGCAATGATCATAGGACCATTGCTGATCAATTGATTTAATCAATTGGACGAAATTTGAGTGGAAATTGATTTGGGTTTGAGTTAAATTATCGGTTTCGACTTTGAGCATGCAATCGCCGTTGAATAGTCAAATTTTAACTGAATTGAAGTTTAAAACTGGTGGCATATGTGAAGGAACAGTTTGATTTGATTAAAAGCAATTATTTTTTAGTGTTTGGCATCACCAAAGCTTGGTCGAAGGGTGGCTACATGCGAGTGTTAGGAATACGAAGGAGGGAATGGTTTGGGTTAAAAAATTAGACTTTGGTCCTTGACATTTTGATTGTTATAATTATGTCCAAAGTAATTAATTTAAGTGTAAAGTTCTCATATCGATCGATTTCACACTTTCCCCTATGGATTATGATATCAAACATGTTTGTCTTTGGTCATACATCTTTATGAATCTTTCTACTCTAATAAAATAATATCTTGGGTGACACGTGGCGGCTCCACATTCATTCTTACCAAAATTTTCCCGTTTCTCTCTCCTATTAAATAATTACCTTAATTATCAATAATATTATTTAACTTTTTTTAGAACAAAAATAGTTTTTTAATAAATTTAAAAAAGATCTTCTTATAAATATTATTTCTAAATATAATTTTTATAGAATAAGAAATTTTTACAAAACATCAAACTTTTTTAAAATTAGTGTTTTTAAAAAGTTAATTTTTTATAAAAAAATAATTAGAATTGAAATTTATAATAAGAAAATTTTTAAAAATGATATTTTTTAATACATATTGTTTTGAAACAAAATATTTATTATTTTTCTTGGAAAAAAAGTTTTAAACCAAAAGTTTAAAAAATTGATATAATTATTTTATTACATATTGTTCTTACTATACGTAATTTTAATTATATTTTATCATAAAATATCGTTTTATACTTAATAAATTTTTATTATATTTAATATTTTATTTGTTCAACCCGTGTAATATACGGGTTTACTAAAACTAGTTATAAGATAGTAAGATATCTTTCATATTAGCATTTCCCCTTTCGTCAATGTCTCTCCTAAAAGTTTCGGACGTTTAGGTTCTTTTCCATCTTAAGGCATATGAAAAGGGTTCCAACTTTTACTAATCAATCTCTGAACAATCCAATTCTTCAATCTGATAATAAAATTCTGTGATTTCAAATCAGATTATTTGAAACTTTCTTCCCATTATGTAAGATATAATAAGTCCATATTTTCAGAGTCAGAACATTGTACAACCTTGATTATTCACTTGATTCTATCGTTCGATCATTGTCCCAAGATAAGATAAGCCCACGTAATCATGTTACAATTTACGAACGATTTGCCAAATGTTGTAAATATAGAATCTTGAACTTATTCAAACATCACGAAAACACCTGTTTATGTACCAAACTTCAAATCATCTAGCATTTTCCACATATAGGTTGAAACACTTGTTCTGAAACCTTTAAATAATAACAAGTTTTTGCATATGGATAATGTTCTCGCATTTTGCAAAGTATTTGAAAAAATTAAAGTCAATCATAGTTTTTGTATGGATGACAAAGTTTTCACATGGTAAAGTTTTTACATGAGAATTTTTTTTTTCAAATGACGGTTACTGCTGCGAAAATTTCTCATGAAAAGTTTTCTGAAGAAAAGTTTTCATAAAGTTTTCTTATGAAAACTTTTCTTATAAAAATTTTTCTCATGAAAATTTTTTTCATAAAAAAAAATTTTCTCATGTAAAGGTTTCTCATGAAAGTTCTCGCATGAAAGTTGTCACATGAAAGTTCTCGCATGAAAAAGTTCTCGTATGAAAAAGTTTTCTTATGAAAATGTTCACACAAAATATGGTTATTTTTGTAAAGTTTTCGCATTATGCAATTATTCTTGCAAAAACTTCAACCCAAATCGACTTTTATGAGTTTGAATCACATCTACAGTCTCAACTCTTCTTTTTCCACCATCAAAAGTCAAAGATATCAATATAGCATGTAGCAAAGCCGATTTCATGTCTGATTCACCCTCGATTTCCCCTTCTTCTCCTTTGAAACCGATCCAAAGTTGATCAAAACCTTTAGATCTTTAACCTCCATGTTTAACGTCTTAAAACGAATGATTGCAGAATGAAAATCCGTGTATCAAGAGCAACACCTTGCTATGATACCAAATGCAAAGTCCTCATATCGATCGATTCCACATATTGTTGCATTGATAATCAAATTTAAGATGGATTTGTGTGTTTGTGATAAAACGAACATTAAATAAACTCAAACGTATATTATTAATCAAATGTTTACAATACCAAAAGAATTTACATCGTTAAGCTCAATTCACCCGAGGTGAGCTCCCCCTCGGGCGGTCTATTACACAACTCTCTGCTCTCTCACATTCAGGGCACTTTTACAAGATGAACACACATAATGAAAAGCAAGAGAAAAAAATCTATTTATACTATCTAGATGTTCTCGCACGAGAACATTAAGTTCTCGCGCGGCAACTACAAGTTTTCGCGCAATGAGATTTTATCCATCATATTGGAGTTCTCGTATCCTTGAATTTCTCGCATAGTTTAAATGTTTGCTTTTTACTTGATATTGTAATTCATATAGGCTAGGTCCTTACATTAAGTTGTAAAACTAACAAAACTAACCCTTAAAATTAATTTTGTTAAATAAAATCCTAACTTAACTAACAACTAACTTAATAATTTATAAAGTCTTGTAAACTTTTAAAAATTAGTTGTTTTATTTAACTGAAAAATGAAATCACATATTTTTTGATAAAAATCTATACAATTTATTTAATAAATTATAAATTTATTATTTAAATAAATAAATGACAAAATTAATGTTTTAAGCATAATAAAACAAAAGATTAAATGACGACTTTATTTCATTATTACGTGGATGATCCAAACGGATTCGGGTTTACAAGAAGGATCGGGCCAAAAGTCACAAGGGTGGAGGCAACGGCCGGGGGAGGCTATGGTAGAGGAGTACACGGGTAATGGTTTGGTTCAATTACTTGAATTATTTAAAAACACACTTTTTTGTTATTATTTTTCTAAAACAATATTAGAGTATCATAAATTTCTATAACTTGATGGTTCACTACAAAATAAATATATGTCTATAATGTAAGACACTTAACTAATGCATTACCTTGAGTTGTACTAGTAAAGACGTGAACATACGTGTTAAAACTCCATATTGTTTCAATCTATATCTATAGTATATAATAAAATACTAACTAGAATGTCACATGTCGCACTCATGTTATTACTCAAAAAAATTTCCCGCCTAAATTAGTATACTATTTTAGTCAAGTTTTTATTTTAAGAAACTTAATAAATAGTAATAATTTATTTTGTTTTGAATTTAATCTATAAAATATAATAAAATAAGGTTTTTTTTGCCACTTGTCATTATTTTAAACAACATTTTTTACACATTTTATTCATTTAGACATCATGAATTTATTTTCCCTCCATAAGTGTATTATAGTAATTTAAACAATCAAACTAATTTCTCTCTCTTAATAAAAATCAATTTATTAATTGATATATTTTTCTCTCTCATCTATATTTTTTAAAATCAAGCTATGTTTTTAAAAATAATCTTTATTAAAAAAATGAAAAATCATATCTTTTTATTAAAATAGAAAAAATAAAAAAACAAAATTTTTATATAATATAATTTTTTTTTAAAAACAGTAAATCTTTTTGAAACATAATATTTAAAATCGCTCCTTTTTTAAAAAAATTATAACGTTTTTGATACAAATCTTTCGTTTTAAAAATCATATCTTTTTATTCATATGTAATTAGAATCATACTTTATCTTTAAACATAATTTTATAATTCATAAATTTTTATTACTAATTATTTAGTATTTTATTTATTCAACCCGTATAATACACAGGGTACTAACCTAGTTATATACATATACATACTTTTATGGTATTAAAAACATTGAACCACCTTAAAATGTTTTATCACCAACATTCATATGTGCCTAACTACCTCGTGTGCAACCTGGTAATTTCTAGAATTACCAATAAAATTTCGTGTGACGAATGGACTCTGCGTATGTTATGAACTAATTACCAAAATTAAGTCTAACATGCAAAAATTCCATGGAGGTTAAGTGTGACGATTAGGGTACGAACGGATGTTGATCTAGAATAGTTGGTTATTACGCACATTGCGCGTCTTGCGCTCGCATCACATAGAGCTGCCTTTTTTGTAGTTTTAAACTGCCATGAGAAGGTAAAGAAAATGTGGTTTGCTAGCTAACATCATCGTCGTGAGCTACTTGAGAACTCCCTATGTATTTTGGAACTGCTATAAGTTGGTTCAGAAGATGTGATTTGGTGTGGCTACTAATTAAGTGTATGCTGATCAACATTTGTGGGTTGTTTATTCCGAACCGGTTAACAAAAGTTGTGTTTTGCTATTAGTGCCTGCTGATCATCGGTTATGTGATATTGATTCCAAAATATTGAATAGCAGTTGCGTGCTACCACGGCTACCGGTATCTACTACTGCTGATTTTGTTGTTTTGTGCTATTAAGTCATCGTTAGTTTTATAATTAACTCAATGTTAATGTGGTGAGTATTGGACTAACTCGTTAATAGTATAAATACACTTATAAGAAATTTCTTTTTTTAGGATGTGAGTATTTGACAAACTCATTAATAGTATAAATACACTTATAAGAAATTTTTTTTTTTAGAATATACAATCTGCTTAAACTATTATATACCCTATGAGATAGAGCTGCTCACCTAGGTGGATTGAAATCTGTTTTAAAAGAGTTCCGTTAATTGTGTAACTTATTTTTATATGGTATTGATCAAATCTTATAATTATGTTTCTTTTTCATCCAAATTTTGTGTTATCATCTCATTATTCGAAGTAATAAAAGCATTTTTTTTTATTTTGAAAACAGTATTCTTGCACTGTTTTCTTAAATAAAAGTGGCAGATCTTTTTGCGAAAGAAATATATGTTTAGTTTTTATTGATATCATTTGCGACCGTTTATACGTCTTTATAACTATTGCTAGATTGCTAGATAGGTGTGCGACCACTCATTTCAGTCGCTAATCTAGTCGATATGTTTGCTATAGTTTGAAAAACATAATATGAATATTTTTAATATTTTTGTCTTCTTTGCGACTGACTTGTTTTCGGTCGTTAACTGCCGTATAATCTACTTTATGTTGATCCCTAATTTTACCACAGACTTTATATCGGTAGCTAATGTTGCCAAGGTTCAATTTCTTCGCTAATCCGGTTGCTAGCGTTGCTGGACCATTTTCGTCGGTCACGAATTTTGATCGCATTTACCGACTTTTTGGTTTGGATTGTTAAAAAAAGTTCCATACAACTATGCACATATATAGTACAAAGAAAACCCTCTTTCAGAAAATAGGGAACTTTTCCTAAACTACACTTTCAAACTCAAAACAGCTTTTTGATTTGAACTTTATAGAAATAAAATAAAAATATGAAATCCAACCATAAGTTGAGAGAAATTCATACATAAATATCTTAAACCATCGATGAACGTCGCCTTTATTTGTGGCGCGATGTGATCAGACTAATGACCTGGTCCTTTTGGGCTAGGACCTGACGGAAGCTGCTCCAACCATAATGACATACTGGCTTTAGCATTATGGTAAACCGACGAGTAGAGATCGTTTGCTCTCGTGAACTCTTCACACAAGGGTCTTCCTTCAATTAAAAGTGCCAAACTCATAACAACAATCAAGATAACAACAAAAGCTAAAAGGGTGCATGTGTTGTTGAAAGTCATATTATAAAGATTATAGACAACGTGTTAGATGCTAAGAAAGTTTGCTTCTTTAAGGCTTGTTTATGTGATTCTTGAAGAAAATCATCAAGGGTAGATATACTTGCATAGAAAGTTTGACTTGACTAGAGACGATGGTGCAGCGAAAGACCGCTGATGTTTAAATAAAGAATTTATTATTTTCGTGCAGTTGTAGCCTTTGAACAGTGGTAGACTGAAGTTAGCACGAGCAGTCAAATATGTTGATTATATATGTTAAGTTTATTTTTAATTTAATATTTTATTGAGGTTAAGTATATAAACCTATGACTTTTGTTTAAGAAAAGTTGGACTGAGAAATTAAGGTTAATAACAAGGTTATTTGTGTTCAGAATGATAGAAGCTTAATTTGAGGTGAAAGGTTCAACTTTTACATATATTGATACTAGTTTATACCACATGTAATACACGTATTGAATTAATAAAATATTAAATAGATTATAATAAAATTTTTAAAATGATATTTTTATATAAAATATGATTAAATTATTTATAAATAAGTATTTCAAATAAAATAACAATAATATCATCTTAAACTTTAGTTTTATGAGATTGTTTTTTATTTTTTTTATTTTAAATATAATTTTATTTTTTAATAATCCTTAAAATAAAAAAGAGGTTTTAAAACAGTTAAAATTTCTAGGAAATTTTTTTGTTTAAGAAAATTTTTGTATCTTATATTTTTTTAAAGTTTGTTTATTTTTTATATAAAATCTAGTTTATAATTTTTATAATATCTTTTAATTTGGAAATGTTTTAAATAATATAATTACTATATATTATTATCATTTACTATGAGAGATAGGCAGGAAAATCAATATAAAAAGTATAATATTTTGACACGTGTCACTTTAAAAGCTTAGTTTATTATAATAGATAGATTGTAATTAGTTGTGGGCGTGTCAATCATGTCGGGTTGGCAGGTTAGAGCCTTACGGGTTAGCAGGTTTGTGGGTTGAAATATCGAACTCAAACACGACCCATATATTTTTTCTTGTATTTAAATCCTAATTAACCTGAAATCATATAAAATTATGTAACCCGCACCAGACCCATTTAATTTACTTTTTAAAAGGGTCAAAATTACATATACAATGAGATATCAAATGTTATGATTTTATAGTTTAAAATATATATGTTTTTGATAAGATATGTTACTTTTTTGTTCAGTTTTACAATATAGTTTGAAACTTAAATGGTCAATTAAACATTTAAATTGAAAAAAGGACCTAAAATAATTTATTAATATAATATTTAAAAATCCTATAATAATTTTTAAAACATAGATATTACTAAAACATGTTAATGAGTCGATTTGTTTTCAAATGCTTCAACCCAACTCAACCTATTTTTAAACAGATCAGTCTAAAGCCGAACCGTCTTTTCTAACAGATTGTTTTGCCAAACACAAAACCTTTTCTTCATGTCAGTTTTGGATTTATATCAAGAATTATCATTCACATATAGTTGTGTAGACTACGCTCGGTAAAATAGACAACATAACATGTGTTAAACAAAAAAAAAATTAATAAACAATTGTGTTTGAATGTTTTGGTCTTTTCTTTCCTGTCGCTTTTAATCATCTAATAATTTCGTCAGAGGGTTATAACTATGATTTTATGTTGCCCGTCTTTTTTGCCATGAAAATCGTAGGATTTTCTAGTATTTTGAATTAAGATAATCAATTTTCAACAATTTTGATTTAAGTTAGTGCGATGGTTCATCAGTGAAGATGACATGACACGCTAAAAGTGAAAAGAATTTTGGTCTTAGAAATTATTGCATACCTTTTATAATTCGGGGTCATATAAGTGTGAATCATGCAACACCAAGTGCCAACATCGTGACACACGAAAACAAATTTAATCGTCACAACCACTACTTTTGTTCCTTTTTAATGTCTTTTATAAGCAGGTTATATAACATTATTTCACGCTCAATAGTGGGTTCATGGTATGATTTTTATGGTTTTTAGGTCAACCCGTGAGTCAAACATTAGAAACGTTTTTGCATCATAAAAAACCGAAAATGAACCATAACTATTTGGCTAACGACATGAGCCAATGAAAGTCGAAGTTAGATGCGAAACGGATTTGGTGTGTTGGAGCAGCCGAACAGAAGTAGGAGCAGTCGAGATTGTACATATGATGATTTAAGGTTAAAGGGTAGATGCTTAGATGACATATATTAAATAGAAAAACTTACAGCAAGAGGAAATTAAAGGCGATATTTTTATTTGTATTAAGCTTAGATCGGGTTCAGATAAATATTTATGATATGTATATGTAATGGATACTCTTGTACTTTTCTGATTTCGATTAAACTGAAGGCCTCGTTTTATTTTGTTCAAGTTCAACATAAATTGTAAATAATATACTAGAGTTAATTAAACGGAAATCCTCTATGGTGTAACAGGTAAAGTACTAACATTTAAAAGTAACACCTTTGAGATAAATGATCTAATTTTTTGTAACGCGTTTGTGGTGTAAGAGTAACATCCATTAATTTTTATCCAAGTTACTATATAAAATGATCAAAATACCATTTTATGGGACTAAAAAACAAACCAAGGGACCATCAATGTAATTTACTAAATTAATTATTTTAGGAATAATAAATAAAAAACTAAATATTCTCACTGATTCCCCGCAAATGACATAGAATTTTTTCTTTCGAACATCATCTTCTTCCCAATTCTAGACATTCGCTCATCTCCTGCAAATCAAGTCAAAACTATGCTGGCTAGATTTATTGGATGAGTCATTTGGGGGTGAGAATGTTGCCTATGGTCCTAACGTCGACAGGAGCAAATGATGCGGTTTTTGTTGAACGATGCCCCAGATCAAGGTTAAACGGGAAGATTTGTAAATCCTAGTTTCTTTTGTCATGTTTTTGCACTAAAATCTTGGGTAATGTGAACAAGGTCTTAGATTTTCAGGATAAAGTTGAAGACATCAAATACAAATTGATTAATCAAAAATAGATTCTTGTTTATGCTTACCTTTTGATTTTTCACCAGTTTGTTCTAAGATGACCGAATGGTGTGGAGCAACAAGCCAGATATAGTTGTGTGGGACGATGATTGATGTTGTGTAAAAAGGGTTGGAGTATATAATTTATTATAGGTAGTTATTGTAATGACCCTTGTAATTAAAATATGGTTAATCACATGAATGGTCCAATATTTTGATTACTTCCTTAAATTTAAGATAAAAGTCAACTAAATTTACCATTAGACCCTAAATATTTTACAAAATCAAAACCAATAAACCCAAACAACATTTTTTTGGAACCGTACCGATAGGTTACACTAGAAACTGGTCATAGAACCATTTCGATATGATTATGCCTATTTGAGCAATTTTAAGCTGAACTGGAACAGGTGATCAGACCAAAAAAAGTGTTCTTTTTAAAATCTTTTATTTATTTATTAATGTAGTATTCTAAAATCCAAGTTTTCTGTATTTAAGTCTTTATACTTTATTAAAATGAAAATCTACATTACAAAGTATATTTTCTTTACATTTTGTTATAAACAAGATTTAAAAAAAAATAATTTTATTTTTCTATTATTTATTATGTTGTCCGGTCCGAATGGTCAAACCAGTATACCGATAAGGTGACCGGTTCGCTGTTGCTCTGCATTTGAAAAATTGCCCAAACTTGTTATTTTTAAACATTAGTAACTATTTATGCTACTCCAACTCATAGAAAGCATCTGTATAATTAACATAATATATTATTTATGCTAAGTTTAACAGTTGGATTTTATGTGGCCGATGTAGCTATAATCGTAAATTAATTGTTGGTTACGATTTTAAGTTTTTAAACTGACATATTGAATATAAAATAAAAGACCGACTATAAAACCAAACGACGATAATTTTGGAGTTTTTAAGGTTTTAAACCAAAACCGTGAACACTCATAGCTGTCAAGAGAGAAGTAGAACCCAGTTTGTAGACAAATTACTGAGTTCTATTATATCAAAAATAATATAAACTTATTTTTAGTAAAAGATAGAGTTTTGTCTTTTTTGATGGAACCTGATATCTTACTTAGAATGAGAATCTCTTGCTTTCTCATATTAGAACTTGGTTCATTTAATTCACATAAGTTCTTTGTTCCGATTATGAATTGTTTTGTGTATAATCTTTTATATATATAATGCTATATAGCTTGGCTATTATTATTTAAAGAAATATGACTAAGAGGTACAATCTGTTCGAGGATGAATTCTGATTGAGTTTTTCATAAAATTGCAAAGGTTGTGGTAGCGGTGGTGGGTGGAAATGAGGGAGAGGAGGAGGCGAATGAATTGATAGACATTAATAATCTCTTATCATGGATAAAGGGGTGATTTCTAGTGGAAGCAATCATGAAAGGTGCAGGACCTTAGAAGGGGTTCAATGCAAATCAATTTTCATAATAAGTAGAGACTTAGAACACTTAACAGATCAAATAGGGAACTGAAACTTTTATGGTGATACTTACAACAACACAAGTAAGCAAGAGACAGAAACTAAAGAACAAGATAATTGGTTTTCAAGGAAGATATATATTGCTCTCATGTTCTATTACAAGTGTTACAAAGCATACATATAAAATACAAGAACCTCAGATACTTTATACTACATCCTACAGCCGGCCATACTTTGAAAGCTAGCTGGAAACACTAATCTAGACAACAAGATTAATGTAAAGTCAAAAGGCAGATTGCCTTTTGACATGTGACTATGACATTGCATAGCTCCCATCCTATTATAATACAAAAAGGATAAAACTACATAAAATAGAAAGTTAAAGACTCAAGAACTTAATCTACAGCTTCCTAAAGCATGGATCTTTTCACAAACTTGTGTAAAGTTGGTGAGCCTGCAGAGTGGCAGCGGAAAGTTGGTCAGCTTTTCTGAAAAGTTGTTGATCACAGAGAGCATGTCTTCTCTGTCTTCGGAAGAAATCAGTCTTCTATCTTTGAGTCTTCGGAAGACTTTGTCTTCTAAGCTTCGGAAGACTTCATCTTTGGCTTCGAAAGAATTGGTCTTTTGGCTTTGGAAGATTTTACACTTGTGTAATTTTCTTGTAATGTGTAAAACTTTCGAAGTAACTTCTACCATGCACAAAGTGCATACATGCAGAAGACTTCTTGACTGTTTTGAGTGCATCAGCCTCCTTGGAATACCTTACAAACTCCCCCTAGGCTGATGCTACCAAAACAGATAGGATGCTCAGCAAATTGCAATCCTCATGTCTTGATTACCAGTGTACAATCAAGTCATGGATGGTCTTCTAGTTGCAAGAGGCTCTTCTTCTGAGTGGAGTTGATTGAGCAGCCTCTTAATGCACTTTCTAAGGATGTTATTACTCATCTTGAGATGAGGAGGATGCCTTAGACTTCTTTTTCTTTCTTTTGTCCCTTCTGATGGCCATCCTTTTCCTCACTCTATACTTTAACTTGGGAGTTTGGCCTGTAGCACCAGATTGACTTTCTGTGCTCTCCTCAGTTAGGTTCTTATTCCCTATTTGATCAGTAGGAGGGGATTTAGAACCTTGCTGTGGGTCAGAAAATAAAGTTGGCTTAGTTGTAGCTTCAGGTTCAGGTTGTGTTGTCTCTTCAACCTTCACCTCAACTTCAGGTGCAGCTTGACTTGGTGGAGAATGCAAGTCCACAAGCTGACCTTCTTAGATCTTTTGCTTGATCCTCCTGAAGTGCTCATCCATTGTGGATAGAGACATAGAACTAAGTCTCCTTTCGGAGAACCCATACAGCTTCAAGAAGCTCACCATCTTTAGTCTGTTAGCAGACTTCTTCTCTTGGGTTCTGATGGTGGCTCTTGTTTTAGCAGGTTCCTCTCTCATTTTTCTTTTCACAACTTTTCTTTGAGTTTGAGCTTCTTCATCAAGCTGTTTTAGGTACTCAAACTCAATGTATTCAAATGAGAGGGGATTGAGGGCTGCTGCCTGATAGAGACCTGTGGCACTCAGATAAGCAATCATCTTTTGTCTTTCTTATTCCCTCTTATTTGAGTTTCTTCTTCTTCAACTGCCACTGACTCTTTCTCAGGACTTTCATGAACTGGAGAGAGGACAGGAGCTTTTTGTTGTTTCTTTCTTTTTCTCTCTTCTTTGATTTTGAGAAGCAGTTCTACTGCCTCAGCCTCCTTCCTCTCTTTGTACAGCTCTTTGTCTGCTAGTTCATCTAGCTCTGCTAAGGGGAGAGAAATTATCTCATCAATGTTGTAGTTCCTGAGTCCCAGATAGTTCAATCTGGCTGCCCTTAACTCATCATTCTGAGTATCAGGCCTATGGGCAGCCCTGATTGCAGCTTGCATGAATCTTGGGACTTCTCCAGATCTTTCTCCCCTGGCCTTCGTCTTCCTCTCTCTCTACTCCTCCTCAATCTCCTCAGGAGTCATTTTTCTTTTCCCTTTGTCAATTGTTGGCCCGTATAACTCAGGGTGGAGAGAGCTTTGGCCTACAGATGGTTGTGATAAGCTTAAGCTCTGGCCAGAGAGAGGTTGTGATACACCTTCACCAGCAGGTGCGTCACTGAGGGTACTGGGTGTTAAGGGTGAGCCTGTCTTAAGGTTCACAGATTCTTCTACTGGGCCTTCAACTGAGGTTTCCCCTTCGAAGCTAATCTTAGGGTCTGCCTAGTATCCAGTTGACCAACAGTTTTTCCTGCTAGCCTCTGTCTATATAATAATGCTCTTTGTCTGAATTCTCTCAGTACCTAATCTTGGATCACCTCAGCTAACCTGCCAATTGTCTGTTTTGGCTTGGGTTGATGAAAGGCAGGTTAACCAAGTTCATACCATCATGGAAACTCAGGGTCTGAAAGTTGAAGAGTTCCTGCTACCCCTGAGCCCTTGATAGCACCAATGCCATTCCTGAAGTATCATACCACCATCCCATGATTGGATTTTCAACTAAGTGGGATGGGGCAGGCATGGACATTAGAATTCCTTCCTCAATGAGTTGTTGAAATAAGGCCTCCACATCAGTGTGAGCCTGAGGAAGTTGTTAAGTCTGGATAACTGCACGTGAGGGTGGTGAGTCCTCATTGTCCATACTCATGATAGAACTCCGAGGTTCTGTGGTTGTAGGAACTTTCTCCCCCTTTTTGATAGCATCACCCACTTGCATAGGTGAGCTGGAGGTCAAATCCACTACGTCCACAGGTTCTTGTGGACCTGGTTGAGTTTGTCTTAATGGTCTCTCAGCTAACTTACCCTTGAGATCGGTGATCTCAAGTTGCTGATCATTGACCTTCTTCTGTAAGGTGGTCACTTGAGATTCCAAGTGACTCACCTTGGAGACCAAAGAGGTGCAGAGTTTTTCTAATTGTTGCACCTTTAGTTTTAGACTCCCCTTATCTTCAGATGAAGAATCATGGGGGGATGAGAGAATTGGACTGATATATTCTCCCTCATCACCAGCATAGTATTCTTGGCTGCTGGATTTCCTCTGCTCACTGACAGCTTCAAGTGAAGTGTCAATGGGTTGAGTTGCCATGGTTGAGGTCTTAATAATGTAATCACTATCAGTAGTGAGAGCCTCTTCCATATGGACCTCCTGAACTTGTTCAGGGAGATCCACCTCAGTTTGGGTTGGATGATGTGGGCTAGATATGGGAGTGGCAGGAGCACTCATCTCTACTTGAGCAAGGGTGGAGAAGAGAGACTCATGGTACTCACTGAATCCCATATCTTCATCATCATAGAATTTGAGGTTTGGGATTGGTTGGTTGAGATCTAGAGGCTGGGGATGGTGACTGTCCCCTGAAGGTTATTCACCAGTGTTTTGAGACTCTGAGTGAAGGCTTAAGGCTGTTTGGGTTATGAACTCATCAGGCTGAGCTTGAGAAACCTCAGCACTGATAGTATGAGGGATGGGAGTAGTTTGCTCCTCAAGAGAAGTGGGAGCTCCAGTGTCCACTCCTTCTTACATGGGTGATAATATGGGGGCCTGCTCAGACTGAATAGCTTGAGCAGGGGTTCGTTTGTGTTTTCTATAGTAGGTGATGGTTATTGTAGGTTAAGATGGTGGTTGAGAAACAACAGGTGGGGGTTCAACACTAGATGGTGCTGCTAGGTTGTCACCTTAAGCAATGAACTCTAACATTTTTGGGACAAGGGCTGTTTATAGCCCAGAGAATCCCACAGTTGGTTTTCTCATTATTTTAAAGATGCCGGGCTTCATCTGTCCCAACTTAAGAGTTTTACCTGTTCCCCTCAACTCTGAGCCCAGTTCACAGTTGAGAATGTGCTGGACATATCTAGGGAACATGTAATACTTTACGAAGTCCAAGTTTGATAGTAAATTAAGGTAAACAAAGTGAGAATACCTGAACTTGACCCCTGAACCAGTCCATCGACTATGAAGGACAGATCCTCAGGAATCTGGTCCCATCCTCCATGCTTGTTGGACAAGCTGTGTATGATGACATGGAGGAGGTACTTCCACTTGGAAGAGACCTTCCTTTTCCTGAAGGTTATGACTGAGAAGTCTTCTTCATATCCCATCTACGCAAAGGACTGATTAACAGCAGATTTAGGAAAGGACACATCACCTTCTACATCATCCAGCTAAAGATGGGTGTTGATGATGGCTGGAGTGATGAAGATTGTCCTCCCCTGCACTGTGGTAGACAGTGCCTTCTACCCGTCCATGGTGACCTCTAGGCAGGTCCGCCAGAAGTCCAGCAGATGATCCTCATAGAGAGGAGGATCAATGGTGAGGGAGGTGAAGTAGTTCAACAAAGAAAGGAATCGGCAAACCTCTAAGAAAGCAGGATCTTTCTCAGAGTTTAGCAGAGCAACCTGATTATGTTGCCTATGAAGTTGCATGGAGAAATCGGGTTGGTTTCTGCGGTTAAGGTTGGCCATTTTAGAGAGCTTCGTCAAGAAGAAAGGTAAGAACAAAGGCGGTTTCTGGGTGAATTTAGGTTAGAAGGATATTGCAGATGAAGAGAGAAAAGTGAAAGAGGGGGAAACCGTTGGGTATATATATGAAATGGATTTGAGACAAAGTTAATGCGAAAGGATAAACTTTGAAATCCGGATGTCGGTCCCACCTCTGAAAAAGTGCCCAAAAGTAGTTTTCTTGGAAGTCGAAATCTTTCGAAGATAATTTGGCTTCGAAGTTTTGATAAAAGCTTCCGAGGCCAATTTGGCTTCGGAAGATATTTCTAAGAGTTTTGAAGATTTTGCTTCGGAAGAAAAATACTTAGAGTATTTCATTTCTCTTTTCTGAGACAAGTACTTTCGAAAGAGAATTGTCCTTTAATATCATTTCAGTACTTAGGAAGAATTTGGCTTCGAAAGATATTAAGAAAATTTCTTCCGAAGGTAAATTGTTATAAGTAGTTGGTTGATATTAAAGACATAATTTTCTTCCGAAGGTAACTTTGTTACTTCCGAAGAGAATGATGTTCAAAATTTTTAAAAATCTAAGGAATATTTTCTAAAAGAATATTCTTCCAAGTCAGTTAGGGGCTTATGAAGATGATAAAATAGACAACTAAGGACACACAGATTTTAGAAATAATATTAAATTTAAGTTTAAGAAAAAGCTACTCAAAGTTGATCATACCAATAGCTGATATAAGATACTTGAATCTCTGTTCATCAAAAGCTTTGGTGAACAGATCAGCATATTGTTCATTTGTGTGAACTTTGACTAGTTTGATTAACCCTTTTTCAAAATTATCTCTAATTAAATGATACCTGATGTTGATATGCTTGGTCCTTGAGTACTGCACATGATTCTCTGTAATAGAGATACCACTATTGTTGTCTATGTGGATGGAAGTCTCCTTGAAGTTGAATCGATAGTCTAGCATCTGATTCTGAATACAAAGCACTTGAGCATAGCAGTTTGCTGCAACAATGTATTTAGCTTCAGCAGTTGATGCAGATACACAGGATTGTTTCTTGCATTGCCATAAGACTATCCTTCCACCAAGAAATTAACATCCCCCTGATGTAGACTTGGCAGTCATGTTGCAGCCACCATAGTCACTATCTGTATATGCATACAGATTGAAGTCAGAATTCTTTGGATACCAAAGGCCTAGTGATGGAGCACTTTTGAGGTATCTTAAAATTCTCTAAACAGCATCCAGGTGTGACATCCTGGGGTTGGCTTGATATCTAGCACAGATACATGTGGGAAACATGATATCAGGCCTGCTAGCAGTAAGGT
Source organism: Flaveria robusta (assembly GCA_025506415.1). Classification (NCBI taxonomy): domain Eukaryota; kingdom Viridiplantae; phylum Streptophyta; class Magnoliopsida; order Asterales; family Asteraceae; genus Flaveria; species Flaveria robusta. The sequence goes on from CM046473.1 coordinate 14,676,996, forward strand.
ACATGAGAGACCCAATCATAGCCCTGTAAAGATGCTCATCCACACACTCCCCCTTAAGGTCAGGTCCAAGGGAGTGGTTTCTTGCTATGGGAGTCTTTGCAACGTTGTAGTCAGTCATGTTGAATCTTGTAAGTATGTCCTTAACATACTTTGACTGACTTATGAAGATGCCATTGTCAACCTGCTTCACTTGAATTCCTAAAAAGAAATTGAGTTTCTCCATGGCACTCATTTTAAATCTATTCTTCATTAGGTTCTCAAAGTCTTTGCAGAGCTTTGGATTAGTTGACCCAAAAATAATGTCATCTACATACACTTGAACCAGCATCAAGTCATTTCCTGTTCCTTTGATGAAGAGAGTTCCATCTATAGTACCCCTTCTGGTAACCATGCTGACACAGGTACTAATATAGAGTCTCATACCACTTCCTTGGAGCTTGGTGCAACCCATATAGAGCTTTATCAAGCTTGCAGACATAATCAGGATGATCTGGATCTGCAAAACTAGGTGGTTGTTTGACATACACCTCTTCATCAATCACCCCATATAAGAAAGCACACTTGACATCAAGTTGGTAGACCTTGAAATTCTTCGATGCAGCAAAGGCTAGGAATATCCTAACAGCTTCAAGTCTTGCTACTGGAGCAAAAACATCAGTGTAATCAATCCCTTCTTCCTGAGTATATCCTTGAACAACTAGTCTTGCCTTGTTCTTGATGACAAGTCCTCTATCATCTATCTTGTTCCTGAACACCTATTTGGTTCCTATAGTAGTCTTCCTTGGAGGAAGAGGACATAGGTTCCAAACCTTCTGCCTTTTGAATTGAAGCAGTTCCTCCTGCATTGCTTCAACTCAACTTCCATATTTCAAAGCTTCCTCCACTTTCTTTGGCTCTACTTGGGATAGGAAACAAGAGTAGAGACAAACATTTTTGTCATGGGTTTGTCCTCTTGTTCTTACCCCCTTGTGAACTTCACCAATGATGTTTGTGGTGGGGTGAGACTTGTGGATCCTTAGTTGAGGGATCATAGCAAGTTGGTTGGAGAGATCTAAATTTGAAAAATTTTGATCAGGCAGGGTAGATTCACCCACCACATCAGCACACTTATCAAGAGAAGCTGATCCAATGAGTGTGTGACATCAATGATGTTGTCTTCCATGGAGTCAGCATCAAGGAATTCTTGATCACTGTCACCATTTCCACATTCTTCTACATTTGGAACTCCTTCCCTTTGATTCTGTGCCTCTGAGCTAGAAATTAAAGGCACTTCAGATGTATCAGCAGGATTTGTCATTGTTTTGCTGATAGGAGCTCCATCTGTAGAATTTGTTACCACTAAAGCTGAAGTAGATTGACTTGAAGGTCTTCTCAGCTCAAATCTTGGATCAGGATCTTTTGTTGATAAGTTACCTGTAGATTCTGAAACATTCTCACAAGACTTGTTAAAACAGTTAGTAACTAAATCAAGATCAAACAGTCAATCAGGACGAGAACCTCTCACACAAGGAGTGTGTTCATTGAGAGTCACATTGGCTGACTCATCAACTATTTTGGTTCTGAGATTGTACACTTTATAAGCCTTAGCTTGAGAAGAGTATCCTATAAAATATCCATCATCTGATTTCTTGTCAAATTTGGCTATCTGATATTTGGTATTCAAGATGGTGCAAGGACATCCAAATGATCTGAGGAAACCAATAAAAGGTCTCCTTTTGTGCCACAGTTCATAAGAAGTCTTACCATGAGTCTTAACTACTAAAACTCTATTTTGCATAAGTCTTAACTACTAAACCTTGTGATCGGATTGATTCTCAATCTTCATAATAAAATTCTTCAATATCTCAGGAGTCTCATCCTTAGTTCTAAGGAAAAAGACCCAAGTGAATCTAGTGAAATCATCTGTGATCATCAAACAGTATGGGGAGTAGTGATGGAGTTTCTTTCCTTTGGCTTGTGAGACACCTTATACTGCTTCCCTTTCAGGCATGCAACACAATGGTCATCACTTGTAAACTCTTTCTTTGGCATTCCAGTTACCAAATCATTCTTAATTAATTTATTCATGTTTTTAAACTTTACATGGCACATTTTTTTATGCCAGAGAAAAGACTCATCACTATTTGCTTTAGACAGAAAGCAAGACACTTCTCCTAAAGGAGAAGTTTCATCCAAGTCCATTTTGTACATGTTTCCTTTCCTTGGGGCTCTGAGCAAGATATGCTCTTGAGGAATGACCACCCCGGGCTTGAGAACATTGCACTAATGCTCAATAAAGAGCATGTTATGCTTTTGATCACAAAATTGGGATACACTCAGTAGATTGTACCCAAGCTCCTTAACAAAGTTTACCTTCTCAATACAGAGCTTACCATATATGACCATGCCCCTTCCTGTAATGTAACCTCCTGCATCTCCTCCAAAAGCAACAGGCCCTCCATCAATCTTTTCAAAATTTTGGAGTAGAGAGCCATTGCCTGTCATGTGCCTGGAACAGCCACTGTCAATGATCCACACATTCCTGTTGGTCTTTAGCTATTGCTGCACAAAAAGAGATGATTAGTTACATTTGAAAACCCAAGCCTTGCTGGTCTCGGGCTTATTTATATCAACAGAAGACAATGCAACAATGATTGATCCTATGTTTAAGCTTTGAGGATCAGCAGCTGTTGTTGATGAAGAACTTTTAGTCACATGGTCTTTCTTTGTCTTCCACACCACCTTTGGAAGCTTAGAATTGACCTTCAACACTTCGGAAGTTTTGACAACTTCAGAAGTTTTGGAGATTGGACCTTCGGAAGATCTTGCTTTCACTGCAGCAGGCTTCAGTACTTCGAAGCATTCCTTTCTTCCGAGACCAATTTTTCTTCCGAATGCAAGTTTTCACTTGTCTTCTTCTTCACTTTGGAACTTCCGAGAGGAAAAGCTTTTCCTTTAGAAGTTGGCTTCTTCTTGATCTTTTCAGAAGGTTTCTTCTTGATCATGTGGACAGTGCTTTTAGGATTGTAGATGCAATCCTTAGCCAGATGAGAAGTACTGCCACACATAACACAGTCAATCTGCATTCTTCTGGAAGCCTTCTTTTGAGAGCAAGACTGATCATGATCACTTTCCACTTCCTTCTTCTTCTTCATAGATGAAGTAACAAGTCTTTTAGGGAGAGACTTGCTGCTGGATGTGGATGGTTCAGGTTGTGCAGCAGTGGTACACAACAAATCAGCCTTCTTTTTGTTGTTGTTGGGATGAGGTTGACAAGAACTAGAACCTCTGGTACTAGGATTCATAGATGAGTCTTCAGCTTTCACCACTTCAAATCCTACAGAGATGAACACTTGCTTCTGCTTAGAGTTGAAAGTGGCCTTGATCTCTTGAGCTTTCTTGGACTTTCTCTTTGCTCTTTGATCAAGTTCTTCCTCTTGGACTTTTACAACCCAACAGAATTCCTCTCCTTAGGAGAATAGTGACCCTTCTTAGAATGATCTTCTTCACTCTTCTCAGATCCATCCTTCACTATCTCCTCTTCATCCTCTTCACTCATAGGGTCTATGAGGGGAAGCTCATCTTCACAAGATCCACACCTTGGAGATCTTACTGATAGTAAGGAGTGTGGAGGAGCTATCTCAGTAGATCCTAGTCCCTGCTTATTCTGATAACAAACTTTGGCATGCAGAGATGAGGATATCATGTTCTTGAAGGTCTCTTCTTCAAGAACACATTTTCCTGCCCTGGCTTTGCTGATCACAAGCTCAGCCTAGCATTCAGTTAACTTAGTAATGAGATCTTTGATCTGAGTCCTGTAGTTGGTGTGTTCATGCTTAAGAGTTGAAATGGTTTTCTCTAGATCTTCTATTTTTAGCTTATATTCATTTTCAGCTCTTTTGAAATCAGATTTTAAGATATTTAAGGACTCAAGATCAGATCTTATTTCTAAGTTATAGGACCTGTATCTGTTTACTTTAGCAATACATTCAGGAGTACAAAGATATTCCAATACCTTGGCTTCATCATGGTCTACCATCAGTGCTTGGTTTGGAGATGCATCTTCAACCTGAAAGCTCCAGTCAAAGCCTCCTTTTTCAACAGCAAATATAGCTTGCTGCTTTGGCTTCTCATTCTGGTTGACTCCTTCAGTGTAGTTTGGTCTGGCTTGTGCTTGGCCACCATTTGTTCTGCGTGCCTTGCACTCCCTGGCAAAGTGTCCCATTTGGTTGTAGTTGAAACACTTCACCTTGCTTTTATCCAGTCCAAACTTTCCACTGGCTGCATTGTTAGAAAACTTCCTCCCTGTCCGCTTGTAGAACTTCTTGGCTCTGTGAGTGAGAAGAGCCATCTGCTGGACTATCTCCATCTACTCTAGATCATCTGGATGGATACAGTCCAGGTCTTTAAGGGTGAAAAGAAAGTTACCTGAACTCTCATTAGCAGACACAAAAACATAAAAAGAGCTTGTCTCTTGGAATGGACTTCCTTGGATGTAGCTCTCCCTTGGTGTCTCAGGGAAGGTGATGAAAGGACCCTTTTGTGAGTTGTCAGGGTAGCAGATGAGATGATACTGTGGTTCTCTACAATCCCTTTCAACCACATGGAGGGTTGAACTCTATTGATTGCTAGAGTTATAAGATGGATTTTGCATGTTCATCTCCATCTGGTAGCCACTAAGGATACCATACAACTCTGTAAGAGTGAGAGTCTTAAGGTTCTCAGTCCTCTTGATAACAACATAGTAGTGTGTCCATTGTCTGGGAAGAGAGGACATGAACTTCCTCACAATGTCCCTGGTCTCAAGAGTTACTCCAACATCCATTAGAGTATCCACAATCTCAACATACCTGAAGTATTGCTGAGTCATGGTTTCACCTGTCTTGTAGGTGAAGTTCCCAAACTGCTGCTTCAAGAGGTCTTTTTTGTTCTCCTTTGCTTCAGTGGACCCCTCATACATGAGCTTTAGTGCATCCCATAACTGCTTGGCAGTTTTGCACTTCTTGAAGCCCTTGTAGATAGAGTTTGGAAGAGCATTCTGGAGGGCAGTCATGGCCTTCTGATCGATATCTATCTTCTTTCTATCTTCTTCAGAATAGTCAGCCACCTCTTTTGGGATCATGCCACCTCCGGCAGCTGAAGAGGTGAATGGGATGTAAGGTCCAGAGACAACAGATTCCCACATCCTTGAGTCTTGAGACTTGATAGAGCCTTCCATTCTTTGACACCAAGTATCAAAGTCTTCAGGAGTGATCAGTGGGGACTTTTTCATAGTGCCAGTTTCCATATCAGCCTTTGAAAAAGCTATCATTTGAGTTGTTAAATGTTTTGTGAAAAACTGAGAGATCTAAGATGGTGAGATCTTACAATCAAGAGCCTGGAAAGCTCTGATACCAATTGCAGGACCGTTAGAAGCGGTTCAATGCAAATCAGTTTTCATAATGAGGAGAGACTTAGAACACTTAACAGAACAAATAAGGAACTGAAACTATTATGGTGATACTTAGAACAACACAAGTAAGCAAGAGACAGAAACTAAAGAACAAGATAATTGGTTTTTAAGGAAGATGTATATTGCTCTCAAGTTCTATTACAAGTGTTACAAAGCATACATATAAAATACAAGAACCTGAGATACTTTATACTACATCCTACAGCCAGCCATACTTTGAAAGCTAGCTGGAAACACTAATCTAGACAACAAGATCAATGTAAAGTCAAAAGGCAGATTGCCTATTGACATGTGACTATGACATGCCATAGCTCACATCCTATTGTAATACAAAAAGGATAAAAGTACATAAAGTAGAAAGTTATAGAGTCAAGACCTTAATCTACAGCTTCTTAAAGTATGGACCTTTTCACCAACTTGTGTAAAGTTGGTGAGCCTGCAGAGTGGCACCAGAAAGTTGGTCAGCTTTTTTGAAATGTTGTTGATCACAGAGAGCATGTCTTCTCTGTCTTCGAAAGAAATCAGTCTTCTATCTTTGAGGCTTCGGAAGACTTTGTCTTCTAAGCTTCGAAAGACTTCATCTTTGGTTTCGGAAGAATTGGTCTTTTGGCTTCGAAAGATTTTACACTTGTGTAATTTTCTTGTAATGTGTAAACTTCCGAAGTAACTTCTACCATGCACAAAGTGCGTGCATGCAGAAGACTTCTTGACTGTTTTGAATGCATCAGCCTCCTTGGAATTCCTTACTAAAGGGTTTCATCAATGGTGGTGGCAGATGGTTGATCGACGGTGGTTGTGGATGTTGGATCGTGGTGGTGTTGGTAGTGGTGGTGATGGTGGTTGATGCCTTGATGGAAAGTGTGGTGGTTTGATAAGAAAGAAAGAGAGGGCTAAAGGAGATGAAAAGATGTGTCCCACTTATTCAATATATTTAATATATTAAGTGAGTCCCACTATTAAGCTTTTTTTAGTTTTTTAACAAAAAGGTTTTTTGATCACTTAAAAAATTAACTAGAAATTTTTAGTGTCTATCCAGGTCAAGGACTCTTGGTGTTACAATTTGATAAACACTTAAAAAAATAATTGTAATTTTACAAAGTTTGAGAGCATAGTTGCAATGCAAACATTTCAAAGGAACCATCTAAGTAATTAACTTAAAAATAAAATACTCTCATTGATTTCTCCTAAATCACATAGAATCATCTCACTTTTTGTTTGAACATAATTTTCTTACCATTTCTAGATTTCACTCATCTCCTAAAATGAAGAAATCTTCGTTTCAATTGTTTCATGTGTCCTTTTTATGTGCTCTTGTTGGCCTGATTTATGTTTTTTTAGTTGCTTTCCCATTGTTCCTCATCACCTCACAAGTAGCTGACTTACTCCTAATATGGTCTTTTTTTTCCCGTCCAAATCGAGTCAAAACTATGCCAACTAGATTTACCATGTGAGTCATTTAAAGGTGTGAATGTTGCCTATGGTTGATGGGAGCAAATGTTGTAGGTTTTGTTAAACAAATCCCTATATCTATTGTAAACATAATGTTTATGCACTAAAATCTTGGGTGATATCAACAAGGTCTTGGATAATTAGAATAAAATTTAATTTTGGACAACAAATTCTACCTGATTCATCAAAAAGTAGATTGTAGTACGTGCTTACCTTTTGATATTTCACTAGTTTATTTTGAGATAGCCAAAGAAGGTGGTGTGGGGCGACAAGCCGAAAACGGTGGTGTGGAGCAACAATCGATGTTATGTAAAAAGGGTCGGGGGTTTATAGTTTATGATTACAGTAAATTATTATTTTTATTTTTGTACCTTGCTAAAACTAACCGTTTTCATACAAAAGATAAAACATTACTTTTAACAAACCATATTGTTAGAGTCAACTTAGAGGCTGATGCAAATTAAAGAGCTCTCAGCATGCATGCTGAAGTACAAAGGAAGTTACTTCGAAAGTGTCAAAACTTCCGAAGCCAAAAACCATTTCTTCCGAAGCCAAAAACCATTTCTTTTGAAGCTTCAATACAAAGTCTTGCGAATCCAAGAAACTAATTTCTTTTGAAGACAAAGAAGACATGCTTTCTCTCACATACTTTTGATAAAATCTGAAACAATTTACGTTGTCATCTTTGAAGACTAACCAACTTATATAAGTTGGTGATATTTTCATAATTTTGTCAACTGTAGATTAAGGTCTTAGTGTCTGTAACTTTCTACATTATTTTATCGTTTTTGTAATAGATAAGGATGTGAGCTATGGCATGTCATTGTCACTAATCAAAAGCCAATCCGCCTTTTGACTTTACACTAATCTTGTTGTCTACACTAGTACTACAACTCGCATTCAAAGTATGGCCGGCTGTAGTATGTAATATAAGTACTCAGGTACCCGTCCTTAGGACTAAGCCTTGTAACAATTGTAAAAAACTTGAGAGCAATATACATCATTTTTGAAAACCAATCTTTGTGTTCTGCTTGTGTTATTTACCTTTGTTCTTTGTCATTTGTTGGTTCCCTATTTGATCTGCTAAGTGTTGTGTTCTCTCCAACCTTATGATACTGTTGCATTACCCTTAACCGGTCTTGCAATTGGTATCAGAGCTTTTTAGGCTCTTGATTATAAAATCTCACCATCTTAAATCTCTTCAGTTTCACAAAACAATGCAGCTCTCACAAAGGCTGACATGGAAACTATTATCATGACCAAATCTTCACTGATCACTCCTGATAACTTTGATACTTGGTGCCAAAGAATAGAAGGCTTTATCAAGTCTCAAGACAGTAGGATGTAGAGATATGTTGTCTCATGACCTTATGTCCCATGCACACCTTCAAATCCTAATGCTGGTGAGATGATTCCAAAGTAAGTGCCCGACTGCTCTAAAGAAGACTAGAAGCGAATTGATTTATCAGAATGCCATGACCGCTTTCCAAACTGCTCTTCCCAACTTTATCTATAGAGGCTTCAAGAAGTGCAAGACTACCAAGCATCCTTGGGATGAACTTAACATGATGTATGAAGGGTCTATTGAAGCAAAAGAAAACAAGAAGGCTATTATGAAGCAGCAGTTTGAGAATTTCACCTTCAAGATAGGTGAAACCATGACTCAACAATACTTTAGATATGTTGAGATTGTGGACACTCTTGTGGATACTATAGTGAAACTTGAGAATAAGGACATTATGAGTAAGTTTATGTTCTTTTTTCCAGAGAATGGACACACTACTGTGTGGCCATTTAGAGAGCTAAAAACCTCTCCACCTTACCCTTACTAAGCTGTATGTATCCTGAGTGGTTACCAGATGGAGATGAACATGCAAACTCCATCCCACAACTCATATAGTAACTCCAAGAGTTTAGCCCTCCATGTGATTGAAAAGGATTGAAAAGAACCTTAGCATCATCTCCTCTACTACCCTGACAACTCACAAAATGGCCCTTTCATCACCTTCCCGAAGACTCCAAAGGAGAGCTACATCCAAGGAAGCCCATTCCAACAGACAAGCTCATCTCAAGCCTTTGTATCTTCTGATGAAAGTTGTGACAACTTTCTATTCACTCTTAAATACTTGGATTGTATCCATCCAGATGATCTAAAGTGTATGGAGATAGTTCAGCAAATGGCTCTACTCACTCATAGAGCCAAAAAGTTCTACAAGAGGACTAGAAGAAAGTTTACTAGCAATATATCCAGTGGTAAGTTTGGACTGGATAAAAGCAAAGTAAAGTGTTAGGGAATGTAAGGCACCAAGGACAAATGGTGGCCAAGCACAATTCAAACCAAGCTACACTTAGGGAGCTCCAAAGACTAAGAAGCCCAAGCAGCAAGCTGTAGTTGCTATGGAAGAAGAAGGCTTTGACTGGAGCTTCTAGGTTTAAGATGTCTATCCTAACTATGCCTTGATGACTGACCATGATGAATCCAAGGTGTTAGACATCTTTGTAAACCAGCATGCATTGCTAACTAAACATGTACATGTTCTTTAACTTGGAATTGAGTTCTGACCTCAAGAATTTGAATATTTTAAAAGTTGATTTCAAAAGAACAGAAAATGATTATAAACTTAAAATATAAGATTTATAGAAAACAATTTGTACTTTTAAGCATTAGCACACAAATTACAAGACTTAAATAAAAGATCTCATTACCAAGTTACAACCCATCAAAGACCTAATGATTTATTCAAGTAAATATCTAAGTAGGTGTAGATTTGATCCCTTAACAAGCATATGATTTTACACGTATTCATACTAGGCAATTGAGCGTATTAGTCATATTTAACCTTGATTATGACTACATATAATTAGCCGAGTGTGAGTGTATCTTGTGAGAAGTGTGGATTTTTACATGTTAATAATCTTTACCAACTAATCTATTGCTTGCTAGGATATTATTCTACATATCCTTAAAATATTTACATGTTAATAATCTTTACCAACTAATCTATTACTGCATGTACGAATCGACCAACTTTCGTAAGCATTGTACTAGCACGGGGCTGTGCTTTTTAGGCACAGGGTCATGCTTAGACACTTCAGAAAGCCTATATATAGAGGCCTAAGTCCATCATTTGGGGGAGCTTTTGGTGGGAGAGTTAAACTGTTGAATTCTCTCGGGAATCAAGTCTTGAAGACCATTTGGAAGCTCGGGAGATGCATACAACACTTAAAAGAAGCTCGGGATCGTCTGAACATCATCCATTGTAGATCACTGATTTGATTGTTCCATTTCACTAATGATTTCATAAATATCTTCTATGTTACTTGTTGTTATGTTCAAGCTCATAATGATAGTTAAACTCTCTTTATCATTCTAATTGGATGAAACTTATGTAATTTGTGATGAACTAATGGTGTGATTTATGTTATGTTAATGTTATGGTAATCTTGGGTAAGGTTTTGATGGGTGGCATCTACATTTGAACGAATAGTTATAAATTTATGATTTGTAATTGTGAATGTCATACAAGGTTGAAAACAGTATGAACTAACTTTTATTCGTGAAATCGGTCTTCATAATAAATCTATGGCTAATGAACTAGAAATGGTTATTAGAAATCATATAACTTTAGCATTCAGATCATTTGCTGGTTCCTTTTATTAGTTTGAGAAATCTTCAGTAATTGTTATGGTTTTCTAAAATTAATGGTATGTTGAAAGGGAACTTGATCAACTCTGTTTCTAACATTAAGTTATTTTTTCAGAAATCGTATGTTAAAAGATTACTCTGGATCTACCTAAATTACTAGTGGCTTTGATTGATCAGTACTGTAGGTTACTCACACTGGTTTCCTCGTCACTACGGAGTCGGCAGATGAGAAATCCACATTGGATCACGTTTATAAGCATTAACATAACTACTTAAACCTATATCTTTACTCACACCCTGACATTCATCACACTTACATAAGTGTAATCTAATTAGGATGATAGCATTAATTCCATGTTTTAAAACCCCAAAAGTCTCAACTTTTATATTCATTTTAATTTCCTATTTTAAACCCCAAAGAGAAAATATTGTTTACATTAATGCAACTTATTATTTTCCCAAAACAAAAATCAAATCTGGTAGTCGATCATAAAGGTTGTTGAGTAAGCTCGGTGTGTCAACAGATTGATACTTGGTTTTTATCATCATTATATTACCACACAGTAGTTACACTTTCCTTTTGTGTGTGTAGTTTTGTATTAGTAAAAATCAATTAAAACCAAGTCATGACTGCAATCTTCCATATTCACTTCCATTTTCACTCCCTTTTTCATTTTCATTTCTTATTTTCAAGTATTCTTCCATTTCCTTTCAAGACTTGATTATCCAAGAGGTTAGTAATGTTAATTCCTTGTTGTAATGATAGTTATTTAGATGAAGTTAGGTGATTAGGTCTCTAAATAACCAAAATCCTAGCCATTATATTTAAAACCTTATAATCATTGTTATATGGAATGATTAATACTATAAGCCTTCATGTGCATGTTTATTTTAGTAGCTAATTAGCATGTTAATGATTGTGTTTAGTTAGTTTATTTTTGTTTATGCTTTTCCTTAGGTTGTTAACACGACTATCTTTCATAAATCGTGGTTGAATCATTGTTAAGTACATTAAAGTTACACTGGTTTAATATTGTCAAACAAGTGGTGTTAACACTTTATATTTTGAGTAACATGAATTAGTAACAAGTGATTAAAATGATAACTATATAATCTTTGACTTTTCTAGCAAGAAAATGTCAAACCCATGGTTAATCAAAGAATAACAAACAAAACCATGCGTGCTCCCGTCAAAATTTCACACCTCAAAATGTTGACCGCACCCCTATGTTTCACAAGGCACACCCCCATATTTAACAGTTCGTCTTGAATGTCAAAACTTTAACTAGTTTAAACATGAATCCAATAAATGTGGTGTGATGCCTCATCAAACCCGTGCATGTTTACTAAAATAATGAAACTGTTCCAGAAATTTGTGTTGTATAGTTTAACTTATTTGTTTAAAATTTCAGGAGTATGAATCATCCTTATCTACAATTTGAAGGAAGCTGTGAAATATGGTGTCGTGACAGGTTACAAATATTGTTATAAAGAGCCGAAAGATCACATCTGCAAGTCAATGAAGAAACCATGGCTGTTGTCCGACAGCTAGAAAGTTATAATAATTTATTGAGTGTTCAGTGGAAACCTCTGTTTTCATAAAACAAACCTTCTATTTATGAACTGACTCTTGAATTTTTGGCATCTTTTAGATTCGGCATGAAAGACTCTAACCCATGGGTTGATCAAGCAGTTTCATTTAGACTTGGAGGACGTTGCCGAAAAACATTCATTGCTTTGTTCGATATCTATCTAGATATCTATACAAAACAAGAAATGAAGGAGGAAGCAATATCAGGAACGCCAGCGTACCACACCTTCCCAGACGATGAAAGTAAAGACGCAGAGAGTGGTGCCATGCGAAAGGCATTCTAGGAAAGAATTGAAACTGGGATGTTCAACTCGAGTTAAACCAAAAGCAGTTAGATACGAGACCCAGTGTTGTGTTAAATACACCGTCTACTTATCCATTCGATAACAACTCGTGGTCAAAACGAGGGAGCTGTTAGTTTGAGAGACTTATTCATCTTATATTGTATGGTGAATCATTTGCCATGCAATGTTGGGTATTTGTTTTGTAATTTGTTTGCAAGGAACGCAACTACAGGTGCTCCGACACCTATGTTTGGAGAAAGCTAGATTTTGAACTTATACGAGCGCAATGGGTGTAACACGAGGGAACTAAAGGAATGATGCTGGGATTGTTGGACTTGAGCATTTGCACGAGCATTACATGATCACAAACCTACCAAATGGACAGCCGAGGTTTATGGACAAGAAGGGATAAATCTGAGATCTGGAGGATCCCGAAGAAATTATCATGGACCTCGATATGCTGGCACTACACGATAAGCTGGGGCCTCAAGTTCACATGCTGGTGAATTCCCGAATATGTTAGATCTTTATGAGGTAATCCAAACCACCAGCAACCATGCAAGGCGATCATTTGAATACGCACAACAAGCATTCAACCGAGTCGAAAATCTGTATTTTCAAGTCGACGACCTGAGCAACGATTTCACGTATATCAGGAACCGGATGTATCACGAATGGGGGATATCACGCCACAAAGCCCTTGAAAACTATATCACTTTCGTGGGCCGGGGGCACACCTGTTTCGTGCCAATATATCTTTTAATTTATGTCATTTTATTTTATTTTGTGTGCTTAGGATTTTAATGTTTTCAATAAATTGATAATATTTCAGGTGATCTCGATGATTTCTATGTTTAAAGTCGGCTTTGGGTGCCGAGCACAAGTGTCAAATTCATCATTTTTTGGGGACTTATTTCGTTATCATTCCCTACTTTAAATTATTAATCACATTGAGCACAATGTGCATTTTAGGTATGGGGATGGGATAGTTTTCACATTTAATACTTTGCTAAAAATTGATCCAAATTGAAAATTTTACAAAATTCACTTAACCATTATTTTTTTGTGACAAAATACCAAATATTTAAACAATTTTTTATAAAACAAATTATAAATATACGTTTTCGGGAAATAAATAAGTAAATAAATAAAATCTAAATAAACTTGAATAATGTTTTTTGTGATATCCTTAAAAGCAATGATTTAGTAAAAATATTTAAACATGTAAAATAAAACACTTTTACCCAATTCCATTCATATGTGAGTTTATTTTTGAGCCGTAAACAGCTTTTTCATTTATTCAATTTTACTTTCATTATGGATTTATTGGGGTGCCTAATGATACGTGTGATTAGAACTTGCTTTGGTTATATATTTCAAGACCTTAATTAGTATTCATTACATGAAAATGATGTAAGCATTATGAAATCTTAACCATTTAATCCCCAACCATTTTTATTGTGATTTTCCTTACCCAAACGTTAACCCTAGTTAGCCCCGTTTAGCTTAAACTTTTTTACTTCTCAATCAACCAAACCACTAAGCCACTTAACCAAAAACCCTTCAACAAAAACATTTTTTCGTTAAAGACACGTTGTTGTCTTATTATAAAAAAATAAAAAAAGAAGAAGAAAATTTGGTATTTTACCGGCAAACCTAAAAGAACTGTAATGCATTCTTTTTATTTTAATTTACTTTGTTCCCTTCACCATGCAAAACCGAGAGTTCCCCCAGAAATCCACGAACAAAGTTTTCAACCTCACATTTGACGCAAGAAATAAATAGCGAAAAAAGGAACAAGTTCTGCTATTTTGTGGAATTTCAAAAGCGCTATAAAGAGACGGGCAAAAAGATACGAAAGAATCCTGAACTGTGGGAACTCCTGAACTGTGGGAACTGGTCCCACGATGGAAAATGCAAAAAGAACCAAATCGAGTCCCAATACGAATATACGGAACTGATCCGATTGGGTGCTATTAGGCTTTAAGCCGAACAATCCTTACGAAAGGAGAGTTTCGTGTATCTTCGAGTGAAAGACGTAGTAAGATTTTTGAAAGCAAAGTATGGTCTTGACAATCTAATCTTAAACGTGTCCTTAAGTTAGCATATCCAATCTAGCGTGAAGTATTGTATAGGAAATCTTTTATTGCTTTACTTGTAGTTTATGTTAGACAAATAAGCCAAGACCGTCGTCTTTAACATTTAGCCACTTTTTCCAAATAATCCATACCCAAGCCCGAGCCAAGTTACAACCCATCAAATACCAATGATTTATACAAGTAAATATCTTAGTATGTGGAGATTTGATCCCTTAACAAACATATGATTTCACACATATTAATACTAGGCAATTGAGCTCATTGGTCATACTTAACCTTGATTATGACTCCATATAATTAGCCGAGTGTGAGTGTATCATGTGAGAAGTGTGGATTTTTACATGTTAATAATCTTTACCAACTAATCTATTGCTTGCGAGAATATCATTCTACATATGCTTACAATGTTTACATTTGGGTAAAATAAGTGTACTTGCGTATATCCCGAAAAACATATTTATTATTTGCTTTATTTGGTTTTTTGTGGAATTGTCATTTTAAGTGATTTTGCTTGAAGACAAGCAAAGTTCAAGTGTGGGGATGTTTGATGTGCTCTAAAGTATACATAATTTCCTACCAAAAGCATATCAATTATTCCTTAATATCTTCCTTTAAATAGTGAAAATATACTTAAAAATGTTAAATTGTGTTTTTAGGTGTTCAAAAGGGCAAGATGGACAAAAGAAGCTTATTTAACAAAAATTTGAAGAAAACCAAGCTTTGAAGTCCAAGCATGGGGTCGTGCCTCATTAAGCACACGCTCATGACTTGCGTGAAACACACCCCCGTGCTTATATTGTCACACCCTAGTGTTTCGACATCTGACAGGATAAAAAGTATTGTTCCCCAAAAGTAAACATGGAACCGTGCCTTAGGAGGCCCGGGGCAATGCCCCACCTCAAACATGGGGTCGTGCCCCATTTAATACAGGGTCATGCCCGACACTTACTGCACGTATGAAACGACCAATTTTTGTAAGCATTGTACTAGCACGGGGCCGTGCTTAAACACTCCAGAAAGCTTATAAATAGTGGCCTAAGTCCATCATTTGGGGGATATTTTTGTGGGAGAGTTACTCTGCTGAATTCTCTAGGGAATCAAGTCTTGAAAACCATTTGGAGGCTCGAGAGGTCCATACAACACTTGAAAGAAGCTCGGGATTATCTAAACATCATCCAGCATGGATCACTGGTTTGATTGTTCCATTTCATTGATGATTTCATATCTATCTTCTATGTTACTTGTTGTTATGTTCAACCTTATTATGAGCTAAAATCTCTTTATCATCCTAATTGGATGAAACTTATGTAATTTGTGATGAACTAATGGTGTGATTTATGTTATGTTAATGTTATGGTAATCTTGGGTAAGGTTTTGATGGGTAGCATCTGAATTTAAATGGGAAGTTATAAACTTATGATTTGTAATTATGAATATCATACAAGGTTGAAAAACGTATGAACTAACTTTTATTCGTTATATCGGTCTTCATAATAAATCTATGGCTAATGAACTAGAAATGGTTATTAGAAATCATATAACTTTAGATTTTTGATCATTTGCGGGTTCCCTTTTATTAGTTTGAAAAATCTTCAGTAATTGTTATGGTTTCCTAAAATTAATGGTATGTTAAAAAGGAACTTAATCAACTTTTTTTCTAACATTAAGTTATATTTTCAGAAATCGTATGTTAAAATATTACTCTAGATCTACCTACATTACTAGTGGCTTTTATTGATTAGTATTGCAAGTTACTCATGCTGGTGTACTCGTAACTACCAAGTTGGCAGACGAGAAATCCGCGTTGGCTCACGTTTATAAACATTAACATATCTAGTTAAACCTATATCCTTACTCACACCCTGACATTAATCACATATACATGTGTGTAATCTAATTAGAATGATAGCCTTAATTCTCTATTTTAAAACCCAAAAAGTGTCAACTTTTATCTTTATTTTAATTTCTTATTTTAAAACCCCAAAAAGAAAATATTGGTTACATTAATGCAACTTATCATTTTCGCAAAACCAAAATCAAATCTGGTGGTCGATCATAAAGGTTGTTGAGTCCACGAATTGATACTCGGTTCTTACCATCACTATATTACCACATGACATGTACACTTGCTTTTTGTGTGTGTAGTTTAGTATTAGTAATAACCAATTAAAACTAAAGTTGTGTGAAAAACCTTTATCAAAATATACATACCTTTCACACGCCTCCGTACCAAGTGGGTTTTAAGAATAAGAAGGATGATAGAGGACTTATCATCAAGAACAAGGCAAGACTAGTTGTTTAAGGGTACAATCAAGAAGACGGAATTGATTACACAGATGTCTTTGCTCCTATGGCAAGATTTGAATCTGTTAGGATGTTCCTTGCTTTTGCTACATCCAAGGATTTCAAGGTCTAACAACTTCATGTCAAGTGCGTATTTTTATATGTGGTGATTGATAAGGAAGTGTATGTCAAGCAACCACCTGGCTTTACAAAACCAGATCATCGTAATTATGTCTGCAAACTTGACAAAGCTCTTTATGGGCTACATAAGGCTGAAAAAAATGGTATGAGAAACTGTCACAATACCTTGTCCAACATGGTTACAAGAGAGCTACCATTAACAGCACACTCTTTCTCAAAGTAACAGGAAATAACTTGATATTGCTTTAAGTTTATGTAGATGACATTATCTTTGGTTCAACTAAACAACAGCTCTACAAAGAGTTTGAGAATCTGATGAATAATAGATTTGAAATGAATGCTATGGGGGAACTCACTTTCTTTCTAGTAATTCGTGTGAAGCTGGTTGACAATGGCATCTTCATAAACCTGTCAATGTATGTGTAAGATATACTAATAAGATTTCATCTGACTAAGTGTATGGTTGCTAAGACTCCCATAGACAGAAACCACTCCCTAGGACCTGATCTTGAGGGGCCGTGTTTTGATGAACATCTTTATAGGGCTATGATTGGGTCTCTTATGTATCTCACAACGAGCAAGCCTGATATCATGTTTTTGTAAGAGTTAACTTAGAGGCTGATGCATACCAAAGATCTCTCAACATGCATTTTGAAGTACAAAGGAAGTTACTTCGATAAGATTTTAGAAAAGCACTAAGAAATTCTCTAAGTGTTAAATCTTCCGATACGAAAGACCATTTATTCCAAAGCCAAAAGTGAAGTCTTCCGAAGCCTTAAGCCTTCACAAGAGCTCCAGTGAGACTGATGCATTACCCTTAACCAGTCCTTCAATAATAACCATAGTGATTTCACGATTGAAGCTGACTGTGTTCGTTTGTTTTCCTTCCGCCACAACATATCAATTTGTGACAATGTTAGTCGTTTAGATAATATTGCGCCCGCTTGACCTCTTGTTGTACGGGTGGGGGTTTTCAGACACAGTAGTACAATCCAAGATTTCCCGCTAGTTTCCTTAATTAACTATTTGAAAGTGTAAGGACTTTCAATGGTATGTTGTACTATGTTACACTATACACAACTTATAACAGTTAGCATTTGTAAAAAGTATGATATCTCCCCAAAAAAAAAGTTTATAAAAAGGGGCATTGAACTCACCTAGTGTGTAAACAAACAAAATAAGCGAAGCTAACAATGAGTGGAAAGAGAACCTGTCAAAGGTTACATAAAACATGTGGGTTCATAAGTACATGTAACTAAAATAGATTAACAACTCTATGTGTTCAATCAACACATTGACCCAAGTGTTTTGGACAAACAATGACACATTTGACCTAGTTGACCCGTTGGTGACATATTAATTGGAATCTTGCTTGATCAAGTATAGTAACTCATTATCCAAGGTTATCATACAAACGATTCACGTAATTCACATTATAAATCTTAAATCCTATCTAGATTATCATATAAATATAGATTATCATACAACACATGCGAATATCAACCAATTATCATGCTCAACATAAATATAACTATCACAACTAACAAATCACACATTTGGTTTAAATCACGCACAACATGCCATGTGAAGCCACTCATGACATCACACCCTAAACCCTGTCAATCCTACTAAGGAGGGGCCTCAGATTCACACGCATGAACGATGTTCATTAACACATTTCCAAATATGATTCATACCAAATCAAACGCATTAACATACATGACAATGACATACCATTATCCAAGCATAATTCCATAATCCTCTAGCATAAACCTATCACCTTACACAATATCCCTTATGAAACCTATATTTCTCAAATAACCCATCAAGCATCCAAATGACCCAACTAACGCATTCCAACACATTAGACACTATCAACAAGCAACCTAGCATGACCTTAACACCATATGCATGCCCAATTCACAAAATCAAATGATCCATATCAATAAAGTTTCCCTTTCGGGAAAGTAACACCCAATTACCAACATCTCATCCAATTCAATCATGAATTCATCAATATTAGGCCTAACTAGTTCATAGCAATCATATAAACACAATAAACATCAACAAATCACCAAATTCCCAATTTTCATGATCAAAAGTTTCTACCTGTAGTAATATATGAACGAACATTAATTCCACGAAATTCATGTATAATCCACATAAAATAACATCAATACAATACAACAAACATCATAGCATCATCAAACAACATCAATTTTGATTTTTTCAATGTCAATTGAACTAGTGTTGTTCTTGAATCAAAAACCATGAAAAACAAGTTAAAAACTCACCTTAATCGTGTAAAGATCAACACTTGCACTTGCAAACATGTTGTAACACTTGAAACTAACCAAAATCAAATTGATTATGCTTCTTCTTGCTCAAAATCACAAAAGGGGATGGAGTTGAGGGAGGTTACGGCCGAAAAGGGTTATAGGGGCTAGGGTTGGGTTTTTGTTAATATTATATTTGGTAAGAATTTGTCAAATTAACCCCCCTTGTTTATACTTTGTAAAAATTAATCTTTTCAACACCTTAAAATAGTTTTAACCACAAACATGTGAATTATTATTAATCAACAACAATAATCATTTATTTTAATTTAACAACAATACACATAAATCATGTTCCACAAGTCGTCACAATATAAGGCGAAATTCATAAATAATATTTTAAATTCATGAATCACATAACCGCCTATTAATAATCAAAATTATTAATTCAGTTATTATTTGTTATCCAAATTAATTATCATTACATTATCAACGTTCAACGACAAATAAAGTGTGCTCACGACACATGTATGCAAAGTCTAATGGAACTATAGAGTTTGGTAACGAAAAATCACCTGATGTCACAGCAGCGGTGACGAATGGTGGTGGCAGAGATGTGTTGGTATGATGGTTGTGGATATGGAGAAGGGTGACGGTGATGGTGGATTACCTAGATATAAAGGTCGTGGTGTATGTGTATAAGGATAGGGGTGCGCCTTCGGTTGTGGTTTGCTAGCGTCGACGTGCCGACAATGCTTTAGTGTGCGCGAAGAAGACAATGGGTAAGGGATGGGTGGGTTGGGTTTTGAAATATGTTATGGTGGTGGTGTGTGGTGGTTGTATTTGTAATTTTAAAAAAGTGCATAAATAACCCTAAAGATTTAAATTTTACATAAACAGTCCTTAAGGTGAAAATAACCAAAATGCTCTTACACTTAGCAAAAAAATATTAATAGAGTTAGTGTCAGGGGCCAAAAGAGTTAAGAAACAAAACGCTAGGGGTTGATATGTCAAAAGATTTTTTTTGGACTAATAGGGTTAAATGCCCTAACCCTAGAGGCCAAAATAATAATTTACTCGTATTATTATTATTATTCGAGTTAATCTCGGTTTTCATCCTTGAGTTTTGCAAATTATCTCCACTTGAGTACCAACGTTTATTTTGTCCCCATTATTGGTTGGAATTTTGTAAATCGTTTCTATTTTCATCCTTTTGACTAACGATGTTAACTTTTTTTGGTAAAATTTTATAAAAAGACCAAAATAACCTAGGGGCTTAAATAATTTATTAAAAATCTCACCATCTCACTTTCAATTTCTAGCTCTACTCTCTCTCTCTCTCTCTTTCTCCCCCTCCTTTTCTCCACCGCAAAACACCACCTCTTTCCCCCGCCCTCCGGTAACCACCTCTTTCGCCGTCGAAGTGGTGGTGGCCGCTGCAAGGACCCGACGCCAGAGCTAGGGAGGGACCAGGGGCCATTGTGTCATAGATTAGGAGAACCGGTGCAGCTTCGGTCAGAACTAGGGCGGTTTGGTTTTTCAACCGGTGGGTCCTCAGATCCACCGTCGGAGCTCCCTCTTGCAGCACGGTAGATATGGAGGTCAAACTCCGGCGACAGTTGAATTGCTG
The DNA here is from genome assembly GCA_025506415.1 of Flaveria robusta. NCBI lineage: Eukaryota > Viridiplantae > Streptophyta > Magnoliopsida > Asterales > Asteraceae > Flaveria > Flaveria robusta. The sequence goes on from CM046473.1 coordinate 14,697,826, forward strand.
TTGTACCAATCGAGGGACTAACAAATGCTCGATCCCATGGATCAACCCGTCGGGTCGGACTATGTTTTCAGGTCGGGTTAGTTTTGTGACACCTCCGACTGCCTCCTCGTCAGAGGGACACGGTTGTTGTTATCACCTTCTAGGGTTTGGTGATGAGCTTGAGCTTCTGATTAAACCCATTCACCCGATCCGACCCGGGTGGGGATGATGTGAAACAAGAGAAAATCTTGGAATGATTTGAGATTCCCGGCTTCAAGTAAAAACCTTTGAACTCCAGATCCATGTTTCTCTCCAAAGCTTCATTATCAGGAGCAAAAATGGTGAGATTATGATTCGAAACGATTTCCTCTAGGGTTTGAAGTAGTAGAGCTTCTTCCATGAGCTCTGATAGCTCAGTGTAGTGTGAATCAAAGAGGGCCACGAGTACAGAGTTGGAATTGACTGTGTGACCCTCGGCACCCATCCATATATGTAACCCGATCCATTTTTATCTATTGTTTATGCAATAAAACATTTGAAATTCTATGTTCTATTATTTGTTTGATAACTTCATATAACTTCATTCGTTAGTAAGACTAATATTTGACATATAACTTTACTTGTGTCATTATCGTGATAACGTATGCCTTAATGTTTATATAAACAATATTCATATGACTTGATGATGGTGATTGGAAGCCTAAATTAATAATATCATAAAGTTTTTATATATTTATGAAATTATAGAATTCATTTTATTACTAAAGTTTTTAAATTCTTATAAAAGTACACCATGTATATTTTATGCACATCTATAATAAAACAAAACTCGTATGGATTTTCATCCTTAGTTTTATAAAGATTCTTAATCATAATATTTTTATAAAAGTTTATAATTATTATACTCTTATAAAAAGATATTAACTATTTTAAAGTCCTTAAAATCATTCAGAAAAAATCTCTAATTTTACAACTTTAATACAATCTTAATTATACTTATAAAAACTCTCTATTTATAACCCCAATCTTAATTATACTTATAAAACCTCTCCATTTATAACCCCAATTTCCCTACCTATAAATACCAACCCTTGTATCATCAATATTTTTGCACCAGCTCTTCTTAACTTAAAAGAGAGTTTTTCTTCACCCTCTATACAATCTCAAAAAACATTCAACCCCAACTCCCCATTGAAGCCTTTGAAAGTTTCAAATTCGTTCGTCATTCTCAAGGTAGCAACCATATTCTTAATTTTAATGTTCTTATTACTCTCTCAATTTCTAAGTAATTCTAAGAAACTTTATAATAAAACTTCTCATGGTTTTATTCAACCATAACCTTCTATTATCATCTATACACTCAATAAAAATTTATACGCGCTTATTATTTTTAAAACCCTAAAAGGTTCACGTAAGTGCTACCGTTGATTTTGGACAGAATATGTTACAACTTCAAATGACCATAACTTCGTCATACTAAATCCAAAAGTATCAGAATCAGATTCCATAAACAATTTTATCGAATTATCTTTCCAACCATAGTTCACACGACTTCTAATTCTATCGGATGACTCGGCAACAGCTTCTACAAAATAAGTGCGCATATTTGCACCTTCTGCTTTGCACTGCTGTTTTGGTCAGTTTCTGATCCGAATTTGAAAACCTTTTCTAAATAAGAGTTGTTCATAATATCCTAAAATAGTAGACTGGAGAGTTTAAGAATTTTTACTTAAGGTTTGATATTTTTAATAATTATATGAAACTGTAACAATGAATCTGTCCAAATTTGTTTTAACATTACAACAACTATTCTTTTCCTATGCATTTGATTTCTTTATTACTATGGTTAATACCCATAACCATAACCTTAAGCATAAGTTCTACTACATATAATCATGCTAATTTAGCGCTTCACCATTTCTATTAATCAAGTCATAAATTCAACTCATACTCAAGAACTCAATGTGAGTATTCATAATCCCTCTTTCTTTTATGTTTTTGGGATGTGACATGTATACGTATTCAATTCTAAATCTTTCTTGCAAATCATACGATTCAATTAAGTCTTGTGTGTATTTTATGCTTTTCTCATAAATTTATTGGATTAATCTTTCATGTGGTTGTCAATCTTGCTTACTTACTTACTAGCATGTGATCATTAACTTTCTAAAGCCTAAGGTTACGATGATAGCGCTATTGGTTTGACACCCGCCCAAACGGACCATTGTAGATGGCATTTGGGTATCGAAACCAAAATTCTTAGTCTAACCCGTTGGTTAGGGACACTTGTCAACAAAGGTTTGATCAATGCATTTGGTTTAATCATACATGCTTGAATTCATACTTTAGCTCTTGAATCGTGTTTTAAATCTAGTATATGTAACAAAACTTATGTTTACTCACCAACTTTCTAGTTGACCTTTATTTTATACATGTCATAGGAAATGCAGCTTAGGATGCTTGTGGACCTAGTTAAATTAATCAAACTTTATTTTATTTTATGTTATATTTGTTCGTATAATTTATGGTTTCTTTGTAAAACTTATATAATTGGGTTGATTAAATAAATTATCACTTTAATAGTGTCACGTGTTATGCACAATCTACACAACCCGACATATTCCGCCATCGATCGATTAGGGTGTGACATCTGGGTGGGGGTTGATTAAGCGTTTTGAAGGTGCAATGCAGGTGCGTCAATGACAAATGTAAGAAGAACAATTTTGAAGAAAAAGAAGAAGAAGAAAAATGTGATGAGTTTGAGTGCATCATAGTTCATAAAACTCATGATGCAATATTCTGGAAGACGGTTCAGCAAAATATGGTGTTTTGAATTAGGGGTATTTTAGTAATTTGACAATCAATTAAAAGAAAAAAGTTAACACCGTTAATCAAAAAGACGAAAATAAAATGATTTGCAAAACTCAGGCCAATAATGAAGACAAAATAAATATTGGTAATCAAGTGGAGATAATTTGCAAAACTTAGGTACGAAAAACAAGATTAACTCTTATTATTATTATTTATTATTATTATTATTATTATTATTATTATTATTATTATTATTATTATTATTATTACTATTATTATTACTATTATTATTACTACTATTATTATTATTATTACTTTATTATTATTATTATTATTACTACTACTACGACGACGACGATAATTACTGGTACTATTATTTGCTTATAACTCTAAAATAATATACTTTATGACTATTTTACGTTTATTTACTTTTCGATTAAATTTTATACAGAACATATTTCATTCAACACAGAATTATGCATAGTAAATTAAAAATAATTGAAAAACAATTGGACAAATCATCAAAAACTATTTTGAAGTTTTGATTTATGTTATAATGTTTTTATTTTTTTATAATTTTTAAAATATAACAAATTTATAAAATCTAAATTTATCATTCGACAGCTTTTTTTAACGTTTTTATATCTATTTTTTCAAATGCTAGCTAGTTGTCAGATAGTAAAAAGTCATTGGAAAAGACGCTTACAATTAAAATAAAACAAAACTGCAAGACATTTGATCTTAATTTCTAGAGACTTGTACAATATATAATTTTTAGATATTTAATAAAAATATTACCATTAAAAAATCATGAGTCGTAACAAGGATATTTATTTTAGTAAATACAGTTTATTACATAATTGTTCCCGTGCTAAATCGTACGCACATGACCTGATTATTGAAGTGGATGACTGTTAATTTTAGGAAATGACAAAAATACTTTTATTTGAGAAATTACACACACCCGACTACTTTCCTCGGTGGTGTTTCAACCCACCACTACCACCACCGTCCTCCATCACCACCGCCACCATCGCCCTCTATCATTACCACCACAACCCTAACTATAAATATCTAGACAACCAATTTCACTTCACCATAATTCCCATATATCTTCATTCGGTTCGATTAGTAACGTAAAAAAAATTGTCAATTTACTCAAATCTGCAATTGATGGTCTAACATAAGAAGGAGCGAACAAAATCAATGGGTAAAGGACCTTTGATTGTTTGTTGTAGATGGTGTTTGAAGATCATGAGAATTAAAGGAACAAGAACAGAATCATTGAACCCAAGAAGAAGGTGCTACATTTTTCAGGTGATGAAATCAACAACGTTGGTGATTCTGGTTGAAAGGAGAAAATAATTACCCTATATGTTTAAAATGCAGTTCAAATGAACAGTAAAAGGGGTGTTCTCGTTATTTCACTATGCATCGAGTTCCGTGCAGTTTCCTTTAATGTGATCTGGAAGCCTCATTTCATGTCTCTTCACTTTCGCTCTACTAGAATATACTCGCGGATGGTGGTGCGGAGGGTTCGGCCGTGGCCGTCTGCTAATCTCGCGAGGCTTACGACCTTTGGTTTCGGAGTTGGTTTTCTGGTAGTTCCTTGCGATGGCCGATTCGGTCTCTTTCAGGTCTATGTCGCCAATCATCTCTATGGTTGTGGCTATTGCAAAGTCGAAGGCGACAAAGGGGGAGAGCCGTCGAGTGACGCGGCCGCATTGGGGTGACAGTCCCCACTCACATATGCCTAGGTTGCAACTAACGGATTTGTCGGTTCTAACAGATCTGTCGGTTGCCCTTCTTCTTCGGTTTAATTCCTTTGTGATGAGGAGGTGGTGTTAAGGTGGTGGTGTTAAGGCGGCGGTGGTGGTGGACTTGTCACTGGTTCATCACAACTCCGTTTTTCTTCCCCAATTTCTTCTATATGTTAGTATTTGGAGAACCCTAAAGCTGTTGGCGATGATGGCAACCTTTTGTACTGAACTTAGTATCTATACTGGTTCTTTAATGGTAGAATGTTTGCTTTTCGAGCTTTGCTTGATGACGAAGTAAATTGGCGCATCTGAGAGCTTATGGGTTTGCAACTATCTGGTTGGTGTTTTCGCCACTGTGAAATTAAGGTTTCCCTCATTTGAGAGTTTGTTGTTGAATATTACTGCCTGTGATGACTAGGTTTGCCTCATGAGGTAAAGTATATATAGATGGTTGATCTGTATTGTATTGGTGGGCGATGATGTTAAACAAACCAAAAGCATGGTTGTTTAGGCGTGGCAATCCTTTAGATTGCAGCTGCAACATGGTTGTATTCTAAGCCTCTGAAAAATTCTATTAATGTTGTTGATGCTCGATAGTAGGGTATTTGATTACAAAATGGGGATCACCTTCCATTTACAAAATGGACACAACATGGCTTGTGAGGAGACCCCAAAATTGGTGCCGGTTGCTCTGGTTTGGAAACCGTTTCCGGTGTGCAGCCGGAACATGTCATTAGTTTTGAGCCGCGTTTTGAGTATTACGTTATCTCATGTCTTAAGCTATTGGTTTGTGATGTGATGAGGAGTTAGCTTGCGACTGTGATGATTGTTTGTTTGAGCCTTGATTTTCCCCGTCTTTAAGACGCGCAACGCGCGTCCTGGTATAACACCTAGTTATAATAGATATAGTAAATACATCTTCTTTTTGACCAATAAAAAGGATGTGTACTGGCCATTTTATAAAATACAATTACAGTTCGTGTATCAAAAAATATATTTGGTAAATAATACAACAATTAAGGTACCACTTAACTAGATATTAGATAAACTAAGAGGTGTTTCAACAATAACCTTTTGTCTGGAATCGATGTCTGATTACATATATACTAGTTGTATCATTTCTTTTGATTAAATTTAGGGGAAATGTTCATAAGTTAGATCGGAATACTATTAGGTGTGATTTTACGAGTTTTTTTTTTAAATAATATAGTTGAAAAACTTATTTATCAAAATGCTTTAATTTGAAAAATATTTATCAAAAGAGTATTGCTTTTAACTTTTTTATTTCTCACTCTTACTCTCATTTAATATTTTCCAAACATTTTTAAAAACCTTTTTTTAAAACATTTTAAAAAATATATCTCGAAAACCTTTTCTATAAACATTTTAAAAAATATTTCTCCTAAACCTTTTTTATAAACCTATTTATAAATATTTTAAAAATATTTCTTGAAAACCTTTTTATAAACCTTTTAATTTTCTTGAACACGTTTATTTTAGGACCATAACTAAACATTTTATAAACCTTTTTATAAAACATCTTTAAAGAAATTAAAAAATATTTCTCGAAAACTAGAGAAAGTTATATTTAAAAATCAATTCTAAAAGTTTACAGAAAAAATATCTAAAATAATAAAGTTAGTATATTGTTGGTTGTGAAGGTTTTTTTTTTTTTTTTTATTACTGTATTAAGTTCAATATGGTAGGGTTTTTTTTACTGTATTAAATAATATTTCTAGAAAACTAAAAAAAAGGGTTAAATTTGTATAATATTATTTATAAATTTAAAAAAATCATATGTTAAAAAGTTTAAAAATCTTTGAAAAGTATTCAATGTATAAATGGTTGGAAAGTATTAAATGAGAGTAGGATTGCAGGAGTGAGAAATAAAAAATATTAAAAATAACACTATTTTGATAAATAGTTTTCTAATTACACCATTTTGATAAGTAAGTATTTCAATTATATCATTTTGGAAAAAAAATCATGATTTTATTGTTAGATTTTTATGGATGTAACCATATACTAGCTTCTGCAAGTGCGGGTGTTGTTAATATATTCTAGTTTTATTGCGGGTAAAAGTAAAACAAGATATTAGATAAAAGTTTCAACCCTTGAAATATTTTTATAGTACATATCATATAGAAAATTATTAAAACAAAATCATTTAGTAAACTCTTCTTAATTTAATTTGTATAAATCATGAAAGGAATAAAAAATATTACGCAATACAATCAACACATTAATTTGACCATTTCTGCTATATATCCGCCCACCACCATTCAAAAGCAGACAATCATATCATAGTCAAACATCAAGCTCACCCTCTTAATATTCAAACTTTCTGTGTATATATAACTATGTTTGCCTTGGTGATAAATTCATTCAACCCATCACATAAACTTATTCAAAAACCATTAGAGTAACAAGCTAGCTTTATACACATCTTGGTTCGGTTTGATATTCTTGTTAAAGATGGCATTCAAGAATGTATGCACCCTTTTGGTGTTTCTTGTTATCTTGGTTGTTGTTTTAAGCCCACGCGTAGTTGATGGTAGAGTCTTGCCTGAGGAATTTGCAGGCGCGAACCATCTGGCTACGTATTCAACCGTGTACAACAAGGCCAAGAACGATATGTCGTTTTGGCTGCAGCGCCTTGTGTCTGGTCCAAGCCCCAGTGGACCTGGTCACTAACTAGCTACTTGGTTAGATTCATTGTTGTCCGCGGGTATCTTTGGTCTAGTGATGCAACTAAAACATGATATTCGTTCATTCTTTTCTTTTTCTTTGTTTTTTTCTTTTGATTTGTGTGTTTACATATATATAGGCTTGAATACTTGAGGGAAATAAATTTCTCGTCTATAAAGTGTAAAATTATTAATTTTGCGAGATGCACAATACTTGTGATAAGAATTAGTAACGTGTGAAATTATTATATTGCATGAGTTCTTCTACAATCATTCATGTGACATATATGAAATCCTTGAGTTCTATATAAGCATGAAAATAGGGTTGCGCCTCTTACGGTGGGTGGAGCGTCCTTCAATCGCGTGATCAGGTTTTGTCATGTCAATCGGCTACATATATCGTTTTTGGAGTAACATGTAGGCCTAGCGGGTAGCATTTCTGGCTCGTCAACTCGTTTTACAAAAAAGTATTTACACTATGAATTAATACAACAAAATATAAACCACTTTTAGACCACATAATTTCATTCTTTCTCCTACTATTCTTACATATACTCTATTCAAATTTCAATATTTTTTTACACCAATGGATCTAAGAAAGAAGCAAGTTGCAACCCAAAAACCATCAAAAAATCAAAGGATTGTTCTAGCCAATAATACCCACAACCGAAATACTACCCGCAAATCCAACTGTGCCTGGCATGGAGAGTCCTCAATACACCCCACGACAATTCTCCTATTCAGGCAGACCTAGTTTATATGGTGAGAGAGCAGTTGCCCCCTGTAAAACTGTATATGAAAAATCCTGAATGTCCTCCCTAAAATTGTGTAATCGCCCCAATTTCCCCCTATAAAAAATATTCCTGTGTTCGCCGGCTATGATCCAACCTTTGACCCATGTGCATACTGTGAACCAAACCCTCTCCATCAAAACGAACCATACCGTAACCCTACCTTCCACGGACGACTAGTAAGCCTTGGACTTGGGCCAAGAGGTAGCATTGTGCGAAGGTCGAAGACATCAAAAGTCAGATTCTTTTTTGGGTTAAGTTCTTAATTACTTGAAGAGTAAAATCTATGGAAAAACATGTTTGGTAGATACAATGAATACGAGGTTAAAGAACTTGAATATTAAATTAACTCGTTCAACGACATCAACATCACAGTAGTATTCTTTTTTTTAATTGCTTAGTATTATTTAATTTATTATATGTTATTCGTAATTAGTTTTATGTAGAAACAACATTGGACTAGTGGAGTCTCGGACGAAGATACTATTGCCAACGTGTTGACGTAGTACAAAGTAAGTCATAAGAAACCTTTCGAACACTTGGAGGCATGGCGTGGTTTAAAAGACCATGCGAAATTGCAAGGTATTCCGGTGATGGTGAAGATTTCATAAGAACACTAACAAAAAATAAATAAATAAATAAAAAACCTCATAATCGGGTAGCTACACAAGTTCAAATGAAGATCTTATAATCACTTTACTCAACCAATGAAGAAGATACAACACCAATAAGGTCTCTACGAAAAGACCTGCAATTTTAGAGAGACACGAAAGCGAACAAAAAAGTGGTCGAGTCCTCTAGGCTCTAGCAAAGAGAGTTTGGTTGAAATTGCGTCTGAATAAAACTTGAAATAAAAAGATAAACATAGTATTCGACATATCATAGTAAAATAAAAAGATGCAATGATGACGGAAATGATGGAACGAGAAAAAAAACATGATTTGAAAACGTTTATGAAGCCCCATGACGGTTTGGCCAAACCGTTCCTAAAAATAACTCTACAAATTAAATATAAAATAGTAGATATGTGAGGCTGGTCATGTGATTTTTAGATTTTTGATTTAATTTTTTGAACTTCCTAATGTTTTTTTTATTAATTTGAAATCTTTCTTATCTTTTTCAATGAAAATGTTTACTTTTCATTTTAATTAAAAAATGCTTAGCATACTCTTGGTTGTGTGTCCCCTCCTTTAGGTAGTTCAAAGTTAAAAGGGTAGTTTAGAGTCAAGGTGATTGATTTTGATTAGTTTGGTTTTAAGATACGGATGTTTAACAAATTAAATTTCAAAATTTTAAATTAATCAAATTTGAATTATTCGAGTTTTCTTAAACTGGATTAGAATTTGATTTGAATTCAAATTAGATTTGAAAGATTCAATTCGTATTCTAATTTGAATTAAAAACCAAATTCGATTTTTTTTCAATTTGAACTTAAATATAGAGTCGAGTAAAATCCAAATCAAATTTACTGAAAAAACTATTTTAATCTTTGTTTCGAAAACTATCATTCTTCCATTCAAATACAAATTTTAACTTTTCAAATGATAAAATGCTTAAAATAAAAAGATAGTAGTATAACATTTAAAACATTCAATAGAAATATATTCAAATTACAAATCAAATATCATGAGCTAACAAACAAAAATGTTCAAACTTTTAAGTTTTACGAGTTTACGGCTACAACTTATAGGTTTATAATTAAAAGAAATGTGGAGAGCCAACTACAAATTAAACATATAAACAAACAGAAGAACTAAAAAAGAAATCAAGACTAGCGGATTGGAAATAAGAATTTAAATATATAATATATAAATTAAATAAATATTAACCTCTAACCTATATATTAAAAAAGCAAAGGGAATGAAAAGTAACTGTCTCGGTGAACACGTGCTTTTTGGTTAACATGTAGCAGACATTAGTGGTGTCACACCCTCAAAATTCACGTGCGGGGTTTAACCGCGAGAAGTGTGAACAAAGTAGGATCCAAGTCATTAGTTATTGAGAACGACACTATATGTAACATTAAAACATTTCAGAGTTTAAAATTTTAAAACTGTGCGGAAGAGTTTTGTAAATTAATCAAACCCAAAGTGTTTAAAGTGTAACATTGGCAAAACATGCGTCAAACCATTGTTTGTAGGCATTAAATTGAAAACCAATTGTCAAGACATAATATGATTCTTTAAAAAAATGCATGCTGGACTTGTGGTGTGCTCCTACTGGCAACCGGAGTTAACAACCTGAGAATAGCATGCTAGAAGAGTCAACACAATGGTTGATGAGTTCAAAAGCTTGCGGTTAACATAATTCAGTGATAGTTGTAAAGCATAAGAGGTGCATTGAAATAGATAGCTAGTCTATATTCATAAGTAATAATCATAGTGATTTCGCGATCGAAGCTGACTATATTTGTCTGTTTGCCTCTAGCCACGACATACCAGGTCGTGACGCTGTTAGTTGTTTAGGACAATATTACACCCGCTTGACCTCCAGTCGTACGGGTGGGGCTTGTCAGACACAGTAGTAATACTCAAGATTTCCCGCTAGATTCCTTAATTAATGATCCGAAAATATGAGGTCTTTCAATAGTGTACAACACTAAGTTATACAATGCACAATTCATAATAATAAAGTGTTTGTAAACAAGTATGCTATCTCCCCCAAAAGAGAGTTTTTAAAAGCGGGGCATGAACTCCTGATACGCAAACCAACAATAAGTGCAAAGCTAGCGATGAGAGGAAAGACAACCCATCAAAGGTTACCTAAACATGTGAGTACATAAGTACGTGCAACTAGAGAAACATAACAACCCTAAGTGCTCAACAACACGTTAACCCTAGGGTTTTGAAATCAAAATGACACATTTGACCTAGTTGACCTGTTTTACCCATGGGTGACTTGTTAATTGAAATCTTGTTTGATCAAGTTTAGCAACTCATACCACATTATTACCATGTAAGCTTTTTACCTAAACCACATCATCAATCTTAGATTCTATAAACATCATCATACCAACATAGATCATCATATAACATATTTCATCATACAACACTTGCAAATCTAAACCCAAACATCATACTTGACACAAACATAATTACATCACAACTAGCAATTCATACATTGAATTTAATCATGCACTACATGCCATGTGAAGTGACTCATGACTTTACATCCTAAACCCTGCAAGTCCTACTATGTAGGGGCCTCAGATTCGCACGCGTATATAACGATCATTATCACATTACCCAACATAATTCACACCAATTAACATACATCATAATGATCTATTACAATCTCATACATGATTCATAATTCCCTACCCTAAACCAACATCTTATCATATTCAATAAAACCTAGATTTCTCAAGCAATCTACCAAACATCCACATGATCCAATTGACATATTCCTACGCCTTAGAATTCATCAATAAACATTCTAACATGATCCTAGCATCATAAACATACCCAATACACAAAATTCAATGTTCCACATCAATAAAGTTTCCCTTTTAGGAAATTAACATCCATACATCAATCTATCAACCCATTCGACCATGAATTCACCAGTTCTATACCTACTCAAGTCCATAATAATCATCTAAACATAAAAAACACCATCAATTCATCATAATTCACAAACCTCATATCTAAAAGTTTCTACTTATAATTAAGAAGGCATGAACAACACATCAATTTTATGAATTTTTTGCAAAATCAACATAAACTAACATCAATGCAATACAACAAACATTATATTATCATCAAACAACATCAATTTGTGTTTAACCATGGTAATTGAACTAGGGTTCTTGATGAATCAAAAACTATGAAAAACTTGTTAAAACTCACCTTAAATCGAGTAATAGGTCAAGAATTGAACTTGCTACAATGTTGTAATGATCAAAGCCAAGCAAAATCGATTGTTCTTGATGTTAGAAGCTTGAAATCGAAAGGGATAGGGGTTTGGGATGCTCTCGGCCGCAAATGGGGTGTGGGAGGGGGATTAGGGTTTAATTTTTAGTAATATTAAGTTTAATGGTAATTACAAGATAAACCCTACTTAATCACCTTTTGTAAAAGTTAATCTTTTAGCACTTTTAAAATTTTAACTACAAATACAAACATTATTAAGAAACAATTATAATTATAATCATTTTCAACTAATGACAAAATACATAAGTCAATTATCACACGTTGTCACTTTATAAAGTAAAATTTACAAATAATATTTAAAATAAATGAATCACATAACCACAACTAATAATCAACATTATTAATTAGATATTATCTGTCTATCATAGATAATTATTATTAAGTCACCAACGTTCAACGACAACTAGTGTGTGCTCACGACACGTGTATGCAAGACTAACGAAACTAACGGAGTTTGGTAACAGAAAATTACCGGATGTCACAAGTGGAGGACACGTTTCATGTTTGAGCAACATGCATATCTTCAGAAAGAAAGAATCAGAGAGAGAAAGAAAAACCAGAGAAGAATTGTAAGAGGGAAAGATACACGGAGGAGTCTTCCCTGCGATTTCACATTAACTCCGCCTAATGCTTCTGACGGTCTTTGTGGCTTTTTTGCGCCTAGCTGTTGCTCTACGATCAATTTCCTCCATTGTATCGGAAGAAAGGAGTGTCGCATAGATGAGAAGAAAAAGGAAGGCCACCATGACGACAACTTAGCCTCTGACAACAGATATTTCTGGTTAGGTTTTTCGTTGGTTGATTTTGCCTTTTATTTGTTTTTGTCTCCATCATCACTCCTCACATTCACATGTTAGTTTACCATTTGTTTGATTTAATGTCATGCTCATGTTTATACTTTCAATTTGCCTTTCTTGCTCTTGATTTCAGGTTAGTTTTGAATTTGATTATGATCTTTAGTTTAGGTTTTTATGTCAGGTCTTTGTGTGGGATTGAATTTGTATGTCTTTGATATAGTGTTTTTTAGAGTTTTGATTAACCGATGCGACTATGTCTTATGTTATTTATTGATATTAATCTTGATTTTTAGCAAATTTTTTTAATAGCTTTATTTATTCTGTGCCTGTGTATGATGTTTAAATGCTTGATTATGGTTTTTGTTTATATTTCTTGCTTTGACCGGTGCATGTGTTGATTCCATTCTAGCTGTTCAGCTTAGCTTTTGATTCGATTTTTGTATGTAATTAGGTTTTTTGTTCGGTGTTGGAGGGGACTAAGTGTCATCTGTCTTCAATGTAATATCTTCTTAGAGTTTTAAATTTTTGATTAATTGATGCACCTATGAGTTATCTTATTGAGTGATTTTCATCTTGATATTTTGTTTCTATAACGTTTGGTCAATAAATTTTGAATGATTGTTGATCTGCTCAATTGGAGTAGGTTTTGATTTGCTATTTACGTTTAATTTGTATTATTATGTTTGGTTATGTTGGTCTTTTTTGTTTATGTATTAATTTCTCATTATTTGATTGCTGCAGCGGTTGATTTGGTGGGTTTGTGATTTTATTTAGGTAATTTATTGTGTTCAAATTTGATCATTATGGTTTGTTATATTATTTTTGTTTATGTTTTTTCGTCTAGGCTGTAGCATATTGGCTGTTAGTTTCAAACCTACTATTTGTTGAGGCCCTAGATCAATGATCGAATTGTGAATGAACAACTTGAATGAGTATGCACAGAATGTGGAGGGACTCGAGAAGAATAGGGTGAGAAAACAAGAATGATACACACAACTAAATAATGATTCCACACACATAAAATGTCATACATGTAGGGGTATTTATACACATATGTTGGCGGTTAACAACTACCTAAACTAACACAATTTACCCTTTAATTCCTGCCTAATACGTCTGTTTGACTTTCTAAGAAGTCACAGTTTGACTTTTTAATTAACTTACTAAAACATATAATTTCTTGATTAATTTCTTCCAACACTATATAGATTTGAGTTGTTGGTATCTGCAGGTTGCTTTCTCAAAATCTATGTAAGTGGTTTCTCATTCTTTGTTTATGGTTTGATTCTTATTTTTCTGTGTTTGCTTTATTTTTAGGTTTTCAGCTTATGAAATTGGATTTTATTTACTGTTTCGAAGAAAGCATCCTTAAAATCTACGTATGGTTAAATGTTTTTGGTGTTTATTGTATTTGGGTTTGTTAACCCGACTGAGTTGGTTGTCTATATTTATTTGGTTGTTGTAATTCTTGATTTGATTATGATGTACATGGGTGATGATTGTGTTAAGTTTTGATTATTATATTAGATTACATTTATATTTTCTTTTCTGTTATCATTTTAGAAAGTTCACATGTATTTTTCTGTAGTTGTTTGTGTATTATTGTAGATATCTTTGCATTCATGGATATTTTTTACAACATGTCTCATATCTTATGTGAACATATTTTAAGATTAAGCTTTTTTAAAACAATACTTTCAAGTTGAAAGTTTCAACAATCATACCCGGTATTAAAGGAGTCAAGCTTAAAATTGAACTTTCTTTGACTTTGTAAAGTCAAGATTGTGCATTTAACCTTAAATACAAATTGTATGCATTTACATTGATCTTAAATAGGCTACAATGACTTTCCAACACATATCACAATTGGTTGCCACAATCAGGTCCATTTTTTCAGCTTCTCCCACTGTAGGATATTAATTTTGTGCACAATTTGAACAGTATATAATGGTTCTTATTTCATATGATTTGACATGATGACATATGTAGGGTTGTAGGCTCATGAAAATATAGTCAAGCTTTCAAATCTAGCAGAGGTTGTAACTCAGGAGATGTTGTTGTTAGGACACTTTAAGCATTTAAGAATCATTTTGACTTTAGAGGTAATATGTTATTACTACTTTATATGTTCCATGTATCATATGTTTTGATAAATTTTTCTTTATGACTAATTTGATTTATTAAATAGATTCAAGAGAGATATTTAAGGTGTAGCATTATTGCCTTGGATTAATCAGATGAGCAACAAATAGCAAGCACAAGAGATGTTTATGTAAATAGACTCAAAAATGTTGGTTGATGTCTTAGCCTACATACAGTTTCATGTGAATCTTAGGCATTCACTTTTGGTGTTTCGATAATCGTAACCAACTTTTAGATCAAGATCTAGCTTAGCCGTGCTAGAGTTCTAGCGCAAGCAGCCTATCAGCAACATCATTTTGACGACTATATTTTTGAGTGCAAGGTAATCTTTTATGTAATTTTGTTTCATACCTTAATCTCTACAATTTCATTCCCGTGGGTATTTTAGAGTTCTCATATCTCTAATATTACCAACTAATATTCTTTAGACTTGCTACTATGTTAATCACAATACATTGGTACTTGTAGTGAATCCATGACCATCTAGGCTTTGAAGAACGCACGGAGCTGTGCAAGGACATGAGGATATAATAGGCAAGCAGAAAGTTTCTCCTTTAGGACCGACTACAATAAGCTTACGATTCTTGACGACACATTTAGTTATTGTCATATTTTTAAGGTAGCACCTTCGTTGTGAATCCATGTCTTTTATTTATAGTTTTAGTTAAAAGGAAGGGTCAAATGACAATGTAACGGTGACTGATACGAGATGTCAGGATCAATTATTTTGTTGTGTTGGAATTATACAACTTAATTGTGTTGATATTGGTTGAAAGCCGCCGCGAAGCGCGGGTGAATCTCCCTAGTTGGTATATAAAAAAAATTATATATAATATAAAATAAATAAATATATTATATGTATATATATATGTAAAATTATATTAATATTTATTATTCGAATAGGAAATCATTGGAATGGAATTCGATAAAATGTGTAAAATGAGCACTCCTGGTAACTTGCTATCACATAAATTAAAAGTAAAATAACAGATTTTAGGATTTATAGATAGAAGCGTCAACATTTGTAATAACAAAAGATTGAAACCTGGTAAGTTAAGTTTCTTTACTATATCTTACTAAATTTGTTACGTGATGATCATATAAGTTGATTTATTTTCTGCACGTATTTTACAAGAAAATAGAATTTATTGTATAGGTTTACCATAAGGCTCTAGTGACTATAACGAAAACAATGAATGAATCAAAGAGGCATGTAACAATGTCTAACTAATTAACAAGTGGCTCATGCAACTGAATAAATACCAAAGTGCATTTGTTTCAATGCTACGAATGCGTGTTGTATAGTACAGATTGAAGGCTTTTTAAATATCGTAGTATCTATAGAAATTAAAGAATGAAAAATAATCTGTATTATAATAATCTCAAAAATTTTAAACTCTTACTATAACATAAATTACATGGATGAATAATAATAATTGCAATCATAATAATGATAGAATTTGATAAATCTATCAAATAAATCAAAATGCCTATAAGTTACATGACATTTTCTATACTGTATACTTAGGCTTCATTTAAAATTTAAACACGTCTCGTTACTAGAATAAAAGTTAAAAATTTTACGATATATTAAATTCTAATAATTATTTATATATTTTTTCAAATTATAAAAAGATTTTTTAATAAACAAAAATCATTATTTTTTTTATTAAAAACATAAATTTTTTAAAAACAAAATGTTATAAAATATGAAGGTTTTAATACAAAAAACATAAAAAAAGAGACATTATTTAAAAAAAAGTTATTTTTAAATAAATTTGGAGTGTTTTAAAAAACAAGGTTTTAAGGCCATAAATTTTTAAAGACGAAAGTTTGAAAAAATATTTTTATTGTGTTATTTAAAACCTAAAGTAGTTATTATACGTAATTTCAATTATATTTTATTTTAAAATTTAATTTAAAATTTTTAAATAATAATATATAATTATTAATTTAATATTTGTTTGTATTACACGATTTTCTAAACTAATAAGTTAATTAAGCAATATGTATCGCCAACTATATTAGAAAGGATTTTGTCTAAGTAAAGTATATAGTTAATGGTTTTTTATTAATAACAACAATGGTTTTCGAATAAATTTGACTAGTTATCTAAAATAATATTAAAAGATAATAATAAGCTTGAGAAAAAATAATGATATTTATGTGTAAATGTTTCACTTCCTCTCGTTTGAGAATAAATAAATAAATAAATCTGCCTCTTTTACTTCGCGATAGTAAAATACAATTAAACTATTGTTATAACTAAAAAATTCATATTTCATTTAATAGGAAAATAAGTAATAAGTAATATATCTTACTTAGTTAAACAACTAAACTTTCAAGTTATTTTTGCACAAGTTATACTAATCCAGTCATTTAAAACCAAACAAAGATATTAATTCTAAATTCCTCGATAAAAAGCCACCCCTTTTCGCTTACCTTAATAATTTCATATCCAAAGTTTCTTTCCTAATGCTAATTCTAATCCATTGTATTTTTTTGAACGGCCAATAAATACTATAAGTTCGGTCACTCGGGTAAACCCAATAGATAAAAGCCATCCATGCCCGCGGACATAAACATCGTTGGTGACCCTGCCCACCCACTAATCCAGAGAAAACCCACTACATAAAAGCTTATTATGGTAAAACATTTGGCCCACTATGATTAAAGCTATAGTACAGTTAAAACATATTGCAACAAGTGAGAATCGAACCTATGACCTACATTATGAAAAGTCATGTGGTGCCTACTCGCAGATCAATTGATATAGGGCTAGATGGCTATCCATCAAATCCTCTATATGGAGGTCTAGGATCTTGGAGCAAATATTCTACATATGTAGTCAAATTATCATAAAAACAAATGAAATACACAAATTAACACATAATCTAAACCATAACTAAACATAATAAAAAAGACTAATTTTAGTCTGCATCATGCTTATCTTCCTACTGATTGAGAAGTGAATCTCAGATTGGAGTATTTATAAGTTTATTTAAAATAGTCTTTATGAAAAACAGTTGTTATAAAAAAATAGATGTTATTATAATCTTTATATAATTATTTAATTATTAAGTTAATTATTTAATATTTAATTACTTGAGTATTTCATTATTTAAAATTAAAAAGGTGATGATGTAGAAATAATGAATTTGCATGTGGAAAGTATGTGTATGGTATTGTTACGCGTAAAATAAGTCTGTGAAAATAATAAATAAAAAATTGATGTGAATGCTAACTAAGAAACAAATGTGATTTATTGACCGGATGCGCATATGAAAAGTATGATCTCTAGCATTACATAGAATTTTATGAAAGAAAAAAAAAATTCTACACATAAAGACTATATATTTGACGAAGTTAAACTTAATTAATATATTATGAGTAATTACAAGGATCGTCCCTAAGGTTTGCTTAAATATCGTCGTTTATCCCTGTGATTGAGAAATTGCAGTTTAGTTCTAAGGTTTGAAAAAATGTAACATGTTTCGACACTGTGTCAAACAGTCATTAAATAATTCCATTAAGTAGTTATAAATTAATCATTTTACCATTTGTATTAAAAACAACCGTTAAACAATTTCATTAAGTAGCTGTAAATATAAAAGATAAATTCTTTTGATATAGGTGGTACCCACCATCTAGACTTTATCTTCAACGATTCTCTCACTTTCAACAACTCCTATATCTTTCTTCAATCTCCCACCACCCTTACAACTACCATCGACCACCTCTTCGGTCACTAACATCTCACCTTAAAGGTAAGTATCATTTAAAAAAGCAATGAGGTTAACTTTGTATACTTGGCCTACAACATTTGTGATTCCACCTGAAACATCCGGCCTTGTGCTGGTTGTGGTGGAAGTTTTAAGGTGGTGGTGATTGGCTGGTGGTTGTAAAATGGTGATTGTTGTTGCTGACGTGAGATGGAGGAGGGTTTCAACTATGGAATGGATACGGTGAAGGTTTGGGAGATGGTTTTGAGGTGGCGGTAGTCGTTGGCTGGTTGTGTAATGGTGATGATTTTAAGGTTATGGTGGTTGGCATGTGAGTGTAATGGTGGTGGTGATTGGCTAGTAGGTGTAATGGTAGTGGTGATTTTAAGGTGGAGGTGGTCCTATGATGGGTGTAATTGTACATGTGGTTGGCTGGTGGGTGTAATGGTGGTGGTAGTGAGGTTATATTGGAGACCCATATTTTCTAGGAAAGTGGTGGTTGAGGGTGGTTGTGGCTTGTGGGTGGTGGTGGGGGTGATGGTAATAGAACATTGAACAATATGATGATGAAGTGGGTTCCTCTTCTATTAATATTTTATCATTTTGTTTTAGTAAAGTGGGTGGGTTTAGTTTATGTTTTAATACTATTTATCCCTTTTGTTATTTAGTTTATAAGGGTAAAATGCCAATTTACTCCTATTTAACGAACCTTCGACCAAGGGAGGAAATATTTTATGTTTTTTCAAACCTTACGACTACCATTTAATTTCAATCCAAGGGATGTAAGATAAAATTTGAGCAAGCGTGAATGGTGATTAGTATTAAAAACTTGTGGATATGAAAATTATTATTAAAAAGTCATTTAACATTATTTTTTTGTATAATCTAAATGAGATGTTTAATTTAGTTATGTAAAATTTTACAATTAATAAAAAAAAAAAAAGTATACAAATATAACCGTTTTGCTTTGCAACTAGTATTAAGACTCTTGTGTTGTGGTGGGGACGTAACACCTTAAAAAACTAACGATAAAATCCATAGTGACCTCGTTGATAACATTCGAAATCTTATGTAAAAGTATGATTATTTTATTAAATATATGTAAAAGTTAGCAAAAGTATAAAAAATACATATAAAAAACCTGTTCTTGGTCTGAACGGCGGTTCAAGGGCTCCGACCACTGGTTCAACTTCATAAACGTTTAAGCACTGAACCGAACTGGATTGAAGTCCGGTTCACGGTTCAAGTGGTCGGATCGGCCGATCCGGTCTGGTTTTTCGTAACAAAGCAACAAAGATTTTATAGAAAAAATCGTGATAAATTGAGAGTCGCGAAATATTATCAGATTAAAATGTTTGAGTTCACACCAAATTTTCAATCGGAAAAGCTCTATTACAAAAACAAGTATGATATGTTTGTGAGAATTTGTGAATAGAGAATATATCAAAATCACCAAAATTGCTACGAAATCAGCATTTGTAAGGAAGAGATGAAAACTGTCGGAGGCAGTTTTCATATACGGATATTACACTTTTTACCCTAAATTTTCACACTTGAAATTTCAAGAAAATCAAATTTTCGTGCATTTTTAATAAAGCAATGTCGACCTCAGCCAAGGGCTCTGCCCCTTGAACCTCGCTCCTAGGGGCGCTGCCCCCGAACCCCCGCCAAGGGAACGTTGCCCCCTTGGAACCCCCATGGCTTAGGGACTTTGCCCCAAAGCATGCTTTCGATTTCAAAGATTATAATAAACTTAAAAATGTATGCACTTTCGCAACTCCTGACTTGTTTGATAGATATTATAATCAAATTGGTCGTTAGTAAATCCAATTACACTAAAATATCTAACAGATTTCATTTTCACAAATCCTTTTTTGGAATTACATTATAACGTTAAACAAACTACTATTGACTTTATGAAAACGAGATACATATTTCAGACGTGCAAAACAAGTACAATTATGAACTAATAAATTTAAAAAATTAATCTTATTTGTGACTAATTAAACAAAAATCCTTTGAATATTTTAAATTCTAAATATCCTATTGTCATTCTGTTATTTGTATATTTGTTTCGATACAAATTTATTAATAACTGAATTGAGTCAAATAGGGTATGTGTTTATTTTTTTATTTTTAACTCTTTCGCATTCTTCATGCTAAATTTCACAGTAATGTAATGTTTACGTAAGTTCCGCACATTCCATTACTACAAGTTATATTTATTTAAGCTTCAATATAAATTTTATTTAAAAAAACTTGACTTAAGGTTTTGTTTTTTTACAGTTTATTTTTAATTTTTTTATAACTTTTAAAATATGATTCTATAAAATACAAATTTATCACTACCTTCTGCTTAATTTATTTAAAAATTTCATTTTTATCACTGCGAGATGCTTATATTTATCAATGTTTTGACTTGAATTCTTTTAACGGTGTCATTTTTCATATAAAGTTTGAAATATATCAATGATTCCGTCATACCACTGGGGTTTACGACGTTTTCCATTTTAATATAGTGTTATGAATGGCGTCAGGTTTTTGTTTTTCTCATATTAAATTAGATGTATTACCAACGGCCGCTTCAACTTACGGGTTCGTGACAATATTTTGATGTTAATTTTTTATCCCAGTATTACACCCCATCGCAACGTAGCAGCCGTAATAATTACAATACTAAAATTAAGAAATCAAAACAATTTTCACAAAAAGACAAGTAAACATATTGTTCACTCCAATACTAATCTATAGATTTTAATAAATCAAGATTTGTAAAGCCACATGTCATTCTTTTAGCATACCTTTTTGTCACTTGTCATTCTTTTAGACATTATCATCTTATTTTTCCATCCAAAATAGTATTATAGTAATTTAAACATTAAAACTAATTTCTCTCTCTTATTAAAGATTAATTTTATTAATTGCAATATTTATCTCTCTCATTTAAATCTTTTAAAATCAATGTATCTTTTTAAAGTTAGATTTTATTAAGAAAATAAAAAGTCACATTTTTTTAATTAAATAGAACTAATAATAAAAAAATTTATATAATATGAAATTTTCAAAAACACTAAACCTTTTTGAAACAAAATATTTTAAATCCGGCCTTTTTTTAAAAAAATATAAAAAATATGAACTTTTCTAAAACAATCTTATTAAAACAACCAGAATAATTACAAACCAGAGTTTTTAATAAATAAATTTTTTATAAAAATAAATTCTCTTCTAAAAGAATCTTAATGCGAATGTTTAAAAATGAAACTATTTATATAAGAGAGTTAAGAAAAAAATATAATTGTTTTACTTTCTTGAACTATTACGCATATAAAATTTATATTTTATATTAAAATATCGTACTGTAAATCTTTGTGTTTATTACTAACTATAATCCGTTTAATAAATGAGTTTCTAGTCTATCTATCTATATATCTATCTGTCTATTTTTCTATTAATCTATCTATAATAAGGAATAAATAAGATAATACGTGACGTAACCGTAAGGCTCATCATACTAACTTTCTCATTTCTCTCTATTATTAAAAATAATATTGAATACTAATAATATTATTCATACCATTTTCAAATTAGAAAATGTATATTTTAATAAACTGAAAATCTATTTATTTTAAATTAAAAACACACTTTTTAAAAACATAAAAGCAACGAACTTTAAAAAAAATCATTTTACTTGAAACTAAATATTTACAAACCATAAATTTTTTAATAAACAAAAGTTTAAGAAAAATATATTATTGTTTATTTACTTAAAGTAGCTATTTATAAGTAATTTTAATCATATTTTATCTTTAAGCATAATTTTATATTTCATAAATTTTTTTTACTAATTATTTAATAATTTATATATTCAACCCGTGTAATACACGGGGTACTAACCTAGTTGTGTATATATTAAAAGCTACATTTAGTGTTCCTTTCCTGTTGTTTTAACTAAACTTTTAAAGCTTCTAACATATTACCTAAAGAAAAATAATTTTCTCTTTTAACTTTTGTTTTTCCTAACTTAGTTGATTTTCATATGTTTAACGTCCACTACATGATTTTTGAAGGGTTTTGTGTTTTTATACACTCAAGGGTTTACGTAAAATTTATGTAGAACTTGCCACGTGTTTGCGAACTTTCACTTCCAGGCTGGTTTAACCATTTAATATGCATGTTTTTAGTTTTATTTAATTTATTTGTATTTTAATATTTTAAAATAATGTCTTAATTTTGTTTAAAAAACTTTTTTTTGTTTCTTTTATTTTTATCTAAATTCTATTCTTAGAGTTTTTTTTACGAAGTTTCATTTGAAGCATGTTTACTTTTATTAATGTTTTGAAGTGAGTTTTATTGGTTTCGTCTTAACTTTAACCGTAACACATGAATTTAAGTCACTATTTCATTTTTATCTTAAGAATTGAATATCATCAAGGCCCCAACCATAACGTGTGAAGAAATGACACACCTAATTATTTTTTTACTTTTTCGACGTTGGTCTAATTAATTGGTACAAATTAAAAAGGAAAAACATATATATACCCTACGAAATAATCAACACATTAACTTGACCGTTTCTGGCTCTCACTTCTACGGTCAAGACGTGCCCTTTGATATTCAAAAACATACAAAAATGTTGAAGTCAAACATCAACTCACCCTCCTACAAGTCAAGCAATTGGCCTATAAATAACTTCCATTCTCTACTGGCATATATTCATTCAAGCCATCACAAAAGCAACTTCTTAATCAAAGCATTAAAGAATAAAAGCTTTATAAGCATCTTAGTTTCTGTTTTATAATCTTGTAAGATGGCCATGATCAAGATTAACTCATGCACCCTTTTGGTTATTCTTGTTATCTTGTTTGCTGTTATTAGCACACCTGCTGTTGTTGAAGGTAGAGTCTTGCCTAATGAATTTGCAGCAGCGAACCATCTTGCTGCATGTTCAACCGTCTACGAGAAGGCCAAGAACGGTATGTCGTTTTGGCTCCAACGACTTGCGTCCGGTCCAAGCCCTAGAGGACCTGGTCATTAGCTTGGTTAGATGTATGCATCTATAATGAATGATGTTGGTCAAGTGATGCAACCAAAAGATGCATGGAGATATTTGTTAATTCTTTTCTTTGTTCTCTTAGTTGTATATTCCAAAATACCCTTATAAAGATATATATTTTCGTATACAAAGTATGCACGATGTTATCTATATAAGTATCTCTTTATTTTATATTAAGCTTGGGATTTGTCTCTTCACGTTGAGTGCATCTTTAATCCATAAATAGTTTGTCTTAAACTGCGAGAATTCATGCTACTAGATTTGCATCTTGTGATAAGAATTGGTAACATATGTAAATTACTGTTCTATAAACGACAACGCTTTAACATCAAATTCCTTGACTTCTTTATACACATGAGTGTAATTAACACCACACCAAGAAATATCATGACGTTCCACTATTAGCATAAAAATTGTAGGATTGCCCACTCGGTTTTAAATAAAATTTATATTGAAAGACGCATTAAAAGTTGCATATTTGGAACATAGAAAATACATTATGTCATAGTGAAAATAAACGCCAAGAAAATCGTAGATAAAAATAAACACATCGCAACTATATATTTAGAATTTAATAAAATATAATTAACGGAAAATTAATTGCTAAACCCTAAAAACCAATTTGGATGTTAAACAGGTTAATTTGAAAGTTGAAAGGTTAAATTTGAAGAGTGTGAAAGTCAAATTGAGTGGGTCGAGATTTTTGGGAGGGGGACGACTAGAAACAGGAGAAGTTTAACAGATTTTTAGGATTTATTCAGTCTCTTATTTAATGTTTAAGTTAGTATGTTTATCTTTGATAAGTTGACTGATTTAACTAGTTGTTTATTTCCATCCTACAAGGTAGGAATATGGATCACAGTATGATTTACTTCGGCTTAGTTTATATAAGGGTGACTGCCGATCGTTAATTTTGATGTGTGCTGATTGCCAATTTTATAATATCACACAAATTGTTTGTTTAACATCGCTTGTTTGTTTTCGGGTATAATTGAGGAATCATGGACTTTAGTAATTAGTAGTTAGAGCTACCATTATAGCTAAGCCAAACGATAATGCAATAAATGAGAAATAAAAGGAGTTAAGGGATTGAGGAAAAATTAAAAACTTTTTATAAAGTTCAAGTGGATGTTAACTGTTTCACTTAACGTCTCTACCCAAACTTCTCTCGAAGGTTTGCTCCGTTAATCGTTGTTCTTAAATGGTAGAGATCACTAGTACAAAAATGTCACAACACACGAGATTCAATGCGATGTCAAGTAAAGTTTTGAAGTAAAATGCAAGATAGAAAAGGCAACTTAAAGGAGCGTACACCGCCTAACATTTGTCCTAAAAACCTACTATAAATATAAAAAAGGTATAATAACTCAAAATTTAATGTAAGAGTTATAACTATGTGAAATATGAAATTTGTATATCATGCATTGTCGAACGAGTAAGTAATGAATTGGATGTTGATTAAAAGTATAAAATATTAATCAATCAATTGTTATTTTAGGAGACGGTTTAATAATAATAAAATATATCATATTTGAGCTTATTTCATTTTTAATGAATGAAAAATAGGCTGATTCATAAAGAAAAATAATCCCGCAACAACATATTTGTAATTTTATAAATGTAACACCCTGAAAATTTACCTGCTTTAGTTAGAATAAAAGAAAGGATCTTAAATTTACAAATTACATAAGTATATGGGCCAAAATGAGGGCACTTGAGAACCCATCATTCACACCCTTATATAAAGTAATATGACCGCCCCATGCAATGGCATTTCAGCACTCAAGTGGCGGCTGCGAGAGAAAAAAAATAGTGTTCTAGAGAGACAAAGTCTAAGAAAACTCGTCAAGGAATCAACTTTCTCGTAAAAGGTGATAAATCTACACTAGATCTATGATGTTTTAGTGTTTTATTATCTTTTAGACGGTTAAAGTTAATATTTTTATATGTGCATGAATGTAGATCTCTGGTTTTAGCTTCTCTGTCTTAGGGTCCGTTGCCTTAACTTGAAGGGTGAGTTTTAAATCCCCACTTTTATGCTTTCTACTTGTTTTGGGGCTGATGTGCATGATTAAATATGTTTTGAATATAGATCTAATGATTTTATATGTAAAGTTGCCAACTTTAGGTATAGGGTTCAAATTTTATTAACTTTAAGATATATGATAAAAAGAAACCTATGCATGAACCCTAGATTACATGTTAAAAACACAAATGTTTTCAAAAAAAAAAGGTATAATTCGACTTAATCCTATTTCCAACTGAAAATGAAACCCCACAGTACACATATTTGTCTATGTGAATGAGTGGACCGTTACCCATATTTGTCCTACTCAGCCATATTAGTACCTTAGTGAGTCTAAGGGTAGCTAATGCGGATGGGACGACTATTACCCACATTTGTCCTCCTTAGCCGCACTGATATCTTAGTGAGTCTAAAGTTAACTAATGCAGATGGGACGTCTGTTACCCGTATTTGTCCTCATCAACCGCATTAGTAACTTAGTGACTCTAGAGTAACTAATGTGGAAGGGATGATTGTACTCGCATTTGTCCTCCTCAACGACATTAGAAACTTAATGAGTCTAAGGGTAACTAATGCGGATGGGATGACTGTTACCCATAATTGTTTTCCTCAACAATGTTAGTACCTTAGCTAGTCTAAGGGCAAGTAATGAGAATGCGATAACTGTTACCCGAATTAGTCCACTTAGACACTATTAACTGCATTAACCTTTATACTTATCCGTTACTTTTATCCGCATTAGTCTCCAAAGTCAACCATTTTCACTCGCATTAATTCCCATACTTGTTCAACCACTATTACTCGTTATAATTTCCTTAATTGATTAACCACTATTACCCTTATTAACCCTCATACTCAGACCTTGTTACCCGCATTAACCCTCATACTCAAACCTTGTTAACCGCATTAACCCTCATACTCAACAGTCACTGCTACTCGTATTAACCCTTACACTTAACAATTACTGTTACCTGTATTAGTCTCGAAAGTCAAACACTATTACCTGTATTAACTCCATTACTTAACAATCACTGTTCTCCATATTAATCTCCGTGGTCAAATTACTATTGCCTAAATTTGTCCACCAAATCATTGTTACCCACATTGGTCATACTTGTAACATTTCCTATGTTTACCCACAGCTTAAGTTTAGGGGATTCATACTAGTTTATAACTATCTTATTAATCCAAAAAGGTTTTAAAAAAGATTATTAATTTGATTACTCATGGCCTACTTTGTGTTTGCACCTCACTTGCGTGCTCTGTGCTAACAACTTATTGGCTTGTTTTGTGCTAACATCTCACTAGGCTTGCTTCGTGCTAGCATCTCATTGGTTTGCTTTATGCTAACAACTTACTAACTTGCTTTGTGCTAGCATGTCACTGGGTTTGCTTCGTGCAAGCATCTCAATGGTCTTCAATTTGCTAACAACTTATTGGCTTTTTCGTGCTTGCATCTCACTAGTCTGTTTTGTGCTAACAACTTATTGGCCTAACTCGTGCTTGCATCTCACTGGCTTAATTTGTGCTAGCAAGCATAGTAGCTTGCTTCGTGCTAGCAATCACAGTAACTAGCTTGGTGCTAGTAATTCATGACCCTGTTTTATTTCATGACATGATTCCTATATGATCATCATATTATTATATTTATGTTTATGAGTATTATGATAATAAGGAATGTTTTTCAATATGAATATTTCTAAAAGCTTTCATGAATTCATGATTTATGGTTTTAGAATTAAAACTAGAACTCATTCGGTAACGTTGATGCAGGATCGGATTTGGTCTTTCAACACAAGTTTTATCTCTCAAACTCACTTGAACAGATGAATCTAAGTCTCTTAACTAAGTTGATAATAATATACTAAGTTGATGAACACAGAAAATTAGTTTTCATGATACTTGTATATATTACTTCTCAACTTGGTGTTACAAGACTCTTACAAGTGTTTACTCACTTACTTGAAGAGTTACAATGAGAAACTATATATACTACTATTTACAGCCGGTTATACTTGAAAAACCAGCTAGAAATTAGAACTAGACAAATACTACATTGCTAGAAGTAAGGTCTCTAAGATAAACTAATATCCTAGATTAGGTAGTCATGACATATCCATGATTTACCTTTTGTTACTAATTAAAGTTGGTAACTATACTAACTGAAAAAGGTAATAGTGGATTAAAGTATGGTCAACTACATGGGCGTGGGAAAGCACCATGCTGTATATCAGAGTTGGCAGCAAGTGTCAGTAGGATTATACTTATGTCCACTGGTTCATAGTTGATTCTTTCGAATCTTAAATGGTTTTGGAAGAATGAGTTCTTCCGAAGCCATTTATATCTCGGAAGAATTAACTTGTTTCGAGACTTCTACAAGTCTTTATGACTTCGTTATTCGAAAGACTTTGTGTCTGATCTTCTAAGTGTTTGTACTTCGGAAGGAAAACTACTTGGTCTTTGGAAGACTGATTTTTGCCTTCGGAAGTTCTTGATATGCTTCGGAAGATCTTCAACTTACCTTCGGAAGAGTAGTTTTTGCCTTTCGGAAGACTTCTTCAGTTGTACTTCAAAAAGTCTTCTAAGTGTTGTTTTAGTTGCACAAGCCTCATATTGTTTACATATGATCCAATAATCTCCCACTAGGCTGATGCTATCAAAACTTCACTTCCTTCTGCTTCTCAAACTTTCCAACACCAAGGAGAGCAGATATTTATCTGTTTCCTTGTTCTTCCCTGATGTGGTAGAGAGAAGCTTGTACAAGTTTTTCGTAGATAGGATATCTAGTCTGTTGCTCTGAATGACATGTACCCTCTGCTGTAGACCTCTGAAGAGAGTTGGTTGATGGGAGTTGTAGTTATATTCCCATATAACTATGGAATCTGAAGCGGGGCCTTCAACCATGGTGGCACCTTCTTCTTCTTTCTTTCTTATCTTCAAGTCCTCTTCAACCTTTGCTTTCCTTGTAAGCTCAGCAAGATGAAGGCTGCTTAGATGGTTTCTAATATGAGCAGCCACTTGAAAGTTGGAAGTGTTGGAGAATGTCTTCTCTACTAACTCAGCAAGATCGAATATGCTAGTGTGTAGTAAAGATGATATGTCAAGCTTGCTGACATCACCATTCTCTCTTTCCACAGCAAAGCTGTGAGAAGGTTTATCAGACCTCCACTGGACAATTGGCTTTCGAGGATTGAGGGCTTGTTTGACAGCTTGTCCCCTTTCCCGCTGTCCAGTAGAGTCACCAGTCTTCTTCTCAACTTCTTTTCCTATTCTTTAAGGGAGTCAGAATTGATTGCCAGAAGTTAAAGAGCTTGGTCCAGTGTTCCCCTAGGCAGATCAAGCGATTCATTTTTTGTGAGGGAACAGGAAGAGCCGTCAATGAACTTTAGTCTAATTGACTCTTCCTCACAGAAGATCTCGCTCAATGTGGTGCAGTTGATGAGATTCCTCTTGATCTCCTTGTATTCCTCTAAGGTCAGAGGCTTGGATGATTTAGAGGATGGCTTAGGTAGTGATTGGGTTCTTGGTTGAGTTTTGGGTTTCACGATGGGTAATGGAGGTGGTTGTTGAGAGGCAAAGGATAAGGGTGTAGGTAGGGCTGATGGTTCAGGGGTGTAAGGTTCAGTAGAAGGTTCTGTTTTGATGGGGAAGGGAAAAGGTGTGGATTCAGATTTTACTAGTTGAGGTTTGGGTGTTGGTTTGGGTACCATCCTTTGTACTTCTTTTGATTGAGGTACCTCCTTCCTTCTTCCTAAGCGAATGCCAGCTTTTATTTCACTGACATGTCGCTGTAGGGTATTCTCTGACATGGGGCCTACTTGCCTGCCTGTGAAGCCGTGGGCCCTGAGATAAGCTTTCATCAAGGCTTTATCACCCACCTTCTTGGCAGCCACAAGATGAGCCTCTTCCTCCTTCTTCTTTTCCTTTAGCTTTTCTCTTACAGCCTTCTTCCTCTCCTTGTTGATTTTGATCTTGTTCTTTATGAAAAAGAAGCAAGACCATGTCATTTTCATGAGGAGTCAGCTCGTCCTGAGAATAGCCCCTTGAACATAGAAAGGCTATCCTCTCCATCCTTTCCTTTTTCTCAGTTTCTTCCTTCTCTCTCCTCCGCTCTTCTTCTAAGGCTAACATTGCTGCTTCTTCTTTCTTCTTTTGTAGCAGGGTTGCCTTTTCCAATTCCACAAGTTAATCAAGTGGGAGTAGGAGCATTTCTTCATTAGCTACTCACACGCTGATGAGCCTGTCTATCACCTCTATTCTCCTTCTGTTATAGATAGATTCTTGAGCTACTGTTGCTGCTTTGCTGCTTGCAGCCAGTAGTTTCCAATGTCAGGTCTACCTTTCTTCTTCAGCTTCTCCAGCCTTTCCTACTCAAGAAGCTCTTCAGTAGTCATCTTTCTTTTTCCTTTAGGACCTGAGGAAGATTCAGCCTTTGGGGATTCTGGCTTGGGGAGTTCAGATTAAGGAGAGAGAGGTTGAACTTGTGGTGTCTGTTTTGAATGAGAGAGTGGGGTTTTGATAAAGTCCTCACTGTTTATCTCAAGGCTAGTTCAAGAATGGCATTTGTGATGTACAGATCATCGGAGAAGGTAGATAATTCGATTATTCCTTCGGCAGCTTGAATTTTTGCTTTAGAAGAAATTGGAATTCCACCACTTGTCCCAACTGAATCAGTTGCTGGGCCATCAGTCCTTATTTCCCCTTCGAGATCAATCTTAGGTTCAATAGGGACCTTAGGTTGACCAACTTCTTCTTCAGAGGTAGGTGGTGCACTCAACTTTTGAAGTTGTTCAGCTCCAAAGTAGGCAATGGCCACATCTAGGGAAGGTTGTTCAAGGGAGGAGCTTATCAAAAATTTGGTTAAGAATCTGTTGAGATCAATAAGCATCGTTGGATCTACTTGAATTGTAATCGGAGGAGGCTGAGGGAAGATGGTTGCAGGGAGTTGTTGTGCTGGATAATATGAAGATAGGGTGGTAGTGATGGCCAGGCTTGGATCCTCATGTCTTTGTTTCTGTTCATTCTCTCCCTTTTTGGTAGCATCATCTTGAGAAGTAGATGAGCTGGAGGAAGAACTTGAAGAAACTTGAGCTGGTACATGCCTAACAGACTTCTCAATCTGTTTCTCAGCTAGTTGAGCCTTGATATTTTCAATCTCAAGTTGCTGAGTGGCAGACCTATCCTCTAAAGTCTTAACCTTTGATTCAAGGTTTGAGACTTTAGAAAGTAGGTCTCTGATGATAAGTTGTAGAATTCCCTCATCTTCTTTTGAAGAAGCACAGGGAGATGAGATAACATAACTAGTATGTTCATCATCATCACCAGATGTGGTTTCTTGGTGCCCTAGTTTCCCTTGCAATCTGATATCTCTTTCAGGGGCATCAAGCGGCAAAGTTGCCATAGATTCAGTCTCACTGATGTTACCACCATCCTATAAGTCCAATGAGATACTCTTAGTAGTAGCAGCTGAATCTACATGAGTCCCCTCTGCATCTGTGGGACTCACCTAAGTATGGGCTAACTGATGTGGGCTAGAAATCAGAGGTTCCTTAGGGCTCAGTTGATCTCAAGAGTGGTGCGGAAGATCAACATCATGGCCCTGAGGAAACATGGGATCCTCATCAGAACTGGTTAAAAGGTTAGTAAAGGATAAAGAGGTTATCCATAATGACTCGGGACCTTGGTCAGCACCTAATGACATGGAGCTAGTGATGTGGCTGTCCCTTTTTGGCTGCTCAGGGAGTGTTGGGACTCACCCTGAGGGCTTAAAGCTTGGGTTTTGGGCTTATCAGGTTGAGACTTAGGAGACTCAACACTGATATTGAGGTTAATGGTGGAGGATGGTTGGACCTCTAGCTAAGCGGGAGCCCTTTGTTCCACTCTAGCCTATTTGGTGTGAACAGGGGGAACTTGTTCAATCAGAGTAGATTGAACAAGGGTTCATTTAGGGTGTATTGTATAGGTGAATCTGATTGGGTAGGAAGAAGTGGTTGGTATTGAGGGGGTGATATCTGGTGTGGGTTCATCACGTGCTAGGTCTGCAGGGATGTCACCACAAGCTGTTGGCTCGAACATACTCGGAAGAAAATCAGTGAATCTTCCGGTAAGTTGGTGGATACCTTCTTCAAGGTTTTGAAGATAACTAGCCTCAGCCTCATGTGAGGGACAAGAAGGACATCTTCATACTAAAGCTGATCCTGGTCCAGCTCACAGTTGATGATGTGCTGAATGAACCTGGGATACATGTAGAAATGATCCCTGTTGAGGTTACCTATAAGGTTGTTCGGCAAATCTTGAGTAGTTTAATCGGAGATCCTTGACCAACCCATGGATAAGCATCCTAAATCATAAGGGATTTGATCCCAACCCCCTGATTTATTAGAGAGACAATGGAGAACGATGCGCAACAAGAACTTCCAGTTGTAGGAGAAGTTGAACTTATACACTGTTGACTTGCTCACATCACCGCCGTAGCCTATTTGAATGTAAGTGTTCTCCAAATCAGACTTGGGGAATTCAGTTGGGCGCCTTCATCATGAAGCTCCAGATGCTCCCTGATGGTTCTTTCGCTGATGATGAGTTCCTGCCCACAAATTCTCGATCTAATTACCCTTTCTCCATTGAGCATGTTGGTTTGACCATTTGCCCAGAATTCGGCCATTTGGTTTGAGTTGATGGTAGGGTTAATAGTGAGGGTGGTGAAGTATGTTGATTGTGTCAAGAATTGGATGATTGGAGCAAAGTCGGCATCTTTGGAACAATCAAGGATTGCAACTTGGTTGTGTTATTCAGATCCATTGTTTGAGAAAGTACTGGAAATCGAAGGAATTTGAGAGAGTGTAGAAGAAGATGGTGGAAGTTTGGGGATTTTGTGAATGTAAAGAAATTAAAGGAAGAAAGTCAGAAATTTTAAATAGGGGTTAAATGATCAAACCGATAAGGTGAAAGGACAGCTTAGGTTTGATTTGACAGGGCCAGTAAGTTAAGGATTACTTAAAATATTCCGACAATAATCAGTAAAATCTTACCTTTTTATAGAGTGGGGCCCAAATATTTCCGTTACACAGTAAAGTTTTTCTTTCAAGAGTAAAAATTTCTTTCGAGAGAAAACTGTCAGGGTCTCTTAGTATTATCTTCCGAAGCCACTTTTACTTCTGAAGTCAAATCATGTCTTAAGGACAAATTTGCTTCCGAGAGTAAAATGGTCTTCCGAAAGAAGAAGTAAACTTCGTAAGTAAATACTTAGACAGAGAAATTTGCCTTCGAAGATCTATAAAGATATCTTCCGAGAGTAAATTTCTCTTCGGAAGAGTTTATACTTAGGATTTTGTAGAAAATTTTATTTTGTAACAGGGATTAGATTGTATGAATACAACATAGACAAGACATGGATTAAAAGGTTTTCAAAAGAAATAAACTAATCAATATTTATCCTCCCAATAGCTATGATTAAATACTTAAATCTTTGTTTATTAAAGGCTTTGGTGAACAAGTCGGCATATTGTTCATTTGAATCAACTTTGACTAGTTTGAATAAGTGTTTCTCATGAATATCTCTAATGAAATGATACGTGATCTCAATATGCTTTGTCTTGGAGTGTTTGACTGGATTTTCTGTTATGGAGATTGCACTCTTGTTCTCTATGTGGATAGGAGTCTCCATGAAGTTAAAACCATAGTCCAACATCTGATTTTGAATCCATAGCAGCTGAGCACAGCAACTTGCACCAGCAATGTATTTAGCTTCAGCATTTGATGTAGAGACACATGATTGCTTCTTGCATTGCCAGTAGATGATCCTTCCACCAAGAAATTGACATCCTCATGATGTGGATTTCTTGTTGATATTGCAACCACCATAATCACTATCAGTGTATACATAGAGTTTGAAGTCTTTATTTCTAGGATACGAGAGACCTAGCTTGGGAGATCCTTTGAGGTATTAAGAATTCTCTTGGCAGCAGTTAGGTGAGACACCTTTGGAGCAGCCTGATATCTTGCGCAGATGCAAGTTGCAAACATTATATCAAGTTTACATGCTGTGAGATAAATCAAAGATCCTATAATTACCCTGTACTGATGTTGATTAGTATCCTCCCCCTCAAAGTCAGGATAAAGATTATGATTTCTGGGTATAGGTGTCTTGACTGGTTTACAATCTTTCACCTCAAATCTTTCTAATATGTCCTTGACATACTTAGATTTATTTATGAAGAACCCTTCTTTCATCTGCTTTACTTTAATTCCAAAAAAGAAATCCAACTTTTCCATGGAACTCATTTCAAGTTTCTTCCTCGTAATGCTTTCAAAATCTTTACACATTTGGTTATTTGAGGAACCAAATATGATGTCATCAACATAGACTTGAACAAGCAAAATGTCTTTCCCTGACTTTCTTATGAACAATGTTTTGTCTATTGTGCCTCTTGTGTAGCCATGCTTCAAAAGAAATTGAGACAGGGTCTCATACCACAGCCTAGGTGCCTTGTGCAATCCATAAAGAGCTTTATCCAGTTTGCACACATAGTTGGGATGCTACGGGTCTTCAAATCCTAGTGGCTGACACACATAGACTTCTCTATCAATATCCCCATACAAGAATGCACATTTGACATCAAGTTGGTAAACTATAAAGTTCTTGGATGCTGCATAAGCAAGGAAGATTCTCACAGCCTCAAGTCTTGCAACAGGTGTAAAGACATTAGTGTAGTCTATCCCTTTCTCTTTTGTGTATCCTTGAACTACCAGTCTTGCTTTGTTCTTGATGATCAAACCTCTATCATCCCTTTTGTTTCTGAACACCCACTTCGTGTCAATGGGAAATTAACCAGGTAAGAGTGGACATAGGTTCCATACCTTTTGTCTCTTAAATTGAAGCAACTCCTCTTACATTGATTCAACCAGTTGTTGTCTTTGAGAGCTTCTTCCACCTTTTTTGGTTCCATTTGAGAAAGAAAGCATGAGTACAAGCAAACATTCCTATTGTGAGTTTGTGCTCTTGTTCTCACACCTTCTGAGACATCCCCAATGATGTTTTCAGCTAGATGAGTGTTGTGAATCCTGAGCCTTGGAATCACATCTAATTGCATAGACAAATCAAAGTTAGAGAAATTTTGCTCAGGATTCTGATTAATGTTTCCAGCTGTTGTCTCACACTCATTCAATGAGGACTGATTGAATGAATGGGTGACAGTGTTGGTGATGTTTTGCTGTGAAGAAGCATCAATAGTTGTCTGTTCCTCCAGATTACTTTCTTCATTAACTTTATGTTGAGATATGGAATCATCAGGTGATGAGTTTTGAGGCTTAGTCTGCTGATAGCTTGTTGAAGCTTCACTGTTATCTGAGATATTCAAACTTTCAGGAGATCTAGTAGTGGGTGCTTGAACTTTATAATTTCTTGGAGAACTTGGAATAGTCTGGGTAACTCAAACAGTTGATCATCATATGAGTCATTTTGAGTTCCTGTTCTAGCTGAAACATTCTCACAAGATGGTTTAGAATAGTTTGGAAACAATTCTAAGTCAAAAATGTAATCATGGCTATTCCCCTTAGCACAAGGGTGTGCTCATTTACAACAATGTTGGATGATTCTTCAAATTGTAGATTTTTGATGTTATATACTCTATAAGCAATAGAGTTTGAAGAATATCCTACAAAGATAGCATCATCCGATTTTTCAGTAAATTTTGCCAAATTGTCTTTTGTGTTAAGTATGGTACACCTGCTACCAAAGGACCTAAGAAAACCAATAAATGGTGGTCTCTTGTTCCATAGCTCATAAGGGGTTTTTCCATGGGGCTTAACGATGAGAACTCTGTTCTGCACGCCCAAAAAGTTAGAGGCAGCTTTATAGTTCTTGCAGCCTCCATAAGTGTCTTGTTCTTCCTCTCAACAACACCATTTTGTTGAGGAGTTCTGGGAGCACTGTATTGTCTTGCAATCCCTTTTGAGTTACAGAATGAGTCAAGAACTTGATTCTTAAACTCAGTCCCTTGATCACTTTTGATAACCTTTACCTTATGATCAATTTGATTTTCTATTTTAAGAATGAAAGATTTTAAAGTTTCAGTAGTTTCAACTTTAGTTTTTAAAAAGAATACCCAAGTAAATCTTGTAAAATCATCAACAATCACAAGGTAGTATGATTTCCTTCCAATACTCGTTATCCTTGTGGGACCAAATAGATCCATGTGTAATAAGTGTAATGAAGTGGTGATAGAGTTAACTTCTTTGGATTTATGAGATGCCTTATGTTGCTTCCCTTTCAGACAAGCAACATAGTTATCTTTACGAAAAATTCTTTTTTAGGCACACCATGCACCAAATTATTTTTGACAAGTTTGTTCATGGTTTTAAAATTAACATGACACATTCTTTTATACCATAGAGTTGACTCATCACTATTAGCTTTGGAAAGAAAGCATCATACTTCACCCAGTGGGGAAGCATAGTTCATATCCAGCTTATACATATCCCCTTTCCTGGGAGATCTAAGAAGCACCAATTCCTGAGGAATTGTCATCTCGGGTTTGAGGATAATGCACTCATGTTCTATGAAAAGCATTTGGTGTTTTTGGTCACAGAATTAAGAAACACTTAAGAGATTGTGTTCAAGCTGTTTGACAAAGTTCACTTTATCAACTTTCAACTTACCATTGGACACACTACCTCTACCAGAAATGTATACTCCGGCTTCACCTCCAAACTGAACAGGACCTCCATCAAAATGTAGAAATTGTTGAAGGAGAGATCTATTTCCTATCATGTGCCTGGAGCATGCACTATCCACAATCCATATGTTTCCATTTTTATCATGTGGATGTCCCTGCACATAAG
This sequence comes from Flaveria robusta, assembly GCA_025506415.1. Classification (NCBI taxonomy): domain Eukaryota; kingdom Viridiplantae; phylum Streptophyta; class Magnoliopsida; order Asterales; family Asteraceae; genus Flaveria; species Flaveria robusta. The sequence continues at coordinate 14,734,365 of CM046473.1, forward strand.
GTGAAATGATTAGTTACTATTGGAAACCCAAGCCTTATTGGTCTTGGGCTCTTCCATTATAGATGAGATAATTGAACCAAAATGTATGCATGGGGGTTCAATTATGGTTTGAGAAGAAGAGGTTTGAGCTACAACATCTTTTCTGATCTTCCATTCCATCCCATGGTTGATCTGTGAAGATGAGCCTGTGGAGGCTTGAGCAGCATTACTTGCTTCCGAGACTTCTTTTTTATCGGAAGAAGTTGTTACCACCTTTTCTTCCGAAGCAGTTTTCTTCTCAGAAGGTTTCAAAAGATTTCTTTTGTTTCTTTGTTTTCTTTTGGACTTATCTTTCAGAAGCTATTTTCCTTTCGGAAGAAAGTGTTTCTTCCGAAAGCAACTTGGCTTCGGAAATCAACTTTCCTTTTCTTGTCACTTAAACCATATGGTAAGGTCCAAATGTGAAATCATCCTTGACTCCTTCTTTCTTAACATTGTTTGCATAATGTGTGCTTGCAGGATTGTAGTAACAATATTTGGCCATATGGTTTTGCAGACCATACATTATGCATTCAATGTTAGTCTTGATAGGGGCATTGGGACTGTTGTTTCTTGCACTTCTTTTCATCTTCAATAGTCTTCCCCTTTAACTTCTGGTCCTTAAGCTGGATAGGAATGTTGGTACTACACTTCTTTCCTGAATCAGAATTTCCAACCACTTGGAATCCAGCTGAGGTGAATACACCCTTTCACTTTGGGTCTATTTTTAGCTTTGACTCAGCCACCTTCTTGGCAGTTTTTCTTGATGCCTTGATTTTGTTATTTCTTTATTTGGTGGTTAAAGGTTGGTCATCAGCTGTGTGGATGTGGTTTTCTACTTTATCCTTCTCTGTGGTGGTCACCATTGTTGCATCACTCTTCTGCTCATTGGGCAGTGGGTTAGCAGTTGGAACCTCTTGCTCACCAGTATCATATCTTGGCTGTCTAATAGACACATAAGAGTGTGGTGGAGCAATTTCATTGGTTCCCATCCCACTTTTGTTTTGATAACACACCTTTGAGTGGGAGGTTGATGCAATAATGATGTTGAAGTTATGTTTTTCAATTGCATACTTTTTTGCTTTAGCCTTTGCTATTACTTGCTGGGCTTGAGTCTTAGTTAACTTGGAGACTAAATCCTTTATTCGAGCCCTGTAGCACTTTGCCTTTGACTTGTCAAACCCAAATTTGCTATTGGTTGGGTTCTAAGGGAACTGCCTTCCAGCTCTTTTGAAGAACTTCTTTGCTCTGTAGGTTAAAAGAGCCATTTGTTGGACAATGTCCATATATTCCACATCATCTGGGCTGAAACACTCTAGTTCATCAAAACAAAATTGAAAATCTCCAGAGTGATCATTTCCAGAGACAAAAGCACAACTATCCTGAAAAGGATTTTGTTGAGCTTTTTGAGACCTGGGTGTCTCAGGAAATGTGATGTAGGGTCCAAAAGAGGACGATGGCTGTTGGGTGTAGTTCAGATACAATTGGGGCAGTGGAGTACTTGAACCTTCAGCATGTAGAGCATTGCTGACAGGAAGATTTGAGTTTCTATTCATCTGATTGCTTTTTTAAGTTTCCATCTCCATACGGTATCCATTAAGGATTCCATATAACTCAGTCATGTGAGAGTGTTGGGATTTTCAGTTCCTTGATTGAGACATAGTAAAAAGTCCATTCATGAGGAAGTGCATTCAAGAATTTTCTTACAATGTCTCTCTTCTCAAGAGTCACTCCCATAGACTGAAGTGAGCAGATTAAGTCCATGTACCTGAAATATTGCTGACTCAGTGTCACTCCAGCGATATAAGTGAAGTTTTCAAATTGTTGCTTCAGTACATCTTTCTTGGACTCTTTGGAATCAGTAGAACCAGAGTACATCAACGTTAAAGAAACAAACAGATCCTTAGCTGTTTCAAAGTGCTGAAAGCCTACCATTATGGGGTTTGGTATGGCTGTAAGTAGCACAATCATGGCTTTGCAGTCAATGTCTATCTTCTTGAAATCTTCATCTGAGTAGTCTTCAACAGCTTTCTCAATCATGGCACCACTACCAGCCGAAGATGCCACATTTGGCTTGTAAGGACCGTGAGTAAGGCTGTCTTGATACTTGATGAAACATTCAATACATTTGCACCAGGCTCAGAAATTATTAGGAGTGATAATTGGAGCCTTGGTCATGGTTCCCATTTCAGACTTGGAGGAATTCTGGTTAAGAGCCATTTGTGCGAAGCGAGTGATAGTGAAAAAACAAAGATGATTTGGGTTGGTTAGATCTCGCAATCAAGAGCCAGAAGAGCTCTAATACCAATTGCAGGATCAGATTTGGTCTTTCAACACAAGTTTTATCTCTCAAACTCACTTGAACAGATGAATCTAAGTCTCTTAACTAAGTTGATAATAATATACTAAGTTGATGAACACAGAAAAATAGTTTTCAAGATACTTGTATATATTACTTCTCAACTTGGTGTTACAAGACTCTTACAAGTATTTACTCACTTACTTGAAGAGTTATAATGAGAAACTATATATACTACTATCTACAGCCGGTTATACTTGAAAAACCAGCTGGAAATTACAACTAGACAAATACTACACTGCTAGAAGTAAGGTCTCTAAGATAAACTAATATAGGTAGTCATGACAAATCCATGACTTACCTTTTGTTACTAACTAAAGTTGGTAACTATACTAACTGATAAAGGTAAACAGTGGATTAAAGTATGGTCAACTTCACGGGCGTGGGAAATCACCATGCAGTATATTAGAGTTGGCAGCAAGTGCCAGTCAAACCATACTTATGTCCACTGGTCCATAGTTGATTCTTCCGAAGCTTAAATGTTTTCGGAAGAGTGAGTTCTTACGAAGACATTCATATCTCAGAAGAATTAACTTCTTCCGAGACTTCTGCAAGTCTTTATGACATCATTATTCAAAAGACTTTGTCTCTGATCTTCTAAGTGTTTGTAATTCGGAAGGAAAACTACTTGGTCTTCGAAAGACTGAGTTTTACCTTCGGAAGTTCTTCATATGCTTCGAAGATCTTCAACTTACCTTCGGAAGAGCAGTTTTTACCTTCCGGAAGACTTCTTCAGTTGTACTTCAAAAAGTCTTCTAAGTGTTGTTTTGGTTGCACCAGCCTCATATTGTTCACATATGATCCAACAGTTGACTTTTATTATGCGTGTTAGGTAAATCCAAGCTTGGTTGAGTTGAGTTGCTTTCAAAATGTTTTCTATGAATTTCAATGTTGAACAATGTTTGATTGTTAACGCAACGATTTGGCTAATTATGACTTGGTTGTAATCAAATGTTTATGTTTCTGTCTTAATTATTATTATAAAAATTTCAGTTTAAAAATTATGATTTTATTCATGAAACCAACTATGAGCTTGCCAGGAAATTGGGCCTTACAAGTTGGTATCAATGCCATAGTTTAAGAGATTCGGGCATCTCCTGACATCTAGAATTAAACTGTAATTGGGACTCAATATGATGGATGCAAGTACAGGTTGCTTGATGCCAAGTATGTGTATGCTTATGCTTAATTATGTTATTCTTGTGCTATGAATGTTTGTATGCTTTCTATGTATGTGCCTATGTTTTATGTGCCTTATCTGTGTGACCTCTAGATGTAAGATATAGACGCAATACTATGCATGATAGGGAATGTTTAGAACATGAATGTAAACTAAGTAGCTAATCAAAACTGGCCACTATAATTAGGAACTTCATATGCTCATCATGATCTGATCTATTACCTTGATTGATGGTGTTGTTGTTTAGTGTCTTGTATAATGGCTGGTAGGAAGGGTGTTAGGGGTGGTTTGCGTGGTGGTCTTGGTGCTAACCCACCAACAATTACACGTAGGACTAGGGTATTGACTTGAGAGAACCCCGAGGTTAGGAATGATAGAAGCAATGAGGAGTAAGGATTCACTTTGGGATCCGTTGTTCGCTAAGCATTAGTCAAAATGGTTTATCAAGTTCTCCATGCCCTGAATGCCTTCAATTCTAGTTGAGGAATTCAAGAATATGTTTATGGAGGAATTCAAGGTTGGTGGATCCAAAAGAGGTCACCAATGTAGAGGGCAGTGATGGGGATGAGTCAGACAAAGAGCCTACTAAATAATGCACCTACCGAACCTTCAAAGGATGTAACCCTTCATCATTAGATAGGAAAAAGGACACAATTTCCACTTATCATTGGATCGCTAAAACGGTGGCTATTAGCAACATCAACGAGTGCCAGGCTGATCAGGCAGTCAAGTTTTGGCTCACTCGTTTGTATTAAAGGCCCTCTACCGGTGGACTACCATGAAATAAAAAAAGAATGATATGAAGAAGATGGTTTGGGAAGACTTGAAGCAATTGGTGATCAAGAAGTTTTGCCCATAGAATAAGATCGGCAAGGTAGAGATCGGGTTTCTAGGATTGAAGGTTGGAGGTATGAACCACCAAGAGTATACAACTAAGTTCATTGAGATGGCCCAACTGATGCCACACTTGGGTGGTACCAAGGAAAGGAGGATCAAATTCTACATACATGGGTTTCCACCAAAACTACTCACACACGTGAAAGCCCATAACATATTTTCCATGGGATCGTGTATGATGATGTGATGGAAGAAGAGGTTGTGATCGGTGAACAGAAAAGAAAATGGGCTGGAGTTCCGAAAAAGTTTGTGAAAGCAAAGGTGGGTTAACAAGAGAAGAGAGTTAAGGTTGAGGAGGGAGATGCCTGTAAAAAGTGTCATCGCTCACATTCCGGAGAATGTAGGATGGGCACCAATCTGTGTTTCCGGTGCAGACAATCTGGGCATTACTCACGCGATTGTCCAAGGAGACAAAGGTGCTATAACTATGCGGTTATGATCATGAGGGGTGTGTGCAAGAAACCAGAGTATGGGGGTGTTGGTTCGAGCCAAAGTAATGACAAGAGGATGATCGTGAAACCCAAGGCTAAGATGACAACCTACACCATGATACGAGACGAGGCAAGTACTGACCCAAATGTTGTCTCAGGGACGTTCCCGATCAATAACGTATTTTCCAATATGGTGTTTGACTCATGCGTTAGTTCAAGATTTATATCCTCTGCTCTTTGTGCCTTGTTGAAAAGTAGAGCTAACGGAATAAATGGTGCCTTTAAAGTAGAAAATGTCATAGGAAGATCTGCTAGAGTGACTGAGATAATCAATGACTATTGTATAGAGCTTGAGAGTAATAGATGTCCTATTAAGTTGTTTATCATGGCCTTAGGTGGTTTTGATGTTATGTTAGGAATGGATTGGTTGGCCTCCCACAAAGCTAATATTGTATGTCGACGAAAGATTATCCATTTAATCACTCCCGATGATAGCCTTATCTCAGTCTTAGGTGATAAGAATACTTGTATACTGAATATTATAACCACGATAAAGGTCGATAAATTTATGACGCGTGTTTATGATGCTTACGTGGCATACATCAAGGATGACAGTGTTACAGCACCCAGACTTAAGGACGTCCCTATGGTATGCTCGTTTCCTAATGTGTTTCCTAAAGATTTCATGGAAGTACCAATTGATCAAGAGATAGAATTTCAGATGAACTTAGTACCTGGAGTCAAGTCCCTAGCAAAAGAATCTTATCGACTAGCTTCGTCTAAACTAAAAGAGCTAATGACTCAGCTGCAAGATTTACTCAATAAGGGTTTCCTTAGACCAACTTTCTCACCTTAGGGTGCACCGATGTTGTTTGTGTAGAAGAAAGATGAAAGCATGTGTATGTGCATCGACTACCGAGAACTAAGCAAGTTCATAATGAAGAACAAGTACCCTCTTCCAAGTATTGATGACTTGTTTGACCAACTGCAAGTTGCAAGTTGGTTCTCGCGATTGACACAAGGTCTTGGTACCACCAGTTGAAGGTAAAACAACAAGACATACCGAGTACAGCGTTTAGAACATGTTATGGACATCACAAATTCCTGGTGATGTCATTCGGTTTGACAAATGAATTTATGGACTTGATGAATTGAGTTTTTTGCCCGATGTAGGAAAAATCATTGATCGTTTTCATTGAATACATCCTTATCTACTCAAAGAATGAAGGCGATAATGCATGCCATATTCGGGAGGTATTGGAGAATCTAAGACAAGAGAAGTTATATGCCAAATTTTCTAAGTGCGCCTTCTAGTTATGAGAAGTGCAATTTTCGTGTCACGTCATCAACTTTGATGGAATTCTAGTAGACCCGGCAATGATAGAAGTAGTAACTCAATGGAACTTCCTAAAGACACCCTCGAAAATTCGAAGCTTCCTTGGATTGGTATGGTATTATAAAGGTTCATTCAATACATTTCAAAGATTGCATCACCGTTTACTAAATTAACACGAAAAGAGGTGAAATTCAATTGGGGAGAGGCTCAAGAGAATGCATTCCAAGAACATAAAAAGAGGTTGACTCAAGCCCCTATTCTAACGTTGCCCGAGGGGAATGAAGACATCATGTTTTACTCTGATGACTCGTATCTAGGGCTAGGATGTATTTTAATGCAACGAGGGAAAGTGATAGCATATGCCTCTCGGAAGTTAGAGACTCACTAGGTCAACTACCCCACCACGATTTTGAACTAGCTGTGGTTGTGTTTGCGCTCAAAATATGGAGGAACTATTTATGTGCAATCAAATATACAATCTTCACGGATCATAAGAGTTTAAAATATTTTTTCGAGCAGAAGGATTTAAACATGAGACAATGACGATGGTTGGAGCTACTAATGGACTATGATTGCAAAATCCATTATCACCCAAACAAGGCTAATGTGGTAGCCTATGCCTTAAGTCGTAAAGAAAGGCATGAACCCATTCGGATGTAATCTTATCAGATAATAGTGACGCCGGGTATTATGCGACAGATACATAGCGCTTAAGAGAAAGCATTATAGGACTTGCGTATTGTTGCAGAAGGAATGAAAGGGCAAGTACTAATTTGGAAGAGAACATGTATGGTGTCAAAACCAAGATGGGACGATTGTGGATTACTCATTACGGGGATCTAAGGAAGAAAATACTCGAGGAAACCCATAATACTAGATACACGATTCACCCGGGTACTACTAAGATGTATTAAGATCTGAAAAATAATTATTGGTGGCTAGGAATGAAGAATGATGTAGTCCCATATGTAAGCAAGTGTCTAACGTTCCTACTAGTAAAGGTCGAATATGAAAAGCCATACGGGACAATCCAACCTTTGGATATACACGAGTTGAAATGGAAAAACGTCACGAAGGATTTCATAACCAAGTTGCCATGCATATCCAAGGGTTACGAAGCGATTTGAGTGATTGTGGACCGGCTAACCAAGAGTGCACATTTTCTACCCATACGGGAAATGTTTATGTTGGATAGGTTAGCTGAATTGTTCATCAAGTAAATAATAGTCCGACATGGGGTACCTGTCTTTATAATCTCAGATAGAGATACGTGATTCACGTCAAAATTTTAAAAGAGATTTCATGATGCAATGGGAAGTAGATTGCACATTAGTAATGCCTACCACCCACAGACTAATGAACAATCCGAGAGGATATACAGACACTAGAGACATGTTGCGTGTTTGTGTCATTGATTTTTGTGGGAATTGGGACGACCATTTGTCACTTGGTCTTAGTTCTCATATAACAATAGTTACCATGCAAATATTGGAATGCCTTTTACGAGATGTTGTATGGAAGATGGTATAGGACACTCATATGTTGGGGGGACATCTGCGAAAAGAAATTAGAAGGTTTGGAAGTAGTAGAAGCCAAAACTGAAAAGCTTGTGAAGATCAAGGCTTTTATGAAAGCGTCCAATGATAAATAAAAGTCTTATGTAGACAAACGACACAGACTGATTGATTTCATTGTTGGTGACACGTTATGCTGAAGGTGTCATCATGGAAGGGAATCATACTTTTTCGAAAGTAGGGAAAATTAAGTCCCCAATACATAGGACCTTTCAAGGTCGAAGCTAGGGTTGGGTTAGTAGCTTATATGCTAGAATTAGTAGCCAAGCTCAGTGGACTTCACCCTACTTTCCATGTGTCGCATCTACGTAAATTCCTAGTAGAAGAGGGTGCTCATGTACCGCTAGGAGATATCGAGCTAGATGACAAATTGATTTATATGATGGAAGCAGACGCCATACTAGAAACCAAAGAAAAGAGGTTAGGAAGCAAGAAGTGAAGTTAATTAAGGTTCAATGGGAGCATTGTAAAGGATCTAAAGCGACATGGGAAACCGAAGAGGAATTGAAATGGGGGAATTCTATCCTTGATTATTCGACTAGTGATAGGTTTCGACGATGAAACCTGAATAAAGGGGACAGAATTGTAACACCCCAAATTTTAACCTTCTTTAGTTAGAATAAAAGGAAGGATCTCGAGTTTGCAATTTACATTAGTATAGGGGCTAAAATGGGGCACTTGGAAACCCATCCTTCGCACCCTATATAAAGTGATAGGACCGCCCCATGCAAGGGCATTTTAGCATTCAAGAGTTGGCTGCTACAGAGAGAAAGTGGTGTTCTAGAGAGATAAAGTTCAAGAAAACTCATCAAGGTATCAACTTTCTCAAAGGTTGATAGATCTAGGCAACATCTATGATGTTTTAGTGTTTTATCTTCTTTTACATGGTTAAAGTTAACATCTTTACATCTGTATGAATGTAGATCTCGGGTTTTAGCTTCATGATTCTATGGTTCCCGCCTTAGCGTGAAAGGTAAGTTCCAGATCCCCAATTTTATGCTTTTTACTGGTTTTGGTGCTGATGTGCATGATTAAAAATATTTTGAGTATAGATCTAATGATTTTATATGTAAAGTTACAACCTTTAGGTCTCGGGTTCAAGTTTCATTAACTTTATGATATATGATTAAATAAAAAGCCTATGCATGAACTCTAGATTACATGTTAAAATCACAACTGTTTTCAAAGTAAGAAAAGGTAATAATTAGACTGAACCCCGTTTTCAACTGAAAATGAAACCCTAAAATATCCATATTTGTATATGTGAATGAGTGGAATGTTACCCACATTTGTCCTCCTCAATCACATTGGTAACTTAATAGGTCTAAGGGTAACTACTGTGGATGGTACGACTATTACCCGCATTTGTCCTCCTAAGCCACATTAAATGATGCGGATAGGATGACTGTTACCCACATTTGTTTTCCTCAGCCGTAGTAGTACCTTTGCTAGAAATGATCTATTAGTCTCTTGTACATAATATCAAAGACTAATATATGAGTTATAAATGATATTTGAGATTGAGTTTTTTATGCCTAATGTAAGTAACCGATAATGAGTCCCTAAAAATAAGACAAATTATTGAAGAGTAAACTCAATCATAAATACACATACAAAATAAGAGTTTTTGCTAGAAAATTTGATGGTAACTAAATTTCAATATCAAATAAGATACCTAAATGGTGTTATTATTTAAGTAACTGATAATCACTCTCTAATAAATAAGTTATATATTGGAAAATTAGTTTTTAATATTAATCAATGACTGAAATTAGTATGTAATGATTTTTGCATTGAAAAATAACTAATAACAGATTTATAGTCTCTAATTATTTGATGTGAATTATATTGTCTAAAGAAATGCATTGAACACTAAAAATCATTCTTAAACATATTATAATTGTTGTTTATTTGAAACTGATATTCAGTCTCTAAACAAGTTTGTAGATGTAATAATTAGAGACTAATATTTATCTCTAATTGGAGACTAATATTGGAGACTATATTAGAGACTACAAATTAGTTATACGGTATTCGCATTGTAAATTGATCGGTAATTGACTTTCAGCGTGTAATGACTTTCGTATAGGAAAAATGATTAAGGATTGATTTATAGTCTCTAATAATATGATACAACTTATATAATTTTACATAAGGTATCGAATATTAAAATTCAGTCATAAACATGTTATGAGTATTCTTATTTAAAATAAATATTTAGTCTTTATAAAATTATGTAAATGTAATAAATAAGAATTGATATTCAGACACTAAGAAACAAAACACATTTTAGTATTATAAAATATAGTATAGATTATAAATAAGTTACTAACATTCCTAAAGCAAATCGAAGCAGAGGCTAACTTTCAATTTGGAAAGATTTTTGTGTAAAAAACTAATTAATGATCGATTAATATTCTTTAGTAATATGACCTAAATTATACAATTATAAAAGGGTATCAAACTTAAAATCAATCTATAAAGTTCAAGTACTTTAATACAAAAAGATGATAAACTAATAGAAGACTATTTGTGAAACATGTAAGTTGATATTAGTTAGTAACACAAAAAAATTCAAAATACACATTTCAAAACAATAGTTTATTCAAATAGTATATGCTTGAATACAAGTTTAACATAATACATAATATTCCAAAGTAAAATTCAACAAAATAACAGAAAAATAAGTTCAAAGTTAAACAAATACAAAAAACACTTGTTATTATCCAAACCAACTTGCAACAACATCATATTAACAATCTTTTTATGCCCAACTAACATAAGACTCCATAATAAGTTCTTTTGAAATTCAGCCAAATCATGAATCTAAAAATATATTATAATCGGGTTAGCCAAATTATTATATATAAAGGTTAAAAGTTTAAATATTCACCAAAAATTATATAGATTTTACCTATCGTGCATAGCAGGTCACGGATCGGGTCGGGTAGGGTAGGGTGCCATGTTAGGACTGGTTCGGGTCAGGACCTGTCGATTTAAAAAACCGATTATGATGGCTTAAGGTCGAGTCAGGTAGGGTTGATTATTTAAATCGTAGACAATAAGTTTAAAAATCAACAACACCCTAAATATAATCAAATTGCAATACTCAAATACACCCTACCCTGTTTGAAGTGTATCACAAGTTGCATTTGAATGCTAAAAAAGAAGGTTGGCTAAACGATGATGCACACGTTCAATAACTCTCTAGGATCATGTCAACTTGATTATATTTTTAAAATTTTAATTGTTTTTCTATACCTTTAATTTTGCTAGGAGAATATTATTCGTCATATAGAGCATGCAGTGGTGAAGCAAACTTCATATGATGCAACTATATTGACTACTGTGCACCACATGCTAGAAAAAAAGGCGATTCAAAGCACGTGTGCCAAGGAGAAAATAAGAAAATCTATATGGATGGTAGGCTACATGGATGGTAGGCTACATGGATGGTAGGCGTTGGACCAATGCTTAGAAAAAAAGATTTATGGATGACATCAGAAGCTCAATACTATCAATAACCTTCAAGCGAGGCTAAAACTCTTCAAAATCAAGTTGCTTCACTCAAAGAAGGATTGAAACAAAGCAATAAAAAGTATGAAAAATTGTTGATATTCATGAGATTAAAGTTTATAAATTTTTAGGGTGTAGCATCTATAGCTGCAAGTAGTGGAGCAACTAGTTCAGAGGAGCAACACAATGACGATGTTCATGGCAGTGATTTAGTATGTTCTCTAAGACATATTTTTATGATTTTCATTTTGTGATATTTTAATCGACTGAGTAGCATTATTTATTTATATGACAGTTTGATTTAGTATGTTAGCTAAAACATATTTGGGACTGATTTTAAAAACTAATCTTTCGACTATATATATATAGTAAAAACCAAAAAATTACTTATAAGCTACTGTTTATTAATAGTAAAAAACATATTCAGGACTGAAATTTTTGTTAAAACATACAGATGCTTAGTATTTGATACATACATTTTGATAGGAATTAATATGACTTCTAAGATTAAATTTTAATCCAAAATAAACAAATTAAATACTAAAATGGTATGTTATCAAGTACTAACTATTAGTCTCTACAGAATATAGTAGAGAGGTGGTATCAAGGACTAAATCATGGTCTATAAAACGTCTTATAATGACTGAATTGTAATGAAATCCGAATCTAGTTAAACATATCTAGGACAAAATCGATGAGGTTTAAAAACTGATTTTCAGTCTCCAAAAGACTATCACCAAAAATTTATTTTTCATCACATATGAAAGTTCGTAATTGAAATTACTTGAAACAGAGTGATAAATTAAGGGCTAAATTTATATGTCTTGGAGACTGAATGTTAATTCTTGTTGGTGGCATACAATTAAGAATGAAATTTAGTGACTAATTCAAGTATTTAGGACTAGATACTTAGAACTGACTCATGACTAATAAAATCAATCCTTAATATCCATTAGAGACTAATTTTGAAGTATTCAAGACTAATTTTTTAGACTCAAATACTCCTCTATTTCTAGTGCCTTTTCATACATTATCTTTAAGAAAATGATGTGTAATTTCAATATGTTTTGTTCTATAAATGCAAAACTAGATTCATAATTAATTCTAATTTACTTTTATCATCATAAAATATAGTTATATTAAATTTACCTTAATATTAACCCAAGAAGAAATGAACAGTTAAAATATAAGTTTTTTAATCGTCACCCTTGGTTTTTTCTAAAACCACCTATGCCACTCTTTCTCTCTATCATACTCTCTATCATCATTGTGAACCCATCGCCCCCCTCTCTCCTCTTGTAACGATGACCCCATCAACGCCATTGGTGGTCGACCACCTTCCGCCATACGACGAGTGTTGCCACGATGTTAGATATGGGTGTATGAGCCCCGGTTACCATTTTTCCTCCATGCTCTGGCGCTTATTATGGGGTTTCGGTTTTGGTGAGAATGGTTTATGTATGCGTCAGCGGCCGCGGTTTATTAGGACAGGTGGTTGTAAGCGTCGCTGATGCTATCTTTTAAGGTTGTCATTGCCCTATGTTGTTCGACCCTACCATGGTGCAATCTTCTATTTAGGTTTCTTGGTTTTGGTGATAACGGTTATGGCTTTACCTACCACCATGGTCTAACTCCTGTTGGTTCCTCGCTGTCGATGTGATGTTGGAGGTTGAGATACGCACGGTATACACGGTGGTTGGGTGGGTAGGATCTATGGTCACTTGATCATACTCCCTATGTTGGCAACGGTGGCTTTAGTGATTGAGGTGATGCGTCCTCCGCCGCCTCCATGGACTTGAGGTAGGCCCGACCATCAGCTTAAGGGTGGCGGCGATAGTTGTCTGACGACTTTTACGCTTTTGATGAAGGCTACATGTTGTCTATGATGATGCCAATGACTTCATAGGTGACTTTTTGTTACCCTGATGGCTCTGATATTGTTCACAGTTGGAATTGATGAAAGCCTCATGGTGTCGATGATGATGAGGACCATCTCATCTAAGACTTCTTGTAGATACCGATTTAGATTTTAAATTGCGTTCTTGGTGTGTATGATGATGAGAAACACCTCATCTAAGACCACTTGTTGGCTTCATGTTTATAGCTAGTTTTATCATTTGCTTATCAGCCTTTGTTGGTATGTTTTGTCATTGCTACGGAAGTTGATAATGAAGGGACGTTCCTCATTTGAGACTAATGATATGCTTCCGTATGATATGTCGCTTCCGTGTTTGGTTTGGCGATAGGTTGTCTTAGTTTGTTCATCACGTGCGCAACGCGTGCGTGGGGAAAAAAACTAGTCGCTTAAGAAGGAGTGTTTGCTTCATCCATAACACTTGTGAACATGTTCTATTGTCTCCTTCGGTTGTCGAAAGTGTGTAGGATGCTTGTTTCTTTTAGAACCAAGATGCTAGCGCTAATCTTATGAAAATGCAAACATTACTAGTGCTCTTTTGATCTATCATGTATCTTCCAAGATTCGAATTCAAACTGCACATTATATTAACACCTTCAATATTTGGATACCAAAAACTAATATATGCTGTTCTTTAAATGAGATTAGATTACTGTTTAAGTGTTACTTGTTCATCAAAGATCAAAGTTAAAAAGCTTACATTATACTTAATCGTTTTTTCTAACTCTAAGAACTAAAAGCTTTTGAATTTATTGTTGTTAGTCTTAAACCCGGATAAAAAAGAAAAGTTTATATAACTAAAATACATAAAATTAGTTTGATTCAAAATCGTTGAATACTACAACGAAAAGTTTAATTTTTTAGAAGTTGTTTTTAAGTTGGTCTCTTAGGTTGAAAAAAAATAATAAAAAAAAAACCTGCATCATCCGTTCAAAATGTACAACTATAATATCTAGTAATTGAAAAAAATAATATTCTTCTTTTTGAAAAGTTTCTTTATATATTTGCGTTTAACATGTTATCAACCACTATAAAATAATAATATTATTAATCACAAGTTATAACTTACAAAATCTGTCTACAATAAAATATATTTTAGTTTTCGGTTTTATAATTCTCGGAGCAAGTATTCTTAGCCATTGATTACAAGTGTCTTGTTAAGTGATCTTTTTAATCTAGTATTATATTTCTATTTAAATTGGTTTTGTTACTCGACTAGTCTAGTAAAATTGCATGCTGAAAAAGTAGCATCTCATACCTTAGAATAATTAACTTAGATGTTTCCATCGCCTGAAAAATATGTTTTTTCTGTTAGGGCAAGATGTCTCTACAATTTGATTGTTGAAATGTATGTTAACTTTGAAATTGCATTGCAAAAATGGTAATTTTGAGCTATAGTGAGTTGTTATTATTATTATTTATTTATTAAAGTGGCTATTTAGTTCGAGATCTTTTGGAAGTCCGTAAAATATTAAATGGAAATCCGGTCAAGAAAACAATGGTGCATGCGATAATCCTTGTATCTTGTATGTGTTTATGCGTAGGAATGGAGTTGTTTTCTTGAATAAAAGACGTATCATTAGGCTGAATGATTGAAGATTCCAAAGTTTTAGGATTTCTTTGGATTAAACATCAGTGAATTTGGCTTCTCTTACATGCATGGGACGATTGGTAAATTTTAACTTTTGATCTTCTTTGTAAGACTTTTGATAATTAGTTCAATTCTAGTTCTTGCTTCTTGTTAATTTGAGGTTTTAATATGAGCACCGATCAAAAACAAATCAAGTTGTATCTTTGATATTAATATCTTTACTATAATAAAAAAAATTAACAAGGAAAATGCGTGGTAACATAATATTTCTTCTTACCAAGTTTTTCTTACTTCTCTATTTTATTAAATAATCGCATTAATTACTAAAATATTATTTAATTATTTTTTAAATTAAAAATAATTTTTTAATAAATTCAGAAAAAAATATTTTTATTAATGTTATTCCTAACTAAACAAATTTTTATAAAATAAAAAAATCTTCAAACACATCAAACTTTTTTAAAAATAAAATATATTTTGAATTGGTGTTTTTAAAAATTAAACTTTTTATAAACCAAAAATAATTAAAAACTGAGAGTTATGATAAAAAAGTTTTTAAAAATGAAATTGATTTTTTAAAACGTTTGTTTTCAAATAAAAATTATATTATATTTTTAACAAGAAAGATTTCAATCATATTTTATTTTAAGATATTATTTTATAATTAATAAATTTTATTATTACTAAAGCTTGTTGCAACTTATAAATGATTAAGATTATCCAATAATCCACTTTGCAAGAAAATTCTGAAATGGGTTTAATTTTTTGGGAATGAAATTAATGTATGGCGATTTTGAGCCCTAGTTAAAAATACATATTTCAAACCTGCAATTTTATTGGTCAAGTAGGCCAGCGATCTAGTGTTTTGGATAGTTCTAAGAGTATACAGATTATAGAATTGCTTCTAAACTAAGGAACCATAATCCGATCAACAAAACTTTAATTGCGTTCAAAGTGTTTGACGGAATGGTCAAAGTTGATGAATTAATGCATTCTTTAAATAATTCATTTTAGGTATAGATATAAGCTTAGGGCTGTCCACTAGTTAGTATTTGAAAAATTGATCTAATAATCAATTCAGTGAAACTCTTTCCAGGAAACCTCGTGTTAGGGCTCGATGTTGATCGTATGAGAAATGTGTAATGTTTGGTTTAGAATAAAATTGATGGCACATTTTTAAATAAAAAGAAAAAGAACTAGCAATAATATTCGGAATTTTATTAAATGAGAAAAATTAAGCGCGTCATTTCATATAAAAACCATACTGTAGAGTGATTTTGATAACTTATATGTTTATGCTTTGTAGATAATATACGTTGAAAAATTTCATAAAAGTGATTAAAAACATTTGAAAATTTTCATAAAAGTGATTAAAAACATATTCATCTTTTAAGTAAAATTAAAGTTGAGTTGAGAAAAACTTTTAAGTGTGATCAGTTTTAAAAACTAAGAAGTTGATAAATGTATATTTGAGTTTAATTAGGGTTGAGAGGAATATATAGTAATTGTTCAAAAATTTTAAACCTTTGTGGCCGAAAATTAGAAAAATATTTTGGAAAATTTATTATATAAATTTAAACAGAAAAAGGAAAAAACTTTGTGGCCAGATATCATATAACAACACTTTTGTTGTAAATTTAAAACATTAAAAAGTATACTCTTCATAGTGTAACATTAATTTAGATCGATAAACCGTTATATTTTAATAAAAGAGTAACTAATAGATACGTGAAAAAATCAAATTTTTTTCAATCAAAATTTTGTCGTATCTCTCTTCTATAAGATAGTTGTAATAATTATTAACAATATTATTTAATTTTTTAGATTAAAAAGTAATTTTATAATAAATTAAGAAAAAGATCTTTTTCTTAATATTATTGTAAAAAAAATCTTTTATTATAAAATAAGAATTTTTCTAAAACATTAAAATTTTTTAAAAATACGCAATTTTTTAAAATTAGTGTTTTTAAAAAGTAAAATTTTCATAAATCAAAAAACAATTAAAATCAGAAATTATAGTAAAAAAAATTTAGAAATGATATTTTTTACAAAAGCTTGTTTTGAAACAAAATGTTTAATTTTTTTTAAGAAACACATAAAAGGTTTAAAAACAAAACTTTAAAAAGTTGATATAATTGTTTTTACGTATATTTATAACTCATACGTCACTTTAATCATACATTATTTTAAAATATGATTTTATAATTAATCAATTTTCATCCTGTAAATTTTCATCCTAGTTAAAACATTAAACTATTTATTATCATGCGTATTTCATCCTATTTATTCATTTTTATCTTACAATATATCTAATAAATTATAATAATATATGTAATATATTATAATTAACTTGTGTAATACGCGAGTTATTATAGCTAGTGTATATATATTAACAACATGCTAATCGAAATTGTTGAAATTGTTATTTGTCTTGAATCTTGTTGTGAATGGAGTAGTTGATAGTGGGGGCTCTACAAATAAATTAAAGGTGAGTATGCAGTGTTTCAAAACAATACCGCACATCTAATTTGCACTTTAAAATGACAATATACCGTTTACGTAATTGTATACTTTTGTGCCGATTAGACTATACAATATCCAAATCATGTTTGGTTAATCTTTTGTGCCTAGACTTGTTGCCTTGAATTTTGTTCATACATGATATACTTTTTTATAATGATTATAAATCTCAGAAACTTGTAAAAGTCATTCGGCACTAGTGGACCGGACGCATCATATGTCTAGAATTAATGGTTTTTACTAGGATGCACGTGATGTCGTGTTATATGATATTTTTATATCTTTTAATGCTAACGTGAACAAATGAGTGATGATGTGGATGTAAAAAATAATTGATTAAAACCTTATTCTACCCGAATGATTGACATTAATAGTTAACGTTGATTTAATAACCTAAGTACGGTGGACGATTCATACAAGCCATTGGATTTCTGTGTATTAGTTTTTAATTTTTATTTATTTGGGCGTCATAATTTACGTCATTTCTTAATCATATTAGATTACATAATTGTATTCAATCACAAGCTCCAACTTCTTTTGCTTTTTAACTTATAGCAGTAAACAATGATCGTGTTTGTGTATATATGTATATACTAGGTTACAATCCCGTAATATACGGGCTAAATAAATTTACTGTTACATGATTAATAATATAAAAAGTTATATATTAAATATTCTGTATTATACAGACTAAATAAACCCATGTATTACACTTTTGAAAATTTGAAATTAACATATTTGAAATTTTAATTATAAATAGTTATTAATTAATAAATAGCTAGTATAACATTCATAATTAATAGGAGAGAAAAACGAGAAACCAATTATTAGATGGATTAGAATGGTGACAAGTGTCCGGATTTATTTTTATTTATTTATTAGTATTGAGATTGTTTATTAGTATTGAGATACATATATACATATATAGGGTTGGGTTCAAATGAAAATAAAAAAAAAATATAAACCAATAAAACAAAAATTTTACCTTTGTTTATGAAAATCAATTACTCATATTTTTTTGAATGAAATAATAGATTATTGTAATTTTATTGTAACACGTGTTACAAAAAGTAAAACGAATATGAAACATTGATTTTCAGAAATCAAATGTGAAGATTTGATTTATTGATTTATATAATTTATTTTGATTTTTATTTGAACCCAACCCTATATATATATATACACACATATATGTGAATAAATAAAGTTGATCAGTAGTGGCTTTTGTTTCGTTTGTGGTTTGATCACATATTTGTTATGTTTATGCACGTTGGTCCTAATTAGCTATCATATATATGCATGTTGTGAGTCTTTTGGAGACTAAGATGTTGACAGTGGAGCGCGGAGGTGGTAACCGCTTCGGCTTGGCCGTCACTTCCTCTCGCCAGTCATTTGTCTTTTTTAAACCGTATGCAAAGGATGGTTTTCTTGATAGGGTTTATGAGGTGTGTGTGGGGTTTGTAATCCACGGCTGAAGGGGCTATAGGGTTAACAATGGGACATCACGATGACCTACGTCGCTAGCCTTTGGTTTCCCGTTACACAGAAGCGATGATGGCGGTGGCCGTCCGGCAGGTCCCAACAGTCCGGTTGTCTCTTTGATTCATGTTTGCTAACGGTACTCCGACAGATACTAATTTGGTGAGTCTTTGGTGAGCTACCGATGAGAGTTGTGATTGTCAATGCCCATCGGCCACAGTGATGATTGATGCCCCCTTGGAGACAGTCGCCGCTCATCCTCCTGTTTCTAGTTGAGATAGATAAGGGGGGTCGTTTTCTCATCGATGAGGGTGTTGATGGTGATGGTTTGACAACCACTGGGGCCTTTCCTTATCTGTCTCTCTCTGGTTCCCTTTTTTTTAGCTGATTGAAGCATTAGGTTTTTAGATCCAACCTATTTTGGGATTTCTTGAATGAATGTGTTGAGTCTAGTCCTGATAGGTCTAGATACATTGTATAGGCTTAGAACTTTAATCAATATTTTGTAATAAACTTTTGTAAATCATTATCTTAATGTATGCTTTATATGTATAGGTTAACCCATAACTATGTTGATTTATATGTGTGATTGCAAGTTTAACAGTATACTTAGTCAATTTCACAAAATTGACTAAGTGTAAGAAACATATACGGATGAACATTTTTGTTCTTCCGTAGATAATCTTCCGAAACAAAGTAAAGTGCATCCGGGGATCTTCTGTGGAAGAACAACTTGTTGCGGATGAAGTCTACCAAGTGAAGACTCCTACGGAAGGCATAACTCCTACGGAAGACTAATGATATACGGAAGACCAAGACTTGCATGTACTTCACCAAGTACTTCAAGTCAACAAGTTAAACACTGAGTGATGTCATAAAGTCAACTCCTACGGACGGCTGTAACTCAGTCAGAGATTGTGTCACATCATAACATTCTCTGAGTAACTTTTACCACATAAGAAAGTTACTATTTCCAAGAAATTCACTGTTAACCTAAAAGTAAATTCCTGAGCCTATAAATACAAGGCATAGGCTCACACTTAGGGGGACGGCTGAATACCTAACAATACATCAATCAATCACCGCAACATCATTTACACCAAAATCATCAGTAGAAACATAGCAACCGCGATCATCATCAATTATTATTTGTTCTTCTGTAATCATTAATCTGTTTTTAATGAAATACTTTTGAATCAAATCGTATTTGTTCATTCATTGCACTTAATTGTTCTGTTCTTTATTATTACTTATTACTGCAATTGTTATTTCGTATTCAATCAATCAAACAACGAATAGTGATAATTCCGCGATCATTGTTCGAACTAAGTCTAACCTGATAATTTCTGATTGCGATCCTTGGATTCACAGGTGGTATCAGAGCCTCGTGCTCATTGATTTAGATCGATTGATCTATCAGTGTTAGATTTGTTTGATTAATTGTTTATATCATTCGATCTATTAGTTTTCTGACCAGATCTATTGGTTTTGAGTAAAATTGCTTTTAAGTGTTCATAACGTCTTGAGAGTTTGTAACCCAGATTCAAGGGTGTTATAGAATGAACTGATCAACATATAAGTTGGGTAGGCATTATACTCAACCTTTTGGTGTAAATCAATTTAAAATACTCAAACTGTGATTTATCGTTCAGCGAGTACTGTTACATTGCTCGGTTAACATTAATCTACATTCTCATTAATTGATACGTAGATCTGTGTTATTGATTGATAATCAACAATTGTTCAGTTCAATTGAACAAAAACATATCAACAAACATTCTTGATTTGATATTAATCTTAATATTCATTAAGAGGATTGACAGATTTGTGACTGCAACATCTTAATTATTCGATAATTAAGAGTTTGTCATTAATTAGTTCATTGCAAAAGGAAGTCTGTTTTAGTTGAAAATTAATACATTAACCAAAATGAGTAATTCTTTTGGTGGATCATCATTCCAACCCCCAAAGTTGGAAACTAAATCGGATTTTAAATCCTAGAAAATCAAATTCAGGAATCATGTGAACTATACTGATTCTGATTTGTGGTTATCAATAACTGAAGGTCCTTATATTCCACCAGCTCTTGGACCGGATTATAAAGACAATAATCAACCCATAAATACTAAAGATCTATCACCTGAGGATGTTAAAAAGGTTAAAGTCGATATTAGAGCACACAGTTTACTCAGTATGGCTTTACCTGAAGATATACTAATCAGGTGTGAGAACTACAAAACGGCAAATTCCTTATGGAAGATTTTGCATACTCTCTGTGAAGGGAGTGATGAAATCAGAAGCATAAGGAAGGATACTCTTCGCTCCCAATATGAAACATTCTATCATATTGAGGGTGAATTAGTTCCTCAACAACTCCACAGGTTTATGCAATTGGTGACCGAGATGAATATCTTGGAATTGAAGTATACCAATGAGGAGTTAAACCAAAAGATGCTCCATACTTTGCCTGAAAGTTGGAAGCAGACTGTATCCATGTTCAAGAATACTCTTGATCTCAAAACCATTGGTTTAGATACATTGGTAGCTAAGGTAGAAGCTCTTGAAATGGATGAAAAATCAAGAAACAAGAGTGTGAAATCACATGTGACTCCTTATCAATTTAAAGAAACTAAAAGTGCTGGAAGTGTTTTTATTTCTAACCATGATGATGACAGCACTTGTAGTTTGAGTGAAGATGAGGAAGAAGTTGATTTCTATGCCTCAAAGCCTTCAAGATCAACCTCTCAAAGTAAGTCAGCAAAGGAAAAAGGAAGATCTGATGAAAGAAAGGATTCATCTGCATCATCAGCAAAGACTTCCTCCAACAACAACAATCAAGCAGAGCCCATCACTGTGATTCTGGACTCTGAAGAACAAAAAGCAGCATTTGCAGCCTTCAGTTCAAGCTTCCAAGCTTATTTAGGCAGCACTCTAACACCTGCTAACATTTGTCAAGAAGACCTGGAAGAACTTCATCCAGATGAAGTAGAAGAAATGGATATCCAGTGGCAAATGGCAATGATTGCATACAGAGCCAAGCAGTATCTGAGGAGAAATAAAAGCTTGGCTACAGCAGGTAGAACAACTAAGATTGGGGTTGATAAGTTAAAGGTGAGATGTTTCAAATGCAATCTTTATGGGCATTTCTCAAGAGAGTGCAATCAACAATCAACTTCTGACATGAGGCAAAATCAGCAGCATCAATCTCATCAACATCAATCTAATCAACCATCATCAACTCCAAGATCCTTTAGAGAGCCTCAATTAACTAACTCATCCCCACCAGCCACAAGTTCATCAGCAGGGCCAAGCAATTCCAAAGAAACTGGACTTATAATCTTGCAAGATGGAACATGTGACTGGAGCATGTGTGAGAAGGAGGTGTTGGAAGAAAATCAAGCTCTAATGGCCAACATGGAGAACAAAGTCCCACCTATGGCCAGAGAGGTAAGAGATAGATTGTGTTCATCAATGTGTGTTGAGGAAGTTGAAAGATATAGAGTCCATGCTCAACAACTGGCTAACAAAGTAAAAGAAACAATGGTTTTAAATGAATCTCATGTAAGAGAGCATAAACTATATCAAATCAAAATCAACTTTTTGTAAAAAGATTTAGATAAACTTGTTTCTGAAAATTACAACTTAAAAGCACAAGTTGAGCATTTGACCACTTCCTTAACAAAATCCATGTCTGATCATGCATCAACTGAAGTGAAACTTCAGAAGTTTCAACTGTCATCTCAGCAATATGAGAAATTGTTAAATTCTCATATTGAATCAAAGAACAGGTATGGGTTAGGATTCAATGCTGTTGCACCTCCTCTGAATGATAATTACACACCTTTACCTGAGTCAATGACAAACAGTTTATCAAACCATTTTGTGCAAAGCACTAACTTTGAAACAAAAATTAATCAATTGATAAATGGTAATGATTCTGAGGTGAGTGAAACTGAGTCTTCTGAATCAGAGCAAGTCAAACAAAATGACTCAGAATTTGACTATGACAAATGTGATGACTTCGATGATTCTGATGAACATGTTGAGAAAATTGTGGATGAATTGGGTATTGGTAAGAATATTTCATTTGAACCAATCATTCCTAAAGTTCTTGAAGAAACCAAGCTGTCTTATCCTCCTAAGCAAAGAAAGATGTTGAAAACAATTGCAAGAGGATAACTCAACTGAATGAAGGTCGTCATGAGCTTAACAAACAGCAAAAATCATCAACTGTAGATAGTGTGAAACTCACATCTACGGAAGAAATCAAAATCTCTTCCTCAGAAAAAGCAAAGAAAACACCATCTACAGATCTCCGGAAGAAGAAAAATGCTGATCAATCAACATCCGTAGCAGATCTCCGGAAGCAAAAATCTGTTGAATCCGTAGAAGATCAGCGGAAGCAAAAAGCAACAAACATCAAGAAAGCCAAACAACAAAAGATTATGAATCCTAAGCAACAGAAGTTATCTACTACCAAACAAGAACCCTTTGATATCATGTCAGGGAAAAGCAAGGATTCATCAACTGCCAAGTTTGAAAAAGAATTGGCAGAACAGAAAAGGAAGAAGAAGGTGAGTGTCCATGAAAGTGAGGAAGAATAAGAAAAGTATTATAAATGGTGTGACATGAAAAATCACAACACTGAAGATTGTTACTTCAGCAGCTACTATTCCATTTGCAATATGAACAATCACATGACTTCTGAATGTTACTTCAACAAACACTGTGCAATTAATAAAAATAACCACTATACTCAGGAATGTTATTTTAACAAAAAGAACAAAAGAAAGAGCACAAAGAAGCAACAATCAGAGAAGGCTGAATCAGACTCTCAATCAAGTGATAGTCCAGAAGATTCAAAGCCAAAGAAGCAGCAGCAAAAACAAAAGCTGCCAAAAACAAAGAAGCAACCATGTGCTGATGGTAAGCCTTTGAAGAAAAAAGAAAAACCACCTCATCAACTCAAAACACCTCACAAAAAGGTGCATTTGACAGAGAAGACAACAAATGCTGATGACACTTTCTTTGATCATTTTGAAAAAGGTACTCAAATACCACAATCAAAATCAAAAGATGATGAAACTTTCTTCAATCAGGGATCATCATCAAAATTAAAGCAGAAGCCAAACAAAGAGAAGGTGAAAGAAGAAAGGATTAAGAAACAAGAACAAGGTTGCACAAATTCATCTTCAACAGAGTCATCCTCACCACAAACAAAACATAAAGAATCAATTGAGTCTAAAGTTAACACTGAATCCTCAAGACTCATTCATGAGGGAGTAACAATTTTAGATACTAGTGGTAAACCCAAGTTCATTAAGGCTTGGGTTCCCCATTCTAATTGATTTCTTTATGTATGCAGGAACAAACATGGAGGACTGACAACAAGTGGTATGTTGACATTGATTATTCCAGGCATATGACAGGAAACTGTTCTCTACTCCATGATTTCAAACATAAAAATGCCTCCTATGTGGCATTTGGTGGGGATAAGAGGGAGGTAAAATTGTTGGTGAAGGAATGGTAACTAATGGTGTACTCAAGTTTGAGAAAGTAAATTATTGTGAAAATTTACAATACAATTTACTGAGTGTATCTCAAATTTGTGATCAAAATTATACCACTCTATTTGATAACACTAACTGTTATATTCTTAAGCCAGGTTTTCCCATTCCAGAAGACTGGATCCTTCTTAAAGCATCAAGAAAAGGAAACACATATGTTTTGGATATGAATAATACTACACTCACAAGCAATGAAACATGCCTGCTGTCTAAGTCATCAGAAGATGAATATCAGTTGTGGCATAGAAGGCTTGTTCATTCCAACATGAAGAACATGAACAAATTGGTGAAAAATGACCTAGTCATTGGACTTCCAAAAAGAGAATTTTATTGTTCCAATCATTATTCATCTTGTTATAAAGGAAAACAACATAGAGTGTCACATAAATCCAAAACAATCAACACAAACTTAACACCACTCAAATTGCTTCACATGGATCTATTTGGTCCAACCAATGTGATGAGCATTGGCAAAAGGCAATATTGTTTGGTGATTGTGGATGATTTCACTAGATTCATATGGGTCTTTTTCTTAAAACAAAAGAGCGAAACATCAGAAACATAATGGAGTTTGTCACTAAGAATGAAAATCAACTTGATCTAAAAGTTAAAATTTTCAGGAGTGATAATGGATCTGAATTTGTTAATAATGTTCTAGATTTCTTTTGCAGGAATAAGGGCATAGGAAGGCAATTCAGTGCCCCCAGGACACCACAACAAAATGAAGTTGCTAAAAGAAGAAACAAAACTCTCATTGAAGCTGCAAGAACAATGCTATCTGACGCACAATTGCCAATCACCTTTTGGGCTGAAGCAGTGAACACAGCATGCAATGTTCAAAACAGAACTTTAATTGTCAAAAAACATAACAAAACACCATATGAGCTTTTATTTAAAAGAAAACCTTTTATAGGATATCTTAGAGCTTTTGGATGTCATGTGTCTATTTTAAACACAAAAGAACAATTGGGAAAGTTTTCTGAAAAGGCCTATGATGGTTTCTTTGTTGGGTACTCCTCAACATCTAAATCATATAGAGTTTATATTCCACAGCAAAACATTATGGAAGAAACACCTAATGTTTCATTTGATGAATCCTTATTTCCAAAATCTGTTAAAGGATCATCATGGTTGTTTGATATGGATGCATTAACAAACTCATTTAACTCTGGTTATTTGAATACTGCAGGTTCTATGGATACATGCTATCCATATGTTCCTCCAAACATGAATGAAGTGTCATTACCTGCTGATCCTCCAAGACCATCACAACAATCTTCCAATGTTACTGATCCTGACATTTCATATCATCCAATAACTGCAGTACATGATCAAACAAACAGTTCAACATCTTCAGATAAAAACACAGCATCAGCTACAGTTAACTCTGCATCCGCAGATGTTTTTCATGCATCTGGAAAAATGATGACTACATCCGCAGATGTTCCATCTACACCAGTAGATATCCCATTCTCTGAAGATGCTGCAATACATTCTAAGAAAACCAAGTCAGCAGATAAACAAACAATATCCGTAAATGTTCCTGTAACTCCTGCGGAAGCACGAAACACATCCGTAGATGTTCCTGCGGAAGTTGTTCATAATGCTGCTGATGCACAAACTCATGAGGAGGGATATCATTCAGCTTCAGAGAATCAAAATGATGAATATCTTGACTATCACTCTCCATAAAGGAATATGACTAACTTGGAATCATCTATTCCAGTTGCATCTATTCCAACAACAAGAATTCATAAAAGTCATCCAATAGACAATATTATTGGTAACCTTAATGAAAGAACTACTAGAAGTCAAGGGGGAGCAGCCAACATTTTTCTCTTCACATGTTTTCTTTCACAAGTGGTTCCTCACAACATAATAGCTGCATTGAAGGATAACAGCTGGATTGAAGCTATGCAAGAGGAGCTTCAACAATTCAGAAAGCAGAAAGTCTGGAATCTAGTTGATCTTCCTGAAGGTTGATATCCAATTGGCACAAGATGGCTTTTCAAGAATAAACTAGATGACAGAGGCATTATTGTGAGAAACAAAGCAAGGTTGATAGCACAAGGATATACCCAAGAAGAAGGAATAGATTATGATGAAGTTTTTGCATTAGTTGCAAGGATTGAAGCCATAAAAGTATTTCTAGCCTATGCTTCATATAAGAAGTTCACAGTTTACCAAATGAATGTAAAATGTGCTTTCTTATATGGAAAATTGATGAAGAAGTTTATGTTGCTCAACCTCTAGGATTTGAGGATCCTGATTACCCACACAGGGTATACAAGCTTGACAAAGCTTTGTATGGTCTTCATCAGGCTCCAAGAAAGTGGTATGAAACATTATCATCATTTTTACTCAAGCATGGATATAAAAGGGGAACAATAGATCAAACTCTCTTTCTCAAACAAGAACATCAAGACCTCTTGGTTGTCCAGATTTATGTAGATGAAATTATTTTTGGCACAACAAACAAGAGATTGTGTGAAAGCTTTGAAGGTTTAATGAAATCTGAATTTCAGGTGAGTTCAATGGGAGAATTAACCTTCTTCCTTGGTTTACAAGTTCATCAGAAACCAGATGGCATCTTCATTAAACAAGAGAAGTATATTCATCAAATCTTGAAGAAGTACAATCTTGTTGATACTTCTTCATACAAATCACCAGCATCCACAATAGACAAGATTGTACCTGATCCTACAGGGAAATCAATTGATTAAAGACTGTATAGATCAATGATACGATCTTTAATGTATTTAATTACAAGCAGACCTGACATAATGTTTGCTGTGTGTGTTTGTGCTAGGTACCAATCAGATCCTAAAAGTCACATCTGAATGCTGTTAAGAGGATCTTCAGATATCTTAAAGGGAAGCCAGCTCTTGGACTTTGGTATCCCAAAGATGGAGAATTCAACCTCTATTCATACTCTGATAGTGACTTTGGAGGATGCAACAACAACAGAAAATCCACAACTGGTGGATGTCAATTCATAGGACCAAGACTTGTCTCTTGGCAGTGCAAGAAGTAAACAAATGTATCAGTATCCACAGCTTAGGCTGAGTACATAGCTGCTTCAAGAGGTTGCTCTCAGGTTCTTTGGTTAGAAAACCAATTACTTGATTATGGTTATAATTTCCTTCAAACACCAATTCATATTGATAATTCTGCTGCTATGTTCATCACTGCAAATCCACTACAACATAGTAAAACAAAACACATAGAAATCAGATACCATTTTCTGAGAGATTGCTCAGAAAAAGGTTTAATCAAGTTAATCAAAGTGGATACAACAAATCATCTTGTTGATTTATTCACTAAAGCCTTTGATTCGGTTAGATTTAATTTTCTGATTGAATCTTTGGGCATGATTAACTTGGATTAATCTTCTGCCAACTAAAAAGCATGAGTCTGTCCTTGTATATATTCATATGCAAAATCCAAAAACATTCATAAAACAATATAAAAATACAAAAAAATGTCTTAATTATTTGTTTTCATATCTAGCAGTCCATATTGATGGGAAATGATAGTACACTATGTCTTTGCTTCTTTCCTGAGTTCTTAACTTTCACTAAAGTCTGATCAGAAGTGCTTTGATATGTAGGTAGGTTGAGCTTGTGAGGAAAATACACTAAGTGCATGCATAACATAATGAAAAGGTGACTGTCTGTGGGAAATTCCATTTTGAGGATCAAGCAAGTAAGTCTTATCCTGATGTGATCAAATCACTCACCCAAACACACTATGTAACACCACTTTATAACTTCTATCTTTACAATTCATATTCCTTTTGTTTTGTGTAAACAAAGACCTGGGATTATGATCACCTTGGTATACATCTGTAACCAACTGGTGAATAGATTATGATCCTCATCATCCCTCTGTTTTCTGTAAACAAAGACCTGGGTTAAAGGCACCTCTGTTTTACGAAAGTAAAGACCTGGTGACCTGATGATGATCATATCTCAGCTCTTAAAAGAATCCATTACGATCAACTGTATATTAACTTAAGAGCTTTTGCATCAATGCATTAATGAGATGTAAAATACATCTCAAGATAGAACTTATAACTTAAAGTACATAGTTTCAAAGTGTGAAAAAGTGATGAATTGACTCACAAACGGAGGACAAACTCTAATGTGACTTGAATGTGGAACTCATAATTGTTTATCTTTAATCAACATCAAAACATGATAATCAGCATGCCTAGTTGACAACATACTCTTGTTTGAATTTATGTGGAACATCATACTTGCAATCAGTACTAGATTCAGGTCTCATTTCATCAAACAAATTAATACAGGAAGGTGCTTAGTGTCATAGTATGATCCCATTATATGTATATATATGCTTGTACATATGTTTTTAATTTTGCTTATAATTTTAGTTAAGTTATTTCTAGTTCTGTTGGACAAACTAGTGTCTTTCATGTTATTTCCTAGATAAATTTATGATAAATGCATTAGTTCATCATTTATCACAAATTTAGGGGGAGTTGTTAATGTATGAAATCATGAAATCTGAAGTTTCTAAACAATCAAATAAAGGAATTAGACTTGAGCACTAACTTGGCTACAGGATACATAAGGTTTTTCAAGTCAAATCATTTCTTGCAAAATTGCCATGTAGACAAAGTCAACAAGGTCCAAAAGCAGCAAATGGCTCTAACATGTTGACAGAATCATACAAATCAATAAGTTTCAAACTTTTCAATTCAGCAGAAGCTACAGTTCAAAATTTGGACTTCAGCAGAAGCTATAGTGCAAAATTTGGACTTCAGCAGAAGCTACAGTGCATTTTTCTCATCAGCAGATTCTACAGTGCGAAACTTAAAACAAGAAAAATATGTCCATCCGTAGATTGGCAACCTACGAATGCACTAATATTTTAAAGGATAATACATTTCCATGGATTGGTAACCTATTAAAAATCAAATTATACTCCATCAAAATTTAGTTCTTTCAAAGTTAGGCATCTATAGATGATCTACGGAAGAACTAGAATCTGCGTAATCGATAAAATTCCACGGAAGGGTAATAAGGAAAGAGGGTCCCACTTCATTTAATAAATGAAACTAATAAGTCCAAGGGAGTATAAATGATGTTTTTGACTTGTCATTTTATTCACTTTTTAAGAACACTTTTTCAGACCTAGAAAATCGTTCACAAAACTTTAACCCTTCTTTCCACCAACATTCAAATTACTCTTTTCATAACATCAAACCATACATTAAACTTGATCTGTGATTCAACTATCGATCATTGTTTACAAGATGATTGCAAGAGTGAAAGAACTTTCAAGTCTGAAAAGCTGATTATCAAGTATCTAAGCCTAAGGGGGAGTATTATTGAGTCTAGTCCTGATAGGTCTAGATACATTGTATAGGCTTATAACTTTAATAAATCTTTTGTAATAAACTTTTGTAAATCATTATCTTAATGTATGCTTTATATGTATAGGTTAACCCATAACTGTGTTGATTTATATGTGTGATTGCAGGTTTAACAGTATACTTAGTCAATTTCACAAAATTGACTAAGTGTAAGAAACATCTACGGATGAACATTTTTGTTCTTTCGTAGATAATCTTCCAAAACAAATTAAAGTGCATCAGGGGATCTTCTGCGGAAGAACAACTTGTTGAGGATGAAGTCTACCAAGTGAAGACTCCTATGGAAAACTAATGATCTACGGAAGACCAACACTTGCATGTACTTCACCAAGTACTTCAAGTCAACAAGTCAAACACTGAGTGATGTCATAAAGTCAACTCCTACGAACGACTTTAACTCAGTCAGAGATTGTGTCATATTATAACATTCTCTGAGTAACTTTCTTACCACGATAAGAAAGTTACTGTTTCCAAGAAATTCACTTTTACCCCAACAGTAAATTCCTGAGCGTATAAATACAAGGCATAGGCTCACACTTAGGGGGACGGTTGAATACCTAACAATAAATCAATCAATCACGATCAAACCCAAGCAGCCGCAACATCATTTACACCAAAATCATCAATAGAAACATAGCAACCGTGATCATTATCAATTATTATTTGTTCTTCTGTAATCATTAATCTATTTTTAATGAAATACTTTTGAATCAAATCGTATTGTTCATTCATTGCACTTAATTGTTCTGTTCTTCATTATTACTTATTACTGCAATTGTTATTTCGTATTCAATCAATCAAACAACGAATAGTGATAATTCCGCGATCATTGTTCGAACTAAGTCTAACCTGATTATTCTTGATTGCGATCCTTGGATTCACAGAATGTTGTTACCTGGTGCACCTAAGATTTTGTTATGTTCATGATGATGAGGATTACCTTATTTGAGACTTTGTTATTTAATGTTTCATTATGTCAATGATGATGGGGACTTACTCATCCGAGACTTTTGATTTGATGTTCATCTTATGTTTTGATCTTGGTTTTATGTGGGGTTTTTATCTGTTGGGTAGATCTGTTTTTGGTTTTGCCTGTTGTTAGGAAGGATCTTGTCGATGATGATACCCGGGCTCATCTAAGACCTACCTAAGCTCATCAGACCTGATGCTTCTGTTGGTTATGTCATTATTGTTGGTCCATATGATCGAAATAACAGTGCCAATGATTTACAAAACATACATATCCCACTAATCAAACATCAGTCACACAATGACACAATGAACAAGTTTCAAATATGTTCAATAATCACCAAACTTACACATAATCAAGATGAATCAAAAAGGCTCTAAAGTAATCTGAATAAGCTACACCCAACAAACAGAATTGCAATGATATATTTTACTATTAGGTTTTGCAAAACTTGCTTACAATGAGAGAATGTTTCAATATACAAGCAGGGGACAGTTTCGCTAATAGTTTCACCGGACAGCGAAACTGTGTAGCCCATGACCTAGTTTCGGCCTGCTACGAAACACAGATTCGCCGGGTAAACTAGATCTGCTGACTATGAGCGAAATACAGTTTCGCTCATAGTTTCGCTGGACTCCAAAACATACAAAATACAAAGTACAAACTAAGTAAACTAACATAAAACCTATTACAATAATAAACAAAAATAAACACTAACAAGGGTGAGTCTAACCTATTCTTGATCATCAATACTCCCCCTAGGTTGGACCTCACCTACAAGATCTTCTGATTCAGCTCCAGCAGCACCAGCTTCTTCTCCCCGTGCACTAGCTCTTACAAATTGTCTTGTAAGCTCCTGCACATCCATCCTCACTTCATCAACTTGATAAACTTTCTCTGTAAGCTCCCCGACTTCAGCTATGACTCCCCGAGCCTTGTTTGCAACCTTCATAAACAGGCTTGCTTCATTTCTTGTTTCAGCTCCTGCTCCAGCTCCAGCTTTGATGTGGTTTTCACACAAAACCACCAGATCCTCATTGCAAAAAGAGAAAACTTCCATATGATTAAAAAGTTTTATTTCTTTTCCATCCTTCACTCTAATCACAGCTTCGCCTATGTTGTTATCATAAAACCATTTTTGGAATTTCTGCAACCTTGGGAGAAGTGGATCAGGTAATCTCAATCTATTCACGGTTTTTGTCGGTTATAATTTCAATACTATCTTCCCTTTCCCGTCACCCAATCCTTGTCTTTCTTTGATCTCCTTCTTTCTGTCTTCATAAATCCAAATGTTTCAAAATTATCATTCACCCCCTATTTAATCTCCTATTCTAGCAACATAGCCCTCTTACTTAAGTTTGAGTCTAGTAGTGGAATCTCAACTAATCTTTTTAAGTCCCATTTAGGCAAGGTCTTGAATGCCTTTCTCTTATGCGAATATGAGATTCCTCCTCCTCTTCTCTTTATCATAAACTTCTTCAATCCAACATTGTATTTCCAGCTGATAATCCTCTTGTCAGATTCCTTCCTGCTTTGCTCTTGAATGTTTTGAAATAAAAAGGTTGGCTTTTCTGGTTCCTTCTCTTTTACAAACCACTCTTTCTTGTCCATATCAATTATATCTCCTTCAGTTGAGCTTTTCTGAGCCACATATATCAATGGACGTTCATCTACTTCATAAAATTCAGGCTCAGAGTCATAATCAACCAACCGCTCTTCTATCTCTTCTTCTTCATCAACCGACTTCATCTCAGCTTCTTTGCTTCTAGCTTCATCACCTTTTTTTCTAAACACTTCATCACTAGTTAAATCTACATTCATATCAAACCCCAAGTCAAAGAATCCAGCCTCAATAACCTCATCCACATTCCTTCCACCACTTTCTTTCTCAATCTCACCTGATCTACCAGCTCCAGAACCACCAACATCATCAACACCAGCACCACTATCACAAGATTCACCAACATCAACAACACCAACACCAACTCCTGCTCCACTTGCGCCCTCTCCTGTCCCAGCTGAACTACTCACCTTCATAAATGAGTATTTTGACGTATAAGTGAGATCATCTAACTCAGTTTGAGATAACTGATTTAGCAAGCCTGCATTGGCTTTCAACTCATTCACCTCCTTGAGCAATCTCTTAATCAACTCCTGTTGATCTATCAACATACTCTTCATGTTATCCATCATTTTATCCTTCTTCTTTCTCTCAGTTCTTGGTTAATCAACTTTGTCTTTATCATTCCCAACTCATTTGCCAAAGATGTATTCAATTTCTAATGACATCTTGGTCTAGTTCAGATCTGGGATCTTTTCTTTCAAGATTTTCAAAAAGGCCTGTTGCTTGTGCTTAGTTCTCCTTTTAGTTTCATTAGTAGGCTCTCCCTGATCTGCCATTTTCTTTGATTTTTTCTCCCGTTGTGCCCTTAGTTCCTCCTCCACTTCATCAATCTTTTCTTCTAAATTGTAACTTTGTCTTTGGCATACCTCTTCCTTTTCTTAATTGCTTTAGCTTGTTTTTCTTGGTTTCCTTAGCATTCTTGTTCTCATTCTCAATCAGTCTTCTAATGTAGTTCCACCTCTCAACTGGATACATATTTTTCCATAGATGTGTAATCTTTCCACTAAAGTCATGCCTTATGGCTGAGCAATCTGCAAATATCTTGGTATTCATCTGAACCAACTCTTTATCTCTCCGTGTCGAGTGACATTTGGGATCAAATCATCTATCAACATCTGAACAAATCTTGGATATAATAGCCATTTATCTTTCTTTAATGCCATAATATTCTCAGACATGCAACTCAAAATAAGCCTGGCAATATTAGCCTTCTGCCTTCTGCAAAACACTATCATGGCTCTAGCCCAATCTAAGTTTAATCCATCAGATCCTCTCCTTCTGTGGTCCAGACACATAATAAACACATGAGCAATATATCTCCATTCCTTAGAGAGAAAAGACTTCTTGATTTCTTTTCTTGTGCCAAAAGGAGGTCCTTCATAGCCAATGCTCCTAAAAGCATCCAAAACCTGTGCTTCAGATAGCTCTACTTCTTCTCGACAATCATTTTCTAGCCTTAGCACCTTGGCTATGGTCTCAACTGTAATGGCTATGTCATTTTCATGATCTCTAGCAACAATCCGATGTGGATTAGACCCAAGGTCATACTCAGCAGTTCTCTAGAAGTCTCCAAGATGAAGATCATAGATGGTAGGCATATGAGAGGTGGCATAAAATATAGGAGACTCCTTTAGCCATCTGATGCAATCTCTAAACCCTGTAGCCTTTGGATTGCCATCATCCAATAGAGCAGTAATGTTGTTCCTCTCGTCAAACTTTAGGTTTGCCATATAAACTATGAACACAAAAACATTCAATCGCTACTAAAAAACAACCCAAAACGAGAATCAAGCCGCGCACACAGAACGAGGGTTTAGTTTCGTCATGTAATTGTGAGAAACTGAACCCTCACAATCTAATATATATCCCCTAGTTTCGAAACTGATAGCGAAACTCAGTTTTGTTGAATCCAGACTTTTAACTAAATTAATTTACTTATTATTATTTTAAATTAATTTCAAAGTATTTATTATTAACATAAGCTTTCGAGAAAAACTTCATCACCCCACAAAACCCACACAAAAACAAAAAAAAATAATAATAATAAATTAAAATAAAGAATAAAAGGATATAATCACTTCTTTTACATGAAGTTTCCAGAGAGTCATTGATTGGCAGGATTGCTGATATGTTTGTCCTTTTAAACCCATGCCTTAATCTTTTTAACGAGTAATCTGCAGCTGTGATTATCATGTTTTGGATTAATTAAAGAAACTCAAATGTCTTGGTCACCACAGACATTTGGCAAAGAACTTATCCTGTCCTCATGGTTTATTGAGCAATATGATTAACTCTGCTTGATTTTTCTTTTGAGATTTCATCAATGATATTAACTTAAGAATAACTGTGCCTTTATTTTGGGGAACCGATGATGAGAGCTCCAGGTCTATACTCACGTATAACAGAGAAGATCATCAGAATGTGCTGATGAGAGCTCCAGGTCTAAACTCATGTATAACAAAGGAGATCATCACTGCAGGTTAATGTTCACACATAGCAGAGGAGATAAGCATGAGATATACATCTGAAGAGCTAACAAGGAGCTTCAATTCAGATACTTTTCTGAAAAGCTAGACTAGAAGCACATATGGTGCTAAATAGAAGCATCATTCAGGACATGGTAATAAGGGAATTTGGGAAAGTTTTGGAAAAATCAAAGTTGAGATTTGAAACTCTCAACCCATTTTGACAAGGACTTGTAACTTTGTGCAGGCCAAAATGTCAAGAGGATAATCCTTATCATCTAGTTTCTTAGACTTTAGTTTAGCTACACGATCACTGTTTACTTCATTTTCGGGCTGAGTCTACCAAGCATATCCCAACACAAGGCTGTTGACCTCCTTCAAACCTCTTTTTCCAGGGTTCTTGAAAAGA
Organism: Flaveria robusta; assembly: GCA_025506415.1. Lineage (NCBI taxonomy): Eukaryota > Viridiplantae > Streptophyta > Magnoliopsida > Asterales > Asteraceae > Flaveria > Flaveria robusta. The sequence goes on from CM046473.1 coordinate 14,769,614, forward strand.
TAAAATTATAATGTTTTTCATATAATGTGAAAGATCAAAAAAATAGAAATTTTCTTTTTAATAGCCAAAAATAGAAATTTCTGTTTTTCATATAATGTGAAAGATCAAAAAAATGAAGGACAATGGGACAAAGAAGTTTATCAGAAAGGGTTTACTGTAAGGAAAAAAAACAAAAGAATTATTTACATTGTTCACACAATTTCTTATGGAAAGAGGTTTCAAAAAATGTTAAACCCAACATAGAGATCAATTCCTAAAAGCAAGGTTTATCAAATGGTTTAGTGAAAAGATCTGCGCTTTGATTCTTTGTGTCAATATGAATAATATCAATGAAACCCTTTTCCTGAGCATCCCGGATTACATGAATTCTTGTTTCGATATGCTTGGTAGGAGTATGATGAATAGGATTTTTGGCGATCCCGATAGCAGATTCATTATCACAAAAGAGTGGTGTATAAAGAAAATTGATTCCGTAATCCATCATCTGATGTTGTATCCAAAGCACCTGGCAGCAGCAACTTGATGCAGCAACATATTCAGCCTCTCCTGTTGATAGAGAAACTGTTGTTTGCTTCTTGCTTTGCCATGAAACGAGACAATCCTCAAGATTCTAACATCCGCCGGTTACGGATTTTTTGTTTACCCTACAACGACCGTGATCATTGTCAGAATAAGCATGTAAATCAAAGTTCCCTCCGTTTGGATACCAAAGACCCAAACGAGTGGAACCCTTTAAGTAACGAAAAATGCGTTTAACAGCTTTTTCATGTGATTCTTTTGGGTTGGCTTGAAAACGGGCATAGTGGCACACGGCAAATGTAATATCTGGACGACTAGTCGTGAGATTCATGAGAGATCCGATCATGGAGTGATAGCGATGAGCATCCACGGATTTCCCATTATCAACTTGAGTTAAGCAAGTTTGAGCAGTGAATGGAGTAAGTTCTGGAGAAGCATCATCCATCTTAAACTTCTTGAGAAGAAAAAGCACATCTCCCCCATCATGCTCATCTCAAAGCGATCCTTTATCACTTCTTCCAATTCTCTACGTAGTTTCTCGTTTGTAGACCCAAAAATAATATCATCAACATACACTTGAACAATCATCAACTCACATTTAACCTCCTTTTTGAATAGTGTCATATCTATAGTTCCACGAGAGAAACCCTTGATGAGTAGATACTATGTCAGTGTTTCATACCAGATACGAGGAGCTTGATGCAATCCATCTAAGGATTTATCAAGTTTATATACTTTCTCTGGAGAATTGGATCCTCAAAACCCAGTGGCTGACAGACATAAATCTTTTCATCAATGTTCCCGTATAGAAATGCACACTTTATGTCCATCTGAAAAACTTTAAAGTTTTTATGAGCAGCGTGAGCAAGAAAAATTCAGATAGCTTTAATGCAAGTGACTGGAGCAAACACTTCAGTGTAGTCAATTCCCTCCTCTTGAGCAAATCCCTGAACAATCAGTCGTGCCTTGTTTCTTATTACAACACCTCGTCTGGCTTTTTCCTGAACACCCATTTGGTACCGATGGGATATTTGTTTGGAGGAAGATCAACTAACTCCTAAAATTTCAACTTCCTAAACTGTTGAAGCTCTGGCTGCATAGATTCAACCCAACTTGGGTCTTGAAGTGCTGCTGAGATAGTTTTTGGAACAATTTGAATAAGAAACATGTATAGAGTCATTCATTTATCAAACCAGATTGACTCGGTCCTCACACCATCTATGATAGAACCAATAATGAAGTCATGAGGGTGATCTTTTAAGGTTTTGAAGTTGGTGTTAAGGGTTAATGGTTAGATTCAAATGAAAATGTAGTCTGTGATGGTTGTGAAGATGAAATTGGTTTTGATGGAGGAATTGGATGTGGTGGAGGCGTAGGAGGTGTAGGTGGAACATCAAATGGAGGTGGAGATGGAGGGTCAATTTGAGGTTGTGGAAGAGGTTCAGTGGAGGAATGATTTGCACATTTGTTAGAGGAACGAGGTCATCATCAAAAACTGAAAGATTGAATGATTTGAAGACAGTGTTGGAGTCATAGAACCATTCACGATCTTACCCCATGTTTGGTGAGTTAGACTCCCACCAGTCAATATAAAAGGATTCCTACACCATATGAATTCTTTTGTTGTACACTCGATACGCCTTTTGTGAGGTAGAATAGCCAACAAAGAAACATTCATCAGAGACCGCACTAAAATTTTGACTTCTGTGCTTGAGTATTCAACAAAGTACATGAGCAACCAAATGGGCGAAAGTAGTTAATCAAGGGTTTCCTTTTACGGAGAAGCTCACACGGAGTCTTCATTTTGTCTTTCACAATAAGAACCCTGTTCAGTACATAAGATGCACAATTAACTGCTTCTACCCAGAAAATAATTGGAAGCTTAAACACAATCAGCATTGTGCGTGCTGCTTCAATCAGGGTCCAATTTTTCCTTTCAGCAATACCGTTTTATTGTGGTGTCCTGGCAGCATTGAAACTGTCTTAGAATCCCTTTACTTGCATAGAAAGAATCAAAGATTAGGTTTCTGAATTCAGTTCCATTATCACTTCGGGTGGCCATCACTTTCCTTTTGTTGATGGTTTCAATTGAGAGAATCAATTTTTGTAGCTCTTCTGCAGTGTCTCCCTTGTGTGCTAAAAATCTTACCCAAGAGTATCTTGAGAATTCATCTATAACAACCAAACAATAAGATTTCTTAGCAATGAATTTAACACTAATAGGACTAAATAAGTCGGTATGTAACAATTCGAGGGGTTTAGAAATTGTATTTTCAAGCTTGAGCTTGTGTGGCCTTTTGTGTTGTTTTCCTTGAGCACAGGCCATGCACTTTTCTACCACTGAAAAATCTTTAAACGGTAGCCCCCTTACAAGATTGTTCTTAACCAACTTATTAATATTTTTAAAATTAACATGTCCTAAAAGTCTCTGCCACAAGAAGGATTCAGAAGGTGAAGCTTTTGACAAGAGACATGTCACAGTGGAGGTGGATTCATTTGATCCCATATCCAGCAGATAAGTATCATTCTTTCTTGGAGCATGCATGATCACTAAATCTTCAGGAATAGTAAACTCTGGTTTGAGAAACAAGCATTCGTTTGACATAAACATCACTGGAATGTCATTATCACAGATTTGTGATACACTCAACAGATTGAATGCGAGCTCAGGAACATAGTTCATTTTCTATAAAGTCAAGGAACCATTTGAGACTTCTCCTTGACCAATCATCTTTCCACCCTTCTTGTCTCCAGCAAATACAACATATCCTCCAATTTTGATGCGATAATTTGTAAGTAGGTCCTTTAACTCGGTCGTATGCCTTGAACATCCGCTATCAACATGCCAGAAGCTATTGACAGCTTTTCTTGAATGATCCTCATAAGGAAGTCCCATAACAACTTTTTTAGCAGCTAGGGCTTTTTCGCATTGACAGATGGGAGTGTTCTTTTTATATTCCTCCTCCGTGGCTTTCTTCCTTGCTTCCTCAGTTTTATTATCCTCTTCCTTTCCTTTATCACAAACCTCCAGCTTCACTCCACTTGCTTCAACTTCTTTTTGATTCTCTACTTCAGCAGCTTCACAAACAGTCACCTTTTCCTTAACAGCTTCATAACAACCCTTCTCTTGACCAATCTCAACAACCTTTTTCTCATGAGCTCGAACCTGTTGTACCTCATCTTCACAAACCTCATCATCTTGAATTTCACATCTAAACTCCCTGAAAGGATCAAAGTCTTTAACCGAATACACATCACTTTCCACCACCTCAGCCACCGGTGCTTGATTAATTTCATCTTCAGTTTCTTTGAATTCAGCACTCCAATCAAAGTTTGAGATTAGTGTTGTTTCCTTCTTTGGCTTGGCTTCTTCTTTATCGGTGATTGGGATGACTTTTGAAGTTCTAGATGTTCTCGGTTCAGTGATGATTGGAGATGGACATTCTCTTTTGAAGTGGCCTAATTGCTTGTAGTTGAAACACCTCAATTTGGACTTATCATATCCAAGTTTTGATTTTGATTGCCAAAGTTTTTCCTGCCTGTTCTTTCCATAAACCTTCGTGCACGCAATGTGAGCATTGCCATCTACCACCGGATATCAGTTTCCTCCAAGTCATCAGGGTCTACATGATACATATCCTCCATGGTCATTCCTTTGCCTTTTAACTCCCCCGAAATCAAAGCTTCATAACTGTTTACAAACATTCCAAATAGTGCCATAGTTTTAGATGGAACTTGAGTAGTGACTGATGCAGTTGTGCTTGAACTAACACTTGATGATCCACTACCTGACTTGTTTGACATACCATATCCAGAAGATCCATGATAAGCTGCACCATATCAATAGTGGATGAAATCAGTGCAGTGTTTTATGGATAAATTTTAGCTGGCACCATGGATTCATTGTATTCTCTCTTTTTCATATCCAAATCAAATGACTTTAGTTTGTTGATTACATCCATGAGTTTATAATCAGCAAAATTTCTTTCCTGCTTCAACAATCTGACTTACAAGCTCTATTATGGTGGTAGAGAATCCAAGAGTTTAGTTACTTGTTCATAATTACCCAGCTGTTCATCATATTTCTTTAAGTTACTTGAGACAGAAAGACATCGGTTGGTGAGATAAGTAAGACTTTTATTTTTGTGTCCAACAAATAAGTTAAACTCCTTTTCAGCTTGGGCTCTCTTGTCCTTCTTCAAGTATTCATTTTTATCATAAAACTTGCACAAAGAATCATACAAGGATTTTTCACTTTTATAATCACGGTCGATTAACTTAAAATCTCTTTCTGAAAAGGTTGATGCATCAGTGTTGGTTGACGTAGTTTGTCCAACAGTGACGGTAGGAGTGTGTGAACCATTGACGATTGATTCCCACTGGTTATGATCGGTATAGCAGAAAAAAGCTTTTAAACAACGTTTCCAATCCTCAAAATTATCACCATTGATAAGCCTCGGTGGACTATTGGGTGCAACACTTTCCAAGTCAGAAATGGTGATGTTGGTTGTTGTCATTTTCAAATTAGAAGTAATTTTGCTAGTACTTTCGCTGGGAATTTCGGTGGTACTTTTGCTGGGAATTTCGGTAGCAGTTTCGCTCAAAGATCAAACTAAGAAACACTAGTTTCGGCAGCAGATTCGCTGAAACGGGTAGAACTTTCGTTCTAAGGACAATTTCGGCAGCACTTTCGCTTGCTTTGCCAATCAAGGAGAGTGAACTTTCATTCAAAATGTGATACTTTCGCTGATTAACAAAAAATAAACTTCCAAGAACACAAGCTCGTTAGTTTCACTCGAAACAGTTGTAGTTCGCTGGATGAACTGTAATTTCGCAACTTCTTCGAACCCAAAATCGACTAGAATTCACCCAAATCACAATGCATTTATGATTGGATGATTAGGATAGCTTCCTATACAAATACCAAATGTTTTTCAATCGATTCCATTACAAAAAACATAGAAGATAAGATTCAAATGAATGAAATAGTGTTTTTGCCAAAAACCCTTCAAAAACTCAACAAATCAAGAGCACTAAGGCTCAGATACCATATTGTTGGTCCATATGATCGAAATAACAGTGCCATTGGTTTACAAAACATACATTTCCCACTAATCAAACATCAATCACTCAATGACATAATGAACAAGTTTCAAATATGTTCAATAATAACCAAACTCACAAATAATCAAGATGAAACAAAAAGGCTCAAAAGTAATCTGAATAAGCTACAGCCAACAAACAGAATTGCAATGATATATTTCACTATTAGGGTTTTGCAAAACTTGCTTACAATGAGAGAAAGTTTCAATATATAAGCAGTGGACAGTTTCGCTAATGTCTAGCCCATGACCTAGTTTTGCCCGACCAGGAAACACAGATTAGCCGAGTAAACTAGATATGCTGACTATGAGCGAAATACAGTTTCGCTCATAGTTTCGCTGGGCTTCAAAACACTAACAATGGTGAGTCCAACCTATTCTTGATCATCAATTATGTCAATAAGGTTTAGGATGAACGGGTTTTTGCCGTGATTCTGATATTGGGAAAACTATTATGTCAATGATTGTTAAGAACCACAACTAGACTAAGCTAATTTGTGTTGATTCTTCTATTGGGTGTGCCATTGTTTTACTGTTTTTTATGTTGACCATGTTGATGTCATGATGCTATAGTTGGGAACATTGTTGTGTTGATGGTGATGCTAATTGTATTTAAGATCCATGATGAGGAACTTGTGTTCATCTGGGTAATTCATATTGTTATTACATGTAGTGCAATGCGTGGCTATAATGATAATTAATAATGGCATCGGTTGTTTTGGCGTGGCTGCCATTTATGGTTAGAAGCCGCAACTGAGAGTCTCTTCTGAGCTCGATCCATCACACGTGCAAAGCGCGTGGATGAATACACACTAGTTCAATAAAGTTAGAAGTTGTCTTTAACTAGTGTTTGAGACGCTCCTCGAACCTAAAGTGGAAGTCGAAGGGCTGTACAGTGAGAAGAAGCATAAAATTATTTTGACATTTTCACGTTGGCGCAGCAGTGAGCGTACAGGGAAGATTAGGGTAATGAAGAGTTCGACGATTTAGCTCATCGACTACATCTATATCTAAACCAACTTCAAAATCATCTATCGAATCACGTAATCAACCAAATACACCTTAACCTAAGAAATTTCCTCTAGACAAAATGAGGCATTTGTTGAAAGATCCATTAGTGATTGGCCTCCCCTCTTAGCAAAGAAAGAAAGGCAGGTTTCAAACAATTGATAAAAAAAAAAAAGATTTCTTTCCCTTTCATTTTGATAGAGCAATTGAATGGAGCGGTATAGGCCTAAATTATGAATAAACTATTAATTTTCTATCCTATTGAAGAAGTTTCGCATGATGTTAGTAGAGTAGTTGATCGTAGCTCCACCAGCCATGACAGAGACATTTGGATTAGATCCACGACTTTAAATATAGGTATACATAAGTATGCCATCTGTTCATATAACTAAAAGTTAAAACAATATATTGGGAATGTAAATTGAAATATGAACTCACACTACGGAGTGGGATTAGCAATTGTTTTGTGTACTTATAGTCGTGAATTGAGGTTGTATAGAAAACAAGAATTAACCGTGAGGGGTGAACAAAACATTAAAAAAAAGCTAGAAAAAAGAATAAAAAAATAAAGAAAAGACTAAATTACATAAACTTCTTTAACTTTATAAACTTATTTCAGATTTAATCTTTAATCTTTAAAAATTACAATAAACATCTTTTATCGTCATTGTTTATAATAGTTATGGTCATTTAAATTAACGTGTGATAAATTTTTCGTTAAATATAGTCACATACAAATCACAAGAGTGCATTCTTGTAAAATCTATTTTCCTCTTCTATATTTGTTTCTTTATTTAATTAACTAGGTTGAATAGATGATGTTTTATGATATTGTAATGGTTTTACTAAATTCATTTCTATAAATATTTTCTTATATTGAAAAGGTTGTATTGTTTCATCAATTTTTTCTTAATTCCTTTATATAAAACATGTTTTCTGTATATAGAAAAGTGTTATAATGAAATTATTTGGTTTAATATATTTTTTGAAAAAAATAAGATTATATATCAAAATGTAATATGTTTGTTGGGAATATAATTTAGAACCGTTTTAGGCGTGTCGTTAGCGGTGTACATAAGTCCAGTGAGCTCGTTAGTAATTGAGTATTACATTTACTGTTCGTAAAAGAATGAAATAAAACATTAACTTTTTTTATTTCATTGTGATATTTTATAAAACTTTTAAAAAAATGTAATTTTCTATTAAAAATGTATTTTCTTCTTAAATAATCTTCAAGTTGTTTAAAAACATTATATATATATATATATATATATATATATATATATATATTACAAAAAACAAAATGTGTATAATTTTGCTTATAGAAATTGAATAAAAAATATAGATAAAGGGACAAACTTTTCTATATGAAAATGCTTTTAAAATAAGTCTTGGTGAATGTTTCATAAATAAATATAAAAAGAAATTTAGAAAGAACTTTTCTTTAACTACAACACATTTGCATCGAATGTTGTATTGTGCCATTTTATTAATACTTTTTATGTAACCAATATTAATACTATTATATAAAATAAAACTTTAAAACATAATAATAATAATAATAATAATAATAATAATAATAATAATAATAATAATAATAATAATAGTAATAAATTTATAAATAAGTACTATCTTACTTAAATACTTAAATAGAAAATTACTAAATACTTTTATAATAATGATGATAATAATAATTTATCGATATTATCTATACTATTATATAAATAATTTGATGAGTACACACTTGTAATTTACTCAAAATTTAAGAGACCTAATATATTTTTATAAGGATAAATTACAAGTGTTATATATACTTATATTTACTACATTTCTCCCATTAATCTATTATATAATATATATTTATTTTAATTATTATCTTATTTATAATATTTTAAATTAATATTAAAATATGTACATTTATTATTTATATTTTTATAACTTAATATTATTTAATTTAAGTATTATTTAATTTAGACATTAAATATATAATCACTAAATATTAAAATAGTTATAATAGTAATATCTAAATATTTTAACATTTAAGAAAGTTTGAAAAAGAGGCTTGATAACACCCGAAGACATGAGTTCATGTGTAAAAATTATTGAGCGAAAAGGAGTAGAGGGAGAGAGAAAGAGAGAGAGAGTTGAGGGTTAGGTGGGATGGGTTGGGGTAAGATGGTTTAATAATGTAATTAATATTTTATTTTTTTAATAGGGTAAAAATAGCAATTTTCCCTCACATGCAAAGCACATAGTTTGATTTAACGGACAAAATTAACGTCCGTTAGATAAAATTTTTTATCAGCGTTCGCAAATAATTTTTATATTAAATTTTTTACGCATTCACTATTTTTCTTTTTTGTTTTGAGGTATTTTTTATATTAAATTTTTTATCAGCGTTCGCAAATAATTTTTTTATGGTGGTTAGTACCAACGAATAAAACATCAGAATTAATTTTTTTAACTTTTATAATCACCGCTACATAGTACGTACCACACCCACTAGTATGATATAAAACATGAATAAATTTACTCAATAACATTATGACTAACAAAGTGAAACTTTTCACTAAACCTTAGTTTTTACAAATATTTTAAAAAAACCCCATATTAGTAAATTTTTGAATATGAAAATTTCTTTATTTAATTAATGGTTGACTGAACAAATGCTTTCTACACCATGCATCATACATTCAATAAATCAAAATCCAAAAATTTAAATTAGGGTGAATGTACACAAGAAAAACATGAAATTAGGATAAATGTGTAGAAGATCGAGAAAGATGGATTTTCTAAAATTACCCACACGTGATTTGCATGCGACTAGATTTAATCAAAAAAATTTAACCCAAGTTAGTTTAAAGGATCATAACCATTACAAACACTAAAGATAAAGCATACTTGGTGTAACCTTTAAATGGAACACGTATCTTATGGCCCTTTGGATGTGCAATTTCTTCCTTGATTAATCGATAAATGGAACAACCTATAACAAAACAAAAAATAAAAGAAATAATCAATGAGGATTACTGGATTAAGTATTCCTCACAAAAGCTAAAATGTATTGTTGAAGGAATGTGAAAAAGGACACTGATGATATTAGTACCGTGAACTAAATAACCATTCTCCCTTTTTTGAGTCTACTTTGTTGTGAAATGTATTAGTTATGAAATGGAAAACGATGCCACTTTCTTTAAAGAGTGTTGTGGTGTCAAGTCATATTAGACATGATGTTGTATGTCCTAATATGATCACTGCTTGTTGAAAGTTTACGAACCCCATTTTAGAATGAAGTATGAGAATCCCGCACAACTAAGAGAGTTTGATTGAATATGGTGTTTAAAATGGTTACCAATGAGAGTTTATGATAAGAAACTAAAGATGAAGAAAATGGTGCGAGAAAAGCGATAAGAAAGTAAGAAAGTTCCATTTAGTCATTGGGCCTCTATAATAATGGTGATAAACAAAAATCACTAGATGTGAAACACACACTCTTAAGATTCTTCTTTGGTTTCTTTTGTTGCGTGTTGTTGGATAGATAAAATAATAGCTGAAGCAAACAATTAAAGACATTAAACCTAGATTAAGGATATACAAATGGATATAATTAGAAAATTCAAATGTAAGGCTAGTATTGTTCATGTTGCAAAGCAAAAATAAAGGTATTAGATGAGTTTGAAGATGCTAGAAAGAGAAATTATGCAAGACTTTGTGATTATGAAACTAAGAGATTGAAAACATACTCAGGGTACTATCAAGGCGACTATGAATTAAATGACGAATGGATATAATTCAATTAGTATTTACGATGTGTTTTGAGGGTGTCAACATGGAACCTATAAGTTTGGATGTGTGCTTTTTAAAAACAGTGCTTTGTTTATATTGATTTTACGAAAGAGACGTCGACAATTATAATTTTTCTAGAGCATACGCTGTTGTTTTTATTTTTTGTTCAACGGTGGTTGTTGTGTTTGTTAAAAAAACTAGGAATGGTTTCTTAATTTGTTAAGAAACTACATTAAAAAAAAAAGTGGAATTCAACTAACACAAGGTATTTGTTATTTACTTTCACTAAAGTTTTGTACAATAGGAACTTTTTTGAAGTTGTGAATGATTCTTGTGTTACCTTATGTTAAGCATAGACACATTTACGCTAACTTTGAGAAAAAGTATTGTAGGCTTCATGTAAAAATATTTAGTTTGGGTTGGTATAAATTTAACAACTTGTCAATAAATCCAAGATCAATTGGTTTAGTGGGATGCATCCTATGGATTTTTAATATGGAGATCATGGATTTAAAACACACTTAGTGTAATATGTTTTTAGTGGTCTACGAGTTTTACCACAGTAATCTTTGGTGCTAAGTTTCCTCTAGAATGGTCGACGGGTCGAAAAACCAACGTTGTCTGTATTTGCAGGGCGTGGTTTGTATTTTGCCAATTAGTTTACCCGGATGGCAAGACTTATAGTATTTGTTAGTCGTTCAAGAGAAAAGAAATAAATTCAACAACTTCTCAAATCCATTTTTTAACATGTCGCCAGCATAACAAATCAACCATTTAATTATGAAATTAAATGTTAATGATATTATTTATATCCCTTATAAATTATTAAACTTAATTTTCAATAAATTAAAGTATGTTTCTTTTTATAAGAAAACGTAACTCTTTTAAAACAAAATTTTATGAAATATGAAGTATTGTAATACAAAAAGTTCTTTTTAAGATAGACATAGTTTAAAATTTTTTTTAAATGGAATGTTAAAAAGTATGAAATTTTATTTATTTAAATAGTATGTATTATTATCGTTTAATGCTTAATAGTTTGGATCATTAAATCTAACTTGCCTTCTTTTTAAAAACAACATTTTTTAAAGACGAATGTTTAAAAAAATGTTGTTATTGTTTTATTACATAAAGAAGTTGATTATACGGGATTTCAATTATGCATTATTTCCTGAAAATATTTTATAATTTCAAAATATTAATTAATAGCTATTAATTTATTATTTTCATTCAACTCTTTTAATACACAAGTCTCTAAATTAATAATATATTATAGTAAACTATTAAAATACACCGGTCATAGTTGTACAGTTTTTGAACACTCAATTCATATTATTATTAGGTATGAATTAAAAAAAAAAAAGGAAATTAAATTATACGAAACAATCGACCCATTAGCTTGACAATTTATGGCTCTCGCTTCCTTGGTCAACACGTGCATGTTACCCTCCGCCATTCAAAATAATACAAAAGTAAGGAAGTCCAACATCAAACTCACCATCTTACATGTCAAACTCTCCTATCTATAAATAACTTCGATTCCCTAGTGCCATATTCATTCAAGCCATCACAAACACAACTTGTAAAGTTTAAAGTAAACAAGCTTTATATTTAAACTTGTAAGATGGCTTTCAAAAATGCATGCACCCTTTTGGTTTTTCTTGTTATCATTATTGTTGTTATAAGCCCATTCGTAGTTGAAGGTAGAGTCTTGTCTGACGACTTTGCGAAGGCGAACCATCTTGCTACATACTCAACCATGTACAACAAGGCCAAGAACGGAATGCCGTTTTGGCTCCAACGACTTGCGTCTGGTCCTAGCCCTAAAGGACCTGGTCATTAGATTGGTTTGATGTATTATGGATCGATGATGCTGGTCAAGTGATGCGACCAAAATAAGAAGATATATATTCTTTTGTTATTTTTTTGTTTTTACAGTTGTAAATTTATGAATAATTTTGAATGAAATAAATATTTCATTCAGAAAATGAAAGTAATGTTAATGATAAATGTATCAATTTTTTAAATCTTGGCTTCAGATTTCTTCTTTTCACGTCATGAGCATCTTGAATCCATGTCTATTAATTTATAATCTTTGGTAGATAATAACTAGATAGATTCACGTCACATGTGATAAGAATCTCTAATATGGAAAATTATATTGCATAAACTCTTGTACAGCTAATGCTACCTAATTGAATTTTTGTGTCAAAAGTTTTCCACAAAATATAACTCGTTTTCAAAAGACAATTCCCGATCTTGTTCTTAATCGAGGTATTTTGAGGTTAGATTTGAGGTTAAATTGTAACACGAAACCAAGCAAAACCGAGCGCTCGGTTAAAACCGAACCGAGTTCGAGCATGAAGTTTGCGCTCGAATATGCAAAATTCGAACCGAACCGAGCCGCTCGGTTTGAAACCGAACCGAGTTCGAGCAAAGCTGCGTTCGGTTCGGTTCGGTTCATGAACAGCCCTACTTTTGAGACATATATCTCGGTTTCTTTGTTAAAAACATCTCTTTTTATACGGTTATACCATAAAGAATTATAATCTTGTTAAGTAAATAGTGGGACTTATTGTCCGCCAAAAGAACATACGAGTCAGCATATACGTGTAGAACCTTTTTGTATTACAATTCAGGCTCTATTATGCTCTTTAAACTCTAAGTTTATAACTCTCGACAATATGTTCTTTAAATTTCTAGTTTATAACTGCCGACAATAATGTATTTTCATATGCTTCCTTTTTGCTATTTTTACATTTTTTTTTTGAGACATACTCTCTACTTTTGTGTTACTTTCAAAAACTAATATGTGTATTCTACCTCCTTTTTTTATCAACTGCATAACTATGTTTGACTCGTTATTAAGTATAGTTATAAAGCAACAATTGTGTCTCTTGTGTTCTTTCATGCAACATATAAACCTACATGTTTTGCTTCTTTCAAAAACTCATATATTTGTGTCTAGTGTTAGTGTTCTTACAACATTGGAAAGAATCTTTCTGTAAAAGTTGAGTCAATAGTCTAGCAATGCCCCCATAATCTTTTATAAATCTTATATAGTACCATGTGAGTGTTGGGAAATTAAACACGTGACTGAAAGAACAACACCCAATGATTTGATAAACTTGCTTGATATTGAGTAATTGTTCGTTACAGACTTATTCTTCATCAATTTGATGGGTGTATAGACCCAATCAATTGATGCATTGCTTCATAGAACGACACAACTATTTGGTTTTCATCTAATAAACATTTGACCTCTATTTATTTACACATTTCTATACTAGAGTCAAAGCATACTTTCTAATATGTACATAACTAACCCAAACTATCATTTAGTTTATGTATTTTAATACTACCCTTCAACTAAATATAGTTTACGTGAGGTTTTTAATACTTGTCTTACATACTAGACCCAAAATATACTTTCTTAGTGCTTGTCATTCTCTTTGTTCTTTCATTTGGTGTATTTGTTCACAAAATGACCGAGTTCTTCACATTCATAACACTTAAACTTATTTTTGTTCTTTGCTTCCTCCATCTATGCCTCTTCCATGTCCATTTTCTTTTTTATTAGAGTTTGTACCTCGTCCTCTTTTGTTAGAGTTCCTCCATCTATGCCTCTTTCTTATCCTGCATGTGTTGAAGATTAAGGTAAATATGTTTACTAAACTTCATTTGCATGATATTGTCATATGTGCACAAATATTTACAAAGTATTTTCAAGCATGTTTATGAAATATTTAATTCTTAAAAGCTTTTGATTGATAAAAACTAGCTCATGTGACTATATTTAATTTACTAAGTCGATGATACAAGCACTCATGGGTAACTATGTATTATGTCACAACGCAGCTAAATTCATTTTAACATATATGAACTGGATAAGTTTAGTGCATACCCGCTACCCGGTATGGGTCTTTTCAACAAATAGGACAAAAATAAAAGTTGTCTTAATAATTAATAATGATCATGCTGTTATGCTGTTATGAAATCTCTAATAACATGATTCCCAGCTTTATACAAATGTTTCATTTTCAAGTTATTTTCAGGTAAATGGTTGCATGTGTATATTTTTAATAAGATTTATGCGTTTAGTAAACCTTGCCATGAGAACGCCCATTGAAGGATGTCAAAACTTTAAAGTTAGACTTACGTATAACATTTCAAAGTCTGAGAGTTTTGTTTAAAAACAATCTAAATTGTTAATGATTTTCATAAATCCTTATTTTTAAATGGATATTAGAATTTAACCAAGGTGTTAAAATATCTCCCTAAAGAGAATTTGAGTATTTGGCCAATCAATAGTATTGATCATCTCAAAATTTGATGTATAAAATATTTTGACATGTGAAATGAAAATCAACCGATAGTGTTGTTTATTTGTAAAGCATTCGAAAGACTTCATCCGGTTCTTTTAAACAATGATAAAATTGGAACCTAATGTATGATACCAGCTGATCTAGCTCACATACATAAGGAGTCCTGAATCTGGGGTGTGACATCTGTTGGTATTAGAGCCATATGTTTTAGAGAATTAGATATTTTTAGGCAAAGAAATTATCTAAACTTTAACCTTGTATACGATATAAATCTTTTGAGGAAAAGCACCTTTAGAAAATTTAAAACGCCTATAAATTTGCTTTTAAGATTTAAGATTTATGGAATTATTAAATGCTACAGGACAGCACTAATACAATAATAAGTATGGTCACTACTTTGCTAAATGTAATGTGGATCCAAGAAATGTCCAATTGAAGTCTCCAACGATAACAACAATATAGGCTACCACACCAAGGAAGATAAAGAGGTATAATGTCAAGGCATAGGATTATCAAATCTTAAATCTCCATTTCAATAGTACTTTACTTTACCAACTCCATATGAAGCCCAAGCAGACCAAGAAAACCAAGAATCAAAGTTGCTATAGAGTTATTGAAGATGCCTAATGAGGAGGAAATGAGAAAATTTGATGAAGATAGCAAGAAGGAAGAAGAGGATAAGGAAGATCCGAAGAAGGAGCTAAAAGTGTAAAAATATCCACCTCTATTTTATTAATATCAAATTGAAGAATGAATTTACATTATATATAGGAATGAAACATGCCCGAGAACTCAATTTATTAGGACCTCTAAATGGCAAGGAGGGAACCCCCACCCCGTTATGGATATATTGCAAATCATATAGTCTCTCTGTACGAATACCTTGACGGATCTATCCATAAGACAAATATGGTCAAAAAGAGGTCTGTTATAGTTATGACATGGAGGATTTAGGAGATAAAGTCCATATGCTGGAAGATCAAGTGAAATATCTCTGTCCTCAAATGAAGAATGAGAGCTCAAAGCAAGAAGGGAAAAACAACATATGATTTATAAAGGAATAAAACTATGTGGTGCTCGTGTTGGTTATCATTTGTTTTGTTATCTAATGGTTGAGTTAGTTTGTGATTGTTGCTTGTAGTAGTAGTTAGTATAGCTAGTTAGTGATGGTAATTATAATAGTTGATTGTGGAGTTGTGGTGATTGTCGATGATGGTTAGTTGTGATAGGTGTGTAGTTGGTGTTGCTCATGTCATTGATGTCATATGGTTGTAATAGTGTTTTGATTGTAGTTTTAGCCATTGTATAATAGTTTTATAATATAATAAAAAGATTTATCTTTGTGTTAAAATTCTATAAATTTAGAATTAAGCCTTCTCTTAGTTCTTAAAATTAAATAATGTTAAAGCAAACAAGTAATGCTTGACCCTCAGCCAATATGAGGGGATGTGGGAAACAGAATGTTGAAAAGGCTATTACTGAATCTATTACTCAAATGCAACCAGTCCTTCAAAAGGAGGATATCGAGAACATGATTGATGAAGGAATTTCTGATATGATCCCAAAATTTTTAAATGCCTCGAAAAATAGAGAAAAGTCTTGAAAAGAAAAGTGAATATTATGAAGAAATAAAAGATAATAAAGATCGACAAAGCTCCAACAACCAATTAGATTCATAACTCAAAAGACCTAAGAATAAGAAGGAAAAATTGAAGTAGGAAGGATGTAGTTATAAGACTTTTCAAGTCTTGAAACTAATTAAATTTTCCAAAAAATATGGTGACGTAACAACAATCAGATGGTTTGAGAAAATAGATTCTTTTAAAGCAATTAGAAAGTGTGCTAAGGAGTATAAAGTGCTCTACGCTATAATTTCATTCGACGATGAAGCCCTTGAATGGTGGAACACGTTAGTCAAAACAAAAGGAAGAACTACCGCATATGTCTTCTCATGGAAGGAATTTTCTAATGTAATGATCAAGAAGCTTTGTCTATTAAGTGAACAAGAATAGATTGAGGAAAAGTTCTTAAATCTCCAAATAGTGGGTAAAGACATCAAGGGATACAATACTAAAGTTTTGGAATATTCTCAATTCATCCCACATCTTGTTACCCACGAATCCATATTTGTTAGTCGTTGTATTTGCAGGTTGTTAAGTGAAATTCATGGTATTGTGAAGGCTGTTATGTTAAGCATAATTGAATTAGCTATAGAATTGGTAGGTTTAATAATAGATGGGATGATATGGACAATAGAAGATAATAAAAAGAAGGAAGTATTCTAGAAAGGTAAACAAGTAGTAAAGAAGTTCGAGAAAGGTGCTGAAAGAAGGGGTTTCAACCCACCATATTAGAATCCAGGATTTGTAAATAAAGACATCCAAGTAGGTGTCGATTTGAGAAACTTACAATTTATAGTTTTTGCAAGGTCCAAGGCCATATAATTGATAACTGCTTTTGAAAATGACAAGAAACCTATTTTAACCATGGAGAAACTCGACATATTAAGGCTAAATGTTGAAACCCAAAACAAGTTGGTGGTAGTGGTGAGAAACCTAAAACGTGGAAGAAGAACACACGACCACTTGTTGTGAATACTAGTGAGGAAGAAGGAGTGCCAGAAATGATGACCGGTGTGTTCCTATCAATAACATGTATGCATGATAGAATATTATTGGATTCCAATGCAAATCATTGTTTTATTGATTAAAAGTTTAATAGTTTGTTAAATGTGCCTCTAGTTAAAACTATAAAGTGCCTTTGAGGTAGAAACTATGAATGGAGAAGTGATTAAAAAATTTGAAATCATTGAAGTTTGTCAGATTTCACTATACGGATATCTCATACATGTGCAATTGCCACCAATGCAATTAGCAAGGTTTGATGTTGTCCAAAGTATGGATTAGTTTACATCTAATCAAGCCCATTCCCTTTGTGATGAACAAATGATAGAACTTCACACATTGATTGGTAAAAAGATCATTATCCATGGTGATAAAACCGTTTTACATGTCAGAATTATATCTGCATTAAAAGCCATGAAATGTTTAAATAAAAAATGCATATCATACTTTGTCTTAGTGTCAAGAACCAACGAGAGGAAGAAGATTAAATATGTTCTTCTTGTAGTAAATGTTCCAAACATATTTCCTACCAAGTTGTCAAGAATACCACTAGATCGTGAAGTAGAGTTTAGAATCATATGGTGCCAAGCATGACACCCTTGCCAAAGCTTCATATAGATTAGGTCTAACTGATATGAAGAAACTAAAAGAATAGTTGGATGAGTTACTTGCAAAAGGTTTTGTAAGACCGAGTTCTTCACTATGGGGAGCTTGAATCTTATGACGTCAAGAAGAATGACGGAGCAACGCAACTGCATTGATTACTCGAAGCTGAATAAAAGTAACAATCAAGAATCTTTACATGCTTCAAGAATTGATGATCTACTTGATCAATTACAAAATGCTATTTGGACTCACAAACGCTCTAGCTCCACTCATAAATGTGATGATTATGATCTTTAAGCCATATATAGATAAATTTGTTATCATATTTATATACGACATACTTATATATTTTAAAAACAAGAAAGACCACAGAGAACATTTAATGATGGTACTTGAATTACTTAGACAAGAAATATTGTATGCAAAATTCTCGAAATGCGAATTCTGGTTAATGGAGGTATAATTTTTAGGTCAGATCATTAATTTTAAGGGAATTCAAGTAGATTCAACAAAGATTAAAGCTACTGCAAAATGAGAAAATATTAAGACGCCAACAGAAGTATGTAGTTTTCTCGGACTAGTAGGATACTAACGGTGATTTATTCAAGATTTTTCCCGAATTGTAGTCCCATTTAGTTCATTGACACAAAAGTTAGTAAAGTTTAAGTGGGGACCAAAATAGATCAAAGCTTTTGAAACCTTAAAGAAAAAGTTGACAAATGCACCAATCTTAGCATTTCCTAAAGGAGTGGAAGATTTTGTTGTCTATTATGATGCATCACACATAGTTTAGGTTATGTATTGATGCAAAGAAACAAAGTTATCGCGTATGCCTCTCGTCACCAGAAAACACATGAGTAGAATTACACGACCTATGATTTGAAACTTACTTCATAAAGTTTGCTTTGAAATTATAAGGACACCATCTTTATGGAGTTAAATTCACTATTTACACTCACCATAAAAGTTTAAAATATATCATTGGCGAGAAAGAGTTAAACTTGAGACAAACGAGATGGATAAAGACCCTTAGAGATTATGAATCTAAAATAAGTTATCATAGAGGAAAGGCCATAAATATGGCTAATGCTTTGAGTAGAAAGGAGGGAGAGATATCTAAGCGAATTCATGAGTTATGACCTGATGTTAAGGTTGATATGATAAATCAGCTGAAGGACGCTCAATATTTAGCACAAGATAATGATAATTTATAAAACGAATATATGAAATGCATGATTGATCAATTGATTAAAGGATAGGATGGATCCACTGTATAAACAAAAGAATTTGGGTACTAAAATATGGCGACTTGAGAGCAAGAATCCTAGAAGAAGCACATAAATTGAAATAAACAATGCATCCAAGAAGCTAAAAATATACAAGAATCTAAAGCATAACTATTGGTGGGATGGGAAAGAGACGCTTTCATATATGTTATAAAGTGTCCTACTTATTCGCAAGTCAAGGCAGAGCATAAAAACCCACCAAGTTTATTGAAACAACTTGAATTACCTGTCTAGAAAAAAAAATAAGAATCATTAATTTTATTACAAAACTCTCCACGACAAGTAAGGGAACGTTACAATTTGGGTTATCATGGATCGTTTAATTAAGTTTGCCTATTTTCGATCGAAGAAGGAACCTTTAGTATAGATAGATTGGCTCAACTATATGTGAATGAATTTTTATTACTAAATGGAGTGCCACTATCTATTACCTTAGATAGAGATAGTCTCTTTACGTCTCAATTCTGGAAAAGTTTACAAAAAAGCAACAGGAACGTGATTATATCTTAGTACGACTTATCCTCCACAAATAGCCGGACAAAGCAAATGAAATATTTAGACCTTAGAAAATATGTTAAGAGCTTCCATGATAGACTTAGATGGAAGTTGGGATGATCAGTTACCACTTATGGAATTATCGTATAAATATAATCATCACACTAGTATTCAAGCGGTGCTTTTTTAAGCTTTGTATGATAGAAAGTGCAGAACGCTAATATGTTTGTTTGAAATAGCGGAGAGCGAATTGTCCGGTCCTGAAATCTACAAGAAACAACCTATAAGGTTTTATAAATAAGAGAAGGACTAATGATGACAAGTAATAGACAAATAAGCTATGCTAATAAGATTAGAAAACCTTTAGAATTTTAAATTGGTGATTAGGTACTACATAAATCACTGTGGAAAGGCATAATCCAGTTTGAAATGAAAGGGAAGTTAAGCCCTCGTTTTGTTGGACCATTTGCAATCATAAAACAAAAGTGTTTAGAATGAATGGAATATATACTGTACTTTATGTACCCAATCTACGTAAATGTTTAGCTGATGAAATAATGATTATCCCTACAAAAGATGTTGAAATAAATGAGGAACTAAAATTTAGCGAATAACAAATTCAAATTGAAGATCAACAAATTAGAAAACTGAAAAGAAAAAAGATGGAATTAGTTAAGGTTAAATGGATTACTAGAAGAGGTCTAGAATATACATGGAAATTAGAATTTGTGATGCGAAAAAATACCCACATTGATCAACATAAAACTTGAGGATGAGTTTTGTCCCTGTATAGGGAGGATGTAACATCTTGAAAATTTTATACATGAAATAATAATTTTGAAAGCGGTCTGCCATGAATTGGATTAGGGTTTCGAAAATCCCGATAGCATAGTGGACCGCTTTGCCATCTAGTAAAGGTGCACTACATGTTCGCCAAGCAAAATCTACATGGTTTGACATATGACATGCTGATGAGGTTCGAGAAGGGGGCATGTGGCATCCTAGAATGACATGTGTAGATGTTTAGGAATCTAAAACTGGTGTGTGTTGAAATGTGCCAAATTATGATTGGACCAAAAGATTCTCGACCACCTAGGTTGCGTCACGGATCGCGACCGTCCTAGATGACGATCCCTGATAGTGGGCTAGAACAGACTGTAAATACTTGCATTTTATGGTTTGAAAAGTTACACTTTTAAAAGTTTATTTACACATATTGCCATGTTCTACCGTCTTTAAGCTAGTGTAATACCCTGTTAAGCTAGAGGTGTATCTATGGAAGTGTTGCCAAGATTCTAGAAGTTGTAAGCTATGATTCTAAGCTAGAGATTAAGGTGAATATGTTTTCTAAATTTTATTTGCATGCTATTGTCGTATGTTCAAGTGTGTTTATGAAATATCTATTTGTTAAAACATTTTGATCGATAAAAATCAATGTGATTATATTAAAATTATTAAGCAAAGGTTTAAGCAACCATGACACATATTCACATATCAATTGATCATTCAACTTTTATGAACAAGATGAGTTTAGCGCACACCAGCTTCCTCGTATGGGCCTTTTTCAATAAATAAGACAATTACAAAACAAGTTGTCTTAATAATTGTTAATATTGATCATGTAATTATGCTGCTATAAAATGTCTAGTAACACGATTAACTTTTATGCTTTACGCTGAATGTTTATTTTGAAATTACTTTCAGGTAAATAATTGCATGTGCATATTTTAAACAACGTGTATGCGTTAAGTAAACCATGCCATGGGAACTCCTGCTGAAGGATGTGTTAAATTTACAGTTAGAATTTATAGCTCTAACATGTTATGTATTGCATTTCAAACTATAAGAGTTGTTATGTGTTATATTTCAAAGTCTAAGAGTTTTATTTTTTAAAAAATGTAAACTATTAATGATTTTCTTTAATCCTTATTTAAATGAATATTTCAATTCGACCCTAAGTGTTGAAATATCTATCGTGAGAGAATTAGATTACTTGGTCAATCAATAGTATTGATCATCTCAAAATTAAAAGTATGAAATATTTTGACATGTGAAATAGAAATCAACCGCTAGTGTTGATTATTCACAATACATTATAAAGACTTTCACTGCTTCCTTTAAACTCTTATAAATTAAAAAAAAAAGTAAAATTGGAACCCAATGTATGATGTCACCTGATTCGGCTAACGCACATGGGGTGCCGTGAGTTTTGGGTGTGACATAGATAGATGACATATAAATGGAGGAATATATGATAGGCCAGGGTAGGATAAAATGGATGGACCTATGAAACCGAGATGTTAAGTAGTGAAAAGGACGTAGTAGGTGATCTCTTTAAAGCTAAAGAATGGTGAACGAATTGGCGGTTGCTTCACGTGTAGTTTATGAAGGTATCCTTTTATTTAAATTTGATGTGGGTCTTATGGGGAGAAACTAGAAGTTAAAGGATCTAGTTGCAAATCAAGGGCATGTTACAAATGAAAGATTAGATATTAGGGTGTAAGGAATTTCTTATTTGGGTCTTGGAAACAAGGAGTAAGTCACAAAAAAGTGTTTTAGAAATTGGTTTTCCATAATTATCAAAACTACCAACTTTATTGGTTTGAGATTTACTTCACTATGGTTTCAAATAATTTGGTGAATTTAGGTGTCGGCACGATTGCTTGGGATGAGAAATGTTCTTCTTTATCTATATCATTAGGTGTTTAAAAGCAAAGGTTAAATAAAGATAATCTATCATACCCCAAAATCCACGTGCAGGGTTTAACCGCGAGGCGTGTGAATAAACCAGGATCCAAGTCATTAGTTACTCAAAACGACTGTATATGTATCACTTAAAAATAAATCTAGAGTTTAAAACTTTTGTGGAAGCATTTAGTAAATAATTCAACCCAAAGTATTAAATGTAAAATGCGCACAACCCACGCCCAAACCATTGTTTAAACATATGTCAATAAAACCAAATGTAAACAGATGAATGTTTCAAAAGCATACTCGACTTGTGAGTGCTCCTAAAGGCAGTTGCTAATAATAATCTAAGAAAAGCATACTAAAAATGTCAACACGACGATTGGTGAGTTCAAAAGTTTGCGTTTAACATAAACAATAACAACTGTAAAATATAAGTAAGTGCATTGAAATAGATAACTAGTCTAATTTCATTAGTAATAAACATAGTGATTTCACGATCGAAGCTGACTACATTTGTTTGTTTGCCTTCCATCATGACATACCAACTCGCGACAATGTTATTCGTTTAGAACTATATTGCACCTGCTTGACTTCCAGTCCTATGGGTGGGGCTTGTTAGATCCAGTAGTACTACCCAAGATTTTTCGCTAGTTTTCTTAATTAACGATTCAAAAGTGTAAGGACTTTCAATGGTATGTCGCACTATGTTATACTATACACAACTTATAATAGTAAAATGTTTGTAAAAAGTATGTTGTCTCCCCCAAAAAGAGAGTTTATAAAAAACTAGGGCATTGAACTCACCTGGTGCACAAGCGAACTAGATAAGCAAAGCTAACAATGAGTGAGATGACAACCCATCAAAGGTTACCTAGAATACGTGAGTACATAAGTACATGTAACCGGAATAGCTGGACAAATCCTAAGTGCTAAATAAACATGTTCACCCAAGTGTTTTGGATAATAATGACACATTTGACCTAGTTGCCCCGTTTGACCCGTCGGTGACATATTAATTGAAATCTTATTTGATCAAGTATTGTACTCATTATCCAAGATTATCATACAAACAATTCACGTAAGTCACATTATGAATCTTAAATCTTATCGAGATTATCATACTAACATAGATTATCATAAACACATGCAAATCTCAACCAATCATCATGCTCAACATAAATATAACTATCACAACTAACCAATCACACATTTGGTTTAAATCACACACAACATGCCATGTGAAGCCACTCACGACTTTACATCCTACACCTTGCCAATCCTACTAAGTAGAGGCCTCATATTCGAACACATGTATATTATGCATTATTACATTCCCAAATATGATAAATACCAAATCAAACACATTAACATATGCAACATTGACATACTATTATCCAAGCATAATTCCATAATCTTCTAGTATAAACCCATCACCTTGCACAATATCCCTGATGAAACCTAGATTTCTCAAATAACCCATCAAGCATCCAAATGACCCAACTAACGTATTCTAACACAGTAGACATTATCAACAAGCAATCTAGCATGACCTTAACACCTTGTGCATGCCCAATTCACAAAATCAAATGATTCATCTTAATAAAGATTCCTTTTTGGGAGAGTAACACCCAACAACCTACATATCATCCAATTCAATCATGTATTCACCAATTTTATGCCTAATCTAGTTCATAGGAACCATCTATGCACGCTAAACATTCACAATTCGTCATATCCCAAATTTTCATGAACAAAAGTTTCTACTTATTGTAATGTATGAACAAGACGTTAATTCTATGAATTTCGCCCATAATCCACGTAAACTATCAATAATACAATCCAACTAACATCATATCATCAACAAAAACTAACAGAATTAGCGGAGTTTGGTAACAGAGAATAACCAGATGTCACATTATCCACATGTTGAAAGATTTTTCTTCCCGAAAATTCTGTTACATGGTTGTGTTATATCACTAGCCCACTGCATTGGCACAAGGAAATCAAGTGAGTTGTCACATCATCCCTGTGTTGAAAGAAATTTCATCCCGAAATTTAATCATTAGCTTCGCTGGCTATCGTTGTCGTTTCGAACAAATAAGGATACTCAAGCTTCATCTGATCCTCACGTTCCCACGTGAATTCCGATCCACGTTGTGAGTTCCTATGAATTTTAACTATAGGTATCTTGCTTTGCTTAAGAGTCTTAACCTCACGATCTATAACTTCGACAAATTCTTCAATAAATCGTAGTTGTTCATCTACTTGCACTTCCTCGAGTGGTACCACCAAAGTCTCCTTAGATAAACACTTTTTAAGTTCGAGATGTGAAAAACATTATAAACTCCATTCAACGAGTCTATAAGATTTAATCTGTATGGACCAATTTTTTCAAGAATATCAAATGGTCCAACATATCTTGGATTAAGCTTGCCTCTTTTGCCGAATTTGTGACATCTGTCACCTAAATAGGTGCATTGACCTTTGACTTTGACTTTTTGACTTTGACTCTAACTTGGTCTTAATGTGATCTTTGACTTGAAAGTTGACCTAATATGGGCTTGATCTGAGTATAGTACATTAGACGCGTATAGACACGCTAAGTTCTAGAATTTTGTATTATGGGCTCAACATGTTCTAGTGGGCCTTGGGCAAGGTGACAATGTACGTTCACCAATTTCGTATTAGCATAATGGTTGTGTGCTTGGCATTGGATTAAAGACTTAAAATGTAAGAATATAAATCTTACGTTGAGAACGTAAACAAAAATCGAACATGTGGGCTTTGCCTAAAGCCTACTAAATAGACATAATTTAATTTAAAAATATATAAATTAAATAATTTATATAGCATATAATAGTCAGTTCGAATCGTAATAACGTATAAAATTTAAAAACATGAAAGTTGAACGACGCATGGATCGGGACGAGAAGGAATTGGACGAGACGAGAAACAGGCCCGGGAAGCCCACCCTTGGCCTTCATTGGCCAAACTCCATCAAAACGGGGAAGTTCCCCCTTGTTTTTTGTATTTCTTTTATTTTTGCAATCTTTCTCTCAAAGTTTTCTCTCTAGAGAAAACCCTAGCCGCATCATCCATTCTCTTCTTGTTCTTGATTCGAGTCGAGCACCATGATCATCAATTCCTTTGATTTTGATGATATTCTAGCAATCAAGGTTGATTTTTGTGCAATACTTGATCATCTACACTTTTACCGGTGAAAAAATCGTTTATTTTGATAATTTTAGTTTTCATTGTTCATGTTCTTGATGATTCTCATCATCAAACATCTAAATCATCATCTTATAATAATCTTTTTCTTGATATTTGGATTGGATCACGAAGGATTGCGTGTTTTGAGATTGGTTCATCAAGCCGGTAAAACCATAGTTTTTATCTTCACATATTCTTTAGATTTGTTGAATTGGGTTGTAAACTTGTGAGATCTTGTCTTAATGAACATCTTGGGTTCATAATATTTTATTAAAAACGTTAAATTATGTCCTCACGCACCTTTAGTTGTCTCGATGCATAAGCTATCATTTTATCCTGTTGCATCAAGACACAGTTGAGTCCTTAGATAAAAGTATCACAGTAAACCACGAAGTCATCACTTCTAGTAATGCTTATATCGGTGCACTACAAGGTTTTTGTTTCACCAACTGAAAAGATGCCTCTTGACTATCTCTCCACTTATACGCAGTGCCTTTATGAGTCAAAGTAGTGAGAGGTTGAGAGATTTTAGATAATCCCTCAATGAAACGATGATTATATCCTACAAGTCCAAGAAATTACCATATTTCGCTAGGTGTCGTGAGAATTGACCAATTTTTTATCTCCTCAATCTTTACATCTTTACAGGACCTACATGAATTCCCTTTTTGTTAAATATGTGACCTAAGAATTGCACTTCATGAATCCTGAAATCACACTTCGAAAACTTGGCGTACAGTTGTTCATTTTTAAGCAGTTCTAAGATTAGGCATAGGTGCTCCTCGTGTTCCTCCTTAGTCTTAGAATAGATCAGTATGTCATCGATGAACATAGTAACAGATTGATCAAGGTATGGTTTGCACACACAATTCGTGAGATCCATGAATACCGCTAGTGCATTAGTCAACCCGAATGGCATGACCAAGAATTCGTAATTACCATAACAAGTTCTGAAAGTGGTCTTCGAAATTTCTTCATCTCAAACTCTTAGGTGATGGTAGCTAGATCTCAAATTAATTTTAGAATAATAGCTTGATCCCTAAAACTGATCAAACAAATCATCTATGCGAGACAAAGGGTATCGGTTCTTGACTGTAACTTTGTTTAATTGTTGGTAATCGATACACATTTGGAATGTGCCATCCTTCTTCTTAACAAAGAGTTAAGGAGCTCCCCATGTGGAAGAGCCTGGTTAGATAAACCCTTTATACAAGAACTCTTGAAGCTGTGCCGAAAACTCCTAAAGTATGTTCAGTGCTAACCGATAAGGTGCTCTCGCAATTTGAGCTAATCCAAGACTCAATTTGATTTGGAATTCAACCTGTTGATGAGGTTGTAGTGCAGGTAAATCCTCGCAAAACACTTATGAAAATCACAAACTACTTGGATATCCTGTATCTTCTTTTCCTCCTACTATTTGTTAGTCACAAGAGCTAATATGGCTAGGCAACCTTTTTGTAGCCACTTTTGCGCTTTCATAAATGATATGATGCCTGTCACTGCACCACTCTTCTCGCCCTTCACTGAAAGTATTTCTCCTCTAGAGAGAGGAATACGGATGATCTTCTCATGACAGATGACTTCTGCAAGCTTCTTGGACAGCCAATCCAAGCCTACAACCATGTCAAAACTCCCAAGCACAACAAACATGAGATCAATATCAAACTTGTCTCTAGCCAGGTCTATCTTACAACCCTTAAGGATGTGCGTAACGTGAATTTACTTACCATCAGCTAATTCTACTGTGTATTTGTATTCCAACATAGAATGCATATCACTTAAGAGACTACTAAACTCAGTAGAGATAAAACTTCTATCGGCTCCGGTATCAAATTGAACAGTAGCATAACGACCATTAACAGTAAATTTACGATTAACAGTAGTATAGTAAGAAATAAGGAAATAATGAATTTGTCACAACCACAACATTTATAACCAAAATAATATCTCATAATATATAAATCGTAAATATCTCACAAAATATCCAACTAGTGTCAAAATTTCACATTGATTAAGAAAAATTCAGTTGGGGGAAACAACCCTTTCCACATGGATTGAGAAAAAACTATGTAGTCCAAGGTAGATAAATAAGAGAAATCAGTGTATCACTTCAAATCCATCACTATCTTCCTCCATCTCTTTCGGTTCCTTATCAGGCTCTTCCTCCGACGCTGGAGCCTCCAGAGGCTCAAGTTGGTTTGCCTCCCTATGCTAGCCATCAAAAGTTTAGCCAAGATTACCATAACAGTAACATAACATAGGTCACACCATTAATTTCTCACAATTTACATAAGTTTCATCCAATTAGGATAATAATGAGAGTTTTGCTCATAATGAGTCTGAACATAAAAACAAATAACGTAGAAGATAAATATGAAATGATTGGTGAAATAGAACAATCAAATAGGTGATCCACAATGGATGATGTTAAGACAGTCCCGAGCTTCTTCCAAGTGTTGTACACACCTCCCGAGCTTCTAAGGGTCTTCAAGACTTGATTCCTGAGAGAAATTAGAAGGGTGACCCTCCACTAAAAGTTATCTTCAAAGTGGCCATTGAACTCCTATTTATAAGCTTTTTGGAGTGCTTAAGCATGGCCCCACGCCTAAAAGGCACGGCCCAAGCCTAAAATGCACGACCCCATGATAATATAATTCTTTTGAAAGTTGGTCGGCTCGTAGATGTAGAGGTTGTTAGGCACAACCCCGTGCTTGATGGGGCACGACCCCGTGCTTGATGGGGCACGGCCCCATGACTGCTTTTGGGGGACAATACTTTTTGTACTATCATACATCCAATCATGGGGGTGTGTAATTTAAGCAGGGGGGCATGTTTCAGGGTTGACATTAGGGCGTGCTTAGTGAGGCACGACCCCATGCTTGGACTCCAAAGCTTGATTTTCTTCAAATTCTTGCTAAGTATGCTTCTTTTGTCCAACTTGACCATTTGAACACTTGATAACTACATTTAGAGTTTTTAAGTTTATTTCATCATTTTAAGGAAGATAAGTAGGAATAATTGATGTGCTTTTAATAGGTTTTCTATGAATAATTTAGAGCATATCAACAGGTTTGGTCAAATTCAATTTTAAGAAATCTGATTTCGGAGGACGTTACTATATCTATTTCTTTCAAAATTTGATTATTGAAAATGCAATTCACCCAAGTATGAATGATAACATACACGGAAGCTCAATATAAAATCTTTTTGGATTTTTGAAATTTTGTTATAAAACACACCAAAAGTCTTTTTGAGATGTTTGCATGTATTCAAGCTGAAATTTAAACATAAATATCATGTGCAAGAGGATCATATCGATTGTACGAATACACTTTAGCATATTTTTCATATTTATATACATTTACTACACACACTATGTTCAAGTCAAGTCAATGATAACGCCTTTAATATTCAATCTTAACTTTATGCAACTACAATCTAGTCAAACTAAGCATTCCGTTCACACTTTTTTTTGCATATCAAGACCTATAACAACTATAATTAATAAATGACTAAATTTTATAATTGTTTTTCATGGGAGTTAGGTACATTAAGGTTTGCACTGTGTTCTGTAAGGTCAAAGCTAATAAGATCATAAACACTATTTGTCTTCAAGACATACAAGACATCACTAAACTTATCACAATCTTTATAGTGATGAAGCATCAATCAACACATGATTAATATAATCCATTTAGATTTTGCATCAATAATGTTTTTCATAATCAGATGTAATTCAATATATGTAACCGAAAGTCAAAAACATCATTTCTTTGCTTAGCAAATTTGAAAAGTTCCATCTTATATATTTGATCTAATTCTATACTTTCTAGGGTATGTGCATGAATCAATTCATAAATTGAGCTAATGACATCTCTACGATAGTGATCTCGTGACATAATCTAGATGCACCTTACATTCTATATTTAACAGAGTTCTATTTATGTAAACGTACAAACACACTTTGACCTTAGTTAACGTGACAAGTATAATTGTTATTTAATTTTCATACTATATATATCATTCATGAGCAATTAGTTATTGATAATAAATTATTATAATCTTCTCCTATGGTCCATTTCATGCTTAGGTATATACAAACTCTAACTTTTTATTATTGTCAAACACATATGTAATGATCATTTAATTTCCAAGTTATTTATACAACAACACAAATTTATTTATTTTATTATGATACTATATCAGCCGATCTACTATCATCTCCTCTTTTTCACACATGAAAATTATTTTTCATATTTCAATTGTTATAATTTTTTATTTATCAATGATAAAAACTAAAGAGAAAAATAAATCATCCATGAACAGTGTGAAAATGTTTTTATTTTGCAAAGACACAAATATATTTTGTTTATAACTTTTCAATCTCCCCTTTTTCTTTGCAATACCTTGAAAAATCTCAATATTCAATTTCAATTAGAAACATTGTTTTGATTCTGATATACATGAGCACAAACAAATTGAATCAAATAAAAAGGGTAAGAAAGCTTGATCATTATGCAATAACACTCTCCTCCTTTCAGGTGCCTTCGAGCAACCACTCTTAACCATTAGACCTTATTGGCTACCCTTACACAAACATCTATGAAATCAGTTAGTAAGCAAAATCCAAGCCAATTTGGTCTTGGATTGGCCAAATTCATCAACATGTAGTACCTTTTGTCAAACAAAGTCATTCTTATTTTCAACATGAGATGGTATGTGTGATGAAACAAAAGATAAATTTTGACCATCAGTTTTTACCTTCAAAATTAATCGAGTTTTCTATTCTCTTTCTTAAAAAAAAATATTCTTTTCAAATACTTGTGTGTCAACTATTTGTTTATTAACTTAAGGATAAATTACATTATTATTAGGTTGAATATTTGAAATACCATGTTTTTTTAATTTCTAGGAATAATGTAATTGTCATTAATTTGGAAACTTTTTTCCAATTTATCCATTATCATTGTGATTTAGACAAACAATCATTTCACTGGACCTTTTGTTTTCTAGATTTTAAAATGGAGCCTTAACCCACATTGGTTCAACCATTGACTTTTGCCTTTTGTTAACCATTTTGATTATCTTTATTTATGTTTAACAATAGGCTTTAGCAAGTAGTAATTCATAAGGCGTTGACCCTCAGCCTTGTTAGAATAGATTTTCATTATGTGTCCTTTGATCACACAATGAAAACAATACCTTCTATCAACACGCATTAGTTGATAATGTACTTTCTATTAACGTGATGTGGAAACTTGACAACTATCATGCTTAGGACCATGAACCTTTAAGTTTTATGAATAATCAACTTTAACATTTGAAGCCTTTTGTTAATTAGCACATTTTGTTCCCACCTTGATTGATTTTACTAGTTTAAAACCTTTAACACTCTTTGTTTGTTTAGTTTGAACTATCTTTTCATATAATATTTTATCAATTCAATAAGGGTTGACATATCTAATGGTTGAGTCATCATCATAGAATAATTTGTCACAACTGTTTATAATATAAAATATCATAATAACTAGTTCAGTCATCATACAATTATCACAATTAACATCAGTATTTTTCTAAACCTTCAACTCATCAAATATATAAACTTCCTTAGTCAACACATCTTTAGACATGGGTCTTTTAACATGCACATTTTCCTCATTTTGATCTTAGCCTACACTCTTAGACCGTTAACAAACATTTTGGTCAACATATTCAGATTCATCACAAGCTGTGTAAGTCTTACCATTAACATACTCAAACTTGACTTTACCACCATCAGACTTTAAAGTTTAAGGATCATTTTCTCCTATTGGATCCTTAGCTTTCGACATGGTGGAAACATAACTACTATTATGATCTTCATCAAGCATCAGTGTGTTGTTAACATTCGTAGGAGGAGATACAACATTAAAACCTAGTCATGTTTCTGACATATTAGGAATGTTCGAATTGGTAATGTACTAATGTGACTTAGTACAAAGGTAGACTCTTCAAATACTCAATATCCCTTAGTGACAGTACTCTAAGACTTAGCCAATTCCATACACTTCTTATCATATTCGTCATAAGCAACATCTATATGCATTTTCTAGCTTAGGTACTTTTATTTTCAATTTGTGAATATCTTTATTAGATATTTAAGTTTATCTTTTCAAGCATTTTTAGTTTCTTTTAATTTTTGATTTGCCTAAATCAAATTTTCATTATCACACTTATAGTTTAAGACAATTCTATCTAGTTTGCCATTAAGCTCAACATATCTTAGACAAAACTACTAAAGAATAAGAATCTATCTTATGTTCCTTAGTCATTTATGTCGGTTCTAACTTGTTCTTTCCTTGTTTGTCAATTTTAGTGACGAAGGCTTGATTCACTTTAGCATCCTCCAAATGTATGCTCCAATCAAATGACGTGACATATTGAGGCACCATAATCATATGTGATGTAGGTCTTCGATTGATCCTCGGTTTCTCTCATTCTTTAGAAAAATGTCCAAAGTTGGTACATTTGTGAAATTTAACTTTAGACTTGTCAAATTCAGTTCTAGATTGACTATTTGCATAGATCTACTACCTCCCAATTCTATTTAAGAACCGCTTTAGCCTCTTATTAAGCATGTTGATATACCATTGTATATTCGTTTCCTTTAAGTCATTTGGATTAATCTTATCATAATCCTAATCAATAAGATCCATCTAAACAAGCCTTCCATTAATGAAACTATCATATGAATTAGTTAAAGATGTTAATAAAGTGAAGTAATCTTCAGCTCCCTTTGGATATGGAGAAGATGGACTTTGGAATGATCTAGGGGTTGGAACTAGAGTTGATGAAAAATCATGATAACAACATGATGATTAGATTCACTTAAACTAGACTAAGATCCTTGTTAAGTTTAACTTTTTATTAAGAATACAACACTGCCTATTTACGAAGAAGAAGAAGTCTTTCCAAAATATATCCCGAGAGTCTTAACCTAATCACATCATATAGCTTTCTTCTTTCTATACTTGTTTATAAGCCTGAATCTTTGTTATAGCATCTTCTACTAACATTTTGTTAAAGTCATCTTGATTAATGCTTTCTAGATACTAAGGTAGTAAATTACTAAATATTCTCTCATTTATTTCTTGAATTAAATTGATCACATCAAATTGTATCAACTATATATCTAGTAATGAACTCATCTGTGTCTCATTCTCCATGTATTTCAACAATACATATTGTTTTTTAAGTAGAACTCTCTGATTTTTCATCAAATTGATTTTTCTATCACAATGCTTCTATAACGCTTCCTATAATTATCTTTAAGTTATACAAGCATGATAAGCATTTTCTTCTTAAGGTCATATGACCTTCTTTCGGATGTGGTAAGCATGGATACGGGTTTTGGTGTGTCATTCCAACGCATATGTATGTATGTCGGATTCTTATACTTTTCACTAATAGGGATCCACATACTTGTATCCATGTACAAAACAAACAATTCAAACGAATCATTCCAATACGAATAAATGGAAGGTGCTAAAAGTTTCGAAGGTTATGTTATTGTACCGATCTTGTTACAGTAGTTCAACAGAATGGAAAGGTTTGAATAATGTGTCATAGTATTATCCTTGGAAAGCCCATTTTGAAATACCCCTTAAAATTGTTCAAAAAATGAATTACACAAGTGTAATTTCACTTACATATGTGTAATTCTGCATTACACATGTGTAATCAACATTTTAGGCTGAAATAAAAGGATAAGTGAAATTAAGGGGGGTGGCAAGGGAGATTAGGAAGAAACTAAATGGGGCACAAGCAAAACTAGGGGTTTAAGAGAAAGTAGGACCTACTAATTTCTCCTTACATGTTGTTTCAGGCTAATTTCTCGTCGATTATAGGTTTATACGAGTTTTGAGCCGATTCTTCAACACCTACAACAAAAAATCAATAATTTTAACCTTTGAATCATAAGGTCTTCCATATTACTTTGAACTGTTTGAAGAAATCCACCTATAGGTTTGATCTAGAAGACATTACGAGTGTTTCTGTCCAATCAATTTGAAATTTTATACATAAAATCTTCTAATAGAAATTCAAATCAAGATGAACAAGAATGAATGAAGAAGATGATGAAAACTTGATGAAATACAACATGAAATGAATCAAACGTCTTGAAATTTAGAGCCAAATGCTCTAATACAATTGTAGGTCTCGTTAAGGGTCACATATCTTCATGTATATCAATATAAATCCATCAAACACAAAATAAATGATAATTACATTGGTTATCAAGCTCACACGGTATACAAAATTGAATGAACAACAAATGTAAATAGCTTTTTGCTTGTATTTTAGTTATTTATAAGGATTACAAAACATAAATTATGCAAGTGTTACATACTTCAAAAGCAAACATCTATTTATACTACACAAATTTTCTTGCATGAAAACTATTTAACATCAAAACTTTCTGCGTGAAAACTTTAACTCCACACATGGAAGAAATAAAGTTCTCGCATAGCATATTTTCATTTCCCGAGCCTTTTG
Source organism: Flaveria robusta (assembly GCA_025506415.1). NCBI lineage: Eukaryota > Viridiplantae > Streptophyta > Magnoliopsida > Asterales > Asteraceae > Flaveria > Flaveria robusta. The sequence goes on from CM046473.1 coordinate 14,803,804, forward strand.
GTTTGATCTCTACAATCACCCCCTATGCTCGATGAATCAAATAATTAGAAGTCTACATCTACACACTTGTAGTCTCCCCCATATGTGTACATCTTCTTCTCAAGAGCCTTGTTGATCAACCATCCGAACTGAGCTGCTACGAAGTGTACTGATTCATTAGTTTCACAAGGACAAGCTTGAAGCCTCATCAGATTATCATTTTTGAAATTAAGCAATTCAATTGGATCAACGATTTTGAATTCTTGATCAACGTAGTAAATCACTTCATCTTCTGTTTCTTTCTCGCACTCCTATCGCATTAACTTTGAAAAACTTTTGACAGGTATAGGATCATGGATAGGAATCTTTCTTACTATCTTTGGTAGCTTCTAAACACGTACCTTCATTGAGGTATTTATGTTCGGAGCAATCATTAACTCATCTAATATCACTTTTGACTTGGACATCTTAAAATTATGAAAGTTGGACTTGCTTTGATGCCATATAATGTTTCCGATCCATTTGGTATTTCCATAGTTTTCGGGGTTAAAGAATGGAACTTTACCCATAGAATACAAATCAAATACTCTAAAAGTATGCAAGTTATGCTCATCTTTAAAGTATTCTATGACCCCAACTTTTCTTTGACAAAATATAACTTATTTTCTCCATTGTATCCCCAACTCAAAAATGGTTTTGAATTTCCATAACATGTATCTGGCTTTAAGTATCAAATAAAATGATTCTCTAGTTGAGGGGGAGGAGCTTGAGTTTAGCTGGCTTCCCAGTTTTATCGAAAGGGTCAGCTGGAGCATTAGTAAGCTCAACTGTTGAAGAAATAGCTATCTTTCCTTCTTTTAAATGTATATCTTCAAATAAGCTTTGTAGACCATTCCTAGAGATGTTTATATATTCTATCTCTTCATCTAGATCATCACATGGGCGTAACTCATCTTAAGAGTCTTTAGTAGGACTTCCTTGTTGAAATGCATAAAACTCCTTATTGTACTAAATCTCAACTTTGGGATCAAATGGATTTTAATCCTTTGGATCATCTAAACTAGGTCTGGAGACATTATAAGTTCCAAACTCCCCATAAAGGCTTGTAATAGCACTTGTATCTCCATCATGATCATCATCATCATCATCTATATCATTTGCTTTCTTATCACCATCATCTCCATCATCATTACCATCATCATCATCTTCACGTACTTCATAACCAACTTTGTTTAGACCATCATCTCCTTCCTCTTCTTTATTCCTCTCAGATGCTTGAGTTTTTGCCAAGTTTCGTGCAGACATACCAACATCAGTAATAGGCTCAGTAGTTTGCTCCTCGGTTCCGATGTGAAAATGGATTATATAGGCTTCGCATTGAATCCCAAGCCATTTTTAAAGATACGGGATCCAAGCCTAAAGCTTCTTTTGATTTATGGCATTGTTGCCTTGGGCAGGTGTCCTTTGACACTATTTTGTCTTTAAAAAAATAGGGACACTTATCTGTTTCATCGATTTTGCCCAAACTAATTATATGTTCTTCTTTTCAGCTTCCTAAAGCTCATCATTTACCATATACTTTGAATGAAAAACAGGCCTTAAGTCCTCTTGATTTTGTTCATTGTGATCTATGGGACCTTCCAAAGTTACCTCGGTTGATGGATATAGTTATTATGCGGCTTTTGTAGATGATTTCCCCGGTTCGCTTGGCTTTATGCGTTATAAACTATGAGTTTTTTTTATGGCATATTAAAGTTTTTATATCATTTTTCAAACCCAATTTTCTAGAAACTTAAATCCTCTTAATTTATGGTGGTACGGGGAATTCATCAACAATAATCTCAAACAATTACATGATGAGAATGGCACATTTCATCGTCTTTCTTTTCCATACATGCCACAACAAGATGGATGGCCAAATGGACACATCGCCACATTGTGGAAACAGGATTGGCTATGCTTTTTAAGGCTAATATACGGCCTTCATACTTGATTCATGCATTCTGTGCTGTTGCTTACATTATCAATCTTCTTCCAACTTTGGTTCTTCAAGGAAGGTCTCCATTTGAAATATTATTTTCTTAAGTGCCAAATTGCCCCATTTTGGTTCATTTGGGTGCCTTGTGTATCCTTACCTTTGGGGTTACTCCAAACATAAACTATCACGTAGAAGTATTGCCTGTATTTTTCTAGATTACAACTCTAGATACATGGGGTACTATTTTCTTGATCCTTCTACCTCTCGCATGTATGTCTCACGTCATGTTTTTTTTTTATGAAAATATTTTCCCTTATGTGGAGAATGCCTCATCAACAAAACTTGAGATATTATAGTTTATCACTTTTTCTAAAGCTAGAGTATCAATATCTAAACAACACGCCTCCACCACTGTTTCATCTAATGTTCCATCACCACCCCCTAAACTTTGTACCTTGTGCATTGATCCTGGCCCATTATGTACCACTACTATCAGCCCTACGCAGCCCACTAAAACAACTACTTTACACTCTCATAGCCCACAAACCTTCTTCGGCCACAAAGTACGTGATCCCCACCTCTAGCCCAACATTTATCCACCTTCCCCAAATAAACCTTCGATCACCTCCAGTTGCCCCCATTCACCTTCCTAGCATACCATCCCACCACTACATCGCCACCACCTCCACCCCCACCGCCTCCTCCCAACCTACCCATGCAAACTAGATCCAAATCTAAAATATTTAAAGTCAAGCATAAAGTTGATGTTGCTCATCTATCTTCACATGCATTAAATTTGGCCGTATTTACTTCAATTGATCCTAATTATTTCAAAACTTCTATGAATCACGCACACTTTTTAACCACCATGCGCTTTGAAATGAATTCCCTACACCGCTATTACACTAGGTCTTTAGTGTAAAGCTGCCTTGTTGCTCAAGGCTTTAGCCAAATACAAGCGATGGACTATAATCACACCTTTAGTCATGTGGTTAAAGCATCCACTGTTTGAATCATTTTATCCTTCGCTATTATCAACATATGGAAACTTCATCAGTTAGATGTTGATAATTCCTTCCTCCATGGAGTTCTTTCTGAGCATGTATTCTTGGAGTAACCTCCTAGTTTTGTTGAAAAAAGTTCCTATATCATGTATGTCGACTAAATAACGCATTATATTGTCTAAAGCAAGCTTCGCGTGCTTTATTTCAACTCTTAAGCACATTTCTATTAATAAAGTATTCTATTACAATCATGCCAATACATCTTTATTTGTGTTTCATAAGGACTCTTGCATCATCTACTTACTTGTCTATGTTGATGATATAATCATAATAGGAAATCAAAAGCACACCATCCAATCCTTCATTAGTTAGCTATATAATGAATTGCTATCAAAGACCTCCGTGACCTTAACTATTTTGTGGGTCTTGAAGTAACATACACTAATGATGGTTTCTTTCTCTCTTAGTCTAAATATGCTCACACCATTCCTGATTATGCTTGAATCAATCAATGCAAGCTGGCTCACAATCACCTTGCCTTAAATGCTTCTTTTACTACCATGCGTAATCCATATCATGATCTGACTCATTATCGGTCTGTTGTTGATGCCCTTTAGTACTTGACTATTATGCGTCCTACCATTAGTTATGCTGTAAATCACGTAAGCCAATTTTTACAAGCCCCACTATACTTCACTATCGTGAAAAGAATTTTTGATACGTCAAAGGCAATGTTAACTTTGGTCACACCTTCTCTCAATCTAAGTGTACTACTCTCCTTGGCTATACTAATGCTAACTAGGCTAGATGCAATGAGACTCATTGATGTACGTACGACTACTCTCTTATTTAAGTGGTAATCTTGTCTCGTGGTGTGCAAAGAAACAACCAACCATTGCCCGCTCCAGTTGTGTGTCTAAATACCATGCCATGGCAAACATGACAGCCTAACTTTTTTGGATTGCTCACTTGCTTCAAGAACATTAAGCAATGACTCCTAAGCACCCAATGATTTTATGTTACAATCAAAGATATTTTGGTCTTCGAAGAAAAGAATGCTTCTGAAGTACTGAAGTCCGCAGTGGATGTAAAAACTTCCGAGGGTTTAGTCTGCAAAACTTCCGAAGTTGTAAAAACTTCTGAAGCATTGAATACCAATTCTAGTCTTTCCAAGTTGGCATGGAAGATAAGGAAGGCCAAATGACTGAAGTTTTCTCATCATCAATAGCTCAAGATCCCCAATGCTTAAACATAGGATCCATAACTATTGATTTATCTTCTATTAATGAACCCAAGACAAGCAAGGCTTGGGTCTCCAAATGTAACTAACGATCTCTTTCTATGCAGGAACAGCTCAAGACTAAAAGGAATGTATGGATCATTGGTAGTGGCTATTCCAGGCACATGACAAGCAATGGCTCCTTGCTGCAAGACTTTGAGTAGTTTGATGGACGGCTAGTTGCTTTTGGAGGAGAATCTGGTGGTTACATCACTAGAAGGGGGAAGGTCACAAATGGTAAGCTCAGCATTGAGAAGGTAAACTTTGTCAAGGAGCTCGAGTACAATCTTCTGAGTGTATCTCAATTTTGTGACCAAAAGCATAACATGTTTTTCACTGAACATAAGTGTATCGTTCTTAAGCCTGGGGTGGTCATTCCTCTGGAGCATATCCTGCTCAAAGCCCCCAGGAAAAGGAACATGTACAATATGGATTTGCAAGAAACCTCCTTTTCTGGAGAAGTTTCCTACTTTCTGTCTAAAGCCAATAGTGATGAGTCCTTCCTCTGGCATAAAAGGATGTGCCATGTAAACTTTAAGAACCTGAATAAATTAATTAAGAATGATTTGGTAACTGGAATGCAAAAAAAAGAGTTTGCAAGTTATGACCATTATGTTGCATGTCTGAAAGGAAAGCAACACAAAGCGTCTCACAAGCCAAAGGAAGTAAACTCCATCACTACCCCCCTTCACTTGTTACACTTGGATCTGTTTGGCCCTACAAGTGTAATGAGTTTAGGAAAAACCACATATTATCTTATGATCACAGATGACTTCACAAGATACACTTGGGTCTTTTTTCTTAGAACTAAGGATGAGACTCCTGAAATCTTGAAGTCCTTCATTCTGAAGATTAAGAATCAATCTAATCACAAGGTCAAGATCATAAGATGTAATCAAGGAACATAATTCAAAAATCATATCCTTGATTCATTTTGTTAGGAAAAAGTTATCTCAAGACAATATAATGCTCCCAGGACTACTTAGTAAAATGGTGTTGCTAAGAGGAGAAACAGAACACTTATTGAAGCTGCAAGATCCATGCTGTTTGACTCTAAACTTCTTATCACCTTTTGGGCAGAGGAAGTTAACACTGCCTACTATGTGCAGAACAGAGTTTTAGTTGTCAAGACTCATGGTAAGACTCCTTATGAGCTGTGGCACAAAAAGAGAGCGTTCATTGGTTTCTTTAGATCATTTCATTGTTCTTGCACCATCTGAATACCAAAGATCATCTGGCCAAATTTGTAAAGAAATCAGATGATGGACACTTCATTGGATACTCTTCTTAAGCTAAGGCTTATAGAGTATACAATCTTAGAACTAGAGTAATTGAGGAGTCAGCCAATGTGACTTTCAATGAACACACCCCAAGTGTGAAGGTTTCTGGTCCTGATTGGCTATTTGATCTTGATTTAGTTACCAACTATTTTAACAAATCTTGTGAAAATATTTCAGGATCTACAAGTAACTTATCAATAGGAGATCCTGACCCAAGATTTGACCTGAGAAGACCCATCATGAATACTACTTCAGCTCCAATGGTAACTAAACGTGCAGGTGGAGATCCTATCAGCACAACAATGACAATTCAACTGATACATCTGAGGTGCTTACAAATTCCAACTTAGAGGCACAAAACTCAAATCAAGGACCTTCCAATGTAGGAGGATGTGGAGATGGGTGATTCTGACCAAGAATTCCATGATACTAAAGTGGTATGAGACAGCCACAATACCTTGTTCAACATGGTTTCAAGAGACGTACCATTGACAGTACACTTTCCTCAAAGGAATAGGGAATGACTTGATTCTAGTTCAAGTTTATGTAGATGACATCATCTTTAGGTCACCTAATCCAAGTCTCTTCTAAAAGTTTGAGAAGCTGATGAATAATAGATTTAAAATGAGTGCCATGGGGGAACTCAATTTCTTTCTAGGAATTCAAGTGAAGCAGGTGGACAACGGTATCTTCATAACCAGTCCAAGTATGTGCAAGACATACTGACCAGATTTCATCTAACTGGTTGTAAGGTTGCCAAGACTCTCATATCAAGAAACCACTTTCTAGGTCGTGACCTTAAGGGGGAGTGTGTTGATAAACACCTCTACAGGGCAATGATTGGGTCTCTCATGTACCTCACAGCTAGTAGGCCTCATATCATGTTTGCCACATGCATCTGTGCAAGATATCAAGCCAACCACAAGATGTCTCACCTACTTGTTATGAAGAGGATACTTAGATATCTCAAAGGTGCTCCCAAGCTAGGACTTTAGTATCCAAAGTGTTCTGACTTTAATCTATATGCATATACAGATAGTGACTATGGTGGCTGCAATATGACTCCAAAGTCTACATCAGGAGGATGTCAGTTCCTTGGTGGAAGTATAGTCTCATGGCAATGCAAGAAACAATCATGTGTGTTTGCATTAACTGCTGAAGCTGAATACATTACTGCTGCAATCTGTTGTGCTCAAGTGCTTTGGATTCAGAATCAGATGCTGGACTATTGATTTAACTTCAAGAAGACTCCCATCCACATAGACAAGAACAGTGCTATCACTACTACAGAGAATCCTGTGCAGCACTCCAAGACAAAGTACATCAATATCAGGTACATTGGATAATAGATAATTTTGAGAAAGGCTTGATAAAACTAGTCAAAGTTAACACAAATGAACAATATGCGGATCTGTTCACTAAGGCATTTGATGAACAGAGATTTAAGTATCTAATATCAGCTATTGGGATGATTAACCTTGAGTAGGTTTTCTTAAATTAATTTCAGAATTATTTTCTAAAATGTGTGTCTTTAATGTTGTCTATTTCATCACACATATAAGCCCAGTTATCTTGAAAGAAAATTTTTCTAATTGATATTCCTTAGACTTATAAGAATTTGAAGTATAATTTCTTTTGAAAGACATTAAAAATAACTTCGGAAGAAACTGGTGTCTTCAACTCCAATAAGTGAATTACCTTCGGAAAAAATTTGAGAAATATCTTTCGAAGCTTAAAAAACACTTATATGACTTCAAAAACAATTTTCTTCCGAAACAAATTGGTCTCGGAAGATTTACTCCTGAGTAAAACTTCTGATACTTAATGACTCTCAAAACAAACTATACTTCGGAAGCAAATTTTCTCTTAGAAAATTTCTTCCGAAGCTAATTCTTCTAACTCTAAGAAAAATATCTTTCGAAGCCAAAATTGGCTTCAAAAGTTTTTTTTTAAAACTTCCGAAGACAAAATACATTCGGAAAATTTTCAACTTTTAAGAAAACTACATTTTTGGGCATCCTTTTCATAGGTGCGACCGACATTTGGATTTCAAAGTTTATCCTTAACACATTAACTTTGTTTCTAATCCATTTCATATATATACACTCAACGGTTCCCCTTCGCACTCTATCTCCTTCATCTACAAATTTCTCAAACCTAAATTCTCAAAAACCGCCTTTGCTCTTACCTTCCTTCACCCTAAAACAACCTCAAAATGGCCAACCTTAATTGCAGGATCAACCCGATTTTTTCATGCATATACATAGGCAACATAATCAGGTTGCTCTGTTAAACTCTAATAAAAATTCTGGCTTCTTAGAGATTTGCTGCTTCTTATCTCTGTTGAACTACTTCACCTCCCTCACTATTGATCCTCCTCTCTATGAGAATCAACTTTTGGATTTCTAGAGAACCTGTCAAGAGGTCACCATGGACGAGAGAAGGAACTGTCTGCCACAGTGCAAGGGAGGAAAATCTTCATCACTCCAGCTTCCACAAACACTCATCTCGTGCTGGATGATGCAGAGGGTGATTTGTCCTTCCCCAAAGCTGTTGTTAATCATTCTTTTGGTAAGATGAGCTATGAGGGGGACTACCCAGTAAGAACCTTCAGAAAACGGAAGGTCTCCTCCCAATGGAACTACCTCCTTCATGTGGTCATTCATAGTTTTGCCAACAAACACGGAGGATGGGACCAAATTCCCGAAGACCTTTCCTACATAGTCCGTGGAATGGTTCAGGAGGTCAAGTTCAGGTATTCATAATTTGTTATACTAATTTGCTTGTTAAGTTGGACTCCTTGGAATATTGCATGTTCCCTAAATATGTCCACTACATTCTTAACTATGAACTGGGCTCACAGTTAACGGGAACAGGTAATGTTCTTAAATTGGGACAGATGAAGCCCGCATCTTTAAAATAATGAGAAAACCTATTATGGGATTCTCTTTGGTAGAAACAGCCCTTGTCCCTAAAATGTTAGAGCTCATTGCTTAAGGTGACAAACTAGCAGCACCAGCTAGTGTTGAACCGACACCTTCTATCTCTCAGCAACCCTCTCAGCCTCAAATAACCATCACCTACAAAAGAAAATTCAAACGAACCCCTAAACAAGCTACTCAGCCTATGTAGGCCCCCATATCACCACCCATACAGGAGGAAGTGGACACTGGAGCTCCCACTTCCCCTGAGTAGCAAACCACTCCTATTTCACAAATGATCAGTGCTGAGGTTCCTCATGCTAAGCCTGATGAGCTCATCACCCCAACAGCCTTAAGCATTCACTTAGAGTCTCAAAACTATAATGAACAACTTTCAGGGGACAGTTACCATCCCCATCCATTGGATCTCAACCAACCCATTACCAACCTGGACTTCTATGATGATGAAGACATGGGATTCAGTGAGTACCATGAGTCTGTCTTCTCCACCCTTGCTCAAGGAGAGATGAGTGCTCCTGCTTCTCCCATGTCTAGCCCACATCATCCACCCCAAACCGAGGTGGATCTCCCTGAACAAGTTTAGGTGGTCCATATGGAAGAAGCTCTCACTTCAGCAAGTGATTACATCTTTAAGATCTCAACTATGGCAACCCAGCCCCTTGACACTTCAACTAAAGCTGTCATGGAGCAAAGGAAACCCAGCAGCCAAGAATAATATGCTGGTGATGAGGAAGAAGACTTTTGTCCTATTTAGTTTCTAAAGTTAGTCACCTGGAATCTCACGTAACTGCCTTGCAGAAAAATGTCAATGACCAGCAACTTGAGATCACGAATCTCAAGGGCAAGTTAGCTGAGAGACCACCAAGACAAACTCAACCAGGTGCACAAGAACCTGTGGAAGTGATGGACTTCACCTCCAGCTCACCTAAGAAAGTGGGTGATGCTACCAAAAATGAGGAAAAAGTTCCTTCAACCATAGAACCTGGAAGTTCTGTCCAGAGTATGGACAATGAGGATTAACCACCCTCATTTACAGTTGTCCAGACTCAACAACTTCCTCAGGCTCACACGGCCATATTACAGGAACTATTTGAGGAAGGAATTCCAAGGGTCATGTCTACCCCATCCTACCCTTCTAAAAATCCAATAGTGTGATGGTGGTATGATGCTGCAAGAAAGGTCTTGGTGCTCTCAAGGTCTCAAGGGCAGAAAGAAGTCTTCAACTATCAGACCCTGAGATTCTATGAGAGTTTCTCTCTAGTTGATCTGCCACTTGTCAATCCAAGCCAAAACAGATAGGCTGGCAGATTAGCTGAGATGATTCAAGAATGGATGCTGCAGGAATTCAGAAGCATATAAAAACTATATAGATAGAGGATAGCAGGGAAAATTGTTGGTCAACTGGATAGTGAAGCAGACCCTAACATTAGCTTCGAAGGGGAAACCTTGGTTGAAGGCCTAGTAGTGGACCCTGTGAACCTTGAGACAGGATCTACCTCAGCACCCACTACCCTCAGTGAAACACTTGGTAGTGAAGATGTAACACAGCCTCTCCCTGGCCAGAGCTCAAGCTCAATACAACCATCAGAAGGCCAAAGCTCTCTCCACCCTGAGTCATACAAGCCAACAATTTACAAAGGGAAAAGGAAAATGACTCGTAAGGAGATTGAGGAGGAGAAAGGGGAGAGGAAGAGGAAGGCTAGGGGAGAGAAAACAGGAGAAATCCCAAGCTTCATGCAAGCTGCAATCAGTGCTGCCCACAGCCCTAATACTCAAGATGATGAGTTAAAGATAGCTAGATTGAATTATCTGGGATTAAGGAAGTTCAACATTGATGAACTCATCTCTCTCCCCTTAGCAGAACTGAATGAACTGACTGACACAGAGTTGTCTAAAGAGAGGAAGGAGGTTGAGGCTGCAGAACTGCTACTCAAGAATAAAGAAAAAAGAAAAAGAAAGAAACTTTACAAAGCTCCTATCCTCTCTCCAGTTCAAGAAAGTCCTGAAAAAAAGACTGCGGCTGTAGAACAAGAACAAACTTAGATAGACAAAGAACAAGAGAGACAAAAGATGATAAGCTATCTAAGTGCCACAGGTCTCTATCAGGCAGCAGCTCTTTACCTTCTCTTATTTGAATACATTGAGTTTGAGTACCTCAAACAGCTGGAAGAAGAAGCTCAAACCAAAAGAAAAGTTGCAAAGAGGAAAATGAGAGAGGAGGCTGCTAAATCAAGAGCCACCGTCAGAGCACAAGAAAAAAAGTCTGCTGATAGACAAAAGATGGTGAGCTTCTTGAAGCTGTATGGGTTCTTCGAAAGGAGACTTGGTCCTATGTCTCTATCCATCATGGATGAGCATATCAAAAGGATCAAGCAGAAGATTAAAGTAGGTCAGCTAGTTAACTTGCATTCTTCACCTAGTCAGGCTGTACCTGAAGTTAAGGTGAAGGTTGAACCCTAAAAGACAACACAACCTGATCAGGTTGCTACATCTAAGCCAACTTCATCTTCTGACCCACAGCATGGTTCTGAACCTCCTACTTCTAAACATGTGGAGGAAAGGGACCTAACCGAGGAGAATACAGAAAGATCATTTGGTGCTGTAGACCACTCTCCTTAGTTAAAGTATAGAAAGAGGAAAAGGATGACCATCAGAAGGGACAAGAGAAAGAAGAAGAAGTCCAAGGCATCAACCTCTGTACCTCAGGATGAGTTGAGGGTGCTGAAGAAGAGGCTGCTTAACTAATTCCTTCACAAGTAGAGCCTCTTGTAGTTGGAAGACTCATTCTATCAAGGAGCTTTGCTGCAAATCCAGATAGATGGTATGTCATCAGAGATCAAGGAGGTCAAGATGTCTATCTCTGGCAAGACATGTTTGATCTTCCTTTGCATGATCTCTATGACATGAGAATATACTATAAGAGTCTGAGAAATCCTGAGCAATTCATGAAGAAAGACATGGTCTTGATTCTCATTAGAACTGTCAACTTCTAAGTATCCTTCTCTGTTTTGGTAGCATTAGCATAGGGGGAGTTTGTAAGGTTATACTTGAAAGGCTGATTCAACCAAAGTATCCAAAGAGCTTCCTGTTTGCATGCATGTGCATTGAAGAAGTTACTTCAGAAGTTTTACACTTCTCATAATTCTAAGTGTAAAATCTTCCAAAGCCAAGACCAAAATATTCCAAAGCCAAAGATGAAGTCTTTCGAAGCTTAGAAGACAAAGTCTTCCAAAGAAGAGATAGAATACTGATTTCTTCCAAAGACAGCGAAGACATGCTTTCTCCGATCAACTTTTTCAGAAACCTGACCAACTTTTTGCTGTCACTCTAAAGACACTAACTTGTACAAGTTGGTGAAAAGGTCAATGCTTTAGTAAATTGTAGATTATGGTCTGATGTCTATAACTTTCTACTTTGTACCTTTTATCCTTTGTGTAATATATTAGGATGTGTGCTATGGCATGTCATAGTCACATGTCAAAAGGCAATTTGCCTTTTGACTTTACATTGATGCTGTTGTCTAGATTAGTGTATCCAGCTGGCCTTCAAGTATGTCCGGCTGTAGGATGTAGTATAAAGTATCTTAGGGTCTTGTATTTCTAATTATCCTTTGTAACTCTTATAATAGAACTTGAGAGCAATATACAACATTCTTGAAAACCATATCTCTTGTTCTTGTGTTCTTTACTTTAAGTTCTTAGTTTCAATATAGTCGGTTTCTTATTTGATATTGTAACTGTTATCTATTAGTTCACTCTCCAAACAACTTGTGAAACTGTTGCATTGACCTCCCAACCGGTCCTGCAGTTTCTCAAACCAATGGAAAGTTTGATTGGTCATACCAAATGGAGATATTAGATATCAAGCTATCCACATCTTTGATGGTAGAAATAAAAGATGGTGAAGAGAGAGTTGAGAAATTTTTGTTTGCTAAATTTGTATCTAGAGATCTGCTTGATGGTGTATTTGCTTAAGAAGAGGTAGTCAAGAATAATGATAATGTGCTTAGCAAATCTGCTGTTGAGACTACTCCAGCACAAGAAAAGAAAACTAAAGATGAACAAAAAGGGAGTAAAGAAGAAGCTGTTGAGAACATTGCAGCAAATAATGAAGAAAAAGCCATTGTTGTTAAGAAAACTCTAGCCCTTGCTCATTCTGATGTGATTAATGCTGTTGAGATTACTTCAGCAATTGAAGTAGAGAAAAAAGATGTTCTAAAGGCATTAATGGTGAAAGAAATGTTAGGAGAATCTACAACAACTAAATAAACAAATGAGGTATACATCAATCTTTGTACTAGTTCATGTGTTGAAAAGATTCTAAGATATAGAGTTCACAACGAGCACTTGATTTTAGAAGTTGAAAAAATTCAACATCAAGCTCGAAAATATAAAGTAGATGAAAAGAGTTTTAAAGAGAAAATAGAAGGTTTAAACAAATCAATTTATCAGTCAAAATTAAATCTTCATGATAAAGAATGTAAAATCAATGATTTGACTTCACGAAATAATGATCTAGCTTTGGAAATTAACAAACTTAACAGTGAACTCTTATTAGCAAAACTAGCAGTTGAGAAGTTTGAGTTATCTTCAAACATGGTTGAAGGTATAATCAAGTCACAAATGACTCAAAAGATTAATGGTCGTAAAAGTGTAGTTGGATATTCTAATATTACACCACCACTTAATAATGATTATACATGTTTACCTTCATCTATTACAACAACAGATGAAGAATTGAACTATGGATTGGGTTTTCAATCAACTTTTGACTTAAAACCTTCAATCAACATTCCATTGACTGTTAGTCCTATCATAAAAATTGAAATTAAACTCAATGATGCTTATTCTTGAAGAAAATGTGAAGATAGATAGTTTGGTTGAAGAATGGGAAAGTGATGATGAAATAGTTTTTCAAGATAATGACAATAAAAATTGAAATGAAAAATCATCTTGTAAATCAGCACAAGTTATTAATGAAAAGTTTGATATTTCAGTTTCTAGAAATGCTTGTTCTAAAATGTCAAACAAACAACAAAAATTAAAAGCAAAAACTATTCATAAAAATAATGAAATAAAACAGTTTACACCATAAGTATCTGACTTGAAAATTGATTTCAATAACAAATTTGTTTTTAAAGGCAATATAAATAAGGAATATTATATCTTTAAAGAACAAATGCTTGTTTATTTAAAAATAAAACTCCTAATGCTGCTAACCCTTTGAAACAAGATGTGTGTAGTTCATTTGATAAAGAAACTGGTCCAATTCCAATAAAAGTATCTCAAAAGGTTAAAGTTACTGTTCATGCCTCATCGGCCTTAGTTCATAATCAAATGTTGAAAAAAATACCTCAATTCTTTAGAGTCAACTAAGAATGTTTTTTATGATAGAAAGAAACGAGAGACTGTTAAAGAATCACAAGGCCAAAGAAATACTAAATCCAGATTTTATGATAACTTTGGTGGTTATCATAAACAGTTCAAGAAAAATACATGAGTGCATAATGTGTATCATAAATCGTGTTTTATGTTTGTTGTTTTATGTTTGTAGAATGTCAAACCATAAAACTAGAAATTGTATTCATCAACATCAAACTACAAGCAAGGAAAGATTTCATAATTCTATTTAACATAATAGAAAAAAATTTGATTTTAAATGCTAGATTTAATAAGTATAAAAATCATTCAAATATTTGTGCTCATAAATAAAATGTTTTGATAAAATCTTATTTGAATAAAGGAAATTCAATTAAGAAATCTTCACATGTTGATGAAAACAATTTCACTCCGGTGCAAAGTACTTTAAAAAAAAATTATGAACACATTGATTAGACAAATTCAAAAATGGTAGGTTAAGGAAAAACAATTTGAACATGATATTGTTGAATATTATGTCTTCAATGATAAATGAGATATTATTCTGAAGTTTGTATCATATGTGGATGATAATAATGTTCTCAAGTCAACGATGGCTTGGGTTCCAAAAATTAACTAAATTCATTAATATGTGCAGGAACAACCAAGGCCTGTCATCAACAGTGTATGGCATGTTGATAATGGTTGTTCTAAACACATAACAGGTAACATTTCACTGTTAAACAAGGTTCAACCTTACAACGGTGGTTATGTTATTTTTGCTGGCGATAAAGGAGGAAAATAGCACAGAAAGATACAGTGACAAATGGTGTGTTAAGCTTTGAAGATGTAAGTTTTCTCGAAGAATTAAAACATAATTTTCTAAGGGTTTCTCAAATATGTGGTAAACAATATTCAACACACTTTACAAATAAAGAATGTCTGATTCTAAAACCCAGTTTCACAATACCAGATGATTGGGTTTTGTTGAGAACTCCGAGAGATTAAAACACTTACTTGTTAGATATGAATGGGTCATTCATTTGTAACAGCGTCCTGTTTCTAATCAAAAACCACAGAGAGTGATTCCATGCTATGTCATCGCTGTTTTGCACATGTAAACATAAAGAACATGAATACATTGGTTAGAGAAATCATGTTGTAGGCCTACCATTGAAAAATTTTTATCTTATTGAACATTGTCTATCATGTTCAAAAGGCAAACAACACAAACTTACTCATAAACTAGTTAATCATACTAGAATTGAATCAATCCTTCAATAGCTACACATGGACTTGTTTGGTCTTATGAATGTCTTGAGTTTGGGACGTCGTGCATATTGATTAGTCATTATCGATGATTTTTCCAGATTTACTTGGGTTTATTTTTAACAACAAAGGATGAGAAGCATCATTTGTTGATAAAGTTCATGACTCTAGTGGAAAATCAGACTGATAAAACTATCAAGTGCATCAGAAGTGATAATGGAACAGAGTTTTATAATCATATTTTGAATGAATTATGTGATTCAAAGGTCATAGCGAGACAATTCAGTTCTACAAGAACTTTACAACAAAATGGAATTGCTGATAGACGAAATAGAACATTGATTGAAACAGCTCGAAGCTGCTAAATTACCTTTATTCTTTTGGGTTGAAGCAATGAATACTGCTTGTTGTGTTTAGAATTGTGTACTAATAAATAAACAAAAAAATATGACTCCTTATGAAATATTCTTTAAACATAAACCCAAAGTCAAATACTTGAACACATTTGGATGTTGTTGTACTTTATTACACACATTTGATTCAAAATCAAAATTTGATAAAAAAGTAGATGATTGTTATTTTGTTGGTTATTCAGCTAACAAAGTAGCATACACGGTTTATAATAAAAGAACAAAACAAATTATTGTGTCATTTGATATAGATAGGCACAAATCTAACAAAACAGATATAGGATCTGCTCCTTCTTGGATATATGATTATGCATCATCGTTTGAAACTTTTAATTGTTCTTCTGTTGTGTCTGCAGCTACTCAACCTTTGACATCAACCATTCAAGATGCATTGTCTGATGAAGTTGGACCTATTTTATTTTCAACTAAAGGAAAATCTTCAGACATAATTTCTTCTTCTACATAATCAGATATTCAACCATTTGATTCTGATCTAGATCATATTTCTAAACCTGAATTAAATCTGGCTGATCCAGTAGTTGAACAACCTACACAGGATTCTAATCCAAGTTCTTCATCAACACAAGATGTTCCAATTGATCCAATTCAAATTCCATTTGAAGATTTATCTATTGTTAATGATATCACTCAAGAGGAACAGATTGTCTATAAACCAGAAAGTGGGAATATTATTGAAGAACATGTTGATCACATGTCTAATCTAGACGAAGTTATCTCTGAAGATATCATTCCTCAGTTGAGAATACATAAAGATCATCCTACTAAAGCAATCTTTGGTCCATTATCACAAGGTGTTAGCACTCCAAGTCAATCAGAAGAAATCAATACATGTCTGTATACTTGCTTTATTTCTCAAATTGTCTCGAAGAATATTGAAATGGCATTGAAACAGAATAGTTGGGTTGAATCCAAGCAAGATGAGGTAATGCAATTTAAGAAATTAAATGTTTGGCATCTTTGTGAGCTACCAAAAGATAAGCTGCCGATCGGAACAAAATGGATCTTTCACAATAAAACGGATGAAAAAGGTGTTATTAGTCGCAACAAGGCTAGACTTATTGTACAAGTATTCAATCAAATTGATGGTCTAGATTATGAAAAGGTTTATGCTCCAGTTGCAAGACTTGAAGCAATACATATTTTTCTGGATTATGCTTCATATATAAACTTCATGGTTTATTAGATGGATGTCAAAACTGCATTTTTGTATGGAGAAATGAAAGAGGAGACCTATGTTTGTCAACCATCTAGTTTTGAGGATCCTGATCATCCTGACTATGTTTACAAGTTAGACGAAGCGCTCTATGACTACATCAAGCATCTCGTGCTTGGTATGCCATAAAAACTGAACATTTGCTTGCAAATGGTTATACAAGGGGTGCTATTGATCAAACTTCTTTTTAAGGAAGACCGATGAAGATATAATCCTTGTCCAAATTTAAGTTGACAACATCATATTTGGTTCTACCAATGAAGAATTGTGTAAGGAGTTTGAAGCTGTGAAGAAGAAATTTGAGATGACTTGTCTTGGTGAAATATCATTTTTCTGGGAATCCAAGTTAAACAGGATGATCATGGTATTTTGATTCATCAAAAAATATGTCTAAATCATTTTGGACAAATACAAATTTCAAGATTTCAAGATTCCAAGATTGCACCAACTCCGATGTCTTCTCATCCTACTTATCTCCTTATGCTTCTTGTGAAGACGTTGATCAACATTTATATCGATCAATGATCGGATCATTGATATATCTCACTACTTGCAAACCAGATATCATGTTTCTTGTCTATCTGCGTGCACGATATCAGTGTAATCCAAAAAAGTCTCACCTGAAAGTTGTCAAGCAGATTTTCAAGTATCTCAAAGGCCAATCAACACTTGGGCTTTGTTATCCTAAAAATTCTGAATAGAAGTTCTATGCTTATACTCACAGTGATTATTGTGGTTGTAATTTGGACAGAAAATCAACAACAGGTAGATGTCAATTTCTTGAAAATAGGTTGATTTCGTGGCAATGCAAAAACCAGCATACTATTTCCACATCCACCTCAAAAGCTAAATACGTGGCTCATGAAGCTGTTGTTCTCAAATTGTTTGGATTCAACAACAACTTCTTGATTATGGTTTTAACATTAACTTTACTAAAATTTGGTGTGACAATTCTATAGTGCTAAACATTGTAAAAAATCCTATTCAATACTAAAAAAAACATACTGACATCCGAATGCATTTTATCCGTGATTGTTTTGATCGAAAACTTATTTATCTTGAACAAGTAAAATCATATGAAAATGTTGCTGACTTGTTTACCAAGGCATTTGATCATTTTCAATTTGACTTTCTAGTCAAGTCAGTGGGAATGATTAACTTTGCTTAATTTTACCACTATTTTCACCAAAAAAATATTTTTCAGTGTCTTTGTTTGTTAAAATTGTAATTTTTTTAGAGTATTCATAATTTTAGGGGAAGAAAATTTGAAAATGCATTGAAAAATAATTTTGGTTTTGGGGGGGAAAACATGAAAATATAATAAAAAATATTTTGATTTTTAGTAATTAAATTTTGAAATTTGAATTTTCTGGACAAGTAGAAAATGATAGTATATTTTTTGATATTGATAAAATACATAAAAATGCTTAAAAAGAACTAACTTGATTATGTTTGATTTATTGATAGGTTCTATCTTCAAGATTGGAAAGATGTATAAATTATGATGTCCTTAAAGTAAATCAATCATGACTGAAGAGGGTAACAGTTCACGAAATTTGTGGTAACAATGACTTCTACTAAAACAAACCAAGAGATAAATTCTTGTCATACTCAAGCCAGTCATTTTTTGATCAAGTGATTGTCATAATATATATATATATAAGAGAAGGATCAAATGAGAACTCACTTTGTTTGCGAGAACTCTGGAACCAATGTTAGCCACTAGTTTTCAATGGCAAAATGGTAAATAATATAAACATAATATAAAAAATTATAAAACAAAAAATAAGATGAAAATGAAAAAACTAAATACACAAAAATGTTTTTCTCGTTTCCCTTTTTAATAAATAAAAATAAAAAAATTTTAAAAAAATAAAAAAAAACTCGCTTTTTTTTCAAGTTAGTTATGCTCTATTAGATTTAATAAGAAAATATATGCTTATGATGTCATTAATCAGAAATGACAGGTTTGTACTACTTTCAAAAAGATTGAGGTGACTTGAACGCCTCAAAACTTTTCAAGTATGGATAACTGTTATACAAATTTTGTGATTGTGTAATTCTTTGATTTCATAAAGTTATGGAAAACATGATAAAATCACAATTTATATGTTTTTATAAATTTTGATGTATGAATTTTATATTGATAATTACACTCAAAATAATTAAGCTGTGATTATTGCATGAATATATAAATAATCAATTTCTTAATAAATATGATTTTACAGTAGAAAATTCACAAAAAATACTTATTTTATATTCAGTTAAATTTTTAAGAATTTGGTTAAATTTGTAAAAATTAAAATACAAACTTTCAAAAAGATTTGTTTGTTTTGTTTTGATTCATAAATAAAAATGAATTTATCCGGTGAAAATTATCCCTTAGGTAAATATATAAGTCAAAATTAAGAATAATCAAATAAAATTGAAGAAAATTTTTGAAACAATTAAAAAAAAATTCAAACAAAAAGTGAACTTATCGCGTGAGAAAAGTTCAAACCATGTGAAAAGTGCATTTCATACGAAAAGGTCATCTCATGCAAAAAGTGTGACTTCTTGCACAAGAAGTCAGAAGGATATAAAAGCAACAGTTGTGCGAATAGAAACTATTCGCATCGCACAACTATAATTCTATTTCAAAAATTTTCGAAGTGGTGGATCAATTCTAGCCTGATACATACATTCATTATGGTCGCTTGTTGATTACTTAGAGTTTGTTAAGTTAAATTGATGTTTATTGATTGGATTAATGGGTGTTTAATACCAAAACTTAATGGACAAAAACATCTAGAATTGAATAAAATTAATCATATTAAACAATACAAACCTAACCGACTCTAAATAAACTTGTTTCAATAGTTAAAACACTCTGAAAAGGCTTGAATTGAAATCTGAAAATTTGAAGTTATCGCGTGTGAAAAGTTACAAAGTTCATGAACAGACGCGAAAACTGTCAAAAGCACATGAAACTTCTCGCATTAGAATATTCAACTATTCGCGCAAATAGTTGATTTTGGTCAAAATCTGTTTGTACGAAAAGTAACTTGTCGCGCGAGAAGTTGACAATAAATGAAACATATCGCATGCAAACAGTTTATCTTTTCTCGCATAAAGTTCAAAAATTCTGAAATTTTATCTAAGCCTGAAATTTTTTAACTTTGATATATTGATACTGATCAATGTTTGTTCATTTTAATTTTAGATGGCGAGACAAATGGTTTTTAACAAAAACTATAATGTTGTGGCATATCTTGGTGATGTAGTAGATGATAAGGCATTATTCAGATCACTTATAGACGGGCTAAAGACTTCATGCCTATTTCACGCCATTACAGCCAACTCGACTATTTACACTGACATTCTCGATCAGTTCTAGCTATCTGCAGCAAATGAGAGAAAGGCAAGAAGGTTATCATTACTGCATAGGTGATCAACACTGTCTTACTATTGTAAGATCAGCTTAATGCTCCTATGAAGCTAGATGATGATGTTGCACGAGATTATTTACTGAGGATGGGATATGATCACAGACATCCATCGCTGGAGAAGAAACATTTACCTCCATTCTAGAAGTATCTGTTCCACGTGATTGCGCACTGTTTGAGTAACTTGAAGGTGGGATTAGACAGCCTAAGTGCTATATTCAGATCACTACCGGTGTTATTGGTCGATGACTTACCATACAGCATATATAAGGCTATTTTTGCTGAGATGCAGAAGAATGTCATTGCTAATGCCGGGAAGAAGTTTACCATGTATCCAAGATTTTTTCAGATGATCATGAATGTTGCTCATCCTAAGTTACCTATATCTGATTCTTCCACCTATTCTGTTATGGTGATGAAGAAAGATATTTTTACATATCTTATGGGATCATGAGAAAATGCATGGAAAGGTGATCACTTTGCCAAACTTGGCTGATTCGTTGATGGCTTCCATCCTGATCTCAACAAACATAGCAGCAAGCTACATATGAAGCTCAGCCTGCTGAACCTGTCGGTACATCTTCTAGAACTCCTAATGGTGCTCCAAGAAGTTCATCTCACTCAGTTGAAAGATCTATAGATAAAGAGATTGATTCATGGTTCGATGATAATGATAGCAAAACTGATAGTGCTCGTATTGGACAAGTTTTATATGTACTATAGGAGAGACGTAGAGTGCCAGTTACACCAACAAAGTGCATTGTTGAAGATGTAGATACCGATTCCAAATGAAGAAAGAAGATGGCTAGAAAGAAAGCTCATTCTGGCTTAAATACACATGGGAGGGGAAGAGGTCGTGGTGTTGTGATCAGAAAACCAAGGACCCCGATGACCACTGTGTCCCAAGTAGGGAGATACAAGTGTCAGAGCCTTCTTTATTGCGAGTGAGGCTATTCCTATATATACTCCAGTGATTATTAAAGAATCAACTATTGTAACATCATCTGCTATGCCCACTTAAGATGATATTCTACGTACTCCTCCGAGGAGTCAAGGTGATGATGATACGTATGGTATGGATGATTTCATTAACACTCCTCCTGAGCATAGGCACACTGTCGGTACTTCTTCGAGCTCGCCAACTCCAGTTACACTTAAGCAAAGAGTACAGAATCTTGAAAGAGAGAAGTTAGAGAAGACTCAACAGATTTATGATCTACATGCTCTAAATCAAGATAAGGATGAGAGACTAAAGAATCTAGAACATCAGCACCAATTTCTATTAAGCTATGTTCAGATTCTAGAGAATAACATCCAAGACCTCGTTCTAGAGTTTTTTTCACGTTCACACAGCAACGAACTACAGAAGTTGGAGAGTCTAGCGGACAGCAATCTGCTCGTCCTAATGATTTTGTTGATTCTACTTCTACTGTTGATCCTGTTGTTTCTAAAAAGACAATAGAGACTGCTAATGTTGATCAAGAATCAACTGCTACTACTCAAATTAAGGTTACTAAAGATCAACCAGTCGTTCATCCTGTTGGCGAGGAGTTTGTGGAGCCTGAACATTCCTTAATTCCAAGAGAGACCGGAGAGGATGATGATCTTGATAGACTTGATTTTGATTTTTTAGATTAAGAAGATGAAGATGATGATGATGATGATGATGATGATGATGATAATGATGGTGGTGTTGAAGGTAAATATGATCAAGGAAAGAAGAAAGTAGATGATGATAATGATGATCAGGGCGCTGATATGGGTTCAACTGATCGTCCTTCTGGTTTGTCAGGTTCTACCAATGTCTCTGGACCAAGACTTGATGATCCAGATGACTATGTTCCTTTAGATCCTGCTACTGAAGCTATGTACGAGAAAGAATTCTTCATTTTCCAGCAACAAATTCTTGCTGAAGAACCTAAAGAAGACTTTGGTCCTTTTGATGATTTAGAAGAGATTCTTGATTACACAAATGTATATGGGAATAGTGTGAAAAACTTATTCTTAGATATTTTGATTGAAGAAGGAGAGATTGTTGATGATTCAAGTGCTAAGCAAATGACTGACAACACTGATGATCTTACAGGACAACAAACAATACGTCAAGTCGGGATCTTACAGTTAAAGCACCATCGCCGGCAGTTTATATACATACGCTTAGACATTCCAAACTTTTCACAAGGTACGGAAATATATAGCCGATTATCAGTTGGGAATATGATGGAGAGAAAAAGATGCATGTCATAAAGAGACTAGCTAGAGAGATAGAGTTCTATCAAGACAAGCATGACTTCCATACACTTAGAACTTCTAACTTAAATGCTACGGGACATGTTTCGTTCTTCAATACAAGCAATTATGGGAAGGCTAAATGGATCAGAAACAT
Source organism: Flaveria robusta (assembly GCA_025506415.1). Taxonomy (NCBI): domain Eukaryota; kingdom Viridiplantae; phylum Streptophyta; class Magnoliopsida; order Asterales; family Asteraceae; genus Flaveria; species Flaveria robusta. The sequence goes on from CM046473.1 coordinate 14,826,347, forward strand.
GATATGGAGATAGAGTAAATCCAACTTCAAAGACTTTAAAACTACCAAATCCAAAGTCATTGAGGATGAGATTCGTATAGATCCAAACACCAACAAGCCAATGAAGAGACGAGCTTACAAGCATCCTAGATATGCAAGGAAGATTCCTATTCATGCTCTAGTACCAATTAACAGCTTGTCTAAGCTTATATGGTGGAGTTGTGAGAAAGAAAGTTGGCATGCTGTGATTCATTGTGTGGGCAAAGATTACCGTATTATCGACCCTATGGATTTGCTAAAGTTTGAAAAAGAAGATTCGATGAGCTTGCAGGCATGTCTTATGGCAGCTGATGAATCTGTTAATTTTCTAGTAGCACAGTTTGGTTAGATGATTACGCAGGCACTAGAGAACAAGATGTATGATTATGGGGGCATGTCCAAAGTTGGAGACATCGAATTCTTAATAATTGATTCACCGAGCCTGGGGTAGATTGTAGGGATTAAACCTAAAGGCTCGGGAAATCAAATGAAGACATTGAAAATTAAAAAAAAGTCACGCGAGAACTTTTGATCCACGCGAGAAGTTAGTTATTGCGTGAGACCTTTTGTGTTTTGTATAAAACGTTTGCTTTTGTAGTGTTTGTAATTAAGATAGAGATTCCCTGATTTTAAGGAAACTTTGTAATCTTTTGTATCAGAGAGCAATTAAATTTGAAGTTTATTTATGTTTGTTCCATAAATCTTCTTCATATCTTTCTATTAAAATATCGTGAGCGATTACATTCCGCATTTTCCTCACGAGATTGATCTATATTAAAAGTGGAGATCCTTACACTTTCTCACATAAAATCATGTTGTTCACAAATGGCCCAAGCACATTGACATTTATTATCACTTTTTCAGGAGTTGGTATCTTCTAGGAAATTCTATACATGCATTGTGCCAACCAAGCTGTAGGTGGCTGATATCTTTACCAAAAGTCTACCAAGTCCTCAGTTTGAGGTCTTTTGGGTATACTTATGGATTGGTCGACCACCCTTTCTCTTGAGGAGGGATAATAGCATTTAATACTTTGTATACTTTATAATTCTTTGTGTATCGAAGTGTAAATTGTTGTTATACTTATGTATTGTTTCTCCTCTTGTTGGGGTACCTCGTTCTCATTTAATCTACGGTTGAACTTTATTTAGTTCATATGTATACACAATTTGCTTTTTTATCAATAGTTGTTTTAACTCGTTGCAAAGCAATACTTATGATATTAAAGCGTATGTTTGTGTTTGGTCAAATGATATTTAGAAATCTTTTTCGTTAAAACAGTTGGGTCATGTGTGATATAACTATTTTAATGATTATATGAAAGTGTCTAGTGAAGAAAATAGACATTTAACTCTTATTTCACTTCATTCTTATTTCACTCTTATGGTTATCAATGATCGTATAGTAGCAGTAGGTTTTACCTTATTATAGACATACTTGACCAATGGTATATCATGATTCATTGTAAATTTTACTCTTATAGAATGGTGATTTTTCATTCTCATATATATTGTTATGGCCGGCCATGAAAAAGGGCGGGGTAGGCGACCGGTCAGGATATGATCTGCAGAAGAGCCTAAAATTTTATATATATATTATATATATATATATATATATATATATATATAGGGTTAGATTCTTTGAAGAACCTCTTATAAATTGAGAACTGTGAGAACCATTATTAACCATCGATTAATTTGATCAATAGTTGTGATTAAAAAAGGTAAAAAGTGTAAATATCAATTTAATTAATGAGTTTAAATTAATAAAAAGGAAATAATAATAATAAATATTTTTTCTCTCTCCAATTAGTTATTTATTAATTTATTAATTCTCTCTCCTGTATCCTTACTCATCTCTTCTCTTTCATCTCACATGATTAGAAATTTGCATATATTTATAACTTCGTATATAATCGTGTTACTGTACCCACATCAAAACTAATATATTTTAACAAAAAAAAACAAGTCTTTACATATATGTAAATCAGTGTAGTCTGAAAGATCATGTTACATACATGTTAGTGAAAATCGTCAAAACTCAACTACTAACATAAATGTAAACCAATACATTTTAAAAGATACATGTTAACAAAAATAAAGGTTATGAATATGTAACTTAGTGTATCAAATTTACATATATGTAACGACTTGATGTACATATAATCAAATTAATATAACCAAACCGGAAATAATAATTATATTTTGTTGATACATCTGTGATTTACTTATGCGTAATCACATGTTTAAACATACTCTCTACGTATATGTACACAAGTTTACATATATGTTTATGTATACGTTAGTCTGCATACATATATATAAGTGGTACAGGTTCATATTTTTCAAAAGTTTAAAAAATATATGCATCACGAAAATCAAACTATTTGCATTATCATTCTCATCTTCATCACAAACATCATCTTTTTCACCACCATTGTCTTCATTTTTCTCATATTCGTCAAGGACATCACCTTTTTATCGCCATTGTCTTCATCTTCGAGTCATCGTCATCATCGTCATTGTCTTCATCTTCGAGTCATCTTCATCATCATTATTTTCTTCTACAGTTACACTCAACCTTACCATTGCCGCCTCTCAAAGTTCCAAAAACGCGAGAAGATATATATGAGATCGGGACAAGATTTCATGAGTAGCTCAATTCAAATAATACTCAATTCAGCAGATGAGTTGTTCGGTACAAATGTAATGAGCATAATATTTATACACAACTAAAATAATATGATTTTTATTACAAATCATTCTGTTTATCAAACTAATTTAAATTTAAAATGAAAAATATATTCAAATAATAATTAATCAAATCTTAACTAAAACTAGGAATGTTAAAAAAAACAAAATTGATTCTGAGAATCAATGATAGAACCATGGACGAGCTCAATCGGAATTCCAAATATCAAGATTCAAATATAGCAATCGATGTAGATGAAACATATGAATCGTACATCCAAAAAATATATATTGATCTTGAAAATCCTTGATGCATAGATGTGAGCATATGTTTGATTCTTGATAAATAAATTTTGAATATGCATATGAATTGAGTGGATTGAGCTGTTCAAAAAAATCTATATTTGGTTATTGATTGAGCAATAAAAGAATATTATGTAACTTACTAAATTAAATCCATATCATTAAAGAATCAAATTAAATACAAACATAAAAAATCTAAATTACCCTTTCTGAATTAATTAAAAAGGAATTCAACCAAAAACTAATCAACTGTTAGGATGAGTTCTCAAAGTTCTCGCGATCTTTACAAATCCTGAAAAGATCCAGACCCTATATATATATATATATATATATATATATATATATATATATATATATATATATATATATATATATTATAAATGTTTAAACTAAAATACCTATAGTTCATTAACAAAAACATTTATCATTTTGATTATTAGACGTATTAAACATTAGAGTCTATTAACATTTTAATTAGTTTGGCCTTCTACTATTTATCCGTTACTAAAGTACAATTTAAACCCAAAAAAAAAGCTTTTCAAAGTGAAGGTTTTCAAACTAAAAAAAAAGAGCCTAAAATATAAACCTAATTTAAAACATTTTAATTTTTTTACTAGAGCAGTAATTTTATAAAGTGTTGTTGATTCTTACGGTAATTGTGACATTGGTAGAAAGACTTTTTAAAATTAAATTTGTTGAAGTCTTACTTATGATCCATAATTTTTCAAGAAAGACTTAACTGATTGATGGTAAGAGCTGTAGAAAATGATATTTTAGAGTGTATGAAATATTCAAATTTGATTGAGAGCTTTGCTTAAAAAACGCTAGGAGAGCATTGCGATTCGATTAAATAAGTAAATTAGATTATTTTGCAACAATACTTTAGTTAATTTTATTGTTATAACATTTATTGTTGTATTGTAAACTTTTATATATGACTTATTGATTTTATATTATAGCGGTCTGTATTTTTTTACTCTTCCATGGATAAAAAATTTTCTAAGGTTCTTGGATACAAGCCTATATTTCATTTATATAAAACTTATGTTTTCCAATATTGTTATCATACATTGTCTTTAGACAAGTATCATAACATAAAGAAGTTTTTTAAAATTGAGAAGTGGTTCTAAACTTGGTCTCTATGGTTGAAAAAAAGCATTGTATCATCCGTTCAAATTGTACAATATATTATGTTATAATTTTCAAAGTAATATATTTCCTTAAAACCAGTTTTCAGCAAAATGAATAAATTTAAAAATAGAATTTAGTTATATGTGAGTTGATGTTAAAATATGAGGTGTTTCTTAGATTTATAGTTTTACATGTTCTGTACGATTACAAAATGTTTTTATTATTAGTACAACTTATAACTTCCAAAATTTACGAGATTTGAATATGTATCACGTTTTTAGTTATTAGTTAAATAAGTTATCAGATTACACTACAAGTAAACATTATTAAATTATGTGTGTGGGAAATCAAATTAATTCGATAAAATAATACGGTCAAGATTTGGTAGTCAAATAAGTATTGTAGTCCAAACATGTGATAAAATATATTGAAACGAAGTGTGTGCTTACTCAGTATTACGTTTCAACTTTGAGTAGAAATGAACACGTGAATTGAATTTTAAGTTACGAACCGAGAAAAGACTACACCTTTTTCCTCTTGGTTGATTATATCTCCAATTTTTTAGTAAAGTACAAATAACATAATTTAGAAAGGTAGGTAAGCATGTTGTCATATACGGAAAAATATTTGTCTTTATGCTTTAACTAACTTTAGTAAATTCGTGTATTATATGGGTCGAATAAATAAAATATTAAATTAAATTAAATTTTTTTAATAATAAAATGATATTTTAATATAACATATGATTGAAATATTTATTATTATAAATAGAATAAAATATTTTGTTACAAAAAACATTTTAAAAAATATGATTTATAAAAAAAATTTATTATAACTTCTAATTTTAATTATTTTCTAAAAATTTTACTTTTAAAGAACACCAATTTAAAGTATTTTGTATTTTTAAAAAGTTTAAATTTTTAAAAAAATTTCTTATTTTATAAAAATTTGTTTTTTATAAATAACATTAATAAAAAGATATTTTTTATAATTTATTATAATTTATTTTAATACAAAAAAGAATTAAATAATATTATTAATTAATATAATTATTTGATAGAAGATAGAGGAGGGAAAAATTTGATAAGGATGAATGTGATTATGCCAAGTGTTCTCTATATTTAATCTTTTATTAGAGTAAAAATATAAAATGATAATAATCAGTAACAAATGATAACATTATATTTTTTATTATCAAAATGTTCTCGATTATCTATCTTATTATACAATTATATAAATTACTAATAATATTATTTTTTATTAAAAATAAATTTTAGTAAATTAAGAAAAAAATCTTTTTATTAATGTTATTTTCAAAGAAATACATTTTTATGAGTCGTTTTCATTGAAAATACAAATATATGTTATTACTATAGTTATGATTGGAATGGATAAATCTTAAGAGTGTGAGTCGTTTTTCATTGATTCTCCCACCTGTTGTAATTTTTTGTTATTTTTTTCTTGAACGATTTTGTGGCTTCAGTGTTAGGTCTTTCCCAATTACTTTTTCCTATCTACAAAAACTTTTGCAACTTAGCACGTTTCTTTACATATTTAATCATGTTAACATTAAAGTGGTAACATACATTGCAAGGTTTGCAAACACGCCTCCCATCTTTTGACCCGTTACATTTATTAAAAAAATTATTAAATATTTCTATAACCATTATCAGGCCGAGTACTTGCCAATATTGTGCTAGGCTTTATGGTTCTCGGTTGGGCTTTTGTATTTGTATAGGTGTCCATTTGTATTTGTATATATAGTGTATGTATAGTAACAAATAGAAGTTAGTCATTTTGTAATAGTTGAAACTCTGATGATTCATAGGGTGGACTTAGATAAATACTTAATGGGATACTATTTCATATGAAATGAACTTATAAAGCTTTCCTGTCAGTAGCACCCTAGATTCTAAGCATTTACCTTAAAAATAAAGCTTAGATGAGTCCCATGAACCCCTTTTTTATGTTAATATTTTTTGGGTGAAATATATACTTTTTAAATATTATTAAGTTGTGTAATATTACTTACTCTTGTCCCTGAACGGAACACAATCATTAATTCTATTAGGTGTCGCGTGATTGTGTATAGTACTATTTAGGGAATCCGCATATAATGGGCACTTTTGATAGGGAAGCCCCCCCCCCCACCCCCTCATTGAGATTTATTTATTGTTATGTCACAAATTGGTGTAACTCAACCGTGCATAGCAGGACACAATTACACGTAACACTCTAGTGATAAAGGGTTAGGGGATATTTTAGTACTCGGGCGGAAAAGTCAGGGTTAGGATTGATTGTGATATATTCTCTAGTGAACCAATGTTATTATCATTGTCATATTATTATTGATTGCTATATTTTAGTCATGAAAGGTCAAGTGTCATAAACTTATGAGCTTATCAACATTATATTGACGTATTTTGGGTTTGTATTTTAGGAGAAAAATAATTGAAAAATGACTTATAGATAGGCGCAAACTTTGTTTGATATTTGGAGACCTACTCAGTGCCCTATCCGCCTTATCATATTATAAACAATTTTTAAAAAAATATGTCATTTGGGTTCTAATCAATTATTATTATGCATAGATTATTATTAATGTTGTTTGCCATAGACATCTAATTCAGGGAATGTACCACTTTAAGTTTAAAATTAGGGACAATTACGTATTTGCCCTTATAAAATAATTTAATTGCATATTTACACAATTTAAAATTGAAATTGCATATGTCCCCTCCTTTAATATTTTTAATTGTATATTTACCCAAATTATAACCAAAATTACATATATCCCCTTTCTTAATGAAAAATTTTCAAATTTACGTATTTTGATTTTTTTTATTAAAAATAAATTGTAGATTGATTTATTTAAATTTTTTAAATTTATATTCACTCATTTTTAGCTATTTTTTTCTTTTTATTTTTTTTTTAGTTTTTTTTTATGTTTTTTAATCATCTTTGGCTAATGAGTTTTAGTTGATTTCTAAACTTTTTTCCTTTTTGTGTTTTTTAATAGTTTTATTCGTTTATGTTGAGTATTTTTTTATCAAGTTTTTAGAGTAACAATAATAAAATACAATACAAATATCAAACTTTTAATTTGTTACAGAACTAACAAATTATGACAAAAACAATCACAAATAATCATGAGTAAAATAGTCATCCTATAACTTATTATTAATAAAATGTCATAATAAGTTAATTTAATATTATTTTTATTAAAGAAAGGTTTATATACAATTTTAGTTTTAAGTTGGGTAAATATGCAATAAAATAGATTAAGGAAGGGGATATATTTAATTTTGATTTTGATTTGGGTAAATATGTAATTAACAAGGTTTATAAGGGTATATATGCAATTAACCCTTAAAATTACTATTTTTCATAGCCTTGTGTTGATATTAGTCAGTCACAACCAATCCCAATAAACGGGGTGTGACAGTTCTTGCAATGTCTCTTGTTCTACGTCGAATACTTGTTCTCGATTAGTATTACTACATAGGTTGCATCCTTGCGAATACTCAATTTGACCGAGTACTCCTAATCAACCAAGTACCTTTTTTATATTGATAACATACATCTAAAAGAAATAAATCTTCTTTACCAATATGGCCTTTAATCTTAGAGTTTGAACAACATCAACATATACATCAATCTAGAAAATGAAATTAGGATTTGTACTCAACCTTCTCAACTTGTATCCAAACATGATTCATCTGATTGAAAATTTAAGCACAAGAACTATGTCAAGTTCACATATTCAAAAATGGGAAGGTCTATCGGGAAGGGTCCATATGTGCCTTTGGTAAGAGAAAGAAGATTAAACCAAGGCACCTAAAGATCCTGAATTATATGTTGGTGTTAATTATGATGTAAATGAGAAAGAGAAATGTTTTTTCCTTCTATCACCATGGCATTGTCCACAAAGATTACCAATGGTTTTAAATGGTGCAGTACTGCTAAAGAACAATGTATGGGATGCCCTAGATGATAGGTATGAGGGTAATGAGGATATGAAGGAGAGAAGGAAGGACATGCTAAAAGAAAAATTCAATATGTTCAATTACATCATGGGTGAGAAGTACAACATAAGATGTAAATAATCATCTCGTAATTCTCATTAGCATAAAAATCAGTACATCAATTCTCTAAAGCCTTACAAATCTAAAGACAAATTGGTCTATTTGTATTATAGTAGGTAATTTAAATTGACATCAAAACAAGCGAAATTACCTAATTTTGCTTCAAGCGACATTGGCTAATTTTGCTTAAGCCTTACAAAAACCAATCATTATAAATATTAACAAATAAAACAACTATGCAAGATCATCTAATCAAAAGTAAAAAGTACAATCAACCGAAGCTACTGACATAGACCTTATGGTCCAGCAACACCAACACCATTTAATCAAAAAAATTTCAATTTTACCAACCATTATAGAAATTGAAAATGAAGCTAACATGGTATTGGGGAAAATGATGGAGAGTGTAGTTCTTTTTATAAGGGTAAGTGTAAGGATTATACAAGAGGCTAATGCACTCAAAACAATCAGGGTATCTCCTGCATGCATGCACCTTATGCATGGTAGAAGTTACTTCAGAATTTTTACACACTACAAGAATATTACACAAGTGTAAAATCTTCCGAAGCCAAAAGACCATTTCTTTCGAAGCGAAAGATGAAGTCTTCCGAAGCTTAGAAGACAAAGTCTTCCGAAGCCTCAAAGATAGAAGACTGATTTCTTCTGAAGACAGAAAAGACATGCTCTCTATGATCAACAACTTTTTAGAAAAGCTGACCAACTTTCCGCTGCCACTCTGCAGGCTCACCAACTTTACACAAGTTGGTGAAAAGGTCCATACTTTAGGAAGCTGTAGATTAAGGTCTTGAGTCTGTAACTTTTTACGTTATGTACTTTTATTCTTTTTGTATTACAATAGGATGTGAGCTATGGCATGTCATAATCACATTTCAAAAGGCAATCTGCCTTTTGACTTTTCATTGATCTTGTTGTCTAGATTAATGATTCCAGCTGGCTTTCAAAGTATGGCCGGCTGTAGGATGTAGTATAAAGTATCTCAGGTTCTTGTATTTTATTTCTATGCTTTTGTAACACTTGTAATAGAACTTGAGAGCAATATACATCTTCCTTGAAAACCAATTACCTTGTTCTTAAGCTTTCTGTCTCTTGCTTACTTGTGTTATCCTAGTATCAAACTATCCAGCCAGTTCTCTATTTGATATGTTAAGTGTTCTAAGACTCTCCTTATTGTGAAAACTGAGTTGCATTGAACCCCTTCTAACAGTCCTGCAGTAAGTCAGTGGTACCCTACACTTAAGCATGTGAATAATACAAACAAGTCTACTTTTTGTGCAGACCTAGTCGATATAGAGTATTTGGAGAATGAAGATGACGAATGTAAGGAGATTATATTATGAAAAGTTAAATTAATCATTGTTTAAGACAAATAACTTTATTTATGGTTTTATTCAAATAATTATGATGCTTTTCAAGGTTCTAATTTTAAACACAACAATTCTTATAGTTTCAATTGCGAAGCTTTAAAGGCTGATTATAAAAATAAATTTGTTAAAGATAATACCTATAGTGAAAGTAATATTTTTAAATATTCGAGCTGGGAATTTAATATTCTGATAGAGCAAGGTAAGCCACTTGAAAAACCAAAGGTTGTTTTTCACTCGACAGATTCTCCTTAAAAGCACTCAAATCTAAGAGTTTGTCTAATAAACAAACGAATAGATGCGAGAATCACTATATAACCGATACGCGTCATCATTTACAATCATCATTATCATCATGGTCCAATAGCTTGAGGTACGCTCCTCATGCAAGGAGGCAAATATGTTGCACATGTAGCAATGCAAGGCACTTTGCAAGAAATTGCTATCACCATCCTTATGAGCCTTATTATCAAAACCATCATATGTTTCAAAAAGGAAAATGGTGTATTCTAAGCCAATGAAGGTTGAAAACCCTAAGGCAACAAAAAATATACATCCTAAAGGGAAGCCTTTCAATGGAAACTAGAATACAACCAAAAACAAACAAAAATTTTTATAGATAATAAAATCAATGTTTCAAAGAAACATGAAACCAAATTAACCAAATAGTTTGTTAAACCACAACCTGTATGGAATGCAAAGATGATTGCATCACCAATGATTGAAATTAGGTAGGACATGATATAGAGGAAGAGTGTTATATTGATGCTTCAAGGATACCCACGACTACAACGGCTTAAGTCTTAATGACTAACTAATCTCCTTCCAGATGTAGGGACCTCCAAGGAGGACTATTCGCAAACTTTGGTAGCTGATAATGGATGTTCTTAGCGCATGACTAGAGACATATCTCTGTTACATATAGTCAAACCACTCGACGGAGGGTATGTCTCTGTTGTAAGAGGTAAGATAGGGTTAAAGGTACAAATACAAAAGACACAAACTGTACTCTGTGTTTTCAAAATGTTAATTATGTTTCAAAATTAACCCATGGTTTGTTAAGTATGTCATAGATTTATGATAAGAAATTTTTGACACACCTTACAAACAAAGAATGTCTAATATTAAAACAAGGTTTTGTGGCGCATAAGAGTTGGATTTTGAAAAATATACCTAGAAGGAATAACTCATATGTCATTGACGTGAATAGTTCCACTATTCATGAATAGACATGTTTGTTTTCCAAATCGTCTATGGTTGATGCATTGTTTTGGCATCATGGGTGGTTAGGACATGTAGATTTAAAAATTAAACAAACTTGTAAAAGGTAATCACGTTCAGGGTTTACCAATCAAAAGGTTTTCATAATTGAAAAGTGCATTCCTTGTGGGAAGGGTAAACAATATAAGAAACCTAACAAACCAAAGTTGTTTTGAAATAAAATTTTCATTCTATTTATAATAAGCAAGAATTCAATCATATATTATCTTAAAATATCAATTTGTAATTAATAAATTTTCATTCTATTTAATTTTTTTATTCAAGCCGTGTAATACACGGGTTTACTAAAACTAGTATTTATATAAATGTGCAACCGGCTTTTTTTCTTTACATATTTTTAAACCGGGGTTTAGTTTTCGGGGTGTTACAATATGTAGTGAACTAAATTTAGTTCGGAAATAAATTGGTCTATTTAATATTTTTTATTCAAGTCGTGTAATACACGAGTTTACTAAAACTAGTATTTATATATACGTGCAACCGGCTTTTTTTTACTTATTTTTAAACTGGGTTTTAGTTTCCAGGGTGTTATAATATGTATTGAACAAAATTTAGTTTGGAAATGAATTGGTGTAATTGTAATATATACTTTCTCATGCCGGTACGATGTCATGGCAACGAGCGTCGGATATAAAAACTATTTATAAACAAGATGAAACCAGCCTTGCCGGTTGGTAACAATAGTAACTTATTCAATCCTTTTTCTTCATGTTCATTAAGTTTATTATCACACCTTCATGAAAGCTAGTGTTTGTGCCCCGAGCTACATGGCGGGTCTAACATTTGTCTCGTACCTATAGTCAGTAAACCATGGTCGTACATTTTAGTACGTGAATATGGCGGGAGTGTTAAATTTGTAAATGTTGGTGCAGGACCGTTGAAGGGGGTCAATACAACCACTCTCACAATGAGGAGAGTGTTAGAACACTTAACAGATCAAATAGGGAAACAGGATAATATTATGATACTTAGGAACACAAGCAAACAATGAGACAAAACTAAGAACAACTGAGTATGGTTTTCAATGAATAAGTATATTGCTCTCAAATTCTTTTACAAGTGTTACAAAGCATAAAAATAAGATACAAGGACCTGAGATACATTATACTACATCCTACAGCCGGCCATACTTTGAAGGCCAGCTCGTAACACTAATCTAAACAACAAGATCAATGTAAATTTAAAAGACATATTGCCTTTTGACTAGTGACTATGACATGACATAGCTCACATCCTAATATATTACAAAAAGGATAAAAGTACATAAAGTAAAAAGTTACATACTCAAAACCATAATCTACAGTTTACTAAAGCGTTGACCTTTTCACTAACTTATGCAAGTTGGTGAGTCATTAGAGTGGCAGCAGAAAGTTGGTCAGCTTTCTGAAAAAGTAGATCAGAGAAAGCATGTCTTCTCTGTACTCGGAAGAAATCATTCTTCTGTCTTGATGGATTCGGAAGTCTTTGTCTTCTAAGCTTCGGAAGACTTCATTTTTGGCTTCGGAAGATTTAGTCTTTGGCTTTGGAAGATTTTACACTTAGAATATTTCTCTATGCAGAGTGTAAAACTTCCGAAGCAACTTCTACTATGTACAAAGTGCATGCATGCAGGAAGCACTATGATTGTTTTGGGTGCATCAACCTTTCTATAAACCTTACAAACTCCCCTTAGGCTAATGCTACCAAAACAGAGAAGTTCTTTAGCAGTTGACAGTCCTTATTAGGATCAAGAACATTCCTTACTTCATCATTTGGTCAGGATCCTTCAGACTCTCATAATACCTTCTCATTTCAAAGAGATCATGCAGAGGTAGATCAAGCATGTCCTGCCAGAAATAGACATCTTGAGCACCTTGATCTCTAATGACATACCATCTATCCAGATTAGCAGCAACAGTCCAAGACAAGATGGCTCTTCTAGATGCAAGAGGCTCTACTTGAATTGGAGTTGGTTAAGCAACCTCTTGTTGTACTTCCTCAGAATGTTCTGATTCATCCTGAGGTGCAGAGGTGTATGCCTTGGACTTCTTCTTCTTTTTCTTATCCCTTCTGATAGCCATCCTTTTCCTCTTTGTGTACTTTAACTGAGGAGAGTGGCCTACAGCACCATTTGATTTTTGTTTGTTCTCCTTAGTTGGGTCCTTTTCCTCCAGTTGTTCAGAATTAGGAGGTTCAGAACCTGTTGTGGGTCAGAAGATGAAGTTGACTTAGATGTAGCTTCAGGATCAAGTTGTGTTGTCTCTTTTGGTTTAACCTTCACCTCAACTTCAGGTATAGCTTGACTTGGTAGAGAATGCAAGTCAACCAGCCGACCTTCCTTTATCTTCTGCTTGATCCTTCTGATATGCTCATCCATTGTAAATAGAGACATAGTACCAAGTCTCCTTCCAGAGAACCCATACAGCTTCAAGAAGCTCACCATCTTCAGTCTATTAGCAGACTTCTTTTCTTGTGCTCTAATGGTAGCTCTTGACTTAGCAGCCTCTTCTCTCATTTTCCTCTTAATAGCTTTTCATTGCATTTGAGCTTCTTCTTCTAGCTGTTTGAGGTACTCAAATTCAATGTACTCATATGACAGAGGGTTGAGTGCTGCTGCCTGATAGAGACCTGTGGCACTCCGATAGGCTATCATCTTCTGTCTCTCTTGTTCTCTGCCTATCTGAGTTTGTTCTTGTTGTACAGCCACAGTCTTTTTTTCAAAACTTTCTTAAACTGGAGAGAGAGGGTAGGGGCTTTGTATAATTTCTTCATTTTTCTTTCTTCTTTGATCTTGAGGAGCAACTCTGTAGCCTCAGCCTCCTTCCTCTCTTTGGACAACTTAGTGTCTGTCAGTTCATTCAACTCTGCCAGGGGAAGAGAGATGATTTCATCTATATTGTAGTTTTTTAATCTCAGATAATTCAATCTGGCTGCCCTTAACTCATCATCTTGAGTATTAGGCCTGTGGGTAGCCCTGATTGCAGCTTGCATGAAGCTTGGGATCTCTCCTGTACTTTCTCCCCTAGCCTTCCTCTTTTTGCTCCCTTTTCTCCTCCTCAATCGCCTCAGGAGTCATTTTCCTTTTCCCTTTGTCGATTTTTGGCCTTTATGACTCAGGGTGAAGAGAGCTTTGGCCTTCTGAAGATTGTGCAGATCTTGAGCTCTGGCCAGGAAGAGGTTGTGATACACCTTCAGTAGCAGGTGTTTCACTAAGGGTATTAGGTGTTGAGGATGAGCTTGTCTCAAGGTTCACAGGGTCCACTACTGGGCCTTCAACCACAGTTTCCCCTTTGAAAGTAATCTTAGGTCTGCCTCAGTATCCAGTTGACCAACAGTTTTCCCTGCTAGCCTCTATCTATATAATTTTGCTCTATTTCTAAACTCCTGCAGCACCCATTCTTGAATCATCTCAACTAATCTACCAGCCTGTCTGGTTTGACTTGGGTTGACAGGTGGGAGATCAACCAAGTTAATACTCTCATGGAATCTCAGGGTCTGAAAATTGAAGAGTTCCTGCTGCCCCTGAGATTTTGAGAGCACTAATGCCATTCTTGCATTGTCATACCACCATCCTACTATTAGATTTTTAGCAGGATAGGATGGGGCAGACATGGCCATTGGAATTCCTTCCTAAAAAGTTGTTGTATCATGGCCTCCACATCAGTGTGAGCCTGAGGAAGTTGTTGAGTCTGGACAACTACAAGCGAGGGTGGTGAGTCCTCATTGTTCATACTCAGGACAGAAATCCTAGGTTCAGTGGTTGCATGGATTTTCTCCCCCTTTTTAAGAGCATCACCCACTTGCATAGGTGAGCTGGGGGTTAAAGCCACCACTTCCACAGGTTCTTGTGGACCTGGTTGAGTTTGTCTAGACGGTCTCTCAGCTAGCTTGCCCTTGAGATCGGTGATCTCAAGTTCCTAGTCACTGACCCTCTTCTGTAAGGCAGTCATTTGAGATTCTAAGTGACTAACCTTAGACACTAAATAGGTGCATGTTTGAAGAAATTGATGCACCTTTAGTTGCAGACTCCCCTCATCTTCAGATGAAGAATCATGGGGGATGAGAGTATTGGACCAAGGTCTTCTTCCTCATCACCAGAATATTGTTCTTGACTGCTGGATTTTCTCTGCACACTGACAACTTCAGGTGAAGTGTCAATGGGTTGAGTTGCCATGGTTGAGGTCTTAAGTATGTAATCACTAGCAATAGTGAGAGACTCTTCCATATGGACCTCCTGAACAGGTTCAGGGAGATCCACCTCAGTTGGGGATGGATGATGTGGGCTAGACATGGGAGAAACAGAGGCACTCATCTCTCCTTGAGCAAGTACGAAGAAGAGAGACTCATGGTACTCACTGAATCCCATGTCTTCATCATCATAGAATTCTAGGTTGGGGACTGGTTGGTTGAGATCAAGAGGCTAGGGATGGTAACTTTCTCCTGAAGGTTGTTTACTAGAGTTTTGAGACTCTGAGTGAAAGCTTAACACTGTTGGGCTTGTGAGCTCATCAGGCTGAGCATAAGAAAACCTCAGCACTGATTATTGGTAAGATGGGTGTGGTTTGCTCCTTAGGAGAAGTGGGAGCTCCAGTGTCCACTTCCTACTATATGGTTGGTGATATGGGGGCTGCACACGCTGAATAGCTTGTGTAGGGGTTCGTTTGGATTTTCTTTGGTAGGTGAAGGTTATTTGAGGCTGAGAGGGTTGTTGAGAAATAGGTGTGGGTTCAACACTAGTTGGGGCTCCTAGGTTGTCACCTTAAGCAATGAGCTCTAACATTTATGGGACAAGGGCTGTTTCTACCCCTGAGAAGCTGACAGTTGGCTTTCTCATGATTTTGAATATGTCATGCTTCATCTGTCCCAATTTAAAAATTTTACCTGTTCTCCTCAATTGTAAGCCTAGTTCATAGTTGAGAATGTGCTGGACATATCTAGGGAACGTGTAATATTCTAAGGAGTCTAAGTTTGCAAGCAGGTTAGTGTACACAAATTATGAGTACCTAAACTTGAGCCCCTGAACCATTCCATGAACTATGAAGGAGAGATCCTTAGAAATCTAGTCCCATCCTCTATGCTTGTTTAATAGACTATGAATGACCACATGGAGGAGGTACTTCCATTGAGAAGAGACCTTCCTTTTCCTGAAGGTTCTAATAGTGAAATCTCCCTCATAGCCCATCTGCTCAAAGGAGTGGATGACAGAAGATTTGAGAAAGGACAGATCACCTTCTGAATCATCCTTCAGCATGAGTGTTTATGATAGCCGAAGTGATGAAGATTGTCCTCCCCTGCACTGTGGCAGACAGTGCCTTCTCCCCATCCATGGTGACCTCTTGACAAGTCCGCCAGAAGTCCAAAAGGTTATCATCATAGAAAAGAGGATCAATGGTGTGGGAGGTGAAGTAATTTGTCAGAGAAAGAAAGCGACAAACCTCTGAGAAACTTGGATCTTTCTCATAGTTCAACCGAGCAACTTGATTGTGTTTCCTGTGAAGTTGCATGGAAAAATCAAGTTGGTTTTTGCGATCAAGGTTAGCCATATGAGAGAGCTTCGTTGTGAAGGAAGATAAGAACAAAGGCGGTTTGATAACTTTGACTAGTTTGATAAATCCTTTTTCAAAGTTATCTCTAATCAAATGATACCTAATGTTGATGTGTTTTGTCCTTGAGTGCTGCATAGGATTCTCTGTAATAGAGATAGCACTATTGTTGTCTATGTGGATAGGAGTCTCTTTGAAGTTGAATCCATAGTCCAGCATCTGATTTTGAATCCAAAGCACCTGAGCACAGCAGCTAGCAGTAGCAATGTATTCAGCTTTAGCAGTTGATGTAGATACATAGGATTGTTTCTTGCATTGCCATGAGACTATCCTTCCACCAAGGAATTAACATCCCTCGAATGTAGACTTTGCAGTCATGTTGCAGCCACCATAGTCACTATCTGTATAGGCATACAGATTAAAGTCAGAATTCCTAGGATACCAAAGGCCTAATGTTGGAGCACCTTTGAGATATCTTAGAATTCTCTTAACAGCAACTAAGTGTGACATCTTGGGGTTGGCTTGATAACTGGCACAAATACATGTGGCAAACATGATATCAGGCCTGCTGGTTGTGAGGAACATAAGAGACCCAATCATTGCCCTGTAAAAGTGTTCATCCACACACTCCCCCTTAAGATCAGGTCCAAGGGAGTGGTTTCTTGCTATGGGTGTCTTTGCCAGCTTACATTCAGTCATGTTGAATCTTGTGAGTATGTCTTGTACATACTTTGACTGACTTATGAAGATGCCACTATCAACTTGCTTCACTTGAATTCCTAGAAAGAAATTTAGTTCCCCCATGGCACTCATTTTAAATCTATTCTTCATCAGCTTCTCAAAGTCTTTGTAGAACTTTGGATTAGTTTACCCGAAGATAATGTCATCTACATAAACTTGAACCAGCATTAAGTCATTTCTTGTACCTTTAATAAAGAGAGTTCCATCTATAGTGCCTTTTTTGTAACCATGCTAACAGAGATACTGAGATAAAGTCTCATACCACTTCGTTTGAGCTTGGTGCATCCCATAAAGAGCTTTATCAAGCTTGCAAACATAATCAGGATGATCTGGATCTGCAAAGCCAAGTGGTTGTTTGACATACACCTCTTCATCAATCACCACATATAAGAAAGCACACTTGACATCAAGTTGGTAGACCTTGAAATTCTTGGATGCAGCAAAAGCTATGAATATCCTAACAGCTTCAAGTCTTGCTACTGGAGCAAAGACATCAGTATAGTCAATCCCTTCTTCTTGAGTGTACCCTTGAACAACTAGTCGAGCCTTGTTCTTGATGACAAGTCCTCTATCATCCTTCTTGTTTTTAAAGACCCACTTGGTTCCTATGGTAGTCTTCCCTAAGGGAAGAGAACATAAGTTCCAAACCTTTTGCCTCTTGAATTGAAACAGCTTCTCTTGAATAGCTTCAACCTAACTTCCATCCTTTAAAGCCTCTTCAACTTTCTTTGGCTCTATCTGGGATAAGAAACAAGAGTAGAGACAAAAATTTTTGTCATGGGTTTGCCCTCTTGTTCTTACCCCCTTGTCAACATCTCTAATGATGTTTGTAGTAGGATGTGACTTGTGGATCCTAAGTTGAGGGATCACAGCAAATTGATTGAAGAGATCTAAAGTTGAAAAATTTAGATCAGGCAGTGAAGAGTCACCCACCACATCAGCACTCTTATCAAGAGAGGCTTGATCTAAAGAGTGTGTGACATCATTAATGTTGTCTTCCATGGAGTGATTGTCAGCATCAAGAAATTCTTGATCACTGTCACCACTACCACTTCCTCCTACATTTAAAGCTCCTTCATTTGAGTTTTATGCCTTTGAGCTGGAATTTGAAGGCACCTCAGATGTATCAGCTGGATTTGTCATGGTTGTGCTGATAGGAACTCCATCTGCAGGGTTTGTTACCACTGGATCTGAAGTAGTATGATTTGAAGGTCTTCTCAGCTCAAATCTTGGGTCAGGATCTTCTGTTAATAAGATACCTATGGATCCTAAAACATTCTCACAAGACTTGTTAAAACAGTTGGTAACTAGATCAAGATCAAACAGCCAATCTGGACCAGAACCTCTCACACAAGGAGTGTGCTCATTGAAGGTCACATTGTCTGACTCCTCAACTATTTTAGTTCTAAGATTGTGTACTTTATAAGTCTTAGCATTAGAAGAGTATCCAATAAAGTATCCATCATTTGATTTCTCAGTAAATTTAGTTACTCGATCTTTGGTATTCAAGATTATGCAAGAACATCCAGATGATCTGAGAAAACTAATGAAAGGTCTCCTTTTGTGCCACAGCTCATAAGGAGTCTTACCATGAGTCTTAACTACTAAAACTTTGTTCTGGACATAGCAAGCAGTATTCACTGCCTCTGCCCAGAAGGTGATAGGTAGTTTAGAGTCAGACAACATGGTTCTTACAGCTTCAATTAGTGTCTTGTTTCTCCTCTCAGCAACACCATTTTGCTAAGGAGTTCTGGGAGCACTATATTGTCTTGTAATACCTTTTTCATCAAAAAATGTATCAAGGATTTGGTTCTTAAATTTAGTTCCTTGATCACATCTTATGGTCTTGACCTTGTGATCATATTGATTCTTAATTCTCAGATTGAAATTCTTCAAGATCTCAAGAGTCACATCCTTAGTTTTACGGAAAAAGACCCAAGTGAATCTTGTTAAATCATCTGTGATCACTAAATAATATGAGGTCCTTCCTAGACTCATTACATTGGTGGGGCCAAAAAGATCCATATGTAATAAGTGTAGGGGAGTAGTGATGGAGTTTTTTTCCTTTGGTTTGTGAGATACCTTGTGCTGCTTCCCTTTCAGGCATGCAACACAAGGGTCATCACTTGTAAACTCTTTCTTTGGCATTCCAGTTACCAAATCATTCTTAATTAATTTATTCATGTTTTTAAAGTTTACATGGCACATTCATTTATGCCATAGGAAAGACTCATCACTATTGCTCAGGGAAATGACCACCCCAAGCTTGGGAACAATGAACTCATGCTTAGTGAAAAGCATGTGGTGTATCTGATCACAAAATTAGGATACACTCAGTAAATTATACCCAAGCTCTTTAACAAAATTTACCTTCTCAATACTGAGCTTACCATTTGTGACCCTGCCCCTTCCTGTAATATAACCTCCAAAATCTCCTCCAAAAGCAACTGGCCCTCCATCAATATTCTCAAAGTTTTGGAGTAAAGAGCCATTGCCTGTCATGTGCATAATCAATGATCCACACATTCGTATTGGTCTTTAGCTGTTCCTGCACAAAAAGAGATAGTTAGTTACATTTGGAAACCTAAGCCATGCTGGTCTTGGGCTTACCAACATGAGTTGAAGACAATGCAACAGTAATTGATTCTATGTTCCAGCTTTGTGGACCATCAGCTGTTGTTGATGAAGAACTTTCAGTCACATGATCTTTCTTTATCTTCCACACCACCTTTGGAAGCTTAGACTTGACCTTCAATACTTCGGAAGTTTTGACAACTTCGGAAGTTTTGACAACTTCGGAAGTTTTGACAACTTTGGAAGTTTTGAGGACTGAACCTCGAAAGATCCTGCTATCACTGCAGCAGGCTTCAGTACTTCGGAAGCATCCTTTCTTCCAAAACCAACTTTTCTTCCAAAGGCAAGTTTTCACTTGTCTTCCTCTTCTCATTCGAGCTTCCGAAAAGAAAAGATTTTCCTTCACAAGCTATCTTCTTCTTGATCTTCTCATAAGTTTTCTTCTTGACCATATGGACAGTACTCTTAGGATTGTAGAGGCAATCCTTGGCAAGGGCAAGATGAGAGGTACTGCCACACATGATACAGTCCATTTGCTTTCTTCTAAGAATCTTCTTTTGGGAGGAAGGCTGAACTTGATCACTTTCCATTTTCATCTTCATCTTCATAGATGATGTAGCAAGCCTTTTAGCGTGTGACCTGCTGTTGGATTTGGATGGTTCTCGCTGTGTAGCAGTGGTACACAGCTGATCAACCTTTTTCTTATTGTTGGGATGAATTTGACAAGAACTAGAACTCCTAGTATTAGACTTTCTCTTGGACTTTCTCTTGGCTTTTCTGATCAAGTTCTTTCTCTTGGACTTGGTCATCCCAACTGTTTATCTCTCCTCAGGAGAATAATGACCCTTCTTAGGATGAACTTCTTCACTCTTCTCTGAGTCATCCTTCAATATCTCCTCCTCATCCTCTTTACTCATGGGTTTATGAGGGGAAGCTCATCTTCACAAGTTTCACACCTTGGAGATCTTACAGATAATAAAGAGTGTGGAGGAGCTATCTCAGTAAATCCGAGTCCCTGCTTATTCCGATAACAAACTTTTGCATGCAAGGATGAGGTTATCATGTTCTTGAAGGTCTCTTCTTCAAGAACATATTTTTTTGCCCTGGCTTTGCTGATCACAAGCTCAGCCTGGCATTTAGTTAACTTAATGATAAGATCTTTGATCTGAGTCCTGTAGTTGGTATGTTCATGTTTAAGAGTGGAAATGGTTTTCTCTAAATCATCTATTTTAAGTTTGTACCTATTTTCAGCTCTTTTGAAATCATATTTTAAGATGTTTAAAGACTCAAGATTAGATCTCATCTCTAAGTAATCTTTATATTATAATAAAAAAGTAACTAATGAGGACACGTGGCAGCACCACATTTATCCTCACCATAATTTTCCTGCTTCTCTCTCCTACTTAATAGTTACTATAATTACTAATAATATTATTTAATTTATTTATAGACTAAAAATATTTTTAATAAATTAAGAAAGGAATCTTTTAATCAATATTATTTATAAAGAAACAAATTTTTATAAAATAATCTTTTTTTCAAAAACATCAAACTTTTTTAAAAATATAAATATTTTTAAAATCAATATTTTTAAAAAGTAAAATTTTTATAAATAAAAAATAATTATAAATCAATTTTATAAAACTTTTTGTTTTGAAACAAAATATTTAGTTTTTTTAACAAGAAAAGTTTAAAAACTTGATATCATTATTTTGTTACCTATAGTCCTTATACATAATTTCAACCGTATTTTATCTTAAAATATCGTTTTAGAATTAACAAAATTTTATTTTATTTAATATTTTATATATTCAACCCGTGTAATACACGGGTTATTAAGCTAGTAGGACCTATATCTGTTAACTTTAGCAATACATTCAGGAGTACAAAGACGTTCCAGTACCTTGGCTTCTTCAAGATCTGCCATCAGTGCTTGATTTGGCGATACATCTTCAACCTGAAAGCTCTAGTCAAAGCCTCCTTCTTCAACAGCAACTGCAGCTTGCACCTTTGGCATCTCATTTTGGGGGGCTCCGTCAGTGTAGTTTGGTCTGGTTTGTGCTTGGCCACCATTTGTTCTAGGTGCCTTACACTCTCTAGCAAAGTGTCCCATTTGGTTACAGTTGTAACACTTCACTTTGCTTTTATCCAGCCCAAACTTACCACTGGCTGCACTGCTAGGAAACTTTCTTTCTGTCCGCTTGTAGAACTTCTTGGCTTTGTAAGTGAGAAGAGCCATCTGCTGGACTATTTTCATATACTCCAGATCATCTAGATGAATACAGTCCAGGTCTTCAAGAGTGAAGAGAAAGTTGCCTTAGCTTTCATCAGCAGACACAAAGGCTTGAGAAGAAATTGTCTCTTAGATTGGGCTTCCTTGGATGTAGCTCTCCCTTGGTGTCTCCGGAAAGGTGATGAAATGACCCTTTCATGAGTTGTCAGGGTAGCAGATGAGATGATGCTATGGTTCTCTGTAATGCCTTTCAACTACATTTTATTTCACGTTTTCGAGTTTCTTTTGTTTAAATTTTAGTTAGTTTCGTTAGTTTTTACTTATCGTTTGTTATTTTTTGTTTTAACAGGTGCTCGAGTGATTAAAGGGACGAAAACGTGTTGAAAACGAAGAAAAGAGCCAAAGGAGGAAAAAACATCAACACTTAGAATTTTTTCTTACTGTCAAACTCAAAGTTTCTGAAAAATTCAATCTACGCGATACGCACAGACTGAGGGCTACACCTGCGCGTATAGCATAGATCAATTATTAGGGTTTTGTGATTTTTTAATCTACGCGATACGCACAGCAGGAGGGCTTCACCTGTGCGTATCGCATAGATGGTGTTTTCCGGAAAATTTTAGAAAGTTGTATTTAAACAACTTTTCTCAACCAAAATAGGAGATTCGACTACCAGCCGTTTCAAGAGCATTCTGAAGGACGAATTGAAGCTTTTGGAAGGATTTGAAGCCAAGGATTGAAGCTAGGATCATAGGAACGCTTGCTAACGTTTGATCACGGGTTGTTATCTTCGTAACTTTGTTTATCTAAACTTTGTTTTGAACATGTTGATCTTGTTTTCATTGTTGGAAGTGATGTTTCTACTGAATATGAGTAGCTAAGATCATAAAGCTACCTAGGTTGATGATTGGTTTGTGTTAACTAGGATGGATTTTGGCTATTGAACGAGTTTTGTGGTTAATGCTTGTGTAATGGATTTTATTCAATCTATGGGATGAGTTTGAATGTTTTGGCATAATTATTGATGATTCCTATATTCCATATGTTCGTTGTTGAATGTCTTTCATAGAAACTTGCATATCTAGATCAATTACTTTGTGTTTTTGATTAGTTGATGTTTTGCTAGACGTAGTGACCATAGGAATTGGGTTGAATTGATTACTAAGCCTTAATGCTCTTCCTAATTTGATTCCGAGAGGTGATGATTAATCAAATTGTTCTTGTGATTAGTTGCTTAGAAATAAGCGGTTCGAAAGAAGGTTTCTCTAAGCTAGTTAATTGCATTACTTTTCTTGTCCAATAGATTGTTTAAAGGTTGCCCCTTTATTGTCTATGAATTGTGTTATTTAGATCGAGAGATTAGCTATCAATCGGGTGCATAAGTGTTGTCAAATAGACTTAGCGGTAATTTGAATAATCGGTAGTTTCACTCATCTTCTTAGTTTTCCTTTTGGTCACATCCGAAGAATGATCCGGGATCCATTAAGTATATTAGAAGTTTGTTTCATTAGATCCCGATTTCGCAATAGTTCAATAGCCATTGGAAGTTTGAGGGTCACAACCAGGATTCACCTAGGTGGTGTCTTTCTCATTCTTGATTTTCTAAGAGTTTTTGTTTCCTCGTGTGCTAATTTGTAAGTCCAGTGTTTAATCAATATATTTTAAAATAGTTTATTTCTCTAGGTTCCTTATTAAAAAGAAATCTCTCCCCCCCCCCCCCAATTATTTAATCTATTTCATTTTTTCCTTTCCGAGTCTAGTTTCTTCTATAATAGTGTCTCTAGGGTTCGATTCCGGTCTTCCTTAGTCTTGTCTACATTTGATTAGGTTCACTTGCCTATCTAGTGGTCTAGGTCTAAGTTTTCTTGGGTTAAATTTGAGTTTCTAGATTGTGTCTAATTTAGGTTATTTTGAATACTAAGAATACCATACAACTCTGTAAGAGTAAAAGTCTTAAGGTTCTCAGTTCGCTTGATAACAACACAGTAATGTGTCCATTGTTTAGGAAGAGAGGACATGAACTTCCTTACAATGTCCCTGTTTTCAAGATTTACTCCAACATCCATTAGAGTATCCACAATCTCAACATACCTGAAGTATTGTTGAGTAATGGTTTCACCTTTTTTATAGGTGAAGTTCTCAAACTGCTACCTTAAGAGGTCCTTCTTGTTCTCTTTTGCTTCAGTGGACCCCTCATACATGAGCTTTAGTGCATCCCATAGTTGCTTAGCAGTTTTGCACTTCTTGAAGCCTCTGTATATGGAGTTTGGAAGAGCAGTTTGTAGGGCAGTCATGGCTTTCTGATCTATATCAATCTTCTTCCTGTCTTCTACAGAATAGTTAGCTACCTCTTTTGGTATCATGCCACCTCCAGCAGCAGCTGAAGAGGTGCATGGTATGTAAGGTCCAGAGACAACAGACTCCCACATCCTAGAGTCTTGAGACTTGATGAATCCTTCCATTCTTTGGTAGCAAGTATCAAAATCTTCAGGAGTGATCAGTGTGGACTTTGTCATGGTACCGGTTTCCATATCAGTCTTTGTGAGAGAAGCCATTTGAGACGTTAAGTGTTTTGTGAAACTGGGAGATCTAAGATGGTGAGATCTTACAATCAAGAGCCTGAAAAGCTCTTATACCAATTGCAGGCCCGTTGAAGGGGGTCAATACAACCAGTCTCATAATGAGGAGAGAGTTAGAACACTTAACAGATCAAATAGGGAAACAGGACAATTTTTGATACTAAGAAACACAAGCAAACAATGAGACAGAACTAAGAACACCTGAGTATGGTTTTCAAGGAATAAGTATATTGCTCTCAAATTCTTTCACAAGTGTTACAAAGCATAAAAATAAAATACAAGGACCTGAGATACTTTATATTATATCCTACAGCCGGCCATACTTTGAAGGCCAGCAGGAAACACTAATCTAAACAACAAGATAAATGTAAGGTCAAAAGACAGATTGCCTTTTGACTAGTGACTATGACATGCCATAGCTCACGTCCTAATATATTACAAAAAAGATAAAAGTACATAAAGTAGAAAGTTACATACTCAAAACCATAATCTACAGTTTACTAAAGCGTGGACCTTTTCACCAACTTATGCAAGTTGGTGAGTCATCAGAGTGGCAGCGGAAAGTTGGTCAGCTTTCTGAAAAAGTATATCCGAGAAAGCATGTCTTCTCTGTCCTCAGAAGAAATCAGTCTTCTGTCTTGATGGATTCGGAAGACTTTGTCTTCTAAGCTTCGGAAGTCTTCATTTTTGGCTTCGGAAGATTTAGTCTTGGGCTTCGGAAGATTTTACACTTAGAATATTTCACTGTGCAGAGTGTAAAACTTCCGAAGCAACTTCTACTATGTACAAAGTGCATGCATGTAGGAAGCACTATCATTGTTTTAAGTGCATCAACCTTTCTATAAACCTTACAGTTGGTAATCAACTAATTAATGTAACCGGTGGTGTAACGATTGAAGTAAACGTAAACTAATATAAAAAAAGAAAAAGATAACAAGAAAATTCATTAAAATCAAAGATGGGATGTGTATTCAGAGCAAACTATGGTCCTTATTGTAAAAAATAGGCACAATACCACCCTCATCAAAACTCAACTTGTATTACAAATTGAAAGTGTGTGTGTGTATATATATATTAGCATTAAAAAAACCCGTGTATTACATGAGTTGGATAATTATAAAAATATTAATTATAAATTTGTATATATTTATAATTACTGAAATGTATTAGTATATATAAAATATTTTGAGAAAGTATGATAAATATGATATCTTTTTATTTACAAATGAAAACTGAATTAGAAAACATTTAATTCTTTATTTGAATAAATAAACATTAAAAAGATGATAATAAAATGTGAATGATTTATTATCTTAATTACCAATTGCATAAAATGGATGAAAATAATTTGGACGGGAAAATAAAAACTTTAATAGTCTAGAAATGTGACAAGTGTTCAATTGAGATACTCTTTTATTAAAGTAGTAAGATATATAGGGAATGATTAAAATGAGAACCCTGGTTTTTGTGAGAACTCATTAACCCAATTTATTCTATTGATTTATTTTATAAGAAATAAGATCATGACATGTGTTCATTTGGCTTTTTTAATAGAAAAGACTAATTTGGTCATTCAATCAACCAAAGAAAATTCAGGTTAAATATACTGGCGATAAGTGTCACCACCTAACTTTCTCTTATTACCATACTAGCTTTAGTAACCCGTGTATTACACGGGTTGAATAAATAAAATTAAAATTTGTTAATAATAAAATGATATTTTAATATAAAATATGATTGAAATCTTTATTATTATAAATAGAATAAAATACGTTGTTTAAAAAAACATTTTAAAAAATGTCATTTATAAAATCTTTCTTCTTATAACTCCTAATTTTAATTATTTTATAAAAATTTGACTTTTTAACAACAGCAATTTAAATATTTCAAATTTTTTAAAAAATTTGATTTTATAATAAAAAATTAATTTTATATAAATTTGTTTCTTTAGAAATAACCTTAATAAAAAAAATTCAATTTATTACAAATTATTTTAATATAAAAAGAATTAACTAATTTTAGTAATTAATATGATTATTTAAT
The DNA here is from genome assembly GCA_025506415.1 of Flaveria robusta. Taxonomy (NCBI): domain Eukaryota; kingdom Viridiplantae; phylum Streptophyta; class Magnoliopsida; order Asterales; family Asteraceae; genus Flaveria; species Flaveria robusta. Next base: position 14,852,929 of record CM046473.1, read on the forward strand.
AGGAGAGATAGACGGAAAAACTTTATGATAATGAATGTGATAATGTCATGTGTCCTCTTTATTTACCCTTTTATTAAAGTCAAAAAAAAAAAATTTATTATAAAAATAACTTTACACCCGATTTTATTATACATATATAACTTTTATATACTATATTATTTTTTATAAAAATTATATCATTAAACTCGTATCATTTTTCTCTTTAATTCCCATATAGTCTCGATCTTTTTTTGTGATTTAGTTTAGACGTCTATAATTATATCACTGTAATTAGTATTTGCAACACTTAAAAAAATTATTTTACAACATCTAAAACCATGTTACACCACTATAATAAAACAATACCACTGTAATCGCATTAAAATAACAAAAATAGACCATTTTACCATAATTGCATTACACTCAAAGCTATAAAATATGCCACTATAAAAACAAACCTTACTACATACTCTATTACAAAAAATATTATATTCACAAATTTAATAAGTGATTACTTTGTAGAACATTTACTTCACAAAAACTTCAAACTCAAAATAAGTTGTTGTAATATTCAAATTAAAACTTTCAAATAATTACACAAAAACATGCCTAAATCTATAAACATCAGAAACACTAAAACTTGTTACAATAATTCATATAATTACATTATATTGTAATTATTTACAGTAATGTACATCATGTTTATTTGAATGCTAATCCTAATACTTACGGTAAATTACATTATATTTTACCCCTTTTTTTCATACACCATGAACGGCATCGACTATAAAGTTCATCTTAACCAAATCATGAACCAACAAACAATGAATTACATCACGCTCATATGAATGCAATTTTTAATACCTACAACAAGTTACATCATATCGTAACTTCTTACTGTGAATTACATCAAACAAACATGGTGTATAAACAACAAAAAACCCTAAACTAAATATTAAACCATACCTAATAAAATGAATTACATCGAATAGCATTGAGTTGCAACAAAACACTTACACTACTCTTCCACCACTTTAACCATCTTTTACACCTGATATATCACCACTCTAACTAATAGTAACACCGTCATTATAACAACCTAACAAACAAACGATATTACACCAATGTAAACCATTCTGTAAATTAATGTAAACCAATCTGTAAATTAATGTGAACCACTGTAAACCAAACAAGATTAAACCATGTAACTACATCGCTGTGATTTCAACAACCTAACAACCAAATGACATTAAACCATGTAACTACACCAATGTGATTTCAACAACCTAACAACTAAACAACATTAAACCATGTAACTACACCACCGTAACAAAATTAAACAAAAAAAATAGCTACACTACTATAACAAAAAAATACAACTGTAAAGCCTTGTTAGCACGGTCCATAGGTACACAAACAAGCCAATAAACAACAATGATCATCTAGCAATTATCAATATCCAAACCTGCAAAACTTCAAAAGAAACTAACCAATCAGAAGCACTGATCACAACTCCAACCCAAAGATAAAGAACCTAATTGCTCAAAATCAGTATAGAAATAGCACTCCCAATCACCTCCTGAATATTAGATCTGATCAATGCCACCTCCACTATAAATGACAAAATATCCACCCATATAGAGTACTCCTCCCTATAAAGCTCTAACAAATGATTCTGGTAGCCAACCCAACCCAAGCGAACAACAGGTGGAATAAAAGACACATTCCGGTAGCCCACATCAACAAAGCACAAAAGAGGGTAACCTGTAATGGCACTAGCTTGAAAATCCCTTTTCATATTTCCCAGATTTAAAAATGCAATACTCATTAGAAACTTCAGGCCTGTGAATAACCACAGCTTCGTCCATGAAAATGGTGGTTTGGTGTTGAAATCAGATGTATCAAAGTACGAATTTGAGTCTTTAATTGTTATCTTCTCCTAAGATTTGTACGCAACCTCTTCGACGGCGGTGGTGAGATCGTTGATCGGGTTGTAGTCGATGGATAAGGGGATGGGGTGGTGGCAAAGATGATGGCAATGGAAATTGTGGCGGAAGTGTTATGACGGCAGTTGTGTGGTGGAGGTGGTGTGGTGGTTTGATAGGTTCAAATGGATCGATCTATGTTGATGTTGTAATGCAATGATCAATATATGCACAAAGTAATCAACAAAAGCAAAATACTTCAAAAATTCATAGAGTTTTCATTGATAGCAAAATGCAATTGGATACAATGTACAGAGAGTGAATTCTAACCGTATTCTCTTAAAATCTCTTTCAAAGTCTATCTGCACAAAATACATAATATCCTATTTATACTAAATAATAAAAACTAAGGAACATATATTTACAAATAAGTCCCTATACTATGACAAAAACAAAATATAAAGACTAAATGCTAATATTCAAAATCTCCAACAATACTCCCCTTAAGATTTGCATGTCGTCTTCAGTCAAAATAATCTTCAGGTTCCTTTTTTATCTTGAACATCGGCTTCTCTTTATACATTTCCAGCTCTCTTAATGCTTTCTTTATTGCAGACTTGAACTTTACTGCCAAAATACCTTGTTCAGGTTTTGATTCGTTTTTTCTTAATCTCCATAGCATCCATCACAAGCAAAGTTTCCTTTGAAAGACCAGCTATGTCAATGTTGGCATAAAATTCTATTGGACTTGAATAATCTTTTGAGTGTATCTCCAAAACTCCTTTACTAGAGATCCTCATAAATTCTATATTCTTTATGTCCTTCTTGAGTATGTTTGCATATGCCAGAGCTTTTCTCAAAGAAATTCGCTCCATGGCGGCATTCATCATTTTGATTATAGACATAAAATATTTTCTATCATTCTCTACCACTTCAGACATACTTTCTCAAACTTCTGATTAGATAGAAATGAGATGTAACTTGGATGTAGCAATTTCAATTCAAAAACTCCAAAAAGACTTATCATATCTTTATCCCAGTCATCTTCATTTCTTACAAGCATCAGTTGAAATGTTTCTGAGTCATAAAACCATCTCAGGATTGGTTTAGACGTTTGAGTACCATCAATTACTTTCAATCCTGGATTTGTATTGTCAAAATACTTATCACCATATGCCTCGAAATAGCTTTCTTCTTCAGTTGAACTCGATTCTCCTTTCTTCTTTCTCTTTAATGATTGAAAATACATCTTATCTTCTTGATCACAACGTGTTTTAAGAAAAGATGCCATTCTCGAGATTCCATTGTCTAGTAGTTTCACAAAGTCTCTCCTCTTGATGCCTTAGTAGGATTAATCAGAGGTAACTTGTGTAATTCTTTCAAGTCTTGGACCGGTAATGCAATGATACTAAAGTAGAAGTGATAAACATCACATATGGCATTTACTCTCTTTATCAAAAATGCATCGAACACCTCATCATACTTCCATGCAACTATCTTTACTTCTTTTGTATTATCAGGCACAATCATAGCATTCAAAAGCTCTGAAATTGATTGTCCTATTTGTAGCACATTTCTTACTATGTCCCCAGTTGATCTAGCTTTGTTCCATAACTATTTTTGATCAATGGATACTTTGTAAGCTTGCTTCTTCTTCTCAGGGAACATCTTCATCAATTCTTTTCTTTGTTAATGACTTCTCTTTACTAATTCCATGGACTTTATCTCTTGAGGCTTCAAAATTTTTGATCTTTTTGTAAACTCTAAGTATTGTGGATTATCTGTGTCAAGTACAATCATCTTGTTGTTCTGTTTCTCGGTTTCTTGAAAACTGCTTACTAAGTTTCTCAATGAAGTACCTTGCAATCTGTTTAATCTTTTTCTCGGATAATTTCTTGATTGCAACCACATCCTCAAAGCTGGTATGCTCATATCCTCAGGATTAGGATGGTGCAATTCAGATACAGGAATATCATCAATATTAATGCTATCACTCATCGTTGTCCATTCTCCATGTTCTAAGCAAATCTCATTTGGATCCACCGGAGCTGATGATTCTGCTAACATACACTTCTCATATTCTTCTTAATCTGAGACACAGTCAATCCATCCAAAAATACATGATTATACTTATTTTTAACAAGATAGTTATATCAATCTTCAAAATCAATTGGAATTTCTTCTTGAACATTCAGTATTGTGGAATCATCAATTTCACATACATCTTCTTCTTCTAGCACTTCGTCATACCAATCGTCAGGAAATTCAGAATCAAAGTCATCTAATGCTTCAATCTGTTTCTAAACATCTCCTTCATCAAAATGCACTGATTCATCTATGGTTTTCTGAATCTTTGATGGTGCAGAAGATAATTCTATCTCAACTTCATTTATTTTTCTCTTCCTTTTATCTGCTTCAGAAATCTTTTCTATCACATTCACTTGATCTTCTGATTCTCTCCTTTTCTGTAATTATCACTTTAGATTCTTTCTCCTTTTCTTTTAAACTATCTCTCAACTTTTCAACTTCTTCATTTAATCTTTGTACTTTTTTTTCAAGTTCAATCATGATTAAATCTTTCTTTTCAGCCTCAGCTTTCAACAACGCATTTTCTTCTTGTAATTTCTTAATAACTTTTTCACGTTCAGCATTCTTTAGTTTCAAATCATCAATCAATACTTCATCATTATCATCTTTAGTTTGCACACATGCATCTTGATTTTGTTTCATCACAGTTTCATCCACAATCACAATCTGTTGATCTTGAATAGGAGATTGTACACCACAAGGTACATTCTGTGTAATAGGTTCTGATAAGATTACATCAATATAATCAAAATCAAATAACTGATGTTGCTCTAATCTTTCATCAATATTTTTATCCACATCATTATCAACATCATTCTCTTCTTCTCCTAATTGATCATTTACATCATCTCCAGTTTCATCATTTTCAACATTTTCATCTTTATTCTCAGACACAGTCTCTTCACTATCAACCTCTTGTTCAGTTTCTTCAATATTTCCTCCAGCCTCAGCATCATTATCATCATTATCACCATCATCATCACTACTTGAAGAACTTTCATCATCATCGTGTTCATCTTCATCCTCATCATCATCCTCTTCTACTTCTTCATCAATCACATCTTGAATCACATCTTTAATCAAGTCATTTGGATCTATTGGTTCATCTTCAAGTAAATGAAAATGCTCTTGATTGATATCCACTTCATTTCTTGCTACAGCCCTCATATAATCAAACATAGGAATATTCTGGGCTCCTGTAACTACTACTAATATTTTATACACATTCTCTGACATGTGTTCAAGTTCTAATCTCTCACCATCTACACCATAGACATGAAAGTCTGGGTATTCTTCATTAATTATCATCTGCAGGAACCTTGGATACATCAAGTACTTGTTCATTTTCCCTTTCTCCAAGTTAAATATGAATCCATTCATGATCCATTTGGCCATATTGAACCTTCTGTTAGTGGCCAATGCAACTATCGGAGAAGCAATATCAACTGGAAATGAATTCCAACCAGCACTTCTCTTAGACATACAATGTTGAAAAATGTAGCATAGAAGTTTCCAGTGATTGTATACTCTTGCTCTGAAAAATTGCCTCTTAGGAAAATTATCTGGATGACCCATCATCATGAATGTCTTTCTACATTCATTAAAAGTATATTCTGATAAATCTTGGGCATCATTGTCACCAAGTCTAAGATCATCTCTAATTGATTGCTCAGACACTTCTATCATCCTATCTCCGGTAACAAACCCTCTCAATACTTTCTTCCCTTCATCATCTATCTCTATCTCAGCAGTTCTCCAAAATCTCTTAATCAGTCGTGCATATATGGCAGGACGTGCACACATGGCATACACATATCTTGTTCTCAAAATAAATCTAATCATCTCCTCATAACCAGCTGCATCTCTAACATCTTCATTAAGAAAAGCTGCTACGTTATGCTTTGGTTCAAACTTGAGCTCAGCCATCGGTCATTTACAAAGAAACAAAGTATAAGAATGAATGTATTACATTGATGTAAATCTCATAATGATTTATCAATTTTTATCCAATAACGCTTAAAAATATTTTTAAGTATTTTAGACACTCAATTACTCAAATGTATTGGATATAAAATCAATTAATATTTTGAGATTAATATCAAGTAACATATGACAAATTATGCACACAAATTAATTTTGAATTTTTCTTAATAGAATTTAAATTTTTAAAACTTGATCAATTTTATTCAAAATTTTCTATGTGTTTAAACACTTACTGTTATAGACAAAATCAATGTTTTAGAAATTTATAAACGCTAAGTCATTTGCATCTTTTAGATTTATGAAAATTAAGAGAATTTTGATGATTAAACAATTGAAATTTTATTGAAAACTTCAATTTGTCGATTCAGTTCAATTGTTAATTTTTATTATTATATTTGACTGATGAACACCATGATCATCAAGAAATCTTTTATGATGAAATTGAGTTTTGATGATGTCAATCTGGTCGAAAACATGTGTTATCAACAAATTCAGATTCAATTTTGAACATTTTAATACATTTAAGCTAAAAATTTCAAATTTCCTAAACCCTTAGGGTTCGAACGCCTGAATAGCTTTCAAACGCCCAATCAAATGTGTGTTTAATGTTCTATGGTCTAATGATTTGCACTTAACATAATGTTTAGAATCAGAGATTATACCTAAATAGCACAAAGATTTCAGGAAATTAGACTAAACAATAACAATGAAGAGTATCAAGTGTGTATGAATAAGAACAGAGAGTTTAGAGTGTGTGAATGAACGAGTGAAATGAAATTCTGTCAAGTGTTGAATTTATATGTGTAAAAACTCTTAGACGCATGACCACTGTGAAGGCGCATGACCACTGTTGAGATGCATGAGACTTAGGCGCATGACTACTTACAGGCGTATGACTCCTGTTTAGACGCATGAGACCTAGACGCATGAAATCACTTGGTCAGATTTCATCAGAAAGGACTTAGGCGCATGGTCACTGTTCAGGCACATGAGCACTGTTTTAGGCGCATGAGCACTGTTCAAGCGCATGACCTAGCCTGAAACGCCTACACTTGGACAATTTCATGAACCCTCAGTTCGTATGAGAACTGGTTAGGCGCATGGACTTTCAAAGTGTCTACACTTGGAATATTTTTAACATGAAAAGTCTGGTACTGTTCAGGCGCATGAGCATGATTGAAACGCCCAACACTTAACCAATTTTTCAGACTTATGAAAACTGTTTAGGGGCATGAGTTGGAACCAAAACGCCCAACACTTGAACAAAAATCTGAAAATTCTTCATACTTCTAAAATGGACTTATGACCACTGTTTAGGCGTATGAGGACCTTTCCATACGTCTAACACTTAGAATTTTCTCACCAAATTCATTCAAACCCTAATTTTGAAGATTTTCACTGTTCATCATGAACTTTTCAACCCTTGGTCAAAGTTTGACTTTTTGACTTTTTGACTGTAAAAAATCTTTGACTTTTTGACTTTTAACATTTAAAAATCTATTTCTCACTCAAACTTTTACCTTTTATTTCTCAAATAATTTCCCGTCATTATAGTCTCCAAATTTTGAAATTTTTTTTTTTAATTACAAATAATCTGAATTCTTTAATTTTGATTGCAAGAAGCTTATTCACATTTCAACTTAATTTGAAATCTTTTCAGGTTTATTTTTGTATCATATCAAACACACACATACTTGTAAACTTTTAGCACCATCCTTTTCATCCAAACATTTATTTTGATTTTTTTTTCAATCTTTACTCCCCCTAAACTTTTAAGTTCACAAACTTAGATGTTTATTTGATTGATGAAAAATAAAGACAAACCAATCATTATCAACATGCCTGCACACAGAAAATCATGCAAAAATCAAAATAAAACAGAATAAAACTCTACTATATACTTAATGAATCACATGCCTGCAGTGAGATCATATTAGTTAACAATAAGCACATTAACCAAAAAAAATTATGGATAGTCTTAGACAGTGATTAAATCCTGATCAGGTGTGTTCCAGGTCAGCGTTCCCGCAGCAGAAGAGACACTAGATCTAAGGACGGACAATGAGTACTTTGGCAAAAGTATCAGCACACTTTTTCAATTCTTGGATTGATTAAGGTTCGATTAGATATGACATTATGTAACCCACACTTAGACTTAGAGAGTCTGACCCTCGTCAAGAAATGCAAGCAAGCACTTTTACTCAACTTAAAAACCTGACATATATGTATAACCAGATCTCATGTTTAGGTCCATGAGAGAATCATCATGGTAAAACCATTTGATAATCTCCGAGAAAACCACCATGGACGAACCATTAGGTAATCTCCGAATCCGTTTCATAAAGAAATAGATAGAGATGATTCATAAAGAATCATAGGACATCCATTTTGGACTTTTGAAAGGATTGTGCACATTGGCATCTTTTGCATCAGGTGAGAATATCCAGGTCTGTAATGACTTACAACAGAGGATACCTTGTCACTTCAGGTCTATGATGACTCATAACAGAGAAGTGAACAGATGCGGTAAACAGATCTCACGGTTATTCATATCACCACCAGGTGTGAGTTTGTGAATTGACAAGCAATCAATTAGATAGGTCAACACCACTCATTAGTACTAAGATGGATACACACAAATGCATAATGATTTAGTTAAATCACAAGAATCTGCTTTTTTAGTATAATTGCTTGAGTTTACCCGCACATCATATCTGATCACGTCAGACTTTATTAACGAGTGAAGTATGCAACTGATTAAAACTGATGTACTATCATTTCTCACATATTGCAATAGCAAATTCAATCCTAAAATTGAACAACTAAACTATATTTTTGTATTTTCATTTTATATTTTTCTATTTTGATTTTGCAATTTTTAGTTTTGTATTTGCTTTTTCTTTTAGCACACACACACAATATATACAATCAGGCAGTCAACTTTGACAGTTTCGCTTTTAATTTTCTTATTAAAAAGAAGGGAGGGTGCTTTTTTTTTTCATTTTGATGAGTCAAAATCAGTTTTCAACATAGTTAATAAGACCAATAGACTCAACCAAATACTCAAACCTTCTTGGTAAAAAGGCTTTTGTAAAAAAGTCAGCCAATTGTTTTTCAGTTGATATTTGAATCAAAATGATTAAACCTTTTTTAGAGTTATCTCTAAGAAAATGATATCGAATTTTGATATGCTTTGTTTTTGAATGTTGGACAGGATTAGCTGTTATAAACATAGCAGCGGTGTTATCAATGTAAATAGGGGTTTTAAAAAAATTGAACCCGTAATCCAGCAGTTGGTTTTGTAACTAAAGGATTTGAGAACATCCTGCTGATGCAGCTATGTAATCAGCTTCTGCAGTTGAGATGAGACATTTGTTTGTTTCTTACACTGCCATGAGACTAATCTGGGACCTAAAAACTGACAACTACCCGTTGTAGATTTACGATCTTGGCAACATCCCCCATAATCACTATCAGTATATCCATGTAACTCAAAGTTTCCTTCATAAGGATACCATAACCCTAGAGCCGGTTTTCCTTTGAGATATCTAAATATGCGTTTGACAGTGATAAGATGAGATTTCTTCGGGTCTGATTGATACCTAGCACAGACACAAACAGCATACATGATATCAGGTCTAGATGCAGTAAGATACATCAAAGATCCAATCATAGATCTGTATAGAGTTTGGTCAATTGATTTTCCTTTCGGATCAGGATCAATCTTGGTGTTAACGTTAGTTGGAGTTCTGATTGATTGACAATCTTGCAGTTTAAACTATTTCAAGAGCTGGTCAACAAATTTCTCTTGATTGATAAAAGTTCCATCTGCAGACTGTTTCACTTGTAATCCAAGGAAAAAGTTTATTTCTCCCATAGAACTCATTTGGAAATGAGATTTCATGATCTCTTCAAATTCTGAGCATAATTTCTGACTTGTAGAACCAAATATGATATTTTCCACATACACTTGAACACATAAGAGATCATCTGCATCCTTCTTTATGAATAAAGTCAGATCAAGTTTCCCTCTTGTGTATCCATGTTGGATCAAATGCTGTGACAATGTATCATACCAGATTCTAGGAGCTTGATGTAGACCATATAAAGCTTTGCTCAGCTTGTACACACGATGAGGGAATTCAGCATCTTCAAAACCTTGAGGTTGCTTGACATACACATCATCTGTGATTGGTCCATACAAGAAGGCACCTTTGACATCCATTTGGTACACCTTGAATTTCATATATGAAGCATATGCTAGGAAGACACGAATTGCTTCAAGTCTTGCAACTAGAGCAAACACTTCATCATAATCAACTCCTTCCTCTTGGGTGTAACCTTGTACTACTAGCCTTGCTTTGTTTTGAACAATAATTCCTGGATCATCTGATTTGTTTTTGAACAACCATTTTGTGCCAATGGCATTTTCTCCTTCAGGCAAATCCACAAGCTTCCACACTTCCTGTTTGCAAAACTGTAATAACTCTTCTTGCATAGCCTCAATCCAACTATTGTCCTGTAACGCTTCAGAGATGTTTTTAGGATCAATTTGAGTTGGTGAGTTGATAAAATAATCAAGCTTGTCATTAACATCTACATATCCAGATATAGATGAAGTTCCAGACTCAAGTAGTAGAAATCATTAGGAATAGGTTGAGAAATATTTGAATTTTGAGAAATATGAAGTTGTTCTTGAGCTTGTTGATCATGAGATTCTGAACTGAATACAAGATCTTTAACAAATAAGAAGAATGGATAGTCTAGGCTTGAATCATCCATATCATTAGAATCTGAATCATCACTGAAAGATCCAAGATCTCCTACCTGTTTCCTGTTGACAGAAGAAGATTCAAACAGCTTAGAATTGAATGAGTTTGACAAAGAATCTAAATCAAATAACCAAGCTGGACCATTTGCAACTGATGGAAATGAATTTTCGAGGAATTTAACATTGAAAGTTTCAATGATAACATTCTTCCTAGAGTTATAAACTCTAAATGCTTTTGAAACTGACGAATATCCAAGAAAAAATCCATCATCAGATTTTGCTTCAAATTTTCCAAGCTGATCATTTGAGTTTAAAATCAAAACCGGACAACCAAAAGATTTAAGAAAATCTATGTTTGGTTTCCTGCCAAACATCAACTCATAAGGAGTTTTCTGTTTATCTTTCACCAATAGTGTACAATTCTGAACAAAACACGCAGTTGATATGACTTCATCCCAGAAAGTGATTGGAATCATTGTGTCTGCTAACATTGTACAAGCTTCCTCAATCAAAATTCTGTTCTTCCTTTCTACAACTCCATTTTGTTGTGGAGTTTTAGGAGCACTGAACTGATGAGCGATCCCTTTTCCTACACAGAACATGTCAACATTAGCGTTTTTAAATTCTGTTCCATTATCACTTCGAATGATTTTTACTTTTTGATCTAGATGATTTTCTACTTTAATAATAAACTCTTTTAATAATTCAGCCGTTTCAGATTTAGCACGCAAAAAGAAAACCCAAGAAAATCTTGTAACGTCATCAATGATAACTAAATAATAAGATTTCTTTCCAATACTTTGCATGTTTACTGGACCGAATAGATCCATGTGCAACATCTGTAAAGGCTTTGAATTTGAGTTTATCAGCTTGCACTTAAGATGCTCTGTGTTACTTTCCTTTTAAACATGCTTTACAGAGATCTGATGTAGCAAACTTCTTTGTTGGAATGCCTACTACATGATTTCCTGCAGCAAGCTTGTTCATGTTTTTGAAGTTGGAATGCCCGAGACGTCTATGCCAAAGCTGGCTTTCATCATTTGAGGCGTGAGCAATTAGGCAAGTTGTTTCTGTTGAAGGATCAACTTGAGACATATCTAGCTTGTAGACATCTCGATCACGAACAGCTTTAACAACCACTCATTCCTTGCTAATCTGAAAACCTGGCTTTAAAATATAACAATAAGAGTCATCAAATAAAGCAGAACATGATTTATAACAAATTTAGGAAACGCTTAAAAGATTAAAGTTCAACTGAGCATAGTAGTTGACTTTATCAAAGCTAATAATCCCATTTGATACCTTTCCTTCTCCGGTAATCTTTCCACCTGCATCACCTTCAAAAGCTACATGCGTACCATCTTTTGTCTTAAAGTCTTGAAGTAAGGCATGATTGCCTGTCATATGCCGGCTACACCCACTATCAACATACCACATGTTTATTGGTCTTCTTGGGCATACCTGCATTTCAAAGACATTTAAGTTGAGTTATCAACCCAAGCCGAGATGGCCTTGGGCTTGCCATACTTATCAACAATGGTAAATTGCTTAAAATGGAGTTTATTCACGTCAGGTTTCGTTTGATATTTAGGATTATCTTTATTTTGTTTAATTCTCAAAGCATTGAAACGATTTTCAAGATCCCATCAAGAAATTTTGAACCATCAACTGAAATATTCTTAGAAAAATTTTGCTTGTTAAATGTTCCGTTGTTCATTCTCACAAATCGTGGAATGAAATTTCCTTGTGTATACTGCTTCGTTCTCACATTATAATGATCATCATAATCAGAATTGATTCTTCTGAGAGATCTCAAGCCTAAGGAAGGTTGTTGTGATAAACCTTGAAAACCATTATTTTGATTTCTTTGAAATCTTGGATTACCATATCCATTCCTTGGCGAGTTCTTTCTGAAGTAACAATCTTCAGTATTATGATTCCTTTCATCACACAAGGCATAATATTTATTGAAATAACAATCAGCAGTTGAGTGATTTGTCATATCATAAATGTGACAGTACTTGTTAAAGTAACATTCAGATGTGTTATGATTATACATATCACATATGTCACAGTACCTTTGTGGAGATTTAAACAACTGATGATTAACCCTAGATGTGGATGCCACATTTTATCCTTGTTTAGATTTAGGAGTAGGCAAGTTAATATGTTGTTTTTGCTTTGTGAGTTTGTGCTTTTGATTTTTAGGTTTTGGCTTTTGAACATTTTCACAATTCTTTGACTCCTTAGACACAAATCTTTTATGAACAGTGGAAGACTTAGGACCTGAACCTGTTTTTAGATCAGAGTTAGATTTGATCTTTGGTTTTGATGTCATTTCAGAGATTGTGTTCATGTCAAAAGTTCCTGCTGACACAAACTTCACAGGTTTAAATTGATTTGATTGATAGGTTCTTTGAGTTTGAAAATTTTTAGCTTTAGCATTTGTTTTTCTCCTTCTTTGATTTCTTGTTCTTGATGATATTTTGTTGCTTTGGGATGGAATTGAATCTTGAGAAGATTCTTTTTCAGATTCTTTAAGTTTTTGATCATTTTGGTTTGATTCATAAGAACTTGAATCATCGGAACATGAAGTATCTGATTTTAATTTCTCTTCTTTAGTTTTCCCTTTCTTTTTGTCATTGATTTCAATGACTTCTTCAACACATTTTTCCATAACACAATCATTTGATCCTTTGGGAACAAACAACTTATTGTTCTTTGGTCGAGGCTCATAAGATTTAACTTTTATCGAATGACCATTTTTGATTTTTTCTGAGTCTTGTTCCTTAAAGATTCTAATATTTATCTTTTCAATTTCTTTCTCTTCATTAGATTGAACATTCTTTTTCTTTTCATGAAAGGCTTTGAGCTTTGCTTTATTTTCATGTGAGTGATCATGAGTATTAAAGTTCTCTGGCAAGGTGTTTGAGATTGATTCAGGCATAGGTTCATGTGTGAAACCTAGACCCGTTTTATCTGTGTCCTTTCTACCATTCACCAATTGTTCAACAATAGTTTTTGAACTTTTTACTTTTGCAAGATCAACCTGAGTTGCAGCATGTGCCAATTTCTATTGTTCAAGTGTTTTAGTCATCTCTTCAAGTTGCCTTTTTACTTGTTCAAGTTCTTTTAGAGTTTTGTTCCATGATGTTTGAAGAGATATGATTTTTTCATCAGAGATTTTATGATCAGCTTTGAGTTTGTTGTGAATTAATTCTTCTTGTTTGAGTTTATCACATATTTTGAACGAGTATGTTCTATAGTGTTCAACTTGTTTGAAACATGCTTTAGTGCACATTTTTTCTCTTACTTCCAATGGGATTTCAGGATACGAAGATGAAGTCTCAGTATCAGATGATGAGTGTTCAACCTTAGGTTGTTCTGACTCTGCCATGAGAGCAACTTCTTCTTAATATTCCTTTGGATCAGATTTGTCACTCCAGTCATAGCCTTCATCATTGTCTGAATCATCATTTGCCTTTGGATCATTGTCTTCTAACCAGTCTTCATTATTAATCTCAACAATAAATGCTAAACCAGAAGTAAGATCAGCAGTAAACTATTCTGCATAAGCACTCCAGTCATAACCATCCTTAATGCTAACAACTAGAGCTTTATTTGGCTCTTCAGTTGTCTTTGATTCTTCTTTCAGTTCTGGCATTGGAAGACTTTGATACGGCTTCTGAAAAGTTTTCTGTGACTGATGCTGATATCTTTGACTACTAGAGCCTGCTTGACCATTGCCTCCTTGATTTCTTGGAGCTTTGCATTCTCTTGAAAAATGGCCATAGCTATTGCAGTTGAAACACCTTGATTTTGACTTATCAAAGCCAACAGTTTTGTTTGCACTTGGCTTGTAATTTCTGTTCACATAAGAACGTTTTTGAGTCCTATAAGCTATCATCACCATCTGCCAGTTCAAATCCATCTCTTCTACATCATCAGGATCCATCTCAAATAAATCCTGAAAAATCAAATCAACTTGAGTTATGTAACTACCTTGATAAGCTTGAAAGCTTGCCATAAAAGCAGTAAAAGCAGATTTGGACTCTTCATCCTGTAACAGGATATTTATGACATCTTTAACTTTGCTAGGTTTAACAGAGTTAGAAGATAGAGTCTCAGTTTGAGGTTTAGCCATTTGAGTTTGAGGAGGAGACTGAGGTTGATTTGTATAGACAGGAGCACTTTGTGTCAAACAATCTTCAAACGCCTAACAATCTTCAAACGCCTAGAATTCCAACTGAAGCACCCAAACAATCTTCAAACGCCTAGAATTCTTAGGTTTCAAAAACGTCCACATAGTGGTAAAACGTCCAAACAATGTCAAAACGTCCAACTCTAAAACGCCCAAACAGTGTTGATGCGCCTAAACAGTTGTTATGCGCCTAAACACTTAAGCAATTTTCAGATGATTTTAACACTTCAAGCGCCTAATTCATCATCTTCATAACAACCTGATCTTATCAAATTCTTTAAAACTTGATTAATTGATCTGAAAACTTTCAATCAGGTAGTATATACACCGATAATCAATCCTCAATCATCAATTCTCTCAATTAACAACAATAAATCTGAATTTCTGTTTGAATTTGAGTTCGAAT
This sequence comes from Flaveria robusta, assembly GCA_025506415.1. Classification (NCBI taxonomy): domain Eukaryota; kingdom Viridiplantae; phylum Streptophyta; class Magnoliopsida; order Asterales; family Asteraceae; genus Flaveria; species Flaveria robusta. The sequence goes on from CM046473.1 coordinate 14,868,282, forward strand.
ACGAATAACAGTTTCGCACACAAATCTGATGAAAATTCAGATCTGAATGTGTGAAATCACTCAATTGTGATTCAATTCATGTTCCTAATGATGAAACACAACTGAAATCAACAATTAATTGATCAATTGCTATCAAACACAGATTCAAGTGATTCACAGAGCTCAAAAGTCGATTTTAAGCTTCAAATCACTGAACCGAAAGCTCTGATACCATTTGATAGGTTCAAATGGATCGATCTGTGTTGATGTTGTAATGCAGTGATCAATATATGCATAAAGTAATCAGCAAAAGCAAAATACTTCAAAAATTCATAAAGTTTTCATTGATAGCAAAATGCAATTGGATACAATGTACAGAGAGTGAATTCTAACCGTATTCTCTCAAATCTCTTTCAAAGTCTATCTGCACAAAATACATAATATCCTATTTATACTAAACAATAAAAACTAAGAAACATATATTTACAAATAAGTCCCTATACTATGACAAAAACAAAATATAAAGACTAAATGCTAATCTTTAATAGCTCCAACAAGGTTGTAGAGGGATTGCCTTATCAGGTGCGGTTCATTTGAATGAAAAAATAAAAAAATAACATTTATGGAGAGAATATAGAGATTAGGTCTGACATAAGTACAGTGGTTCAAAAGACTCATTTGTCTCTCATTTGATCTATGTCATCCATCTTTAAGAAAGTACAAAATTCATAAAATCAATGGCCATAAAATGAGTTAAAGAGTTTTCACAAAAAGGAAGGGTTCTCACATGATCTCATTCCTATAAATAAATAAATATATAAATATATATACACTAATCACTAATTTGGTTTGTATATTGGGATTGTATCTTGAGCTTCAATGGATGTTTTTGCAACTTTTATATGCATAATCTATCTAAATTAATATAATAATTTTTTAAGGGACACATGACATGATTTTAGAGCATTTAAATCTATTTTTTCTCGTTTATCTCTGCTATTCAATTATTATATTAATTACTAATTCACTATATCATTTAATATTTTTCATATTAATAATATTTTTGATGAATTAAAAAAGAGATTTTTCTATAAATGCAATTTCTAAAGAAATAATTTTTTTATAAAATAAGAATTTTTTTTAAACATCAAACTTTTTTAAAAATACGAAATATTTAAAATCAAAGTTTTTAAAAAATAATGTTTCAAAAATTAATTTTTTAAAACATAAGTTTTTATGAAACGAAAATAATTAAAATTCAAATTTATAATAAGAAAATTTTTAAAATGATTTTTTTTTAAAAATAGTTGGTTTTGAAACAAAATTTTTAAAATATAAATTTTTTTAAAAGAAACAAAAAGATTAAAAACCACAATTTTTAAAATAAGTTTTTATGAAACAAAAATAATTAAAATGCAAAGTTATAATAAGAAAATTTTTAAAATGTGTAAGGTATACTTGAAAGGCCGATGCAACCAAAGTAGCCAAAGAACTTTCTGCTTGCATACATGTGTATTGCAGAAGTTACTTCGGAAGTTTTACACTCCTCACAAGAAAAACATTCTAAGTGTAAAAGCTTCCGAAGCCAAGACCATTATCTTCCGAAGCGAAAGATGAAGTCTTCCGAAGCTTAGAAGACAAAGTCTTCTGAAGCCAACAAGACATTTCTTTCGAGGACAGAGAAGACATGCTTTCTCTGATCTACTTTTTCAAAAAGCTGACCAACTTTCCGCTGCCACTCTGAAGACTCACCAACTTATTCAAGTTGGTAAAAAAGTCTATGCTTTAGTAAACTGTAGATTATGGTCTAGGTGTCTATAACTTTCTACTTTATACCTTTTATACTTTTTTTAATATATTAGGATGAGAGCTATGGCATGTCATAGTCACATGTCAAAAGGCAATCTGCCATTTGACTTTACACTGATCTTGTTGTCTAGATTAGTGTATCTAGCTGGCGTTCAAAGTATGGCCGTTTGTAGGATGTAGTATAAGTATCTGAGGTCTTGTATTTTGAATTATCACTTGTAACTTTGTAATAAAATTTGAGAGCAATATACAGTATTCTTAAAAATCATTTCTGCTTGTGTTCTTTTACTTAAGTTCTTAGTTTTCAAATAGTCAGTTCCCTGTTTGATCCTGTAAGTGTTATTCATCAAGTTCACTCTCCAAACATCCTGTGAAACTATTGCATTGACCTCCCCAACCGGTCATGCAAAATGATTTTTTAAAAGTAGTTGGCTTTGAAACAAAATGTTTTAAAAAATAACTTTTTTTAAAAGAAACAAAAAAATAAAAAAAAGGTTTAAAAAATGATATCATCATTTTATTACTTCAAAATTATTACTCATACGTAAATTAATTCAATTTTATCTTAAAATATTGTTTATAATTCTTAAATTTTAGTTAGTAACTATTTAATAGTTTATGTATAAATGTGTTGCACCTCATGCTTAGGGTATTTTCAAAAAAATATGTTTTTTTTTACTTTTGACTCAAAGTTTTTCATATTTTGTAATGTTACCTCACAAATTTGATTCGAAACTTTTTATTTTTTGCAATATCACCTCATAGTTTTTTTTACTTTCAACTTTAGTCCTCTATATTTATCATCTTTTAAAAATTTTCATTTTACGTTTTGCTTTAAGTTTTGCAAGTTAACACGGTGCATCATGCTTGTGGGGTTCAACATTTTTTACATTTGTATTATGTTTTGTTATATATTTTATGAGTTTGCACGGTGCATCATGCATGTTTATTTTAACGTTTTTACGTTTAATTTTTCTCATTTGACAGGTTTTTCGCAACGCGTGGGTCGTAGATCGACTTAGTTTTACTTTTCTATGTTTTACATTTCGGTCTAAATTATTTGTGTTAACACACCGCAACTTTAGTGTTGGTGGTCGTTGGTGGTGGTGTAGTATTGGTGCTATTTGGCACGTTTGTACGCCATCACCGCAACGCAAGGGGTCTAAATTCTAGTTGTATATATTTCATAGTAAAAACAAAACTTGTAAAATTATATACTTCTCAAAACACAAATGTTCAATGCATAATATATAATAGTCTTCATACATAATTTCGAGAAATATGTAATTTTATATGTTTAGAAGATGATTTATGAAATTGCTCCTAAAAAAATTAAATAACTTTGCAGATAGTTACCGACAATCTCCCAAATGATAGCTGCTGGTTGGTCGACCTCTCAAGTCCACTGATCAAATATATTAGCTATTCATATTTTCTGGTTTTGTTATAGGATATAATTCAAGTACAAACCATTAATGTAAAAACACATATTGATATGCTTTTGAGCATGTAACGAATTTTTTTTTTGGTATATTAAGCATCTAATAAACTATTAACACTGGTCATAATCAACTTGAGCAGCTAGTGTCATGTAAAACATGCACCTGCACGTGCATGTTTATTTCTCTTTATTTAATTTGCATGTTTAAGTCTTTATTTTTATTTTAATGTTTATGCAAGTAGGGGATGGTTTCATTTCCTTCAATTATGTAGTAGTGGGTAGACATAGTAGATGGGTAGTTATTTTGTCCTGTTTTGCTTATGTAATTTCATGTTCTCAGATTAATAAAGTATTCAACTATTTTCCTTCAATTTACACAGAGAAGCTTTTAAGCAAAACAATGAATGTGTGTGTTCTCTAGTTCTACATATTTCAGTTCTCACATTGAAGACCCACTTGATTTAACAAGTGGTATCAGAGCCTGCTTCATAATGTCAGACTTGCATCTTATTGGTGGTGTGAAGAATTTATACAACCAGAACTACAAGGCCTACGCTACATACCTTTCTTCATATTTGCAAGGACAAGACTTATCAAAAGTGGTGTAGGGGAATGATACGGATCAGCCACAAAGAGAGACTGCTGATGGAGCACTAAGGAAATGACGAGTCAAGGCCGGAAAGGCCATGTTCGTTCTGAAGACAACGATAGAGGAAGAGCTTCTTGATCATGTCAAGGATGTAGCGAGTCCCAAATAGGCATGGGATACTCTAGCAGAAGTTCTATCAAAGAAGAACGATGCACGGCTTCAATTGTTGGAGAATGAACTGTTGAGTATAGCTTAGAAGGAGTTAACGATTGCCCAATGCTTTCACAAAGTTAAAACCTTGTGTAGAGAGATCGGTGACCTCGATTAGTAGTCGATGATTGGAGAAGCCAGAATGAAGAGAATTATCATTCATGGTTTGAGACCCGAATACAGAAGCTTTGTGGCTGTTGTACAAGGATGGCCCACACAACCGTCCTTGGGAGAATTTGAAAATTTATTGGCTAGCCAAGAGGCTCTAGCCAAACAGTTAACAAACCTGTCAATTGGGTCTTCATCTAAAGGTGACGATGAAGCTTTGTATGCAGAGAAATGCAAGGGGAGAACAAGGCAATCTAGTGGCTATCGCAACTCACATAAGTATTATAAGAAGAATAAGTGCCGATCATTGCGAGAGGAAGTCGGGTGAATCTGATCGAAGGTAAAATTCTGTTAATAAGAAGTAGTGTGTGAACAAAAAGCGAACAACTTTCAAGTGTTATAAATGTGGTCGAAAGGGGCACATAGCAAGAAACTGTCACTCAAAAATGAATGATGAGGGAAACCAAGCCACTGTTGAGCAAGAAAAAGAATGGGATGTTGAGGCTTTTTCTGTTGAGGCGCTGGAAGTTGTTGCTCTCACTATTACAACAGAAACGTAGAAAAAAAAGTTAGACGATTGGATTACGGACTCCGAGTGTTCCAATCATCTAACCGGAGAAAAATATCGGCTTCAGAATGCGGCCAAATACGGAGGTTGCCGTGTATTTGTGATCATCGATAACTCGAAGCATAATATAGCTCATATCGGTGATGTTAATTTCTAGTCTGAGAGTAGCAAACAAGAGTTGGTTCTTAGAGATGTGTACCATGTCCCAGGGATGAAGAAGAACCTTATTTCAGTCCCTTAACTTACAGCCGGTGGTCACTATGTTTGGTTTGGTCCCAAAGACATGAAGGTGCATAGCATTTTGAAACATGGTCCGCACCCATTCTTCAAGGCTACAAAACAGTAAAAGTCTACGTTCTTAATGCTGAATCAGCCTATGTAGAGAAGACAAAAGGAAACCAAACAGCTAACTTGTGGCACCAGAGATTGGGGCACGTAGGATTTAACAAGTTGGGGTTGATGATGTCAAAAGAACTTGTCAGTGGAATTCCCACATTGGACGTGAATAAGGACACGGTATATTCGGGGTGCCAGTATGGTAAAGCAAAACAATTGCAATTCAAAATTTCTAGACGCCAGTGCAAAGAACCCCTCGAGCTTGTTCATTCAGATGTATTTGGACGTGTATAACAATCATCAATGTCAGGTATGAGATATATGGTTCTCTTTATCGATGATTTCTCTCATTTTGTGTGGATTTATTTCATGAAGGAGAAGGTAGAGGTATTTTCCAAGTAGAAGCTATTTGAAGTTGAGGTCGAGAATATGACAGGGAATAAAATTAAGTGTCTAAGATTAGATAACGAGGGAGAGTATATGACTACTAATTTTTGCAAGTATTTGGATCAGAGACGAGTTAAAAGGCAGCTTACATGGCCGAATACATCACAACAGAATGGTGTATCAGAGCGTAAGAACAGACATCTTGTAGAACTAACAAGAAGCTTAATCCACGATAAGAACTTACCCGGGCGGTTTTTGGTAGAAGCAATGTGTACAACGTGTTATGTGATCAATTGGGTACCCTCTCAAAGTCTTAACTATGTCTCTCCCTTTGAAAATATTACACAAATAAAACTGGATGTTAGCTACTTTCGATTATTTGGTTGCATTTGTTATGTCTTTATCCCTATCATCTTCGCCATAAAATGGAGAAGAAAGCTGTTCGTTGTGTATATGGAGGGTATGACTCGAAGGTGTTGTGATCCCAACACCAGAAAGATCTATGTTTCAAGGAATGTTATATTCGATGAGAACTCCTCATGGTGGTCATAAAATAGTGAAGTTCTGCCCCATACCCAACAACTTAAGTCTTATCTTGAAGCATCCAAAGTACAGTTACAATTTGGCGATGATGGTTCTGAAACTGAACAAAGGCATGATGTAGTGGATCCATTAATTTAAGAAGAAGGTCACAGCGTAGTAGGAAGCCGAATCTTAGGTATGCAAATGTGGCTATAGTGGAAAACATTCTGGCAGAACCCTCTTGTTTAGAGGAAGCATGTGATAAGGATGAATAGTGGGCCGCTATGAAAGAAGAAATGGCTGCATTAATCAGAAATGAAACGTGGGTGCTAGTGCCTAAGCCTAAAGATGTGAAGCTAGTTACGTGCAAATGGGTGTACAAACTAAAACAAAGAGCACATGGTTTAGTTGAGCGGTTCAAAGCTCGACTTGTAGCACGTGGTTTTTCACAAGAGTACGGGTTTAACTATGAAGATTCCTTTAGTCCGGTGGCAAAGTTGACAACGATACGAGTTCTGTTAGCCATTGCAACTAGCAAACATTGGGACATATGGCAAATGGACGTCAACAATGCGTTCTTTTAAGGGGACCTTGATCATCTCATTCATATGGAACTACCGAAAGGTTTTAAAAGTAAAAAGTATCCTGATTATGTATGCAGATTGAAGAATGCCATCTATGGACTGAAACAGTCACCCAGGGCCTGGTTTGCCAAGATAGCAAAATTCTTGGAGTTGAATGGATTCAAACTCACCAATGCAGATGCAAGCCTTTTGTAAAGAAAATGAATGATAAGGTCGTGGTGGTCTTGGTGTACGTTGATGATCTTATCATCACAGGAGATATAGAAGATGAGATAGCTAAGTTAAAGGAAAATCTGGGCGTTTGTTTTCGGATGAAGGATCTAGGAAAGCTATCAAGATTTCTTGGATTAGAGTTATTGTACACAATCAATGGAATTATTCTACATCAGCAGAAGTATGCTTCTGATATGTTGCTTAAATTTGACATGAAAAATTGCAAGATAACTTCAACACTAATGAAACATGGTACAAGGTTGTATGCACATGTGGGTAAAGATGTAGAGGATCCTATTGTGTACAGGAAGATGATATGTAGCCTAATCTTTCTAACCCTTACACGACCAGATATTTCGTTTGTTGTCGGTGTCTTGAGTCATTTTATGCAAAGTCCCAAACATTCTCACCTTATCGCCCGCTCAAAGAGTACTTCAGTACATAAGGGGAACAGTTGGTCAGGGAGTAGAATTTAAGAGGGAGACAAATCCCAAGCTGATGGGTTTCTGCGACGCTGATTATGCCGGTGATTTGAATGAAAGGAGGTTGAGTACGGGTTATTTATTTAGATATGGGTCAAGTTCTGTGTCTTGGCTAAGTAAGCGTGTAACATCCGGCCTCTCGTACCATCAATATTGTCCGCTTTGCCCACGAGGAGCTCACGGATTTGCTTTTAGTTGCCCGGGAGAAAACTTCCCAGGGAGGTCACCCATCCCTGGATTGCTCCCACCTGATAACGCTTAACTGTGGAGTTTTCCTCTCATCCACAGCCAATACGCACAAAACACGTTGATTATATTAGAGACCAGACATTACTTATGAACCAGAAATCTCTCATGTCCAAGGCCGATGTAGGATTCGCCTAGAGTGTTACAAACACCCCCCCTTTTGGACTCATCGTCCTCGATGAGGTTTGCCCCACCATCCCCATCAGGGATGTGGGATTCGCCTAAGGTGTCCATCTGAACACCCCCGGGGACTCACCATCCTTGATGAGGTTTGCCCCACCATCCCGAACGGCACAGGAGTGGCTCTGATACCATTCTGTAACATCCAGCCTCTCGTACCACCAATGTTGTCCGCTTTGCCCATGAGAAGCTCACGGATTTGCTTTTAGTTGCCCGGGTGAAAACTTCCCAGGGAGGTCACCCATCCCTGGATTGCTCCCACCCAAGCACGCTTAACTTTAGAGTTCTCCTCTCATCCACAGCCAATACGCCCAAAACGCGTTGATAATATTAAAGACCAGACATTACTTATGAACCAAGAATCTCTCCTGTCCACGGCCGATATGGGATTCGTCTAGAGTGTTACAAAGCAACAGCCAACCGTATCTTTGTCGACAACAGAAGCAGAATATAGAGCTGCTACGATGGCCGCACAAGAATGTGTGTGGTTAACCTTACTGTTGGAGGAGTGAAACCAAGAGATAAGGTACAAAGTTCAGCTGATGTGCGATAATCTGTCAACCATTAAGTTGGCCGAAAATCTCATGTTTCACGCCCATACAAAGCATATCGAGATTCATTATCATTTTATACAAGAAAAAGTGTTGAAAGGAGAAATTGATATGGTGTGGGTCGATACCGAGGAATAAGTCACAAATGTGTTCACCAAAAGCTTGTCTAGGCCAAAGCTACTGAAGTTTTGCAAAATAATGGAGTTGGCTCAAGTGGATAATGAGAGGGAGTATTAACACCGGTCATAATCAACTTGAGCAGCTAGTGTCATGTAGAACATGCACCTGCACGTGCATGTTTATTTCCTTTTATTTTATTTGCATGTTTAAGTCTTTATTTTTATTTTAATGTTTATGCAAGTAGTGGATGGTTTTATTTCCTTCAATCATGTAGTAGTGGTTAGACATAGTAGAGTAATGGGTTTATTTTATTTGCATGTTTAAGTCTTATGTTTATTTTAATGTTTATGCAAGTAGTGGATGGTTTTATTTTCTTCAATCATGTAGTAGTGGGTAGACATAGTAGAGTAATGGGTAGTTATTTTGTCCTGTTTTGCTTTCGTAATTTCATGTTCTCAGATGAATGAAGTATTCGACTATTTTCCTTTAATTTACACAGAGAAGCTTTTAAGTAAAACAGTGAGTGTGTGTGTTCTCTAGTTCTGCAGATTTCAGTTCTCACATTGAAGACTGTTAGACTATGTCAGCTATTATTATTTAGTCTTAGTAATCTTCTCATTAGTCTAGGGTATCTAGATGTAACTTATTTATCTATATATATTTGGTGTAATCTCTTCAATAATCAATTAAATGAAATTACCTTTCATAGTTTGATTTGGTATCAGAGCCAAATCAGACTCCAACCCTAATTGGTCTTTCCAATCGGCCATCCTACCTCTAACCCTAATTCTACCGCCGATCAAAACCATGGATGCAACAACACCTTTTACTAACACTGAGAAGACTATCCATAACTCTCACAAATTCCCCTTTACTCTCAAACCTACAAACTATGGCCACTGGCGATCAATGATTGAACCATTTCTTACATCACACATTCTTTTCGGTTATGTTGATGGAACAATACCTTGTCCATAAAAAACAACAACTGTTGGATCTGACACCACTGATAATCCTAGTTACACCCCATGGATCTCCAACGATGCCCACATCCGAACCCTAATCACAACCGCAATTTCTGAAGACTCCTATCAACATGTACAAGGAAAAACTTCTCGCGAAGTATGGCTTTCGTTAGAGCGGGCTTATGCTCCAAATACTGCTGCCCACGAATTCACTCTTGAAAATCAGCTTCTCAGAATAACTCAAAACGGTGATGAAAAACCAACAGATTATATCTCAAGAGCACAAGGATATGCAACCGCTTTGACAAATATTGGTGATCCAAGATAAAGATCTTGTCATGTTTACTATTGCAGAGTTACGAGAAGAGTATAATGGCCTCAATAGTAATTTGCTGGCTCGTTCCCCTCCTGTTACCTTCAATGAAATGCATGCTATTCTTAGTGACCATGATTACCTAATCACCACCACTCTAAACATCAACCCGAAGGCATATTAAGGGTAGTTGCATTGGTTAGCTAGTGTCAATTCCTTGCTGCACAACAGCCTTGTTTTCCAACCTCTCAACACCAATTTTCAACTGCAACACACTCAACCCAACCAACTCTTGATCAATTACAGAAACAACTTCAAAATATTCAGTTAATGGCCTCTCAGTTGGGACAATAATTAAATCCAAGTATCTTACCAAACCTCAAGCAAATTATGGTTCTCGGTCTCACAACAACAATGGAGGTGGTTGGAACAATCCCACCTACTCACGTGGTAATTCTCGTGGTGCTTTTAATCCACGACCTAGAGATAATAGTAGTGCACGACAATTCTCATGGGCTTCAACTCAGAATATGGTTTATGGTCACTGCAATCGTTGTGGAATTGGCCACCTAACTTCATAGTGCCTAAATCAGCAGAATCAACCTCGGTCTGCACCTCAAGCCAATTTCACAACCCACTTCGATGTTGGATCTTCATATGGCACCACTTGGAAGCCCGACACTAGTGCAACACATCATGCCACTCTGGATCTATCAAGCCTAGACAACTCAGAGGCATACTATGGTAACGATTCTTTACTTATTGGTGACGGTAAATTTATTCCTATCTTTAACATTGGTTCTTCAACAATCTATTCATCACACAAAAGTTTTCATTTATCTGATATTCGTCATGATCCTAAACTAACACAAAACCTTTAATCTGTTCAAAAATTCTGTTTTGATAACAATGTCTTCTTTGAATTTCATGCTTCTTATTTTGTTGTGAAGGACGAGTCTACACACAATACCCTCCTTACGGGTCCTAGTGAGCAGGGTCTATATTCCATTCGCCTACCACAGCTCAAGTCTTTACCCAAGGTTGCATTCACTGCTGTCAAAGCTTCTCCAAATATTTGGCATTAACGTTTGGGACATCCTCATAATCAAGTGTTTTGTTCAGTTTTTTCTCATTGTTCTTTACTAGTTTCGAACAAATTATCAAATAATTTATGTTCTTCTTGTCAAATGAGAAAAACTTCAAAATTATTGTTATCTGATTCTATTTTTAGGAGTAATAATATCTTAGATCTTGTATATTGTGATGTTTGGGGTCCTTCACCATCACCATCATTTGATGGCCATCATTATTATTTGTTATGTGTGGATCATTGCACTCGTTACATGTGGATTTATCATCTAACAAAAAAATCCGATGTTTATATCACTCTAACCAATTTCATCACTATGGCTGAACACCAATTTAATACTAAATTAAAATGTATACAATCTAACTGGGGGGCGAATTTAGACCCATTTCCAATTTTTGTCGCAACCTTGGTATTATTCATCGACGCTCGTGTCCACACACAAGCGAACAAAATGGTATTGTTGAACGTCGTCATCATCACGTTGTAGAAACTGGTTTGGCTATCTTGGCTCAATCCAGTCATCCTTAGCTCTTCTGGCACTTTGCCTTTGAAACGGCCGTGTATCTTATTAACCGGCTTCCCTCTCGTGTTTCATCCAACAAATCTCCTTTTGAACACGTTTTCAAACGAAAACCTGACAACTCATTTCTACGCGTATTCGGTTCTCAGTGTTTTCCTTATCTTCGCCCGTATAACCGTTACAAAATGGAGTTTCGTTCCACACCATGTGTCTTTCTTGGCTACAGCTTATCTCATCATGGCTATCGATGTTTTGATCCTTCCACTAACCGTATCTACATCGCTCATCATGTCCGCTTCAATGAACATATTTTCCCATACAAACCACCACCCACTCCTACCCCTACACCACCACCACCCTCCCCATAGTTTTCTGTCTTCCCTAATCCACCACCCAGCTTTCCTCCAGAACCAACCAACCCTCCGACTCAAACACCACCCGTTACCTATACACCAAATACACCCACTCCGAAGCCAAATCCACCAACATCACCATCTACACCACCACCATCACACAATCCGCAACCTCCACGACCACCACTACCTAAACAAACTAGGCCTACCAATCTTCGTCCAAATCCAAAACAAACCGCTAGATTTGATCCGGTGGCCTACACAACCACCACACTTCCCACTCCTCCTATTGAACCAACTAGCTTTACTGTTGCTAATAAGTATACTGAATGGCGCCAAGCTATGTCAAATGAGTTGGATGCGCTTTATAGAAATGGTACGTGGACACTTGTGCCCCTTGTGCCTAATGCTAACGTTATTGATTGTAAATGGGTTTACAGGTTGAAATCAGATAAAAATGGTAAAAACAGCAGGTATAAAGCAATGGTTGTTGCCAAGGGTTTTCACCAACAGCATGGTGTGGATTATCATGAGACCTTCAGTACGGTCATCAAGCCTACCACTATTCATACTATGCTATCTCTGGCTGTTACAAATAAGTGGTCTTTTTGACAGTTAGACATCGACACAGCCTTTCTACATGGTAACCTCGAAGAAAAAATTTACATGCTTCAACCACCGGGCTTTGTTGATCCGCAAAGACCCCAACATGTGTGCTTACTAAACAAATCCATATATGGTCTAAAACAGGCTCCTCATGCCTATTTCCATAAGCTATCCATGGCACTTTAGCATCTCAGGTTTCATGGATCCAAAACAAATCCATCATTGTTTATTCATCACTCAGCAGGCTCTCTTATTTACCTACTTGTCTATGTTGATGATATTATCATCCCCGGTAATAACTCTACTGAATTTACATAGCTCATTGTAGAACTTAACTCACTCTTCCCACTTAAAGATATGGTTAGCTGCATTATTTTTTGGGAGTTGAGGTTACTCACAAAGGCCATGACTTGATTATTTCACAAAGAAAATATATTGATGATATTCTGCACAATGCTGGATTGACATATTGCAAACCCACTTCTACTCCAATGAGCTCCTCCTCTATTCTACTGCTAGATGATAGCCCTCTTCTTGATGATCCCTCTTAGTACAGACAGATAGTGGGAGCTCTTCAGTATGCCACTCTTTCTCGTCCTGACATTCCCTTTGCTGTCAACAAAGTTTGTCAGTTCATGCATCCTCCTACTGACAACCACTGGGCTGGAGTTTAGCATATTCTATGCTATCTAAAAGGCACTATTAATATGGGCCTTTGGATCCGTCACAACATAGGCTATCGGCTTCAAGCGTTTACAGATTCTCACTAGTCCACCACTCTTCAGGCCTTCTCGAACTCTGATTGGGCTGGCTGCCCAATCGATCGTCGGTCCACGGGAGGATTTGCTATATATCTAGGCACCAATCTCATTTCATGGTTTGCTTGTAAACAACGGACCGTTTCTTGCTCTTCAACGGAGTTTGAGTACAAAGTCATTGCTAATATTGTTGCAGAATTAATTTAGGTACAATCTCTTCTTCAAGTACTTGGGTTAAACAGTGATGTGCCAACACTTTGGTGTAACAATCATGGAGCAACTTACCTCACTGCTAATCCTGTTTTTCGTGCTCGGACTAAGCATGTTGAAGTCGATTATCATTTTGTTCGTGAACAAGTTACTCATGGAAAACTCAAGGTTCACTTTATTTCCACAGAAGATCAAGTAGCCGATATCTTTACAAAGCCATTATCTTCCCAGAAGTTTGAATTTCTTAGGTCCAAGTTACAGATTGCTAACCGCCCAGAACTTGCGGGGGAATGTTAGACAATGTCGGCTATTACTTATTTAGTCCCAGTAATCTTCTCATTAGTCTAGGGTATCTAGATGTAACTTATTTATCTATATATATTTGGTGTAATCTCTTCAATAATCAATTATATGAAATTAACTTTCATAGTTTGATTAAGACCCACTTGATTTTACATAAACCTTATTATTTTGTAATATACATACAACCTGTTACATCGTGCGAAGAGAAATCACTAGTTTATCTCATGGTTTTGAAGCTCGGATGGTTCGGCAGGTCTGACCGAGAATCGGAGGGGGACCGATCCAAGCAGCCCCCCTTAGTATTCTATTGGTTTGACCAGTCTATTCGTCTCGTTTCGATGGTCGAACGAGGAAGCGGTTTGGGGTTGGATAGGATTTTGGGGTTTTTTTATTTTTTTAAATTTTAATGGGTTTAACCGATAAGCTGAACGATATATTAGAGTACTAGCTTTAGTAAATCCGTGTATTGCACAGGCTGAATAAATAAAATATTAAATATAATGAAATTTTAATATTAAATATAATGAAATTTTAATAGTTATAAAATGATATTTTAAGATAAAATATAATTAAAATTATGTATAAATAAGGACTATAAAAAACAATGATATTAGCTTTTTAATCTTCTGTTTTTAAACTTTATTTTATCTCCAAAAAGAATAAAAATTTTGTTTTAAAACAAACTTTGTAACACTCTAGGCGAATCCCACATCGACCGTGGACAGGAGAGATTCCTGGTTCATAAGTAATGTCTTGTCTTTAATATCATAAACGCGTTTTGGGCGTATTGGCTGTGAATGAGAGGAGAACTCCACAGTTAAGCGTGCTCAGGTGGGAGCAATTCAGGGATGGGAGACCTCCCTGGGAAGTTTTCACCCGGGCAACTAAAAGCAAATCCGTGATCTCCTCATGGGCAAAGCGGACAATATTGGTGGTACGAGAGGCCGGGTGCCACGAGGAGCTCACGGATTTGCTTTTGGTTGCCCGGGTGAAAACTTTCCAGGAAGGTCACCCATCCCTGGATTGCTCCCACCTGAGCACGCTTAACTATAAAGTTCTCCTCTCATCCACAGTTAAGCGTGCTTAGGTGAGAGCAATCGAGGGATGGGTGACCTCCCTGGAAAGTTTTCACCCGGGCAACCAAAAGCAAATCCATGAGCTCCTCGTGGGCAAAGCGGACAATATTGGTGGTACGAGAGGCCGGGTGTTACAGAATGGTATCAGAGCCACTCCTGTGCCGTTTGGGATGGTGGGGCAAACCTCATCAACGATGGTGAGTCCCCGGGGGTGTTCAGGTGGACACCTTAGGCGAATCCCACATCCCTGATGGGGATGGTGGGGCAAACCTCATCGAGGACGATGAGTCCAAAAGGGGGGGTGTTTGTAACACTCTAGGCGAATCCCACATCGGCCGTGGATAGGAGAGATTCCTGGTTCGTAAATAATGTCTGGTCTCTAATATCAACAACGCGTTTTGGGCGTATTGGCTGTGGATGAGAGGAGAACTCCACAGTTAAGCGTGCTCAGGTGGGAGCAATCCAGGGATGGGTGACCTCCCTAGGAAGTTTTCACCCGGGCAAACAAAAGCAAATCCGTGAGCTCCTCGTGGGCAAAGCGGACAATATTGGTGGTACGAGAGGCCAGGTGTTACAAACATTTTAAAAAATTTAATTATTAACATATTTTTATTATAACTTCTAATTTTAATTAATTTTTGTTTATAAAAATTTTACTTAAAAACATTAAATTTTGAACATTTCATATTTTTTAAAAATTTTGATGTTTTACAAAAAAAATATTTTGTAAATATTTATTTATTTAAAAATAATATTAATAAAAAGATATATTTCTTAATTTATTGTTAGTAATTAATGTGATATTAATAGTAGAGAAAATCGAAAAAATTTTAGTGAGATGAAATATGATGATTACATGTGTCCATCATAATTACTATTTTATTAGAATAGTAAGTTAAGATAAGATTGAACATAAATTTATGTTTAGTTTTATATAACTATAACATACACACATAAAATTTTTATATTGAATTATATATAACTATATACATAATATAATATTATATAAAATTATAACGGCATCCGGTTTTTAAATTTTATCCGACAATAGACTTTTAATACGTCCGGTTCATCATTCAATCCGGTGAAAATATGGGTTTTTCTTTTTAAGAATTTTAAGAAGTAATTATTTTAAAATAATAAACATAAAAGCTCTAAAATCATAAATGGAAAGAAGGTAGCCGAGCCTGTGTATCACCATTATCCATTCGTTGATAGCTAAGCCTCTCTCCATCAGAAAATAATAGAGGCAATTGCATATATCCCCTTGTAAACTTTATTAATTGCATATTTACCCAACTCAAAACCCAAATTGCATATATCCCCTTCCTTAATCTATTTTGTTGCATATTTACCCAACTTAAAACCAAAATTACATATATCCCCTTCCTTAATCTATTTTATTACATATTTACCCAACTTGAAACTAAAATTGTATATAACTCCACTTTTAATGTAAGAAAATATCAAAATTTACACATTTTAAATTTATTATTAAAAATAGATCATATGATGACTATTTACTCATAATGATTTGTGATTGCTTATTGTTATAATCTTTTTGGTTCTGTAACGAATTAAAATTTTTGTATTTGTGTTGTATTTTATTATTGTTACTCCAAAAGTTTGATAAAGAGAAATAGACTCAACATTATCGAATAAAATTATTAAAAAATACAAAAAAAGTTTAAGAAACTAAAAACGCTCATTAGCGAAACATTATTAAAAAAACAAAAAAGATATGTAAAAAGAAAAAAAAAGATAGCTAAAAATGGGTGTATGTGAAAATTTAAAAAAAAAATAATAGTTTTGGTAAAGACAAGGGTAACATTGTCTATCAATAATTTATTTTTAATAAATTAATACAATGGGTAAATTTGAAAAAAAAAATTCATTAAAAGAGGGGATATATGCAATTTTTGTTGTAAATTGGGTAAATATGCAATTAAAAAGATTAAAGGAGGGGGCATATGCAATTATAATTTTGAATTGGGTAAATATACAATTTAATTATTTTGCAAGGACATATATGCAATTATTCCAAAATAATATTATTCACTTCATTTCTGAATCGATATGATATATGAGAATGTATCTTTTATATAAAGTATATTTTATTCTTCTGCAACAACACTCTCTTTCTCTTAAATCATGACTATTACATTTTAAATACCATGTTTGTATTGTTTTCTATTTTGTGTTCATAGGAAGATTTAGTAGTATGATTATGTGTTTATTTTTTGGTGTTCCTATAAAAAACAAGGTGATATTTTGTTCGTTATTTAAATAAAAGATTTGTCAATGTGAGATATGACCGTGTAGAGCCGTTTTTTACCACTGATCTATTGTTTTGTTTCAGGATGTCGCATGGGTTTTTTGTATTGATTGACCGGTTTTACACGGGCTCAAACATACTGGTATGTGTCTCATTTCATGAAATATCTTTTGCAAATTTATAGTTTATATTATTATAACATAATTAAAATTTTCAAATTATCTCTCTGATTACTACGAGGAACTCCGTTTCGAGCAAGGTTTTCTTTACACGGGTCAAACTATGATCACAACAGATGATAATGTCAAATGAAAAATAAACATATGAAAACATGAGAAAGTTTATTATATTTGTGAAGGATGGGATACGATCTACAAGGAAAGACAATTTGAACAATATACTATTTTAAGTCGAAATTTAGAAAAAATTAGAATAAGATTTATTCTAAAATAAAAAAATTACAGCAAATCATTTTTTAAAATTAAATTGGTAATTATTGGTTTAAACAATTATAAATAACACGAAAAATAATCAACATGAAATTTAGAAAAAGTCATTATTATATAACCAAAAATAATCAACATGAAATTTAGAAAAAATTAGAATAAGATTTATTCTAAAAATAAAAAATTATTGCAAATCATTTTTTAAAATTGAATTTGTAATTATTAGCTTAAATAATTATAAATAACGAAATCTTCTAGCATATATAAACTTCATTATGTTGAATCATTACATGTTTTATCAAAGTTTTCTTTTTAATTTTTATTCTAAATTTTTGCCTTAATTAACTATAAATTATACTAAACTTAACATACTTTCCTAAATTATTATACATTTACTTATATATGTTCACACATTACATCCTCAAACTTTGTACCATTGCTAACCATTACTTTCTAATACAAAATACAATTTCTTTTTCACAAAACTATTATTATGACATCGAGCATTGTTAAAACTTCCTAGTAATATTTATATTCAATACATTATTTTTGTGATTCACACTTATCATGCTTCATACATTTACATTCTTCTTAATATGTTGGTCATTTTCTACATCTGAGGTTACTTTCTTGAAGGATTTGGATATCCGTTGAAATACCAGACAGGAATAAAGATCCAGAATTATATTCTCTTGTAAGTGAGTTTATGATACATGGTCCTTCTGGTGTTGAGAATATGAAGTGTCCGTGCATGATCGACGGAAGATGCTCGAAAAACTTCCTAAAAAGTTCCGTCAAGAAACGTGTATTGACTCTGATGGTTTGCTGATGTATAAAAGAGTAAATTCTGGTTTATTAGAAAAATCAGGTGTAAAGTTGGATAACCGAAACGTGGTTCCGTACAACATAGTGCTTCTCAAAAGATATCCGGCGCATATAAACGTGGAATGGTGTAATCAAGCTGGTTCAATCAAGTATTTGTTTAAGTATATAAACAAAGGTAATGATAGAGCAACTGTTTGTTTTGTTCCAACTAATGAACAAAATGGAATAGTTGACTCAATTAACGAGATTAAAGAGTTTTACAACTGTAGGTACATATTAGCTTGTGAAGCATCTTGGCATATTTATGGATATGATGTTAGGACTCCTTCAGTTATTAGGTTTTCATTTCATCTGCCAGGCCAACAACAAATTATATACGATGCAGATGATCATATAGACAATGTTCTAGAACAACAATCTATGTCTACTTCGATGTTTACTGGGTGGATGTAATGCAGTAAAATTTACCCACATGCATGTAAACTCAATTATGTTGAATTTCATACAAAGTTTGTGTGGAAAGCCGACATGCGTACTTGGGTACCCATAAAGGTCGGTTTTTCGATTGGTAGAATACATTCGGTATCTCCATCTCTTGGTGAAGCAAATTATTGAGAATTTTGTTGAACGAGGTTAAAGGGCCAACTTCTTTTGAGGATATTAGAACTTTTAACGGTTCTGTGTGTCCTACGTTTAGAGATGCATGTTTTTCAAGGGGACTTTTGGATGATGATAATGAATACAGTAAAGCAATCGAGGAAGCTAGCATTTCAGGGACAGGTTATTTTTTACGAAGTTTATTTGCTACGATGTTAATGTCTGATAGTCTTTCTAGGCCTGACTTTGTTTGGGAAAGAACATGGAATTACTTATTTGATGGAATACTTTACAACCAATGTATTACCTTAAAGCATCCAGGTATAATAAATTAACTGTATTTTAAACTAGATAATTTACATAAAGTTACTAATTATTATCTCATACAACTTTATGTTTTATATGTAGATTTACTAGTTTAGTGCTTTCAGAAGAACAGATTAAAAACCTTACATTGTACGAGATTGAAAAGTTTTTGCTTCGTAATAATTCAAGTCTACGAAGGTTCTCGACCATGCCTTATCCGGATCATAATCTTATATCTTTTGCAAACAATTTGTTACTTAATGAAGAACTAGCATATAACAAAGACGTATTGCATGATGAATTTCATAACCTTTACACTTCCTTGACTGATGAACAAAGGCATATTTATGACAAAATAATGACTGCAGTTTTAAGGAATAAAGGTGGAGTGTTTTTTTGTTTATGGTTACGGTGGAACAGGAAAAACATATGTATAGAAAACTTTATCAGCATCTGTGAGATCAGAAGGAAAGATTGTACTAAACGTTGCTTCAAGCGGAATCGCATCTCTTTTGCTATCAGGTGGTAGGACCACACATTCTAGATTTCATATTCCTTTAAACATAGTTGAGGATTCTTTTTGCCAAATTAAACCAGACAACGATCTTGCACGTCTACTTAAACAAACATCACTGATTATTTGGGATGAAGCACTAATGGTACATAAACATGCATTTGAAGCTCTTGATAGATCATTAAAAGACATATTTTCTTCTATATCAGCATCAACATCCACTTTAACATTTGATGGGAAGGTAATTGTTTTTGGAGGTGATTAAGACAAATTCTACCGGTTGTCCCAAGTGGTAGTAGGCAACAAATTGTTGATGCTTCTTTGAGTTCTTCTTACATTTGGAAAAATTGCACGGTCCTCAGCTTGACAAATAAAACTAAGCCTGACTTCCAATAATGATTCATTTGATATAGAACAAACCAGAATGTTTGCACAAGGGCTCTTAAGCATAGGTGAAGGTACAGTTGGTGGTAAGAATGATGGTTAAGCAATTATTGACATACCTGATGATCTTCTCATAAAATAATCAATAGATCCCATTTCAAAGTTGATTGATTTTGTATATCCTTTTGTTTTAGAAAATTATAAAGAACCAAATTACTTTCATGAAAGGGCAATTTTAACTCCAAAGAACGAGGTGGTGCATGAGATCAATGAAAAATTGCTTTCAATTTTCCCGGGTGAAGAGAAAGAATATCTTAGTTTTGATTCTATATGTCAAACAAAAATGTTGAATTCTAATTTAGATGAAAGTTTATACTCTCAAGATATACTCAATGGAATAAAACTTAGCGGTTTATCCAATCACAAGTTAGTGTTAAAAGTCGGTGTTCCAGTAATGCTTCTCAGAAACATTAATCAAAAAAATGGGTTATGTAATGGAACATGACTACAAGTTGTATCATTAGGAACTCGTGTTATAGAAGCAAAGGTTATATCTGGCAGTAACATTGAAGAATGTACTTTTATCCCTAAAATTTCATTGATACCAACTGATAAGAGACTACCTTTTAAATTTTAAAGAAGGCAATTTCCTCTATCTGTGTGTTTTGCCATGACAATAAATAAGAGTTAGGGTCAATCTTTATCAAGAGTTGTTTGTTTTTAAAACAACCAGTTTTTACACACTGACAGCTTTACCTCGTATTGTCATGAGTTACGAGAAGAGATGGATTAAAGATTGTTATATTAGACGAGAATGGTGAAACTTCAAGTAAAACCTCAAATCTATAACATCTAATAAAACAAGATTTTTTTTGCCACTTGTCCTTCTCTTAAGTCATTTTTTTGCCACTTGTCATTTTTTTAGACCTACACACATCAATTTTCTCTTATTAAAAATGAATTTTATTAATTGTAATATTTCTCTCTCTTATCTCTTTTTTTTTTTAAATCAAACTATCTTTTCATCTTTTAATTAAAATCTAAATAACACTAAACATTTTTTAAACAAATATTTTAAATCGTTTTGCATTGGAAAAAAATTATAAGCAGGTGAAATATTTTAAAACATTCTTATTAAAACAACCTGAATAATTACAAACCAGAGTTTTTAAAAAACAAGATTTTTATAAAAAAAATATTTTTTTATAAAAAATCTTATAACGAATGTTTAAAAATAAAAGTATTTAGATAAGAGAGTTAAAAGATGGTATAATTGTTTTATCTCTTGAACTATTACGTATATATAATTTTAATTATATTTTATATTAAAATATTATATTGTAACTATTAGTGTTATTTTACATATATATTTTACGTTAGGGAAGGATCAGGTCTTTTCGAAAGCTTTAAAATTTAATTCGCCAATTATGAGTTGGGTGTTTTAACCATTCAGCCGTGGATACTTAGCAGGTCATTTCAAGTAATTGTAGTAAAACCTGACCTGTTGACCCATTTGCCTTTCCAGCGATACGAATGTATTTAACTAATTGTCGTTCTGTAAGACCATAATGAAAACACAATATTTGTTTTTCTTCTAGGCAAATACGATAAACTAAAATAAGCATGAAACAATTGTAAACATAATTATACTTACTTTCTCATTTCTCTATATTATTAATAATAATATTGAATACTAATAATATTACTCATACCATTTTCAAATTAAAAAAAGCATAATTTAATAAATTAAAAACCTATTTTTTATTAAAAATACACTTTTTAAAAACAAAACTTTTATAAAATATAGAATACAAAGAAATTTAAAAAAAAACATTTTTCTTAAAACAATATATTTAAAAATCGCAATTCTTTTATAAAATAAAAGTTTAAGAAAAATACATTATTGTTTATTTACTTAGCTATTTATACGTAATTATAATCATATTTTATAATCAAGCATGATTTTATAAAGAATAAATTTTTATTAATAATTATTTAATATTATATTTATTCAATTCGTGTATTACACGGGGACTAACCTAGTGTTGTATACAAGGAGGTTTTTAGAGATTTGTAAAAATTTATTGTTTTATTTTTCCAATGTATTAAAATTTTTCACGTAAGTTTATTGTAAACATATATTTTAATAACTGTTACTTTATTTGTACATTACTGTCTTATATTATCCTGCATAATTAACTTTTTATTATTTTCATGAATGTAAATTTTTTCAACCCATGTAACACACGGGTTGTTAGGCATATATATATTTATATATATACATATATAATTTTTTTCAACCCTTGTAACACACGGGTTGTTAGGCATATCCAGTTTTTAAATTCGATCCGACGGCGGACTAGTAATACGTGCGGTTCATCATTCGATACGGTTCTGAAAACATTTTGGTTTTTTTTTTTTTTAAGAATTTTAAGAAGTAGTTATTTTAAAATAAAAAACATAAAAGCTCTGAAATCAGAAATGGAAAGAAGGTAGCCGTTCCTGTGTATCACCATTATCCATTCGTTGATAGCTAAGCCTCTCTCCATCAGAAAATAATATTATTCACTTCATTTCTGAATCAAAAATGGCTTCAACCTCGCTTCTTCCACTCGGTAATTCATCTTCCTCCTTCTCAATCGCTCCTCTTCTTTCAAATTTCTCCCGATGAAGAGCTAATTGTAGCAATTTTTTATGGGAACTATGAGTATGACGTAAATTGTCACATGAGATAGATCTAGTATGTATATGATCTAATGTAATATCATATGGTCATCTGAAGATTTGTTGAAATGCATATAAATTCTCAATTATGGTTGAACACACACTTCTTTGAAGTTATTCACTTATGCTACATTGATCCAACAAGAAACCCTACACATTTGCTCTAGAATCTGTATGTTTTTGAGATCAATATCTTAAATGGAACAAATTACATTGTGGTTTTCATTGGTTGATGAATGATTCTTACCTAGCAGGTTCTTTTTTTGGGAATTTGTCTAGCAATCAGCAAATAACCAGAGGCAGACCAAGAAGAGTGACAGCCCAATATGTGAGGTTGGGGGTTAACACAAAAGGGTCACAAATTGTTGGGTGTGAGGGTGAATTACCGTTGATTAAGCGAAGGGTTGCGATTGGGTTAGCTTTAGGTGCTTCAAGCCTTCTGATTCACTCTCCGAAGGTGGAGTCAGCTGGCTTGCCGCCTCAGGAGATACCAAGAATATGTGATGATATTTGTGAAAAGGAGCTTGAAAATGTATGGTGAGATTGCATATATCCTGAACTTTAGGTTATATTTTGAACATATAGTTTGTTTTAGAAGAATTTTGAGCATTGTGTATGCTACAAGCCTACAAATAATCTTACTACACCATGCTGTTCCAAGAAGCGAACAATTGCATATCAATGATGTTGGCTTGATGAAAGTATTCAAATCTTCTTGGTTTATGTTACTTTAAGTGTCCAATGACTTCTATAAGTTTTGATCGTAAAACGTGAATAGTTTGAGTTTAAAAATAGTTAAATCAATTGATAACATGAACCGAAACATGACATGAAGATAATCAGGTTTTGAATGGTCGGTAAGTCGCTTCAAACGAGTCATGTTCAGGTGGACCTGTTTAACCCGTTTAATTAAATAGGTCGAACTCCCATCAACCTATTAGAAATTATATTAAGAAGTTTATATTTTTATAATGCCAACTCACCAACCGTTATGACCAATTTAACCCATTTTTTACAAACCGCCAACCCATTTACAACTTGATTACGACTTTATCAACCTGTTTAACTCGTTTAGAAAAATGGCTTACACCAAAAGGCATGCAACCCTATGGTACCAAGGTGTTGTAATGGTGCCCTCTAAAGTAGTTGAGGGTTCAAGTTCCGTAGTGGACAAGTGGTGTAGATTTAGGGTAGGTTTAGTGTGTGTGTAAGTTTGCCGCTCAAAAAAATAAGATAAATGGGTCACGAGATTTTAAATGTGTCCGGGTTTGGGTTAATGTCTTTGACATGAAGAAACATCGAGTTCACACTCGAGTTAATCAATTCAACCTGCCAACCCGACACGATTACACCCCTAGTTTAATATAAATCGTACATTTACTTAGATATTGCTTTCATTGTATGTTTTATGAAGTGTACTAATCTATACAACTTTTGAACTTTATGAAGGTACCTATGGTAACTACAGAATCTGGTTTACAATACAAGGATATAAAAGTTGGTTCTGGTCCTAGTCCCCCAGTTGGTTATCAGGTATGGTCTTTTTATCAAGAATAAACTGTATTAGATGAAATAATATAATCATCACAACATATTTGGACTTTTTCCCCTTCTGCTTTGTTTCACCTCAATTCTTATACATCGGTCACCGAACTTATATTTGTGCATAGGTATTGTTGTATCTCATGGTTAGTAATTTGAGATGTTTTGACCATAAATTGTTTATCTATTAGTTAGTTTGACCTGTGGTTGGCTTGTTTTGACTTCATTCGAAAACACTTTGGTGTTTGTCTTCTATGTTGTATCTTTATTGTTTCTTATACAGTTCTTGTTTCCATATATAGGTAGCTGCAAACTATGTAGCAATGGTTCCATCTGGACAAGTGTTTGACAGGTTATACATTGAACTCTTGTTGTCTATTCATGTCTATGTGATTACTTGTATCATATGATACAATTAGCATGATTATATAACAAATTGACAATTTTACTATTAAGACCCCTGTTATGACCTACTAAAGTTTTTCCTGTCTGAAATTACAGTTCACTGGAAAAACGTCAAGTTTACATTTTTCGAGTTGGGTCAGGTCAGGTAAGACCTTTGACGTTCTTGTAAACATGGTAGTCATTGAATTAAAATCACCTTTATGTCGAAGTGGCATTTTCAATCAATTTACTTATAAATATGTCGATTTAGATTACGTTTCTATAAGGGCCAAATGGGTAGAATGATAATAAGTATTAATAATAAAGTAGCAAATAGGAAATGGGTTGAAAGTCACTCAAGGTGTATCTTTAAGGCATACAGTCACTCAAGGTGTATCTTTATGGCATACAACCTTGTAAATAGGTTTATTTATATAATGGTAGAATTGAAATAACATAAATGAAATGGGTGAACATAGGTAGTCAAAGGACTCGATGAAGGTATTCTGAGCATGAAGGTTGGAGGAAAACGTCGACTTTATGTTCCTGGATCGGTAAGCCCGTCGCCATCTTCTCCTTTCATAGGAAATAATAATATGGCCAACCCAACATGGTGGCGTTGTTGTTAAAGCATACTTTATCCGTGGCCCAGATGGGTGCAAAGTTGACTTTTGAGGGTCACTTTAGACAGTGAGTTACTTCTAATTCTAAGGTCAACAATAACTCTTTCCTTGTTGTAGAAGTATTAAAAATAACATTTTGATGATTAACAGTGAAAGCTGTGTGTCAACTTGTAAATGACAGTTTAACTTGAAAAGTAAAACTATTTAGGAGGGTATATGTGTTGTTAATACACTTTGGGCCTTTTCATACTAAGCTATTCTTATAAGGTTACCCATTTGAGCCTACTTATGACCATAGTTGATTTGTTCATCCATACATGGGTCTGCATAACCGCATCTAATGGTTGGGTTTCACTTTCATAGTATCTCAACTAGTTTGAAGCAGATGTTTGGCTCTTGTAATCTTGTATCTTGAATCATGTTATGATCACATTACTATGTGTTAATAAGCACTTACTATGTGACACTTGTGTTTTGTGCAGTTGGCATTTCCCAAGGGTCTAACTTCAGCTCCAGGACGGCCGAGAGTTGCACCAAATAGCCCTGTCATTTTTGACGTGAGTTTGGAATACATTCCTGGTCTTGATGATGAAGAACAAGAGTAAAAGCATCACCCCTTCATTCTGTTAAAGGTGGATAAACTTGTATCATGGAGTTGTATTTAATCAACGGTAAAATCGTCATTAACCTTGTTTTATATTGTAAAATGAGCTAATTCTTTTGGGATAATGTATGTATTACAGGGTGTATTAAACAAAAAGAAAACTGATAATGAGCATTAAGAGGATTCAAATTTGTATGATGTATGCTGACAGACTATAGAAACATAGAAAACTATATATGATTAATTCAATTTAGTAAATAAATAAGGCCCTAGGATGTAAAAGTTTATTTTAATTCCAAAAGCAAGATGGAAATTTACAAATTAAATTTTCCTTCTATGTTAAATCTCAAGAGCATTGTAATTGGGGAAGACAAGAACTGGCAACATAAGATACGGCCATAAGGCTCAACATGTTTTTAGGTATAAAGCGAACTTAGAAACGAGGCATTTTTAAAGAAAAAAATTGTTCATTTTAGTTTATACAAAAGAAATATCAGCATCCATCTAAGCATTCATTAATATGTGTCACTATATTACTTTCTCCGCTCACGAATTATTCTTTTGCAACAATACTCTCTTTCTCTTAAATCACAAAAACCGATAGATTTCATATATAGTTCTAGCTTTGTTCTCAGTAATCTTAGGTGCAGTTGGTCAATAAAACGAATTATTCTAATGGTACTGTCATTTACGCGAATCGATATGATATACGGGAATGTATTATTTATAAAAAGGGAGTTCCATTGTAGGAAAAGACTACTCGTGAAAACCAATTTGGCGATCTTATTAATAGGAGGTGCACATGCGCCCTCTCGCTCCTTACATTGACTTCATGGCTTGATTTTACTATGTCATTTAAAGATTCATGCACCAAAGGCATTAACTTGTGAAAGATAGTTGGAAAAACATACAATTAGGTAGTGATACATCGTTGTTATCTTAAAAACAGTGGCATTGCTATATAGTTTGAACCAAACATCTGGAAATGTTTGGCATTTAAAAAAAAAAACATATTTTGGTTCTTAGGTCTACGTGAATCCCCAAAACACTCTCAAATACAGACTTAAATAACAAATTCGGGCTCAGGCATGAACTGCAATCGAGTTTGGATTTTTCGAGTTATGTTTTATTCAAGTTCATGTTGAATTTAGTTGGGTTAGGTATTTTGGTTTGGTTAAAAACGACTACTTGAAGGACACATCCACATATGTGAGAGCAAAACTCTCTAGTTGCTGATGGTCTAAAACAATTGTCCCACCTACATCAATCTACAAGCTCTTCAAGTTCTCATTTTGTTTTTTCAGAACGGCTACTCACGTACTCGTTTGCTCTTACTTCTAAACTACATCAACTCATAATCTACCTCATGTAAATTTTCTATATAAAGGTTTTACTCTTACTAGTACACTACCAGCCCAAGTGGCAAGTTTTGAGTTTGTTCCGAGTCAAACTTGTGGTATGTTTTATTATTTCTAACTAAACGTTCAAAAATGTATTTTTAGAGAAAATTGCAAAAATAGTCCTTATGGTTTGGTCAAATTACATGTTTGATCCTTAGGATTGAAAAATTACAAAAATAGTCTAAAGTTTTGTAAAATGTTGTAAAATAATCCCTACCATCAAATGATTTTTAGTTTTTAACCAAAAAATGTCATTAATAATTGATAATGTGCAGTTGGGATCATTGTAGTTTAGTAACTTAACCCAAGTGTACTCATTTACGCTACCCAAATTGAAGACGCATAGCATTGGAATAATGAAGAAATTAGGTGATGTGTAGACAATTTAAGGTATGTAATGATGGTTATGGCATCTACTACAGTACTACACCATGGTACTTGGGGCCCAATGGAACTAGCTCCATCCTCATTTAGTTAGCAGACATAATAAAACAAGATGGTTTGGATTTTCAAAACACTATAATAAAACACCTAATAAATAGATGGGTCAAGTTACCAAACTACAATGATCCCTTGAAAGCTTTTGCTGCACATCACCAACTATAAACTACATCTTTTCGGTTAAAACTAATCGTCACTTAACGGTGCAAACAATATTTACAACATCTCACAAAACTTTATACTATCTTTACAATTTTTCAATCTTAAAAACCAAACATACAATCCGACCAAACCACATAAACTATTCTTACAATTTTCCTATTTTTATATTTATACTACTAAATCACATACAAGATTTCACAGCAAATCATCACTAGAGTTTATTTTCAGTACCCTTTCATTACATATAAGTTTAGTTTTTCTCTTAACAAATAATCATTAAAACACCGTTTGATACCCTCTTATTAGTCATTAAAACACTACCATTTAATGATTCTTAACTGTTAATTTTAACAGTTATGAGCTAACCTTATGTCTGAATAATTAAAAGCTGACGATACCTGTTAATCATTCAAACTTAAAATTAACCCCTAACAATTAAAAGATATTTTTACTTAACTATTAATTTTAACAGTTACAAGTTAACCTTAAGTCTGAATGATTAAAAGCTAATAATTCCTGTTAATCATTCAAACTTAAGTTGAGCTCTTAACAATTAAAAGATATTTTTATTTAACTGTTAATTTTAACAGTTACAAGTTAACAATGATTAAAAGCTGATGATACCTGTTAATCATTCAAACTTAATATTACATCTTAACAATTAAAAACTACTTTTACCGATCATTAAAATACTATCAAACAACTTCAAAATCCAAACTTTCAAAATCCAAACTTTCTAACAAACTGTAACTAAACAGTTATCCACACACAACAACTTTTCACACAAACGCAACAACCACTAACCCCCAAGGCTGAGAACAACCACCGTCGCAACACCAACGGCATAAACCCCAATCACCGCCCCAACAACCCCGACCCCAGCCCGCATCACAGCCCCAACTCCCGCAATCCCAGCAGCCCCAATCGGCACCTTCACCAGCACCGCCCTCTGAGCGTTCGACACAATCGCATCGGCGTAAAGGTCCACCGCGAACTCCTTAAACGCCGAGTCTCCAAGAGTCTCGATCCCATCGCCATCGTCGTCGTTGGGTGGTAGTGCTCTTTTGAGGGCTTCGTCGACTTGGTGCGAGTGGGAGGGGAGGTGAGCCAGGTGTCGATGAGGGGTATGTGGAGGTTGTTGAGGGTTTGGTAGAGGCGGTCGGAGGCGGAGGCGATTTGGTAGCGGGGGATGCCTGGGAAGCGTGCTGGGAGAGGGAGAGGGTGTGTTGGTAGACGGAGTCGCAGGCGGAGGTGAAGTCCGATGAGGCTCGGAGTTTTCCGGCGACGTGTTTTGATGGGGATGACCCCATTTTTGTTGGATTTGGATTTGGCCTTTGGGGTGTTGGGCTTTTTGGCCTAGGTTGCTTATAACGGAACCGTTTGACTTGATTGTTAAAATATAAATAATAATAATATTTTTACTTTAATAAAATAATAAATAAAAGTAACCCATGTCAGTATTAAATTCATTCTCAATAAAAAATTTTCGTTTATCTCTACTTTTAAATATTTATCTTGATTAGTAATAATATTATTTAACTTTTTTCAGATAAAAAAATTGTTCTTTAATACATTATAAAAAAGGTTCTTTTATTAATGTTCTTTCTAAAAAAACTAATTTTTATACAATAAGAGTTTTTTCTAAAGTATCAAACTTTTATATAAGTATAAAATATTTTAAAATTTATGTTTTTAAAAAAGTAAGTTTTTTTTAAAGTATCAAACTTTTATATAAGTATAAGGAGTTTTTAACATTGACGTATTTTAATACAGTTTGTTTTGAGATAAAATGTTTAATTGTTTTTTAAAAACAAAAGTTTAAATGATAGATCCGGATTCTAGATCTGCGGTCTCCAATTGAAATTAAAAGAACAATAAACTTAAATCGAAAGTAGTCTTGCTGTAAAATTTTCTTATATCTCCAAATGCCAATTACAATGCTTAAATAGAAAACCAATGCATGCTATCCTATACTACGCACATGGGAATCAAATATTATGTGAGTATTAAAACTCAAAACATGATACTTCTCCTAAATGCTTAAATAAACGTGGTTGATATTGTCTTCATGGGATACGTGGGTTAATGGATCAAAGGGTGATCCGTATCATTAAACCTCTAAAAGTTATAAAACACAATAGTTAAAAAGGTAAACGCTTCCATTTAAAACTCAACTAGCAATTTGGGTAGAAAAGAATTTACTCAAAAAAGTATTATGTCACAAACTCAATCTTACAATCATCATGTGCCATCCTTTGTGATCCCAGTGGCGGAACGAGAAACTTTAGACCGGAGGGTCACAATAGAATTCTTTCATTCGTTAGCATACAACAATTGTTTTACCAATCAATTGTAAAAAACTTAAGAAATGTTGTTTTGAGTTTCTAAAATGTTCTTTAAATAATAAAAAAAATATTTAAGATTAAAGTTTTAGGGAAAATTGCTTTAGTAACAAACATTGAATTAAAGTAATAAAATAAAATTTTACTAAACAAAATTTAAGAAAGCTTAAATATTCTAAATCATAAACAAAAACTAAAACACAAATGAGGAAAAAAAAAGCCTAAATATCTTTGACAGACTTTTTTATTATTTTAACTATTAATGACAATCCATTAATCATCCCCTCTCACACACATATAAAGAGTTGGTATAATTTGTTGTTAGACAGGTTTTATTGCATCCTTTTATGTTTTTTATATTTAAAAGATAAAACTAACTTTCAAGAGAGAAAAAGATGAATTATCTTTCATTGTTTCCGTTTACTCTGTTTCGTAACTTTTTTCCGTTTCATATCTCTCCCATGGCCCTCCTCTGCTCCTCTCATCGCCCGCCAACTTTGCTGGAGGAAACTTGGTTCATCTTATTTTCATCTTTATAACTTTACCTTAGCTACGTAACTACTCTGACAGTAATGATTTGAAGCCTCAAAGTGTAAAAACTCAACTTCGGCAGTTACCTGTATCGTTGAAAGTTCCAGTCGCCGGAGGGTCAACGGACCCCCCGGACCCCTTGTGGTTCCGCCCCTGGTGATCCCCAAATTTAGCATGGCTAAGTTGAAAATTTAATCATATTTTATGACATTTTTAACATTTAAAAACTTACTAAAAAATTTTATAATACCAAAATTGCTCTCGATGCATAATATACAAGTATTCTAAGCATATTAAGCTTTCATTGATGAGTTTAATCAATTTATAAATATTATACACTTTAATCAATTTCATTAATATTGACAACAATGATTTATAATTATTCAAATATTATTTATATAAATTATTATTATTATTCAATTAAAAAAGTATCCCAAAACATTAAGAAACATATTTTTATGACCTATGCATTTTATAAAAATATTAGTAAATCCCAAACACCAATATTTTATATGCAACCACATCTCTCAACATTCTTATCAAATCACCTCTCCAAATCTATAATCTAGAAAAATTGAAAATGACGTATACAAACTTTTAAAAACTATGATGTGAGTATTAATGCACAATTTGTCGAAACCAAACCCTACAAATTTCAACGCGTCTGTCTTAACGTACAGGTTCATACACTAGTAGAGTACTACTCTTGGATGGGATAGCTAACACACATAAAACATGTTTTTATAAAATGGCATGGTTAGTTATTTGTTCTTTCTTGTCAAGCCAATAAAAACATGTGATGGCATGTTATCAAACATCACAAATGAATATAAAGTTGGTTGTCGATTATTTTAAGGTTTGCTCTCTCAGTCGTAAGAAAAAGCCACCATAACCCCCATGGGCGCCTGCACCCTTTGACACCCTCCAAAAGCTTCCAAAAACTCCTCTATAAGTAGCAGCAAAAACCCTTTTCGATCTCACAAGGGTTTTTGCCATTTGGGGCTTACGATCATGGCTTCTGCTGCTGCAAATTTGGGCCTTTTATATCAGGTATCATCTTACCTTTTGATCTTCCATCGATTCTTTCATCATAGTTTGCAGTCTCTGCAATTGTGATTGTGATTGCGATTGTGATTTTGATTTCTAGGGCTCCGTCAGTACCCATTTCAACAATGATTCGTTGATTCACAAGTCGTTTCTTAAGGTATGATTCAATTGCTTGCATGGTGTTTCATTTCAAGTTTTTGTTTTGATTTTTGTTGCTACTCGATTGGATCAATTGATCAAACCCCTTCTCGTTTTATGGATTTTCACAAGTTATTTTACTATACAAACTTAGATTTGACTTGGGTTTTCTTAGTTTCATAATCTTTGTATCATTTCTTGAAAATGCTTAGATGTATGCTAAACAGTAATCTGTGACACACCAAAAAACTTTTTTGATTGTATTATGCTTTTTGCAGTGTCTCAGATTTCCTAAATAGCAGCTTTCGTTTTATCTTTTGTTGATAAACATCATTTTGCTTCTAGTTTGTTTAATTTTAGGGAGTTTTGTAGAATTAGTTTGTTGTTTCTGAAAGAAACTAGAAGTAATTTGGATAAAATGAGAACTGAAGAGATGGAAATTAGTCTGATCTTAAAGAATCAGTTCGAATTTCGAACCAAATGCATGATTTCTATTGAAATTTTACTTTCCTTTTGTTAGCAAAGTTGACATCTGGATCAAATCTATTAAAGACATTTTGTTTTCATGATAATTTAGCACTCAAGGTAAATGGTTTTTATGTTCTTGCAGACTCAAAAGATTAGCTTTTGTGATAAACCATGGACCCGTTTTTCACAGTTGGAGCTCAGATCAAAGACTACGTCATCAAGATATCAATCCGTAGTTTCTATGTTGGTGCCACAAACTGTAACCAAAGATAAAGTTACGGTTTCACCCTTAGATCTTGAAGATGCAAAAGAACCGCCCCTAAATTTGCACAAGCCCAAGGAACCATATACTGCAACCATTGTCTCTGTTGAAAGGCTTGTAGGTCCAAAAGCTCCTGGGGAGACTTGTCATATTGTAATTGATCATGGTGGCAATGTTCCGTACTGGGAAGGACAAAGCTATGGTGTTATTCCACCTGTAAGTCAAACTGTTCCTTTTGCTGGTTTTATTTTTGGAATGTGAAGTTATATTTTCAACTATAATATATTTATACTAGTTTTAGTAAACGCGTGTATTATATGGGTTCAATAGATAAAACAATAAGTATAATGAAAATTTATCAATTATAAAATGTTATTTTAAGATAAGATATTAAAGTTATCGAAAATTATCATTTGCTCTTATGAAAATACAAAATAGCCACTAAAGTTTGCAACGTCATATGTGTTTTTTACCAAAAGCTAATGAATGATGATGGTTGATTTATAAATTACAACATAGTTACGAGTTTAGTGGTGAAAAATGCAAGAAAATGCATATTATGATTTATTTATTTATTCATTTATTTCCCTTTCATTAGTACAATGGATGTTAATGATATGATACTAGATGTGGCAAAATTGGTAGTCGCGGGGTCAAATGGGTTGGGTCAGGTTGGGCCGACCGCTTGATACATAATTGATTTGTTAAACATATTACAAAGCTATATTATTACAATAACTTCTTTATAATAGTATCATTTTGAAGTTTTTTGCATCTTAATACTTCTGATAGTTTTTGACATATTTGACCCATTTTAACCATATACTTGTAATAATCCTTTTGGTTAACCTGTTTGACATGTTATTATAAAATGAAACTTCCACATCTAGGAAATATAGATCTGTGAAAGCTTTAGAAATTAAAGGGATGTACTGATTCACGCCTGAATGAATTTTGTTTTTTTTTTCTGCACAGGGTGAAAACCCAAAGAAACCTGGGGCCCCACACAATGTTCGGCTATATTCAATTGCATCCACTAGGTATGGAGACTCGTTTGATGGAAAAACAGCGAGTTTGTGCGTTCGAAGAGCTGTTTATTATGACCCAGAGACAGGAAAAGAAGACCCGTCAAAGAACGGTGTTTGCAGCAATTTCTTGTGTGACTCGAAGCCCGGAGACAAAGTTCAAATAACAGGTTTGTACCTCATCTGGATCAACACTCTATCCACTGTTCATTTTGAAAGTGATTGTGTGACACTGAACCTTAAATCAAACAATATTGGCAGGCCCGTCAGGAAAGATTATGCTTCTGCCTGAAGAAGACCCGAATGCAACCCACATTATGATTGCTACTGGGACAGGTGTCGCTCCATTCAGAGGCTATCTTCGCCGCATGTTCATGGAATCCGTACCCACATACAAATTCAATGGTCTTGCTTGGCTGTTTTTAGGGGTGGCCAACAGTGACAGCCTTCTGTATGATGATGAATTCAGCAAGTATCTTGCAGACCACCCTGATAACTTCAGGTATATGCTGCAAATAGCCCAGTCGGGTAATGGGTTTGGGTTGAAACGGGTCATTATATTAGTACAGGTCAAAATGTGGCGGGCTGGTTTAGTTAACCTGCAAACACTTGTTTTATGCATGTTTTTAGAAAAGGAAATGTACACAGTAAAATTCCACTCATAGCAGGGTCTGGGAGGGTGAGATAGGGGCAAATATTTCCTCTATCCTAGGAGATAGAGATATTGCACCCACTAAGACCCTGGCTTTATGAAAAAGAAATTATAAATAGTTAATGCGTTAATTATGAGTGTTGTAAGGTACAATTCGCATACTATCAAGAAATCAAAATCTCTATCTCTAATTACAATGAACTAAGCAACACAATAAATACATAACCAAAAGGTCTCGCGCGAGAACTATATTCTCGCGTTGATTTAAGTTCTTGCGCGAACAGTTTTCGAAATAACGTTTTTGATTTCTCGAGCCTCTAGGTTCAATCCCTACAAGTGTAAAACTAAATGGCTGGCCATAACACCCTTAAATCTTCGAATCAAATGACCCCTTCTCCCTTTTAGCTAGTATTTATTCCATTGAACCATTTGAGACAAAACATGACCCAAATCGACCCATTTTTCTCCCTTGATTTCAGGTTTGATCGGGCTCTTAGCAGAGAGCAAAAGAACAAAAATGGAGGGAAAATGTATGTGCAAGATAAGATAGAAGAATACAGTGATGAGATATTCAAACTGCTGGACAAAGGGGCTCACATATATTTCTGTGGGCTTAAAGGGATGATGCCTGGAATCCAAGAAACATTGGAGAGGGTTGCAGTAGAAAGAGGAGAAAGCTGGGATGAAAAACTGTCACAGTTGAAGAAGAACAAGCAATGGCATGTTGAAGTTTATTGATTCACTAGAATTGTTTGCTTGAAAATTTAGGGAACTTGTAATATCCTTTTACCAGATTGTCCATTTCATCAAACAAAATAAAAATGTGATGATTATCACCCAATTTCCTTTAAATTTAATCTAATGTGTATGACTCCAGGGCATCCGCATCCACAGAAAGGGATGGGATAATTTCCGCTATATTTTTATTATATAAATGTATGGGTGTAAATGAGTTGAGCTTGATTAAGTTCGAGCTTGGCTTGTTTTATATACTCAAGCTGAGTTTGTTTCGGGTTTTATCTCTAAAGGTTGATCTCGGCTTGTGAATAAGACTAAACTCAAGATTGACTATGCTTCTATATTATAGATATAAATGTATGATAATTAAATAATAAGACAAAAATAATAATTTTTACAATCAAACTCGAATAGCTCATAATTAAAATTTGAGAAAATTTCATAAAATAGTAAGTAAGTTTTAACAGTGTTTCAAGTCAATCATGTCATTAAAGTTTTAAAAATATTTTAATTAGGTTACTAATAATTTATTTTTTTTTTTTTTGGCTCCAATCAGCTCACTACAGTTTTATAAGTATTCTAGTTAAGTCACTTATATTTTTAAATTTTTTAAATAATTCACAAAAGTTTTAAAATAATTTAGTTTTTTTATAAGTACTGTTAATATTTTT
Source organism: Flaveria robusta (assembly GCA_025506415.1). Lineage (NCBI taxonomy): Eukaryota > Viridiplantae > Streptophyta > Magnoliopsida > Asterales > Asteraceae > Flaveria > Flaveria robusta. The sequence continues at coordinate 14,903,902 of CM046473.1, forward strand.
AAACATTTTAAATCTTTTTAAAAATTTTTGTAACTTATGAATAACTTAACTATAACAATTTTAAAACTTTAATAATCTGATAGAGTTTTTAGTCATTTCTTTGGGTTGCAATCAATAGTTGATAGTTGAAAAGATATTTAGTACAACACTAGATATCTAAAATAGTGTCCCAATCTTGATAAGATATATGCCCCCTGTCTAAAAGATTGATAGATATCCTGCAAGATGCATGCTCATAAGGTTAATATAAGTGGATAAATGCTGTTGAAAAATCTAAAATAGCGTGTTCAATAAAAATCATTCTCATTTGCTCTTTATTTGGATTTTATATATAATATTTTACACGTGGAAATTGAACTTTCATCAACTTGCCTATTTTTTTTTATGGAAATTATGATTATTAGTTCATCAAATTAAAGGAATAAAAATAAAGATTGAACCTAATGTTTTATAGCACAGCATAAATAGATATGGGTTCTCAACAATGAATGAAGACTTGTACTACCATCAAAATAAACAACAAAAAGGTAAATATATAGGGTTGTTTGTGTTGCAATTAGCATACAATTATAAAACTTCAAAGTAAAAATCATATTAGTTTTACAACAGCTGATAGATATCCATTTTTACACCACAAATAAAACAAAAACCATGTGGAGGGCTCATGTGGCTAAATGGTTGGGACAACTATCAAACATGGTGTGCCACATAAAGGCTCTTGAAAGCACCATCTCAAGCTCTTGGTGACTCCAATTATTTGTAGGTAAATGTTGAAGAAACATCACCATTTCCTGGAAATCAAGCTTTAGAAGCTTATCTGACCACTGCATTTACACGATTTGAACCGGTTATTAGTAAGCAGGGGTAGAAAGGTAATTTCATGTTTCCGTGAAGTATAGACAGCTTACCGTTAAAAGAAAACTGGCAAATATGTACACAAGGAAGTCTGGTAAAGCATCACCTTCAGCAAGATACGTGTCCCATAAACGTGTAACGAGATGGAAAGGAATCTGGAAAACACAAAATGGATGGATGTTAGTTGATTATGTATTAGAAATAATATTGGGTTTCGGGTACTGAAGCAGACCTCTCGTATTAGAAGACAGTTGAACCAGCGGAACGCGAATTGAAGAAACTCGAGTCCTTGCTCGTCAATATGCTTTGCAACAGGTTCTAAAATTGTGGAGGGAAATAATTCATCATCAACAGTCATACAAATGGATACATTTCATGCACTTCAAAGTTCAACCTTTGAATAAAGTTGACAATTCCAAACTTGTTTACTAATAAATGGGCCGATTTGAGTTACTTGTTATCTCTAACGGCTCAAAAGGGTGAAAAGATAGCTAAAAAGCGGGTCAAATGGATGGAACTAACCGCTTAAAATTGATTTATTAATGCAAAAACTACTAAATCATTTTATTTGAAAAATTAGATTATTATTGAGAAACTTAAATTGTCATATTTGACATCCTAACTGATATAAAAATGGATAAATTTAAGAGTTTAAAGTGTTTCGAGTAAACCTAACCTGCACAACACATTCAACAAGGGCCTATTTTGACCTGTTACAGTTTGTGGCCTCTGGTTTAAAACCAGTAAATCCCAGGATAGATAGATAGTTACAGAAAAAAATATAGATTGCAGTTTTCTTGTAGTTCAATCAAGGGTAACAAAATGGGCATGATGGGTAAATGGTCAAAGCCGATACTTATTTGTACCGCTTAGGTCAGATTAACCTAATACACTTCTCCAAATAATTAATTTTATTTTCATAAATAATGTCATATTCACTTGCAGCAATTATATTATTTCAATAATAATCTCACTATGTAATGAAAAATGATTTAGGAGGTCTCATGTATCATTTAACACATGTCTGATGAATTTCAGTCTGTTTGACCTGTTCCCCTAATATTTTTTTTTTTTTTAACAATTGACCTTTTAGGGATAGACCATACAACAAATCAACCCATTCATATGTAAACGGTCACCTCTGCAAAATATATACGATGACAATACAGCATAGAAGACCAAAAGAGCATTACCGTCAATCCGCCTGACAAGTTCCTTGAGCTTAAACACTAGCCTTTGAATCCCAGGTTGGGCAAATGTATAATGGTCTTGCATACCGTCCAGCAACTTGGATAGACACCAATAACAATCAGCTTCAACATCTGAAATCTTTTCAGGATCTAAATCAGCAATTGACCAGTTATCAATACTCCCTTCCAAGTGTTCTGACAAAAAAACTACTAAAAAAGGTGTTGCAAGGTCATTTATTCCCTGCACATATCCACTTGCCGGATGCCTGATTGCCCTGAAGTTACACAAAACAGACCACTTGAAGTTTCAGAAAATCTAGAAGAGCAAAAAGACTGCATCAGTACATCTAGTGCATGGGTAAGCTCCATGGAAGTGAATACTTCAGAGAAAAATTAAAGCATACATAAAGACCTGAACTAAATCTAGCAAAATTCGACCCATTTACGTACAAATAACAGGCTGATTTGGTGTATATATAACGCATAGTAAAAAGGAAACAGTTAAAACCAGTTGAAAGTCTCCTATACTGTAATTTTAATGCATAAAACCTACTAAATCACTATATTAAAATAAATAGATTATTACTGAAATAAATTAATAATATTAGTATGTAATTGTATACGATATTTATTACTTATTAATATTAAATAATTTATGAACAAAAAGTGTTTAGATGAACTCAATGCAAGCCATTTGACCCATACCCCTGTTAAATCATTTTACCACTTCTAGCCTGAAGCATAAAATAGTGTTGCACTGTTTTCTATGCATACTGCATTATATTTGTTATTAATGAAGATTCTCATAGGGCTTACAAAATTTATGAACCCTACTTTGACCTATAGCTCCACAAGTTCCACATGTTTTATTTGGTTGTGAATTAATGTGGCAATTTTAAAGCCAACACAACCGGTAAAATAGCTTGTGCACTGCATGTGGTTTTTTAAGCATGCCAAAAGGGAAATAAATAACTGGATACTTTAACAGAAAAAAAACACAGCAAGAACAAAACTATTGAAAAGGTAAAAGGAAATGGTTTTACTTAAAATCTTAGAAAAAATAACTTGTGTAGTTGTGTTATTGACTTGCATCAAGGTCAAATGGTAATCATAAAACCAAAATAAATTAAATCTAACCATGTGTAGAGTATGCGCTCCAAAGATTTCTGTACTGCTGCTTGTTGAAAGAAAGTGACATCAGGCACAGTTCGAGGACAATCAACAGCAATCTAATATGGAGAAGGACAGAAAAGTAACATCAAAACTTGTTACAAGAGGCAGCATCGTCAATGTTATACATGTAAAAAAGTATTTGCGTGCATAAGGTTTTTGTGACTCATCTATGAGATGAAGGCTTAACATAGCCCTTGTATATATGAAAATTTTTCTTATGTTATCCCATTTGACATGTGGTGCTTGTGAAAGAGGGTTCCCACACCTTCTAGGATCACTTAGTGGGCCCTATGTGTTGTGACTGGAGGTACCTCTACAACAACACCATCAACCTTCCCCCGCCCTCTCTTTACACAAACACACATATATATATACATGCATACATATATGGGAATTGGGAAAGCACTAAGCAAGTAAGCAGTATTAATATTATGGTTCACAAAGTCAAGTCTTCTACATATTTTCTTCATAGAAAAGATTCAATTAGGTCCTTATTTTAACATTGTACCACCTGAAATAAGATGGTACAACAAGTATATCAAGGAGATATATATAAAATATAACATGGGCCAACAAGTCAAAAGATGAAACCCCAATTATAAACCTAAGTTACTTATTTGTCATGAAAAGTTTACCACTACTCATTTTTAAACATGTAACTTGCTGCATAAGTAATACTATTCCTACAAAGGAAATTTCAGTCAATGTTGTGCATCATCTACTCATCTCACAAATGCACCTATACCGGCTCAATAGGAGTCAAGTATATCATGAGGTGCCCAATGGTCATTTGTCCCCTACCCAGTCACTAAGTCCCCAATAATATGTGATCATTTATTCATTTGACTTGGTGCATAGTGCATGAGGAAATGTCTGCTCTTACGAACAGATTGTAGGATCTTGTGAATCTTTCTCTTACAAAGGACCTCACTAGTAGGGCACGTAGAGACAAAAATCTTAATCATGATGTGGCAAACCTGGTCTTGAGATTATTGTGCATCTCTCCAAGAACCAGATTTGTCATGAATCAACATATCAAAGTAGATTGTTAGTTGGTGACAAATTTGTTGGTACTTCTTGCAAGCTTCCTTTAATTTAAGTTGGTCTGATCCATTAAGACAACCCTGTCTCTGGATTTTTAGCTACCCACTTCATAGAGGTGAGGTTAATCTTGCTTGCACTAAGTTTGGCAAGTTTGATCTCAATCATCCAACTTGAGAGCTATATAAATATAAACATATATAAACATACACACAAAAATATATGGATACATACATATCCATACATGCGTGTACATAAATGCAAATGCATATCTACATTTGTTTCTGTACTCTATATATCATCTTTTCTTGTAAATAATATTTTCTTGCAGTTGCCTTTACTTGAACAGTAAAACATAAAAATAGGTAGAAGCTAATGTACCTGTCGAAGCATATTAATCTCTTCATCGGTACGCTCACTATCTGAAATGTCATAATACTGAGCAACACAATCAAAGTATTCGATGCGCTTTCTTCTTAGGACTCCCTCCCTTCTATCTGAATTAGGGGGTGCATATCCCTGTTGTCAGTTTATATTTAAACTTAAACACAAGTAAAAACATTATATGATATACAATAATTTAAGTACACACATAACACAATAAAAAACACATGCTGTAAATCAGAAATTTGAATCAATTGGGTACTATTACCTTCACAACACCTACAAAGATAATAAGGGCTCCATTTTAGAAAGGACAGACCTATCATACCTTTCGGAGTCCATTCACCTCCTCAAACAGTCAAACATCAACACTAGAGGTGGCAAATTTGACCAATTCGTATACAAATGGGTCGATTTGGGGTTATGTTTTTATCACTAAAGGTTAATGGTGTTAGGCTTAAAGACTCAATCAAAAACAAAAACAAGTCAAGTGGCTCGAGCAGGACCGACATGAAAATTCATCCAAAATAAATTCAAAAGCAGACCTTGTAAATAGATTTATTAAGAAACATTAGTAGTGTAACAATATAACTTTGGAATTATATCAAAAACATTATATGTTCTATTACACTTAAAAAAGTGTTTGTGGGCAAATCAGACCCAATGAGTTTTGACTTGTGCTAAAAAAAATTACCCATTTCGACACGAGCCCACATTAAGCCATATACCTAACCAGCCAATTTACTATCCCTAGTCAACATCAAATATTAAAAGTGCCAACTGCCATAATACATAAAGAAATCATTCATCTGCAAAAACTCGGTAGGAAAGAGAAAATGCATGCAGCCATTAAATTATACATATCTTTAAACTAATATGCAGAGTTAATAGTGGTGGATAGAAGAAATCAAGAACCCAAAGCAGGATAAGAACTGTCATTACAAGAATCCATAGCAGGCATTTCACCATAATAACAAAGCAAAGCTTGTCATCCTTTTTAGACCACAAAAAAGGAAGGAAAAAACTAGGTACAAAAAGGCTTAGGCATAGGTGCGCCTCACATGGTTTTTCAAGTTCATGATGGAATGTTTGGATTTGTTTTTTAAAAATGATTATCTGATTACTCCGACTTGAAGTTGCAGAAGACTTCTACTTCCATTTCACAAACCGTCTCTACGCTTTTCACAAAATAAGTCCTTTTCAGTCATTTTATGTATTTATTTCTTTGAAAATTAGATTTGCCAAACACTCAAAAATCTTATTATTACAACTTCAAACAACATAAGCACATCCAAACACGACCAGCTTAACACTTACCAAACAATAGCTAGCACAAAAAAGATTAGGCTTACCAAGAGAAGCCTCCATACGTTAGGGCGAAGATAAGGTGGCACTCCACTCCATGCTAACTCACGCAACTTGTCTGCACAAAAAAATCATTTGGATTAAGTTTACCATCTTTATTCAAAAAAGCCTAACCTAATATTACAATTAAATTAAAAACCCTAATCATAGAGCCAGTTGAGAGTTGAAACTGTACAACAAAAGTAAATGAAAGCTAATGCTTTTAGAGATGCAAATTTATTAGATCACTTTTAGATGGAACACCACCTAATACTTGAAAAAGGTAATACTGTTATTATATCACACCATTTAAAAGACCCAAACAGTATAACAAATTGAAGGGAACTTATTCAGAGACATTTTGAGTACCTAAAATAACAGTTGTGCCTCCCAACACTTTAGTGAACTTCATTAGCCTAGCAGTATCTGTAGCTCGGGCACCCATCACAAACCTTGGTGCTTCTTTTGACCTATCCTCAGGATTTGACATTGATGGTTTCAATGTATTACCACTTGTACTAGTATTTGGTTTATTTATATAACTTTGATCCTACAAAACAAAAAAAAAATAGAAATAGAAATGAAACAACATTACAAAGCAAGGATTTTACTTGCTTGTATTCGTACCAAACTATTAATATCAAGATCAAATAACCTTAAATATCACTCATCAGAAGTACCTTGTTGGGATCATCCATGTGTTTATCTGGTGGGCTATCGATTTCAGAGGGGCTTCGACTAACACCAGGAGAGCCCAAGATTGCACCATCTGGTGGATCTGATCTTCTTGTTATCAACACTTTACCCGGGAAGCTACGACCCTTTAACAGCCTGTTTACATACAACAATTTAAAGATGTACAAACTATAGTATAAAACTACAAATCACACAGAAACTATAGTCAAAATATGACATGTTTGACGGTCAAAAGTCAAATGTAGACTCTTGGAACAGAGATAGTTTAATACAAGCCCTAGAACTCTAAATCAATTTAGTTACCCATCAAAATGAACAAATCACTGGGGAAACAAAGTGAATTGCGTTTTTATTTGTAAAAATCAGAAGCAAATTAATAACAAACAAGAAATGAAAAATTCCCACATTTATATAAACACGAGATAGCCATTCTCTAGTAAAACATTATCATCAACATTTTAACCTGCAGATCCAAAAATACTGATATCTCACCGATCACAAAAGGATAGTTATTCAATTCAATCAGACAAACGATACGCCCAAATGGGTTTGCGAAAAGATCAGCTAAAAAGCATTTCAAATCGAGAAAACTTGCAAAATTCGAATCTGGGTATAGAATCAAAGACATAAAAGAACATACCCTTGAACATTTCTGAGAGTTTGATTGAATCTTGAATCAAGGGTTGTGATGTGCGAATCAGTGGGAGATGTCTCGTGCTTCAGATCTTCTTCTTTGGTGTGACTGTTGTTGCTCTTCATCGTTTGATGGCAACAACCATGGTGGTTCTTCTTTCACTCGGGCCTTGTTTAGACCCAAAGATGCACAAATTCAAGTTCATCGTTGTCTCGATTAATGTTCAATTATCACCCCTCGTGTTTGGAATTATTTTTAATAACACCCCCTTTGGCATTCCAATTTTCGTTTACAACTAGTATTATTACACTTTTGCGACATGGATGTAAAATCATAAATATATATATAACTACTGAAGTCCTCGGTAAACATTATGTAGTATCTCTCACCACTTCTTGGGATTGTTCTAAAAGGTCCACATACATTCATGAGTATAAGGTTTAATGGATCGACAGCCCTACCACTCGTAACGCTGACGAGTGCTTTAGTCATTTTGCCACAACGACAAGATTTCAACATGTCAAATGATCTCGAACTGATGGATTCCAAGATTTTGTCTGTTTGAAGTTTCGACATACTTTTCTTGTTTATGTGACCAAGTCAAGAATGCCAAATATAGGATTGATTAAAATTCAATTTAATCATCTGATAAGAGCATATATAAAGTTATCACCATATGAGTCATTAACATTTATTACATAAATGCATTGTGAGGCTTAATCTCAAACTAAACACATTCTCTTTAAATGTCAAAATATTCCTTCCGTTGAAGTATAGGAATAAGCTTGCTAATACAAACTATCGGCTAAGATGATACTCTTAGTAATATTAGGTTCAAAGCAAACATTGTTAACATTAAATATAGATCATTTGGTAACAAAATAGAATATTGTCCTACGGCTTGAACCGCAACACGTGCATCATTTCCCATATGCAATACCAAATCGCATTCCCTCAACTCTTTAACCTTCTCATGCCCTTAAAAATCATTGCAAATGTGATTATCACACCCAATGTTGAAACTCAAGCATTACTAGTGAAATAAAATAACTCTATTATATGAAAATCTAAAGTTGAAGCCTTATTAGGGCTCTTCTTCATCTTAGCTTAGAACTTCGGGCAGTCCATCTTTCGATTATTGGGCTCCCCACAATGGAAGTAGTTAGGGTTCTTAGGTTCTTTCTTGAACCTCACAACGGGCACCCTACCCCATGGAGTAACCCATCATTGCTTTCCCTTGCCCTTTCACTTGGCCTAAATAGTTGGCTTCTTGATTTACTCTTCCTTGATCATGAGGACCGGTTGAGTTTTGGATGGAATGTTTTTTTCGGCAACCCTTGGCATGCCAAAAGAGTTATGAAAATAGTCTTACAAAAACCAATTATATTATAATTTATTACAAATCGGTCGACTTAGGAAGTGACCCTAGTATCATGATGATAGCTATGTTATTCTTCAGTAGAGATCTAAAATGCTCATACCTCTCCGCGTAGCCTTTCATTGTCGTCATATGAATGTCTATGGAAGTTTCCTCTTGCATCCAACAATTGACTAGAGATATCATGGAGTCATATATCTCTTGCCTTGCTTGCTCCAGGAACATCAACTTGAGCTCCTTAATGATTCAAAAGCTTTTAGGTGCTCCAAATCATTTTGCAGATTTGGTTCTATACAAGCTAGCATGAGGCATACAACTGTTCAAGCATCATCAAAATACATAGCCCAAGAATCCTTTTGGGCCTTAGTTGCATTGTTTGCCAGATGGTTAGGGACGGTCCTTCAATGACATATAACTTCTTATCTTTGGCTAACACAATCTTCTTTGTATTCTTCTAATTTTATCGGAATTTCCCCGGAGAGATCATTTGATATGAAATGTTATATTTTCTATTTTCAGTTTTTTGTTTAATTTTGTTAACATTAGAAGTAAGTTTAGAGATAATTAATGAAGTTATGAGTGAGAAATAATTACCTTTTTAGACAATTTTGATTCACAGAAGGAGTCCTGGTAATTTTCATCCATGATGCATGCATGTGTAATCTTTTCATCTAGATCCATCAAACACCTAGTTTTCTCTTTCGACTATTAGAGTGTTTTCTTCTTCTTAGATACTACATACTTTGTTTAACCTAAGATGGAATTACAAAACCAAGCTGTGTACGCACCTCCAATTAGCTTCCCTTTTTTCCTCTCTCCTCGCTTTAGCGACCCCAAGCAAAAGTAAAAGTACATAGGTTCGGCTTTAGGTTTGGGTGATTGAGTAAAGCAAACTAAACGAGGTATGGATTTTGGTGATTTTGCATGCAACTGACTAGCATCCAATCATTGTTGATACGTTTGTACTGAATAGTCAATTCGTCCATTACAACCATTCAATTTTTAGGTGAAAATCTGAACTTTAACTAAGCATTTCATCATATTTTAATACTCTTGAAATTGGATTACTTATGGGTATCTTGATTTAGATCAAAAGGGCTTGTGCATATTCTCCTCCTTTATGATTATTTTAAGATAGATAGATAAAGCCCAACTGTGATATTAAAGCTTCTTTTACAAGATCTTATGTTGATCTATGAAGAGGATGAAGCTACCAAAAACTCAAGATTTCAGAACCGGCTACCAACTGCCAAACTAAGCCAAGTGCCGAATCCACTGTCGATCAGCATATGTTGAATAACTGCCAATCAGCATATGCTGAACAACTATCGATCAGCAGTCCACCAAAGACTTACCGATTGACTGATGTCGATCAGCAGCGGACTCCATCTTCTGTCGAGCAACTGCTACTCAAAACAAGAATGTCTGTGCCGACGGCTGTTATGTTTCACCTTTTGAAGACAACATAGTACTAAAGCTGCCAACTCTGATACAAAGAATTTGTGTTTTGTTGTGGACTCAGAATACGATAGTTATTCTTATTGTTTAGATTTTATAGTATAAAAGTCCTCATACTTGTATAGTTGAGGCAAGATTTTCAAGCCACTTGATTGTATCTGCCGATTGTATCATTTGTACTCAAAAGATTAATTAAGTGAATAATTTGAAAGAATTTTTTTATGCACTTATCTTTCCTCAAAGTATTTGTGTTGTGATAGTAAGTAGTTAACTTAGATTTCGCATTCGTTATCTACTGATCAAAGAAGAAGTTCTTGTTAGTTTAAACCAAACTTTTCCAACATCTTAGAACCCAGTTCATTGGATTATATAAATCAAAGGTTTGTTTTTAGTTAAAAATCAAAGTTTTTTTTTATAAATAAAGATTCAAACATTATAGCTTATACTAGTTACCTAATTTTAAAAATTAGAACTTTACACGTGGTTGTGTTTTAGTTTATATGTAACTTAGTCAAAGTCCTAATCTTATATTTATGTTGTTTGTATCTAACATTTTTCTTATATTTGTTTGATTTTTGCTTATTTTGAAAGCCTCTTGTGATTTTTCGATTTCAAAATAGGAACTTTCTTTTGTAATTTGTAAATTGAAGAAACAACAAAACCAAGAAAGATGCAAATCGGATCAACAAACGGAAACAATATGTTTGTAGAAACAAGTGGAAGCAAAACAAAAATCTAGAATTAATTATGTTTTCTATGTATAAACATTAGAAAAATTCAAAAAAATTATACACACAATTAAGTTCTTTAAGATAATCCATTTCTCAACAAATCAAGTAACTCATCATAATCCATATACACATCATATAAATAAAGTTCTCAAGAAAATCAGGTTAAAAAATAAGAAACCTTGAAAATTATATGAAGTTAAAAATAAGAAACTTTGAAAATCATATGATGAAGGGATAGGCCTTAAATTTCTTGAATAAAAGAAAATGGCGAATAGGAAAAATGAGAAACAACACGAAACCTTAAAAATCGACCGGAGAACGTACTCTATTTTATAAATCGTAATTAGATTACTTTAGTTACAACCTATGTGTAAACTAAAAATTTGACTTAGGTCATGAACTGATTATTTCAAGTCAGCAATCGAATCAATGAATCAACCTTCATAACAACTATAAAAGTGTAAGTAAATCATTAAAATAATCCTTTCATCACAAATGGAAACAAACCTTTCATTGCAAGCTATGGGGGCCAATTCCAGTCATATGTGATTCAATAATAATATATCTGGAACAATATTTTGCAAAAGTAAATCTTCATAAACCATTCGATTGGGGGTTTTGAAAAATCAAATATTTGAAACAAACCCTTATAATTAATCAACTTAAAGCTAGGGGTGTTCTAAAAACACAATATATGGAAAAAAATCTGTAATCGAACTGTGTACGAAACCAAATAAACCGATTCAAATCCTTATTTGGATTGTATTTCATCTGAATTCAAACTCCTTATTTGGATTTCAAATCAGATTTTGGATAACAAATTTCTTAAAATCAGATTTTTCGAATTAATTAGATGAATGATAAACTGAATAAGAAGCTCAATAACTGTTAGATTATTACCTATTACCCATTAAAATTATAGCCCAATAACCATTAAGATTACATGCCACAACTCTTTTTTCATATTTGGTTCTAAATTAAATAACAACTTCTAGCAAATCCCCCCCCCCCCCCCCCCCCCAACTCAAGTAGTAGGTAGCAACTCAGCGAGCAAACTTCACCTATTCACCAATCGACCGAGCGACTAGAGGTTAGCGACCAACAACTTCATTTGAGTTTCCGTCGCACACTCCATTCGAACCCACCCTACTTTGTTTCACTTCCAGATCTATCTCATTTTGTGGAGTTTATCATAGTAAAGGAAGTTACCAGCTAGTGTTGTGGATTTTTGTTGGGTTTTTTTTTGTATGCATAAGACTAAGTTTTTTTTAATTCCTTTTGCTTATAAGATGAAATAATTGATTATTTGGGGCTTTTTGTGGATTTTTTGTTGGGGTTTTCTGTGATGCTATGGTAATTAAAGAACAATACAAGGAACATCAACTCCTTTTCTAGTAGAATATATTCCAGTAAAAATTAAAGGCACTTAAGGATCAAGATAAATTATAATCATCTGTATGTTTATTTTTTTAAGCTTTGCATTGCGACTTAAGGATGCCTATTTGCCTATAGTTGCAAGTTTATTGAGTTAATCTTATTGATAATCTTGTGACGAAATGTATAAGTATACTTGCTTAATTAAATTAAAATAAGCAAAGAACTCCATGATTTACAACAATTTAACGTTTACTAACTTTAAGAATTCATGAACCTTGCCATAATATTTTATATAAGATTTTGTATCTTTTAGTGGTCATAAGTGTGACTCCTTGGCCAGGTCGACATACAACTATATGGGTCACAATGTAAATGGAACGATTTAAAATGGAAATTTCCAAAGGAATTAGAAATTTGATACCATAGCGGACCGCTAAGGGTTCTATGGACTAGCCAAAACTATTCACCATGGAATAAGGTTTGAAACTAGGGAGTTGGATTTCATAGCGGACTATCAAGGTGAAGGGGTAGCGGTCCGCCGGGGTGGTCGCGGGCCACCATGGTCTAGCATAATGGTCCGCGAGAAATATTTCATTTCAAGATGTATTTAAATTCGTGCAGTAGACCTCCATGGTTGGCTTAGCGGTTCGTGATGGAGGCCAGTTCGGTAGATCACATATAAAAGCCAAGAAACCAAATTTCCCCCATTTATTCTCTAAAATCTTTGGTGCTCTCGCTCTTTATAAACAAACCGCTCTCTCTCTACAAAATTTGTGAGCGTTTGAAGGCTCGTGTGAACAATCTAAGCTCGTGGTTCCATTTTCAGACATTTTTTTTTGCTTGGAACTGATGTTTGGAGGCTTGGTTTCATTGGTAAGCCTTATTCTCTTCTAAATATGTATTATGGCCATGAATGAACGTAAGTATGACGAGTGAAACCCAACTGTAGTGTTGGCTCGCTTGGTGATGAGTCTGTGGACGTCAAGAAATGATTGTGAGCTCAAATATGTGTGGTATGTTCTAAAACCTTCACATTATGCATCATCATAGATTATTTGGGTAACCCGTGGTTTATTGGGAAGAACCAAACCGATAAACGATGATTAGGATGTATATGATTATTGTGGTCCAGAAATGATCATGTTTTAATAAACGGATTTGTCACATGACAAAGTTCAGATATAGTGGGAAATGGGTGATACATGATAATATCTTAACCTTATGGTTAACATGGAAAATAAGCATGTAAAGAATTTTAGTTAATGACAAGATAAGTCCATCTAGGCACTGTATTGGGTGTATGCATGAACCCAAGCTCTTTGATACGTGTTCGTCATGAGATATGATGGGAAATGATAACTAGGGTTTGTAGAAAACCCTAGCCTGAGGTCATTGACATAAGTAGGGCCAATCGAATAGATTAACTCAAGTAGGGAATCCCAAGAATTTTCATGTGAAAGTTATATCAACTTCACGTGTTTGTCTGTATGATACAGGCATAAAATGCTCACCGGTAGTGTGTGGGGACGTGCTCGAAAAGCTCATCGCTGTGAGTCTAACCTCTCCCTTTTTTATTAATTGTTTCGAGGGTGGCATCCGAGCTATGTAAAATGATTTGATGAAATGGTTTTTGAAAGTGTATGGAGAAGTAAAACAATTTGGAGACATGGGTAGCCATGGTCCTAAGTATGTCCAGATCGATGGTGAGCACTAGACATGGACAATTCATTATGGTAAAGATTGGGTTACTGGTATGTAACACTTGGCTCAAACCTAAAGGCATATGTGCATTTAGTTGGATCCATATAGGTAGGGAAGCCATACTCTACGATGGATATTCAATTTAATGTCACAACGGAGACTATGGATAGGATTGGACTAGGTTGAGGCTATAGCGGAAACTATGGGTAGGACTAGAGGATAATGATAGTCTGAGGCCATAGCAAAGATCAACAGATAGGACTAGGGCTAGCCTAAGGCCATATCTGAGACTGTGGATATGGTTAAGCGGAATTGATGGTGAGAGATTCGGTTGGCTCTGTGCATATAACTTATCATTCTATTGTTATATATATTAAGCATAGAGTGGCACATATGTGGTCAAAACTGATGCTTGCTACGACGACTTCGGTATAGACTTGATTTGTTGATATTTACTTGCACACTTGTCATGATTGTCTATTTTTCAAGAGTCCCTTGTTATAAGTCACCAAAATATTGTTGTTGACGTGTTTTAACTCGTGATGTAGGAGCATGGAATGTTAGAAGGCAATAAGCTAGGTCGAGGAGACTTAGTGGAATAAGATGAATAAAATCTTAATGTAGAAGTTGTTAACTAGATTATACCTGCCTGGGGTAGTGTAATGGAATTATGTTTTGTGATTGTAAACATGATGGATTCGTGGATACATGTAATGTTGTTAAGATTTTAATTCAGTCTAGTTTTGGTGGTCTTGATTATTAAGTCTTCTGCTGTATTATGTTATGATGTGATACTACTGGTCATGTCCAGGAATTGGGTTGTGACTGTAAAGATTTTAATATGAGTTTCAAAAGTTATGTTTAGTAAATTATACTTGTAAATTGAAAGGTTCTGGTAATATGAAATATCATAAATGTAAGGATAATCTTGCCAATAGTTCTTTCAATCAGTCAAATCTTGCATTTAGTGCATAAAAGGAGGAGGAAGCCGGTGATAGTAAAGTTTATTTACAATCCTCTCGATTTGATCAGAAAAAAGGTAGGGCAATAGTTGAAATGCTGATTATTGACGAGTTTCCTTTCAAATTTGTACAAAAGAGGTTTTAGAAGGCTCATTAGAATTTGTCAGCCAACACTTGTCGTTTCATATCAAAGCCCGATTAGTATGGGTTGCTATAAAAATATCTCGATGAAAAAATTAAACTTAAAGCTCAAACGAAAAAAATTAATCATCTCTTTTCGGTCCATATCTGAATCCGAAAAATAGATCCGAATCTTTATCAAGATATTCAGACGGGATCTCATCCGAATACCTTATTTAGATTTTGAATTGGATTTCAGATATCATAATTTTTTATTCGGATTATTCGGATATCCAATTAAACTGAATAAGAATTCATAATGTTTCTAGCCCAATACTAATTACCTAACTACCTAATATATTTTTAGCCTAATACTCAAGAGTCTTGACATCTTCTAGTCCTCTGATTCTAAATAATGACTTAATAATTGATTGTTACTCTAAAGTAGAGATTCTAATCTTCGCGTCCTATACAGTAACTATTATGTTTAAATTTTGAATCTATGTTTAAGAAAAAATTGTATTTTCTGGTTTTATATGTTTTATTGTGATTTTAAACTTGTAAATGTTAATAATAAAAAATTAGCCAAAAAGTATAACAAAAAATAGAAAAATTGTTATTTGGTTTATTCGGATGCATTTGAATCACATTCGAATAAAATTCGGATAGATTCGGATCAGATGAGATTTCAAATAGAGTCATAAAATCTTCAAATCTGAATGATCTGATCCGAATAATTCCTTATCCAATCTAATGAACACCCTTAAACATAGGCTCGGGGAGGTGGGAACTTTTGTTGATTGTATTAGGATCTTGTTTGATGGGTTAGACAATCACTGATAATATTGAAAAGATTTAAGAAATTTGCTTTGTTGGAAGAAATTGAATATGAAAAATATTTAACTTTGGATGTATCCACTTGTTGGAACACTACTAACTTAACATTAAGTGTTACAAGTGAGTATGAAAGAGCATTTAAAAGATTTATAGACGACGACTTGGTGTTTTTTTGTGATCTTCAAGGGAGGCATGTGTGTCAGATTCAAAAGATTGGGAAAATGTAAAAAGACTTGGAGGTTTTCTTAGGTACTTTTATACGCTCATCCTTAGAGTTTAGATGTAATCTTATTTAACTTTTTTGCTAAGTGTGTTAATCTCCAACTGTGAAATTGTTGTGAACTATTACACGGTCATGCAATGTACTTGAAAAAAAAAAGATTGAATAAGATAATATGTGGTTTGCAAGTGAAGATTTCACTATTTTGAGTTGGTGGAAGAAGAGAAGTCCCACCTTTCTTGTTATGTGACTGGCTGCTCGTGATATTTTAGTCATTCCTATTTCAATAGTGGCTTTTAAATCCACATTTAGCATAGAAGGTTGAGCCCTCAACTCATCTAGTAGTTCTTTAACTTTTTAATTTGTTAAAGCTTTAATTTTTTTGTTAAGATTGGAAATGTTCTAGTTGTGTTGCTTGGAATATGGGAGAAATCATTAAAAACCTTGATAAATCTAAAGAGGGTAATTGACTCTTGATTGTGTATTTATTGCTATCAACTTATTATTTTTTTACCATTCTTTTATTATATCTATAAGTGTAACTTCTAATTGTCTATTTATTTATTCCCATATAGATGAGAAAGGTATCGATCGAATGAAAAAGTTGGTTGCACATTTGGTGGTGTGCTTGTTGGAACACGAAGACTTAGTTTTTCTAAATTTTATGCATTGTGATGGATTTTTTAGATTACTTATTATAGTTTGAACTTTGAATTTATGCTCACGATTAATTTGTATTTTTTAGGTTTATATGTTATATTATTTATGTTTCTAAACTAGTAAAATATTAAGAATTAATAATTAAACAATAACTAAAAAATAGTAAAAATTTGTTTATCAAATTATTCGAATTTATGCAAATTATTTGGACTTATTTGAATCCAATTTAAATTGAATTCGGCTATAGTTAGATTGGATAGCAATACCCTTGATTCAGATCGGATTTGCTTTTCGATAGATTCGTAAAACTTTCAAATTCGAATATTCTGACCCGAATAATCCGTTATCTGATATGGTGAACACCCCTACTAAGGGTAAAGGTAGAAAACAAATAAATTAGGTCATTATCAAAGTAGAAACTTGCCTTTATTATACATTGAAGGCGAAATAATACAGATCAACGTCAAACTAAAAAAGAAGCATGAGAGGAATAACCAAAACAAGAAGACGTAGGAAGAATAAAAGCATCTGGTGAAAGAAACATAACCCAACATATCTCAAATGATGCAGTCATCACATGTATAACCTCCTTTAAAACTTACACATGCATAAAATAGTTGTTACCCCGCTTAAACATTTGTACTTAACTATATGTCTTGATGGTAATTGTTATAATATATGACACATATCTACATAAAACATTTATGACCCATATCTACATAAAACATTTATTTATAACATATATCTATGCATATATACATAAAATATTTATGACACATATCTAACCTTTTTAAAAATATAAATATAAACCAGCATTTTTAGTTTAAAAATGATTTTAGTTGTAGAAACAAACTGATTTCACTGATCCAATTGTCAGTCGGTTTTTTGTTTTTAAAACCATAATTAACAGCCCAACCTAATAAAACTAGTTACCAAAGAACATTTGATCAAATAGTATCAATATATATTACATGGCGTCCTCATCTTAAGATGTTGTGGGTTTTAGTTCCGTCATGGACAATTAATGTAAATATAAGAGTAAATTTAAAGTGTGTTTATCATTTTAAAAAATATTAAGCCAGTCAAATTAAAACTTATCTTCAAGTTCTTTTAATTACAAGCGTCACAAGTCTACTTTCTTAGTACTTTTACAAAGTTTATTTTCAAGTTGAATTATGATCTCTTTATCAATCATTTATTATAATTATCTTTTAAAACCCTCAAGAAACTATTTTACTAAACTTGAACCCTAAGAGCATTCAATATCCATCCCCTATCCCCATCCTTATATTGTACTAAAAATCACTAATTTTCTATCTAATTTTCAATTAAATAATATTTTTATACCTTTATCATTATATTTTCTCTTTAATCCACTCACAATCACTTTTAAAAATATTATAAAATTTATGGGGGTTGTACCGTATTTCTCCAAATATAGGAAAACACGGTACAATCCCCATAAATATTCTATGTCTTTCACTCACAATCATTTACAAGCATCCCCATAATATAAGACACCCACTCACATATATATGAGTAATTAGGTTAGTACCCTGTTTAATACACGAGTTGCTAGAATTTAAAGCTATACTTTTCGCAATAGAGATTTTCTTATAAAATACTTAACAAAAATAATTATAGAAATCATTTAATAGGAGAGAGACAAAAAAATAAAAAAATAAAGAAAATTTATATAATTAATAGGAGAAAGAGACGAAGAAAAATATTAAAAAAACATGTAAGAGTGATACGTGTTATTTAATATTTTTATTTATTAGTAAAATGCTCTAACATTTTGAAATCCATTTCTTCAAGAATTATTACCTCAAGCCACCAACCGATATTACCTTTTTTTTTTTGAACGGCCAAAGAATAATTTTTAAGACCGGTCACCCGGGTAAACCCATTGGCGAAAGGCCACCCACGCCGGCGAACACAGACAGCGCTGGTGACCCGGCTCGCCCACCATTCCAAGGGAAACCCACCACCCAAAGGCCACTGTGGTAAAACTTTTGGCCCACTTGAAGCATATTGCACCTAATAAAACTCTAACCTATGACTTCCACTTTAAAAAGTCATAAAATGCCTGCTCCTAAACCAGTTGATTTAGGACTCAATTGTCACCAATCGATATTACCTATTAAAGTTATTTTCCACTACTAAAGATGGGCCTGTCTAGGGCCCAACAGAATGAAACATGGGCCGTGAACAAAATGTCTGGCGAGTGAATCAATGCATCTTCAAGTATCTCCACCCTTTTCTCTCTGACACACTTCCAATCATCATTCTGCTTTTTCAACACTTTTTCTCACACTAAAACACACACACACATTTCAGCTTAGGGTTCCTTTTTCTCTTTCAAACAATCCATAAAAATGGTGTCTGATTTCTTCTTCTTCTTCTGCTACTAGTACACACAATCCCCTCAAAAAACCCTGAAAGAATTGGTAAATAAATGACAGAGAAGGATCTAGATTGCTATCGTCACTTGGACCATTCAATTTGCACCAAACATCTTCAGATCACACTTCATCCGATTAACAACTCTAGGTATGATTTCAACTTTTGCTTACTTTTTAATATATTTTGTGTTTCATTCTGCTTGCTGCTATATAT
Organism: Flaveria robusta; assembly: GCA_025506415.1. Classification (NCBI taxonomy): domain Eukaryota; kingdom Viridiplantae; phylum Streptophyta; class Magnoliopsida; order Asterales; family Asteraceae; genus Flaveria; species Flaveria robusta. The sequence continues at coordinate 14,923,282 of CM046473.1, forward strand.
CACCTGGTTGGATGTTGATTTCATCTTTAGCTCTGGAAGATGTAGAATTTTAGCTGAGGAGATTGTACTAGATCGAAAAGTTAATTAGAGAAAATGCTATGTGTTGTTTGTAGATGTTTAAGAGGTTTTTTAATCTGAAGAACTTGACTTATAGATCATTTTGTTGTTGGTGTTTATGCTTTGAAGTTCGATCCATATATGGTTTTGATGTTTATTAGAAAAGCTACCCAAAGTAACTTATCTTTTAGATGATAGAAGCCCTAGCTCAACAATGACCATATATAAACTGTTCAAGCATTTTGTAATCTGCATCTATATACTCAAGCAATGGTTTGTTTAAGTTCATAATATACGAGTCTAGGGATGGAAATGCCATGATGGGAAGACTACTTGAAAATAAATAGGTTTTGGGTTGTCATATATAGCTTGTTTAATAAACATTGTCATGAATGGGTTGACATGTTTAGTCCACCTAATTATATAGGTCGACCCGTCAACTTGTTTTATTAAAATCATTGACCGCCTACCTGCTTATGAGTTACGACCCGTTTAGCTTAATATTACAACCATCCAATTGTTTAGCATGTATGTGACTTGATTACAACTCGCCAACATGTCAACTTGTTTGACTCATTTGGATAAATGGGTTAACGGGGTCATGTTCACGTTAGGCGTTGATATCTTTGACACAAATAAATATGTGTCGTGTTTGGGTTCAAGGATTCAATCTGCAAACCTGACGCTATTGGTCCCGGTTTAGGCTTCCTTAAGCAACTAGTGAGGTGTCAAGTATCTCTTTGTCTCTTTGTTTAGTTTATCCAACCTAAGATAAATCTTGATTCATAAATTAAAATTTTTGTATAAGCACAATGATAAGAAAAGGAATTATTGTATTGGTATCTAGACCACGAAAGCACTATATATATATATATATAACATATACACACATATCAGAATTTGAAATCATTTTGTCAACAGTAATATGAACTATCATGTGTGATACTTAATGAGATCATTTGGATTTTCATTGACAGTGCTAAAACATTTATGCGGTATTCATGTTCCCAGAAGGGTAGCTAATCTATGGGTTCTGCGAAGTCCGCTACATTTCTCGAGGGTATCTTATTTAACATACAAGTCTTTTAGTTCATGATTTTCCATTAGTTCTATGTATTTGGGAAATGGGAAACTATTAACTAATTCCTAATAGAACTTATTTCTTATTGCAGGTTCATTGTGTCTTCACATCTTTCTTTTCACTGTTTTAGTATCTAATTCCGAAAATGTAATCGCGAAGAAGCTCCCCCCCGCTTCTCAACTAGTTAGCCTTCCTAGTTCTGGAATGTTCCAGCCTATAGATATATCACCTTCAGTTTTACCAAATTACCCTGATCTTGGGAAGATATTACCACCAATGTACCCTTTCTTTCCAAAAACATTCAAACCAGTATTAACGGGTAGATGCCCGTTTAATTTCTCTTCTATTTCAAACATCATGGAGAAAACAGCATCAGATTGTTCTGTACTTTTAGCATCATTTGTAGGAAATGTAATATGTTGCCCGCAGTTCGCTAGTTCACTTCACATATTTCAGGGGCATTTTAGTAAAAACTCCAATAGTTTAGTTGTGCAAAATTCCACCACTGCTGATGATTGTTTCGCAGATATTGTGGAAGTTTTAGCCAGCAAAGGTGCAAACAGCTCGGTCCCATTAATGTGCTCTATCAAATCATCAAATTTAACCGGTGGCTCGTGTCCTGTGAAGGATACAAATACTTTTGAGAAAATGGTGAACACGAGTAAATTATTGGATGCTTGTAGTGTAATCGATCCTCTTAAAGAGTGCTGCAGATCAGTTTGCCAACCAGCCATTATGGAAGCTGCATTTCAAATTTCTTCATCACAAACAATAGTTGATGCTAGTGCAAACACGGGTTTATCTACTCATGTTGATGTGTTAAATGACTGCAAAGGGGTTGTGTATTCATGGCTCTCAAGGAAACTTCCATCAGATGCTGCAGATTCTTCTTTTAGAATATTATCTGCTTGCAAAGTTAACAAAGGTACAGTTAAGCATTGGTGTATGTTTCCTTTAATTGATATAATATTAGTTGTGACCATATATTAATCAATATGTTGGATCCAGTGTGCCCACTGGAAATGAAGGAGCCGGTTGAAGTGATAAAAGCTTGCAGGAATGTGGCTGCTTCAAGTCCTTCATGTTGTAGCTCATTGAATTCATACATTGCGGGAGTACAAAGGCAAATGCTGATTACAAATAAACAAGCAATAATTTGTGCATCGTATTTGGGGTCGATGCTAAGGAAAGGTGGAGTGCAAGCAGACATTTATGAGCTTTGTGATGTTGATTTGAAAGATTTTAGCCTCCAAGGTAAATTACTTTGTAGAAACGGGCTGAATAATGGTTCAAAAGGGTTTTAATTAATATGGTAACTGTCTAGTGCAGGTCAACACTAGTTGAGTCCACCAGCAAACAGTTTTTTACCTGTATATTTAAATTTTCTAAGTAATTGCTAAATATGATTACAAACACTAACTAATACAAAACTTATGCAATTTTTTACAATAAAACATTTTAGTAGGTTCTATGAATTTGATTATTTGATCGGTTTCTTTTTTATTTCTATTCTTTAATTCAACTATCTGACCTGTTGAGATAAAATGTAATCAAAGACAAATTTATAGGTAAATAGGTCGAAGTTGCCATCTTTATTAGTTTATTATTCTGCACTTGATGATAATCTTGTTATCTGGACCTCATCTGATCTATTTTTGATTTCTTTCTGTGTATGCAACTATGACCTCCGGGACTGAAATAGCATATGGAGAAGAAGGTGAGCTTCCTTGCTTTTCAATATTTATTTTGTAATGTAATGCAGTTTTTTTTCTTCTTCACTATGAGCATGAAAATTTAGCCATCAGCTACAGTTCGAAATATGGCAGACCAAATAGGCGGGTTGGTTGGGTCTGCCGAACTGGCCAAAACAATTCGGTTTGACCAGCTTGTTTTTATAAAAGAAATTAAAATCATTAGTTTGTATTAAATATCTATTAACGATAAAGACAGTTCATGGGTATTATACATCGCCTAACTGCATAATTCAAATATGAAAAATAAAAATAAAAGTAACGGCCAGTTCTAAGTTTCAAGCTGTAAACCGAATGGTAAACCTGTTTCTATAATCTGCAAACCATGACCGAACAATATAAATCTCAAAATGGCTGGTCTAATCGATTTGCTTTGGTTTGGATGATTCGGTCAGCTTTAGCTTTTTTTTGAACACACCTAGTTGCAACATGTTTAATTTTCATTTGTTAAATCAGATGACTGTGTAAGGAACTTAAACAGTTTTGTTTTGTATGCATATTACCCTGACTCAAAATCTGGGAGGTTTTATGTGAAATTTATAATAATTTGATGAAGAGAAACAATATTCTATGTCACATTTGTTAATCTATTATTTGGATATACATGCAGGGTGTCTGCTTAGAAGTTTGCCTGCAGATGTGGGGTATGATAATTCAAGTGGGTTCAGTTTTACATGTGATTTAAGTGACAATATTGCTGCTCCATGGCCAACATCATCATCTATGGCATCCTTCTCTCTTTGTGCTCCTGGTAATCCACTGCACCTACATCACTCGGCTAACTTCTAGATCTCGTAAAACAGCTGACGTAAAAACATGTAATCTTTTGTATGGATGAGATGAGCCTTGACGGGTTGGATTGACCCAAAACACTTTGTCTTGAGTATTTCTTTTGAAAAAAAATTTTTCTCCCAATTCCACCTAAACATGCACTTACATGGATTTGAACCCACATCACATTTACCAGGGGCAATAACTAATGTCACTATACTATCAAGGCTATGAGCCTTTGTTTTAAGTAATCACGGTCTAATTTAATTAATTTCAATAATTTTTTATAAAAATGCTGTCTTATGCATTTGAAGATTAAAATACACTTTACAATGTTTTATGTGCATTAAAAGATAAAATTACACTTTGGGCGGCTTTTGACCCGTTTGACTTGAGTAAAATTTTCACACAACCCGTTTTTACTTATTTCACATTTTTTTAATTTTGCAGAGATGTCGTTGCCTGCACTACCAACGTCCGATACGATATACCCTGGTGCGTAGTTTTCCCTTGAAGAGTATAAAAAATATTTTTTAAAAAATATTTTTTTTGTTACAAATCATGCATATTATCTTTAAAATTAAATCAAGTATTAATTTGGACTTGCAGGCTGTAATGGGTTTGTTTTGGATCTCCTGATAATCGTCTTTGTGGTTTTATTACTTCCTTTGCACGATTGGTTCTAATGGAGGTACGAATGTTTGAATTAGAGAGGTAGAAGAGTACATGTATATTTTTCAGAGTGATTTTCAATGTATAGTGTTCCCATTTATTTTTTATTATTACCATTATATTATTATTATTTGGTGTGATTGTTATAATTATTATTTTGACTTCTTTATGCCTCTAAATCACATGAAACGAAATTAAAACTAACTAGTGTTATACGGCAACGCCCTTTGGGTATGGGAAGCACAGGAAGCTCGGATAAACACTGCATTTAGCGACAAACATTCCACAATATAACAAACATTCACGTTCAAGTAAACTACACTGTGTGGATGTAGGGGGGTAGTGGGTATGTACTGACCATCGTCTGATCTTGCTAGGCCATCGCTAGATCATGTCTTGACAATAAGTTATTGAAAACTGAACATATCCTAATGAACAGTAGTGTTTGTGAAACAGATTCAAAGTCAAAGATGATAATTGCTTCCTAGCAAACGAAACGGACAATGATTTTTGTTTTTTATGCATATGATATAACCTGTGATGCCCCTTTATTCCCCTTTAACCCGTGTTAGCGTTTATCTCATAGAACCCATTTGCAGACAAAATAGACCTCAGATGAACGTGTAAAGCGGTCTAAGAGACATATATTTATCACCATCAACCAAAGCAAGATGTTGTCCTAATGTTAGTAAATTCTACAAAACCCAGTAGCCAACATAAATGACCTCTGATGAACCTGTGTTCATCATCGTTGATCAAACCATGACAGTGTGTCAAACGAACTTAGGTTGCCATAAGCCAATAGCTCACGAAAGTGGTCTCTGATAAACGTATGTTCATCATCATTGACCCAGGAACCCCAAAAGTACATTGAACCTACGCCAATCAAAACAACACAAGACATCATCAAGCGTAGCAAAAAATTTTTAGCCAACGAAATTAGTCTCGTATGAAGGTATAATTATCATCAAAATCCGATAGAGGCCACAATAAGAAAACTATAACACTTGAAACAACAAAGGTTTGAATCGAAAAAATGTATAAACAAAATTACCTTAGATGAACTAAAGTTCATTATCATCGACCCAAAAGAGCCTCGACCAAGCACAATCGAACATAACCAGAAGAGGAGATCCCTCGTCGTCGCTGCCAGCAAGGAAACACATGCAAACAAAGGTTCAATGACGGAGAGGCTCCATACCCCTCACCAAATGATGACTTCCTGACGACCATTGGCACCATCAAACGCCGACATCGGCCTCATAACCCCAACAACAAACCCTAGAACAAATCTGAATTCAAGAATGCTAAAGGCGGAAAGGAAGATAGGTAACCACTGGCGCCGCCAAGGCAACCGATGCAAGCAAAGTGCCAGTGGCGGTGGGTCTTTGCACCTTGATACATGTTGATTTTAAGAAAGCAGACACAATCATAGCCACAACAACCATCATATTAGAGAAGAGAAGAAAAGTAGGGGACACCCACTGTGTTGGTAAAGCCGGAAAGAGGAGACCGACGACAACCTCCACCAGAGCTCAAGTCCCCACAAACCTACTACTTCTCGCTCTCTCTCTCTTTCTGTCTCTCTCTCTCTCTCTACAAAACACAAATGCAACACATATTGTTAAAAGGAAAAACAAACACACCACATGAAACAAAGTACAAAATATAAATTTTACAACTATTGTGGCAAAATTTAAATAAATCTCATAGTACCTATTCATTCCATTTTCTTCTTAAATTATTATTATTATTATTATGTAATAATAATGTAATGTAATAACTTGGTCTACAAATTCTTTTAGTATTATCTAGCTTAAAAACTTATCATGATTTTTACTTTTTGTTAAATAAAGGGTTTGGTCACCCTAACGACATACTATTGGCATCTACATGAATTTTATAGTTTATTAAGTAAAGGGTTCTGTCGCCCATGGTCAAGTGGTTAAATGGTGTATAAAATACCCAGATCATAGCTACCTAATATAACAACCCAGCTTTGAAAAGCTGACGTGTCAGTATCACATATATCAAATTAAAAACCAAATCATGATATTAAACAGACGACTTAAAGTCGTAAATTCAACTAAGCCAAATGATTCAAAGAAACCTAATTAAATTGTTCATAACATCAGTAAAGTAATAGAAAAGTCTTGATCTTTATTTCACTTTTCACTGATTTTTTGGATTATTTTAATTACCTACACATATATAAGAAAATATCATAAAAAAAAATACAGCTACACCAAAAATTGCTTAATGATGGAAAAAACAATAGTAATGATGACAAAGAGATAAATGTATAACTAATGTCTACACACGAAACTGATACAAAACTAATTATATGATACTGAAAACCAAAATCTAATTCTAAACATATAATGATAACATCTTATACTAAACTGAACATGTAATATTGTATTGAAATTAAACTTATCTACACAACAATATATACAAATGAAATAGATCATGTAATATAAGAAAGTACCTAGAGTTGAAATTGAACTGAGAGGTATATACCTAACTAGCCTATGCATCAATATAAGATGATGTAGGGGGTGTACACACATGATTCATCTTCCGAAACTGAACTAATCTGATCGACCTAAACTAGGATTGATCCGTGCCTCCCATATAATTATATAAATATGACCAAAGTACTACTTGAGTAATAACGTGTTAACGGAAAAACCGTGAACCTTTTATAAACACCGTCAAGAAAAATGTCATGTTATTAACGCCACAATGACATGTCGGACATGTTCAGATAACAGAGTAATAAGCTAAAAGAGGTAGTGTGACTACCTAACATAATAACATATTAATAAATGTTCATCTTATTAAATATAGGAACATTCAACAATAAGTACAAATTTATAAATCTATTGCATGCTACAAGTCTTAATAATTAGTACTAATAATTTAAATGGCTCAGAGTAGATAATAATAAATAAGATTTCTACACTAAGTATAAATACTGGAAGGTCAAATGAATCGTATCAACGGAAGTGAGGATAGTGATACTAAAAATATAAATACCAAAAACCCGTACTACAAAGTAACCGGCATGTATGATGATAAAAAGAACCCAGAATCTGTACATTAGTTAGCAAAGCATATTGAAGCAAAGTCGAGTGGTCCTCAAGTCGGTTAGCACCTACACTCAATTGTCTCATATCAGATTTACAGGACCTCCATTTAGTTATCTTATTTGTTGGTTAACCAATGTTCCGATCCCTGTACTTATTTGTATATTACGCTCATGAACATACTAAAATTCCAATGATATTCCAATCCTCATGGTGAAAGTATCACAACAGATAATACATATTGTTTATTGTCCTATTTGTGAATCAAATCCATTTTTCTACTTAAATGAACAAAAACATGTATGATGCAGTAACTAAACAGAATGAGAGGGTGTTTGCTAATTATTACATGATTACTAATTCAAAATCTTTGACTACTCTCTTTGTTTCACAAGTATCATACTGTTTAAGAACCAAGATTTAATGTTAGTCATTATAATAAATTATATAATCCTCTCATTTTAATTTTCCAATTAGCTAATTGATGCAAGAACGGAAACAATCAAATGGCTCAAGAACAATAGTTAATCAAAAGACGATAAACCGAACCAAAAGGTTCCAACAACACAAGTTCTTTAATTCAAATTCAATAAAAAAAACTCCCAAGAAAGTTTACCAAACCCTAATATTTATAGTAAACCTAACAAGATAATAACAAAATAAAATAAAAGATAATGACAAACAGTTAATAAAAAATAAGCTAAATAAAAAAATAATTAATTTAAATAAATATTCAAATTTAAATTCATAGATGCTCGACTAATGGAGATCTTTGTATATATATATATACGACATACTAACCAGGTTATAGATGGTGTCTAAATTTATAGACTTATATTATATTAGTTTGAATTGGTTGTTTGTTTAGTACAGACAAGATCAACAACAGGAACATACAAAACAGAGGATAGGTACTAAAACTAGTCAACGAATTCCAAGATCAACTTATCGATTACAATAGTTTTATTTGCTATGTATGGGTCAATAACTACACTAATCGGAGCTCGAACAAAAGTTCAAACATCTCAAGTGTTGTTCGTCATTTTTTATTGTCAAATTTCTGATTGCGTAATGTTTTATGTGATTATGAACTTTGAATTTAGAGGTTGTGAAAGTTGTAGATACTAATTGTGTATAAATGGCTCTGAGCGATGCCGATCATGAATATGAATGATGCCAATATTAGTTGTGAATGATGTTTACAAACAATAACTTTAGTTACATAACTTTATTTACAAAAACTGTACACCGGCTATACATATTTTATGCATACTTACGAACTCACCGACTTTATAGTTGATTTATATTTTGAGCATGTATCTAGGTACTTTGGTGATATGCAGGTAGCGTGCAACATCTCCCTCAACGACGACTCGGGTTTGAGTCCAGTGAGACCATATCAATTAACAAGGTTTTGTGGTTTATTTTTCTTTTTATTTTGTTTATTATGTAGATGAAAATTAAATGTATCACTTTGTTTTTTTAATATCTAAACAAGAGTTTTCAAATCAATTAAATAAATTTATTGTCTTTTATCCATCTCACAACTTTATATTTTTATAAAAATTTTAATATATCTTTGTGACAAAATCATTAATTATATAACATAGTTGTCCCATATCTACGTTTCGAATCCGTCCAAACAGCATAAACATACACATATAACCGATATAACATGTAGCCTTACCCGCGACAAAACGCGCCTAACCTAAATGTGGCAAAAATTTTTGGTCAAATAAACACATTTGCAAACAAGGCAAAAACCATTCACTGAAAATCTCCCCACCTTCATTCGCTGCTCTCTACTCTCTGTTCATGCTCAAATCCATTCGATCATCACTCTTTCAATCTTAAATTTCAGTAAGCTTTTCTACTTATTTCTTTTATTTTCGATCCAAAATTATGCATCAGCACCTGTAATTTTAACCCATATCTCTTCACAAATCTCGTTAAATTTCATATTCCTTACAAGAAATGGTGCCATATGGACCTCGTATCAAATCCCTCTTTACTTTTCCTTTTGATTTGGAGGATTATATATCTCCAGATTGTGGTGTTTTTTCGTCATTTTTTATTATTTTATACCATGATTCTCGTTTATACTGGAAAATTTTTGAAAGTAGATGTTATAATCATGTATCCAACATTCTAATTGGTCTACTGTTGAACTATGATGATGTATTACAATTCTAGGTTTTCTTTCCTTTGTTTATGTGTTCAATTGATCCATTTATATATGTGGTTCTCTGCTGTTTTTTTGAAAATTTGATGCTGGTGTTGCAGTGGATTTTGAGGTGGATGATGATGTTAATGGTGAGGTGTTAGTTAATTCTACTGATGTGGAAGGAAGGACTATTGATGATGATGATGATGGTATGGTTGGATGTTCTATTGGAGGGATATTTCAGGAAGACCATGATATCAAAATCGATCAAGATGATGATTCCGAAAGAGGTATAGATCAGTTAGATTTGCCCCATTCAGTTGGTACCTCACTTATAGGGGAAGAACCATATTTAGGGCAGGAGTTTGAATCAGAAGCAGCAGCACATGCATATTACAATGCATATGCTACACGCGTTGGGTTTGTGATCCGTGTTAGCAAGCTTTCTAGATCAAGGCGTGATGGAACGGCAATTGGGAGAGCTCTCGTGTGCAACAAAGAGGGGTTTAGGATGCCCGATAAGCGTGAAAAGGTTGTTAGACAGAGGGTGGAAACAAGGGTTGGTTGTAGAGCAATGATTTTGGTTAGGAAAGTAAGCTCTGGGAAATGGGAAATTACCAAATTTGTCAAGGAGCATACTCACCCGTTGACACCTGGCAAAGGGCGTCGGGACTTGATCTATGACCAATATCCGGTTCGTTGAATTCTTACTCAATCTGCTTGGTTTCATCTTACAGTCATTTCATCTTTCTGCTAAATAACGAACATTACAAAAATAGATATATAAGTTCTATGGGCAATCATTGGTATAATCATGCTTCCATATTCTAGTTTACACTTTACATCAGTTTTAATAACTAGAGATTTGGTTGCTAGATGGTATTGCATTCAAAGCCTGTTTATGCATAATAATGAAAATAGAAACACTTAGATATAAATCATATAACATTCCTCAAGTTGGCGTGTAGATATAAATCGTGCTTAACTTTCTAAACATAATATTGATCAAATAATTGAAACGCAAATCAAATCTTTGTAAATCAAAATGAGCTTAGATGGGCCCATGGATTAAATAATTAAACCCTGACTTAACAGTTAACACTGATTTCCTAACTCCATCTACAAACTTGATCCGAATGAAACTGAAATGGAAGAGATAAAATTGAGAGTCCGAGATATATTTATTTGAAGTTCCGATGATTTAAGGAAACAAATAATAAGCTAATTCTTAGAAACATTAAGACATTGACATTCAAAGATCATAATAAAAAAAACATTTGGTTGAAATTAACATCAGCATCATACAATATGGAGGGCATAGGCACAGTTTTTTTCTTCTGTCTAGATGTTTAGCATATTAGTTGAAGAATATTTAGTGCCTAAGGCGAAAACATGCATGGGTGTCAAGTGTTGGTTAACCTTTAATCGCTTTTCATCAGCATTATAAATATTTTTTATTATAAGTTGAAACGGAATACTCAAGATAATTATATTAAAGATCATGATGATCATCACAACATAAGGTTCATACTATCTATCTGACATGTGGGATAAAACCAAGATGGTACATTGGTACTCCTTTTGAAACTGTATATTACCGGCATATCAGCAGAAGATTACATGCATATCAACAGCATCTCTAGTATATTGTGCAGCAACCTGGATCCAGTTGTATGTTGACATTTGGTAGTTCCGTAGTTATATTGGTTGATGCTAGCTCTAATTGGTTAGGTGCCTTAGCTATTGTCTAGGGATGCTAAACAGATCATGTTCAGGGTTTGATGGGTTGAATCCGATTCGTTGGTTTACAGGAAGACAACCAATTTAACCCCAAAAAATTTTATGTTATTTCATATTAACACGATGCAATTACAACTTTACAAGCAAAAATACAAATGTGTATAACATAATTATGTTTAAACTAGAAAAACTTGTTTCTCTCTTATTAATTTTGGCACAACCAGTTTAAGTCATGACATGAACACATTTTTAAGACAGTTTTAAAATAAGAGTTATATGGGTCAACCCTTTGAACTCTCCAGGTTAACCTGAACCCAATCTGCTTAGTTAACTGGGTCTCGGCTTCAACCCAAACCCGTTCAGGCTAAATCCACACCTACGAATTTCATATTAGGTTTATGTCGTGTTTTCATGTTATGTTAGAAATTGATGACCCCTCATATCTTTATGCATATATGCTGTACTTTTGTGTTTATATGAGTTGATAAGGTTTAAATATGATGAGATTATTCTTCTCTCTTATATTCTTTGTTTTCTTATTTCCAAACCCTAAACCATTTTCAGAAACTTAGTAGGTTGGCATCGACATGTTTTTTTCTGGGCATGATATTTAGAGCGTGGAGGGTTTGCAATGTCAATGATAACCCAAAACAGTCGGGAATAAAGAGTTTTTAGATTAGATTATGACCGAATTTAGTTATGATTGCATGTTACTCATGTGTTTACACTTGTTTATTGCAGAACGAACATGATAAAATTCGGGAACTTTCACAACAACTGGCAATTGAGAAAAGAAGAAGCGCAACATACAAAAGACACCTGGAAATGATATTTGAGCACATTGAAGAACACAATCAGTCTCTGTCAAAGAAGATTAAAGACATTGTAAACAATGTGAAGGAAATGGAGTCCAAGGAGATGCAATATCATAGATAAGTTTTTCTAATTGTAAGAAAAACAAATTAAAAATATTAAGAAACTAGTATCATTTTTGGTGTTGCTTTTTTATTTGCAACTTTGCCCATAGGTACACATTTTGTTACAATTTTCTTTTTCAAGCTAGTTCTGTAAAGTTGTGAATGGTATAGAGAATTCAAGGGTGTGCACAATGTTTTTGGGTGCTTTTAGATGCCCCTGAAAATTTTAAATGATAATTAACTTCATTTTTTAGCTTGAGTTTCGCTATCATTTAGATTTCCACCATGCTGATGGTGACTCCTAGACTAGAGTTTCTATGAGAGAGAGGTAAAGTTACGGGTGGGTTGACGTCTGGCCTATTCTATGCCACTTATTGATGTGGAACATGATCACAAGAGGTTTTATACGTTTGAATATATTTGGGGAATAAACCTTTTGACGAAAATAAATGAGGCTATGGGTGGATCATTTGGGTGATGAGTGTCCATGTCTTTCGAGTCTGGTAACTGTAGCATGTATGAGATATAATCATAACATGTTGCGTCTATTTGTATACTACGACAATATTTGTGTAGCATTTAAGATTCTACTGTTGTAAATTTTCTATGCTGTCATGTCTAGGAATCATAACCATAACCATTGTTGTGTTTGTTTGTCATATGTCTAGGATGATGCCAATGTCCAATCGTCTAGGAATGGTCTTAATGTGCCAAAGCGACGAACCCATTAGTTTTAGTCAAGACTCACCTCTGAAAGTATACTCCAGTTTTGACATCATAGTACGTGTGGATGCTGTTATCTTAGAATAGTACTCATGGTACAACTTATTGTTGCTTTGATGTCGGACCGCTATTCCATTTTGAACGATATCGTGATCCTCCATTATATTAAATCAATTCAAGTCACACAATAATTTTACCATTCCCGTAGGCCACACTACCATCATCCACAACCTCTAGCCACCCAAGCCATCAACAGTTAAAGATGTGAAGCTGACAATATAAGCCCCTCTATATTACGGCTGTAAATGAGCCGAGCCGAGCCGACCAAGGGTTCGAGCTTGAGCTCGAAGCTTATCAAGCGGCTCGGTTCGGGCTCGAAAATTTTAACGAGCTGCGCTGGCTCGAGTTTGGCCCGATTAAAAAAAAACTTTATTTTTTCACATTTTAATATATATGAAAACACAAAAAATAGGGATTTTTACTTATTTCTCCTTCTTAAGACCTTAAATTACATATTTCTCCAATGCATAAAATTAATTACATATTTATTCTTCCTAATACATATATATTACATATTTATTCATGTTATTAAAATTAACCTATCAAATAACTATTTTATCTTGTTTTTACTAAAAGATTTTTACGTATTGATGTTTTGTTATTATAATTGTTTGAACATTTGACAATTGTATTTTGTATTTGGAGATTTAACTTAGATTACGGTGATTATTGTTTTAAAATGAACTTTTGTATTTAGAGTTATAATTATATTGTTTTTATTTATATAAAAAATTTAAACTTGAGGAAATATGTGTTTGATGTTTTTAAGAAGAGAAATGTGTAAAAATAATTTAGTAAAATTATGGATAGTAAAATTATGGATACAATAACCATTTAATAACAAATTTTTATAAATGGGTAAATATGTAATATATATGTTTTAGAAAGGTGAAATATGTAATTAATTTTTTAACTTGGGTAAATATGTAATTAATTTTTTAACTTGAGTAAATATGTAATTAATGAGTTTAGAAAGAAAAAATATATAAATGCCCCAAAAAAATATATTAGAGCCTTTGCCTTTTGTAGGCCGTTGGATACTTAGTTCTTGAAAGAATAAAGATCATCATTTTGAATATAAAAAATTACTATCAAATTATATATTTTTTAAATAAATTACTTAATGTTTTTAAAAAAAATCCATTTTTATTTTAAAATAACTTTTTTAAAATCCTAATAATATCAATAATAATTATAATAATAGTAATAATAATAATAATTATTAATATTAATATTATTAAACTATATATATATATATATATATATATATATATATATATATATATATGCACCAAGTCACAAGCCGAGCTCGAACCGAGCTAACCCTGGCTCGGGTTTGGCTCGTTTAGAAACCAAGCCAAGCCAAGCCGGCTCGCTTAGATACGCGTTTTTCTCGATCCGAGCTTTTTTCGAGCTTTTCTAGAGCGAATTTGAGCCGCGAACTTTTTGAATAGCCATACTCTATATCGATTCTCACCTATAAACCATGTGACATTATAGGCGCAAATCTGCAAACATCTCTAATGAACTTGACGACGCCAGTCCCTTCTCTTGCCATGTAAAAGAATGAGAAGATTGACAACATTTAGGGATCTACATTGACTACTAAAACTTTGTTACAAGACTCATGCAGTCATGCAAATAGTTCAGTCACCATGAATGCTACATAATATTGTTATTAGTTCAACTACATGCAAATACTAAAAAAAGAAAAAGATAATACTGAACACATGCCTATGTTAAAGCTTCAAATTAATTTAATTAAAACAACCTAAAATGGAGTCTTAAAAGATGCATTTTGACCAAAATTTTACATACTAACCAACCAACCAACCAAACGTATCTACTCAATCCTTGGACCCATGATTGTTAACATCTGAACCATGTTCTTTTAGGCTCATTGAACTTCTAGTTTTTAGATCACCACTTTGTGCCAAATGCCGTTCTTGTTGCTGCTGCTGTTGGTGCAGTTGTTGTTGCTGCTGCTGCAGTTGGTGAAGTTGGTGTTGCTGTTGCTTATGGGATTGAATCTGCAGTTGCTGAAATTGTTGTGCAGTTAACATTGTGTTCATGGCTTGATTTTGGGAGTAAAACTGTTGGTTTGATCCAAATGATGAAGGGAAGTTCATCATTGGTCCACTATTTGCAAGGTTCTGCCCAGTGACAGCTTTCAGATGCTGGATTTCCTCTTTTAGTGCATCATTTAAAGCTACATGCACCAATGGGAATTAGGATTAAACAATTAAGCATGGTTTATACAGAAAAAATTATTTTTTAATAATTGATGAAAGCAGACGAATAAGCATGTTTCAATACGTAACAGAAATGGAATACTTGACTTACTATCATCTTCAGCATAAAAGAGGACTTAGAGGTGGCAATTTTGATCCATTTACTTATAAAAGGGTTCACTTGGGTCATGTTTTATCTCTAATGGGTCTAACCAGAAAAGTTAACTAAAGGTAGAATGGGTTCATATAAGTTGAATGGTTGGAAAGTATATTTGTAAACCATACAACCTCCTATTTTATTCAAAAATTAAGAATACTATTGTGATAATAACAATTTTAAAATCATAATATTGAACAATAATTAATTGGGAATTAAAGTTAAACAGGAAAACTAGTAGAAATAATATTCTTTTAGTGAAAGTGGACAATTACTTTGGAGCATACTAAAATAGTAGACTTAAATGGATTGGAGCCTAATGGGAGAATTTTTTAGTAGTAACTACTAACTAGTAAACAAACAAACAAACCCAAAACAAATACCACTCAGAGGATAAAGATGAAGACGAATCTTACCCCATCTCACAGGATAGAGATGCTGCACCTAGAATGGGTTGAACCTAGAGTGTAGTAATTTGAGACTACACTAAAAAGGAACTTTTTGACATTTGGTTCTTTATTTTCCTTTTAATAATAGTTGTTTGGGTACATCCAGTGTTATAAAAATCGCTAGCTGCTAGTCAGGCAGCGGGGTACCGACTAGCGATTAATCAGGATTAATCGGATTGGAACTTTTATATATAATTTTCAGTTTTATATATAAATACACACATTTTCATATGTAAATTTAATAAAAGAGTTCAGTTTTATATATAAATACACATATTTGGCCGGAATTTCCAAGTTTAAACTGGAATTTCCAATTTTTGGTCCCATTTTTTTAAGTTAGCAGGGAACTCGCCGGAACCCTAACGGAATTTCGCCGGAGTCATAGATTTTTGGCCGATTAAGACTGCCTAGGTCAGCCTAGGATCCGGCTAGGTCCAATTTTGACCACCGTTGACCGCCTAGCGATTAATTGGCCGATTAGCAAAAAAATTACTAGGTGAGGGACCGATTTCCGATTCATCGGCGATTATTCCCGATTTTTAAAACACTGGGTACATCTAGAACTTCTATTTATGAGTTAACTTTACAAGAACCAGATAATATATTGGGTGACCTTTGAATCTATTATCCTCCACTAGGAAAATATAAATTGCAAAAAATTTTTTTTTAATGAAAACCCATCTTTAACTAACTCCAGATTGAACCATCCACCTCTAAGAACTTAAGTTGACCAATTTCCTCTTATTTCCCATTGTATTTTCTTCACTATTGTTAGTAGTTGTGCAAAACCCCTAAACTTGCTTAAGAATTCATTTTTAACCTGAAAAGAAAATGAATCATATAGTCACCCTCCTTCGAAGCTTCAACTAAATTTACATTTTCACTGCTCAAGTTCAAATCTATAGAAGACCACCACCTTTCACTATTGTTACTTTCATCCTTTGATCACTTTCATTACATGTTCACATTTATCCTTACACTACAGCTCAGTTAAAGGTAAACCTTTTAAAGTACTTAAAGACCAATATTGACATATAGGTAATTTAATAGTTCAGAGACCAAGTTAGATGTTTTTATATAGCTCACTAAATTTATAAGGTAAATGACCATTCCATATATATATTAGGTGAGTAAGATCTTTAAAATATAATGGACATTTTAAATATCCTTTCCCACATACAAAAACACTAATTGTTGCATAATAACCACACAATTATAATTTCTTGATCAATGAAATTTAGCTAATGCTTTACTAATCAAAACTTAGCCCCTACTGAAGATGGTGAACCAACAACTAGTTTTAACGAAGTGTTAACAGTAAAGCTGTGGTTGAGTGATCTTCTACTGCTAGCATGCAGAAGCATAATTTAATCATTCAATATATACGATTATCGATAGGTCGCCCCTCATCCTGACAAGATGAGTTATAGGAGAAGCGTCCCTCCTCATGTGGTTGAGGGTTCAAATCCCATGGTTGACAAAATGTGTAGATATAAGAGTAGAATTAGTTTTGGGTTATGTATTCAATATTAAAAAATAACTAGTATTGGGTTATTAAGCAAATTGGATTTTTTTTATATTAATTTTTTATTAGACTATATAATTATTATTAGGGTGATTAGTATAAACAGGTCTGGTTTAGTTTTTAGGGTTTCATAGTGAACTTTATATAATGTAACCAAACTTATCAATCATATTCAATCTGTCTTTTACCCTCTTACATGGTATCAGAAACACCTTAGGCTCCCTACCACCTCCGGTGCACCACCACAAAAATACAAACCCTAGCCGTAGCCACCGCATTCAAACCCTAGATAGGGCGGCGTGCCACTGCCGCACTATCCATTCTCTTTGTATATTTTTTAGTTCGATTATTCCCTCTTTAAATTTTTTTGTTCTAAATAAAGATCAGTCTCGGTTCTAAATTCAAGCAGCTGATCCTAAATATTTTTTTGCCACAGTGTTACACCTCATCAATACCACCACCGAAATCACCGCTGTCTGTTTAGCCAATAACGTAAAGCCGCTGCCGAATCGTGCCATCTATATGACACACCACCGCACAACCACGGTCATTGGGTGTCCATTCGTTTCTTTTACCTTTCTTTCTCCTGTTTCGTTCGATACTACTCATGTTGGTAATTCCGGGGATGACGAACCAAAACATGGGGGCACCGTGGACCAAAATCAAGAAATCCTCATCCCCATTTTTGGGATCCTATAGTTTTATCACTGTGCTTAGCCGCAGCCTGACCACGGTCAAGTCGTTGCTTCATTGTAGGATTAAGGTTCTCCACTACACCCTTTGCAACACTTCGGGATCATTACTTTGAAGAATATGGATTAATATTTTGGCAAAATAAAAGCAGCTTGTGGATTTTCTTAAAAAAAAGGATTTTGGACCTAGAATTCAAGAACCAAGAGCGAGACTATTTTTTTTTTAATGTTCATTGTTTTATTTTATTTTTGTTTCCGGTCCTGAGAGTACAATTCTCTACCGTTTTGATTGCGGAGGAGTATTAGAGTATTAGACTATATTATGATTATTATAATTAGTATCAAGGTGGCCCATGGGCCCGATCAGTTTTAGGGTTTCATTGTGAACTCTATATAATGTAACCAAGTCTATCAATAAAATACAATAAGTCTTTTACCCTCTTACATTTATGTTACTTCAATTATTTCTCTAATACAAGAACTAGAAAAAAAACCTTCATTAAATGACCCTCATCTTATTATGTAGTTTCTCATCTACTACTCATCTAACTATTTATAATGTCTTTTACGTATCACCTATTCACCTCCTTAGAAAATTCAGCTTCAATTAAAATTAACACTTTAAGTCCATCTTTCTAAAACATAAGTAACTACTTAACTAAATGTAAAATAAAATTAAAAACAGTGTTGCAAAAATCGGCACAATCGTCGATTTATTGGCAATTAATCGGAAATCGGCCCCCCACCTAGTAGATTTTTGCTAATCGACCAATTAATCGCTAGGCGGTCAAGGTGGTCAAAATCAGACCTAGGCGGACCTAGGCGGTCTGAATCGGCCAAAAATCTGCAATTTCGGAGAAATTCTGGTAGGGTTCCGGCGAGATTAAGGCGACCTTCCGGCGACTTTCAAAAAATCCGGCCAAAACTCGGAAAATCCGGCCAAATATGTGTTTTTCTTTATAAAACTAAACTTTTTTTATTAAAATTACATATTAAAATGTGTGTATTTATATATAAAACTAAAAATTATATATAAAAATTCCAATCCGATTAATCCCGACTAATCCCTAGTCCCTATCTCGCCACCTGACTAGCGCCTAGAGATTTTTACAACATTGATTAAAAAAAAACAAAAACAAACAAACAAGCACACCCAGTAAAAATCCCACTCATATTAGGGTGTGTGAGGAAGGAGTGAGATGAGAGCAAGACTTACCCCTATCCTTATTGGATAAGGAGGCTACTCCCAAAGAGACCTCTTAAAACCCCTATATCTTTCACATAAATGATTTAAGAAATTACATGCATTAAAATACACTTAAGAGAAAACCAACCCATTTCACCGGTCCCCTTTTTAGCTAAATGTTTTCACTTGACTCGTTTGAGACTGTATGTTTCCATTCTTGAAAATTAATAAGTAAATTGGTCGAAACTACCCCTATAATTTCACTAAATAAACCATGAACTAAAAAAGCTATATTGCATTATTTATTTGCTCACTTGAAACTCGATTTAAATACCATTAGTCCATTAGAACCACTCTGTACCAAAATGCTACAATAGAATTTGCATCCTCGTTACTTAAAAGGTAACAAATGAAATCTAATTATGTACATCACCTAGAAGAACATGAATAAACAACTCATCAAATTATTTAAAGCAAGTATACATCTTTAGGCAATAAGTATCTTGGCCTAAAATCCACATGTACACAGAATATTTTATTCTGACCCGCTCATTTTGATATGTTACCCACTTACAAAATCTACCCATTTTGCCACCTCCAAAGTCCGGCATCAAGGTTAATATAAAGCTAAAAGAAAAGGAAGCCCTTTAAAGGAAGACTGTTTTGATTTTGGTTGCTCTTCTGTCACAAAGCGCATTACTAAGTTAAAGAACAATTTTTAATTTGGTCACGCCACATAAATTAGCTTAGTATCTCTAAGCCAATAATCATTACTAGGTAAGCTCACCACAAAACAACAAGGTAAGGGGTTTTATGGTCAATGTATACCAAATAAACCTTACCATCTTGCAAGTGAACTTGTTGCTCCATGGTCTGTAAACGCAGCCTCAATTCACTGTTTTCAGCTGTCATGCAACTCGTATCCCTCTGAAAAAAAAAGAAAATGCAAAAAAGAAAGATCATTTTGTCAAACACAAAATATTATCATTTCAAATAAGTCACTTTGGATACACTGCAACCAATTAAATAGCATATGATCCCAGGGGTGGGTTGGGAACAGGTCAAAACAACCCACAAACGGTTTTCATCATATGTTTGAATTTTATGAAACAAAAAATATATGATTACAAAAATTATATAACACGCCAATAATCTGAAGTCATTTTTAATAAATAAATTTAGAAAAGAGTGCAAGAAAATACATTTTGGATGAGTTTCAACCCACTTGACCAACATGAAATGTAATAGTTAAATACTTTAGCCTAACTCATTTAACCTGTCACAAGAAAAAAATTATCCAGATAGTCTCAATGTATGTACAACAAACCTGCAAAAGGGTGAGCTGAGCAGACAATGAGGTTGCTTCTGTTTGCAATGTCTGGACTTTCCTTTCAAGCTCTGCAATATATCTCATTTTTCTTTCCTTTGACCTAGCAGCTGACTGCCTATTGGCCAATATCCTATAAAACAAGTCAAAAGGGAAATCTTAGAATATATAACATGAGATGGAACAAATATGTAATTATAGGTACCAGTTTTTTTTATTAATAAGACTGTATATGAGACTCGCAAAATTAGAGGGACTTTGGTGTGATTCGGTTTGAGCAATGGATCCCGACGGTGATACATCTTCTTAATGAAAATTAAGTGTAAACATTTAAAAAAAAGTTGTATCTGCCTATAGGGTAACCCAGCCCAACTTGTTTTTACCCCGTTACCCAACTTGCCCATTTGCCATCTCTACTTCCAACTATGTTACATGCCTTGCAGATTTTTGATGTTAGAAAAGAATGATTTTGCAAATACAAATCGGTCTCCTTGAAAGCTTAACACTAAAAGGAAAGAGCATTAGCTTTCGTTTGTTTACCTTTTTGCCCTCTTTGGGTCAACAAGAGCAAGCTCAGCAAGCTTGGCAGCAGACATGGCTTTCTTAGCATCAGAAGACGTTTCTTCGCCACCTGAAGTGAGCATTTCAGGCTTAATTGTAGTAGACCCATCCATGGACTGACTATGCTGATGTCTAACTCTGGGCCTATCACTCGAGCTTGGGACAAGGGTCTCAGGTCCAGGTGACAGAGCTGCTGAAACCTGAACCGCAGTTGAAGACGATTCGCCGGCTAATGTAGAAGTTGCAGATGATGAATTGAACTTATCCATGTCAAGGTACATAGAAAACAAATCGTCTTCAGTTTCATCAGAGAACGAAGGCCCTTCAAAGCCACCCAGCACACCAAGATCACTATCAAAGCTAATATCATCAGGCAGAGTGAGTATCTCAGAATGAGCGCGTCGATGGCCCATATTCCTCGGTGGGTTATCGGGCATTTTGCTAACATCATGACTAAATCGACCAGAATCAGACGTCATACCAAGACCACCAAATCGACCAGCTTCACTAGCACCAATTGGAGGCAATGGGGTTGACCCTAATGGCTCAGATTTTACACTAAAATTATGTCCAGATGGTGGCGAATAAACCGAATGCCTCCCAGATGGAGGAAGTAAACTCCCACTAGGGTTTGGGGACTTGTTATCTTTCTCCATTTACAGAAATCCCCAAAAAAGATAATTACCCTTATCCTCAATTCTTGTTAAAATCGAAACCCTAATGCAGAAATAACAATATCAATGATCAGAATACTGCCAACGAATCAAGAAACTGAAATGCTGGTCAGTTCAAAGCTACAAACTTTAAATGAATGATGATCATAAACAAGAACAAGCAAAGATCTGGTGAAAACGTTAGCATAATCAGAAAACACACAAACATTAACAATTGAGATGAATTAAGAAGCAAAAATGGAAAAGAGCAATGGGAAAAGGGGAGATTCTTACTTTGAATGATGGCGTACAGTAGATCTCTCTGAAAATCGATTGTGATAAAAGGGAAGAAGATTGAGTCGAAAGCTTTCGACAATGGTCAAGTCACATGGGAGTCTAGTGGTCTAAAAGCGGAACATCGAGATTCAAGGGAAACGAATCAAAAGAAAAAGGTAACTATATTTATATATGATTTAATGATTTAATTACAAGATTCGCTAATATGTCATGTGTATTTTATTTTTTTCTAGAATTGAAATTATATTTTTTATTGTTTACGAGCATTAAATAGTGATGGTTAGTTGGTTACTATAGTGTTGTGCGTTAAACTTTTAACGGAAAATCACATCACATGTATTTTAATCAATTCAAGTTGCAAACTCTCTAAACCACATTAGTCTCATGTCATCTCACTCCACCTTTTTATTTGTCAGTTAAATCTTTTTAGAAATTTTCGTCCCAGTTACGATCTTCATCTTCATTCTCTTCCATGGTCCATTGAAGTTGATAACAACTAGAAAACCAGAAAAACAAATCACGACACCGATCCCACGAACAAGTATGAGTTGGGTGATACGGGGTTTGCACAAAGATTTTGTTCTAGAGGTGGTTTATGGCATGATTGTTTTCAAATTTTTTCAAGTACTAATTATGAGTGTGAATATAAAAAATTAGGGTTTTAAGAACCCTAAATGCAACCGGTTAGGTTTTTCTTTGATTTTATTTTTGTGTGCTTTACAAATGATTGCCCCAATTACTTCTCGGATTGTAGTTATCATGGTGGTGTGTATAAGAATTTCTCAGGTGGCAGGTGCGCCTATGGTAGAGTTGCCTTTGTTGATTTCTTAGACATAGACCTTTACTGTATAAATTGAGTTTATAATTGGGTAACTCTATAAAATAATAATCAAGTTTTAAAAATATTCTAATTAGATCACTCATAAAGTTTTTCTTATCTCAATCAAGTCACTCGTAAAATTTTTTGTGCCAATCAGATCACTAAAGTTTCAAGATTGTTCTAACTAGCTCATTTACAAATAGCAAAAAGTTTTAAAATTTTTGAAATGTTTAAAAATATTAACAAAAAAAACTAAATTATTTGAAAAAAGTTGTGAATTATTTAAAAAATAAAAAAAATATGAGTGACTTAATTGAAACACTTCTAAAATTCTTGATTGAAACACTTTTAAAATTCAAAGGTGGTATCTTCCATTTCTTCATAAAGAAACATCACCCTTTCATGCTCTTATTCTTTGTTCGCATTCTCTGCCAACTCATTAATTCTTTTAGCTTTATTATCTTGAGCTCGCTATATACCAAAAATATCATATAATTCATCATAGTGAGGAAGTTTATATGTTTCCATATGGGCCCCATTTATGATTCTTTTTCGCATAATAATACTAAAATAAAAAATAGTCATTAATTCTAATTCTACCAAGAAATACCTGTAAGGATTAAAAATTCGCTTGAAATCACTCAATACGGATAAATTATCGTCATACAAAGGCAGAATCAATGTATAATGATGCTCACTCAATTGAATAGTGGTTAATCAAGACTATACAAATCAAATCATGTCAATAACGCATGAACACAATCAAGAAAATAAGAATTTTGCTCAAAATATCACTAAGAACTTGTGTATTTACAAGAGAATGTGAAATTTGTATTATGAACAATTAAACTCTCATGAAAAACACAAAAATCCTCCTTTTTGTACTAAACAAGAGAATTTTAATTTTTTATATTGTATTTTCATATTCTCTCTGTAAACACACAAGTTCTTAGTGATATTTTGAGTGAAATTCGTGTTTACTTGATTGTGTTGATGCACTATTGAGATGATTTGATCCATATAGTCTTGATTAATCATTATAGTGAGCATGATCATATATTGATTCTACCTTTGTATGATGATAATCGATCCGTATTGAGTGAATTCATGAGAATTTTTGATTCTTACAATTTGTATTAGAAATTTTGGTGCTTAATTTAAGACTTGATCGGTTTGATAAAACAAATTTGAGCTTGATTTGATGGTTTTTGATTGAGTGATTTCTGATGGATTGAGTATGCTGATTAAGTCTATTGAATCATTGTAGTTAAATTACAATGATCGATAATTAAAGATGATAAGAACATATATAATGTACTGATAAAATTATCTTTGTATGAATATCTTTCTCAAATACAAAGTAGGGTTTAGAGTTACACAAATAAAAAGCAAACATTCTATTTATAGTCTGACAAGTAGGTTGTACTATGACTAAACTACCCTGACTACTATTATATAGAAATTGAATAGTCAAAATATTACAAAATAGAATCTACATTTCTTTAAGTCTTCATCAACATTTCTTTTGCTCATCCTTATGTGTTAACACGGATGACAAAAGCTTGGTTCGCATTTCTTCTATTGAACATAAGTATTTGTTTTAGTTTATCCGCATAAGTTAATGCGGATGAACAAATACCTTGTTTGCATTTAGTTGTTCATTCGCATTTGACTAATGCGGATGACCAACACTTATGTTTTCTTCTTAGTCACATTTGTTCTTCAACATCTACATATCTTTACTTGTCTTGCTTTTCTTCATCCGTATTGACTCTAATACTTATACTTGTATTAGTTGTCCACATAGGTTTTTGTACTCGTGCAAAATTACCAAACAGAGCAACTCACCAACCACCTCTTGAATTGGCATGCATTATCCTTTGAGGGTCCAACAATACTCCTTCTAAGCATATGCAGCCTATGTACTTCAAGGGTCTGTAGATGGTGGTGGTTGTGAAGATTCTGTTGGTTTTAAATTAGGAGTGATGGGTGGCTGTACCAACGCTGTATCCAAGATAGCCTTGATCATGTTTGAGAAAGCTTTGGCTTTTCTCAATTTGTTTCTATTAAGAACATGAATCTACATATGCACATCCTCCCTATGGTCTTGATTGGCATCTTCTTCGGGGATATACGTTCAAATACAACAATGGTTGATAATCCAACTCTATGTAGAATTAAGTCACCATCAGAATTTACCTCTAGTTCCATTATATTCCCAAGTTGCAAGCGCAATCTTTTCTTCTTCTTGTGAACCGATCTCTTTTTGTTGATCAGGTCAAAAGCTATCTTTAGTATCTTGATACATTTAAATAAGAATAGCATATCATCCTCTCCTGTACGGTTGTTGAGTCGTATATAATGTCTTGTAAACATGTAGTGTATGTAAGACTCACTCAACAACCTGACTTCATTAGCACTGAAAAGGCGGATGTTTTAACCTTCCTTGCCTTCCCACATCCTCTCTATCACCGTCTCATAAGTCTCCTCATTATATCTCATATATGAGATTGGACATGATTGATGAATTCTAAAGACATGCTTTCTTTTAAGCTCTTTTATGGGGTTGATTGAGCTTTAGGGAATGATAATGTCTTTTATTGTCTTCTTTTATTTATTCTCTTCTGTTTGGAGTGGAATGTTGAATGATCTGTCACTTCTAATACATATATGTTTCATGGCTTTGAGGTTGTTTGTTCTTTTAAACATCTTTAATATCTTCTCAATGTTGTAACCTGAAGCAATTTTAGCATGCTTTATCTACTCCAATCTACCCAACTCCTTCAAATCATGTATCTTCAAGGTGTTTACTATGTCAAGATATTCAGTAAAGACCTAAACTAATCCAGAAATCCTCTTGATGATGAACATATTCTAATCCTTATCATACTTCTAGGCAATTATTTTCACATCAACCTTTTCAGCAATGGTTAAGCCTTCTCTTAATTGAGTATGAGAAGTTGCTTAAACTAGTCTGGATTTTTGTCAGAAGAGGTGCAAGTGCGTCATGATCAACTCCTATGATTTATATTTGTTGAGAAGATATTCTTGGTCTAGGCTCTATGATAATCACTTCTTCTTCCAATGCTTTCATCTTGCTTTTTATTTCTTGAATATACTTAAGAATGGCTACTATTAAGGAATTAGTCTTCATTGGACCTAATTTACTCTTTGTATATCTAGTCTTAGCTAAGTATTCCCTTATTTCCCTATCTGACATAACATAGGGATTAGGAAATGGATAATGAGATGCTGTAGATGGTTTAACAATAGCATATGGATTAGGAACTGAATATGGACTGGCTTCTACACTCTTTTTTGCATGAGAGACTTTCTTCTCATATTCAATTTCCACTATTGGATTATGAAGCCGTTGGACCATGAATAACTTCATTAGTCAATGTATCGTAGGTCATTCCAAATACTTGATCTGCATTATAACCATTGTTGATGAGAAACATTACTTTGACCATCAAGTCATCACTTTGAGCTTTCATAACCATCTCTTCAGCTTTGGATTCTTGACTTGGTAGACTATCATCAATTCGTTATTATAAATGCTTTCAGGAAGTTCATATCCACGAATATCTCTCATTCTTCAAGATCAATAATCACTTGTTGAATTGCTATTTGCTTAGTAACGTTTTGATGCTATTTAAGAAATTAAGCTACTATAGCAATGCTTCTAAGATCTTCTTTTGCTTTCTTTGTTGTTGGTTTGGTTCTTCAACAACTGGCATCTTTCCTTTGGCTTTCTCTATTAAATACGTTCTCTTTCTTGTGTAGGTTTGTAGTTTAGTCTGGATGTAGATGCTTTAGATGGACCGACTTCACCTTCAACAGGTGATTTTAGTACTTTTTTCCTGAATTCCTCAGCCATCTTTATGATCAATTCATTCTGTTCCTTAGTAAGTACCTTAGAAGGAACTTTCTAAAGTGCAAGCTCTTTTTAAAACATGATTGGGCTAAGGGTCACTACATATGGATCTTAAAGGTTAGATTCTTTGATAATATCAATGATGTCTTCATTAATGGTGAAATCTTCATATGAGTATGCATCTAATTCTTCAATTAGTGTACTCATAGCTATATCTTCATCATACTCTTCAATTAGTTGATCTTATGTTATCATCATCATCATCATCACTCTCACATGAAAACAAATCATCAACCTCATTTTTCTCTCCTTTTTCTTCATCATCTTTGTCCTCATCCTTTTTCTTCTTTCTCTCCTCTACCATCTCATCTATTCGTTGACTTAATTCTTTGATTTTCTTCTCTAACTCATCAATCTTTTCATTCTGTATTTCAATAAGTCTCTCTTGATCTTTCATCATAATGGTTTGAATACTAGCAGTCTTTAATCTTGATTTCTTTTGGTTCAAGCTCATCTGTCTTCTCTTTTAACTTTCTATCCTTTCTTTCTATAATCTTTTTCATTCTCTTCATTTTAACTTGCAGTTTAGAAATAATCTTATTATTTTTCGATTTTGCAGTTGATTCAACTTGTGTAGGGGCAACTGATTCTTCGAAGTCTTCAGATGGTACATACTCAAAGGTTTTCCTGCATGATGGGAATGTATTGCTATTGCTGAATTTCCTCCTCATCAGATGATGATTTGGTGTCTTCAGATGAACTATTAGATTCACTATTGCTAGATATTTAAGCAGTAGTAAAAGACACGTGAAAAAGAGATAAATGAACAGATTAAGTAGGAGATGCTTCATGTTGAGGAGAAGCAATGTGAAGATCACCACCTTTTGCTACTTGTGTTGACACTACTTGCTCAACTTCTTGATTCACTAGAGCTTCTTCTTCTTATATTGGCATATTGAGATCTATATTCTATTATATATCTGCCATTTCTTTTTCTGCTCCAGCTTTAACATCACTTTCTTCTTCATGACCTTCACCAAGGCAATAATGGAAAGAAAGTTCCACTATAATGGAAAGAAAGTTCCATTATAATCTCCTTAGATCTCTCTTTTTGATGTAGTTGTAGGATTTTGCAACATAATGGGAGGGCTTCATGACCAGGCCAACTCCAACTAGATCTGGATTAGAAGTATTGATCAAGCACTAATGAACCTTGAATACATGAGAAACATCTACCTTCTGCATTCTTTAATATTAGACATCAAGCCATTATATACATAACCAAACATATTGAACTATGTGTTAGTACATAAGGCACAAATATAGTCATTCGAACTAGTCTACCTTTTAGACATGAAATGTTGGAATACTTGAATAAGGGATCTCAATTGAAGATCTACAAGACCTTTGGTGATCTGTTTTCCTTCAAATCCTCCCTCATAACCAATATTGGCAAAAAAGTCAAGATATCATCTTCTTCAAGCTCTGAGGCTGACCAGCATCCTTACTAAAATGTACATATTGTCTCATAGTTTGCTAGTAATAACAAGTTGGTGATGAGCATCAATCCTTCTAGTGATCCTTGAAAACTATCTACCCAAGTTATTTCAGTATAGTTCCATAATGATTTGATGAAGCTTTCATAAATAATTGGTCTAACTATGATGGCATAAGCTATCCTGCTAGTCTGGATGAATCTGCTTATGTCTCTCAAACCTTCAACTTCATTTATATCTAGATCTAACAATCCACTAACATTATATAGCGTAATCCAGTCAAATTTTCCATTATCTACACAAGACACACATGTGTAAGATGATTTGATATGCTTTTGAATACAAATGATCAAGAATAGTTGACTTATATCCTTTTAGGTTAAACTTTGACTTGAAAAATCAATATTGTTCCATTTTGACCTACTGTTCTATTGAGTTCATTCAAATTTTATCATTTTCCTTAGGTTATTGATGATTAACATGTTAAAATGATGAATAACTTCTTTTTTGTCATCAAATTTTTATTAATTTTAAGTTCATTTCAAAGTTTTGTAACCCCTGTTTATCGAGTTTGAATTGGAAATTCTAATTATGATTCAATGTTGTGAATGAGGATTATTACTTGTTGTTTTGAGTTCAAATCAATAATTTAATCATGTTTAAATCATCAATCTATCATTTTGAAACCTACGGATCAAGTCTATATTTCATCGATGGTCGAACTTGAGTCAGTTCCTATTCTGATTCAATCTAAGAACATTATTCACCATATAATGGATATTACGTAGGTAAGTGATCGATATAAGAATATGACCAGAGATTGATATGGCTTTGATGATGGATTGAATGATAATCTAAAGAACACATAGTAATGACGTACTTGGAGCACACACACGCTTTTATGGTGACAAAATTTTAAAAAGAATTAAATGAAGGTCATGTTTGGTGTTTAAATAGGCTGATGTTTTTGAATTAGAAACTTTACAAGTGTTAAATACAAATATAGATGTGAATTTTATTTTTCACAAGGGTTATTATTGACCGCATATGGTATTGTTCACTGCATTGACAAATGCGGATGAACAAAGTAGTTATGTGCATTTGTTACTTTACCCCACATTAGTTATTATGAGTGTATAGTTTTGAATATTTCTATTCTTCGCATTAGCAAATATGGTGAGTAGTGCACTCGTATTTGTTTAATGCATTGTACTCGGCATTAATTGTTTCCCATATTTTCTGTGCTTCGCATTTTTTTTCTCCGTATCAACCAATGGCATGTATTTACACCTATAATTTTCACAATCACTGGTTTGTAATACTATTAGCTGCATTGATTCTATTCACCGCATTTGTGAATGCATGTGAACAATGCTTATCTTTATAAGCATTTGGTCATTAGCACTTGGGTAAACATTATTACTTGCATTTGTCACTTCAAAGTTAATTTCATTACAAACCCAATGCGGATGAGTTGAACATATCCGTGTATGTTAAGTGCAATCCGTATTAACACGTGTATACATCCGCATTAACTTCATTCTTGAAATTATTTTCCCAATCAATACCTGCGAATGCTTTGGTTACCTTCACCCGCATAAACCAACACTATCATCCGTATTGAATTTCACCTTGAAAAAATTTTAATGCTACATTCTGATCTGATTGGTTTGACTAATGAATGCATTGTAGCTGTTTTTTTGATTTTGACTTTTCTTGACTTTGAATGTGCTCTAGATATCAATCCTTGGTTTAATTTGGTCACCAGTGTGAAACAAATTTGCAATTCTGACAGTTCTTAGGCATTTGTGCTTTCTTACATGCATAGACTAAGACACCATAGTAATTTCTTTGATTTTGCACATGTCAACACAACTATTTTGTTGGAGCTCTTGAAGATTAGCATTTATTCTTTAGAGTTTGTTTTTGTCATAGTATAGGGGCTTATTGTGTAAATATATGTTCCTTAGTTTCATTGTTAGTATAAATAGGATGTTGTATATGTGCAGGTAGTTTTTGGAGAATTTCAGTTAGAACTTTCTCTGTATATTGTATCCGATTGCGATTTGCTTTCAATGAAATCACTATGAATTTTTGAAGTATTTTGCTTTTGTTGATTACTTTGTGCTTATAATTGATCATTGCATTACAGTATCATCACAGATCGATCCATTTGAACCTATCAAATGGTATCAGAGCTTTTGGTTCAGTGATTTGAAGCTTAAAATCGAATTTTGAGCTCTGTGAATCACTTGAATCTGTGTTTGATAGCAATTGATTAATTAATTGTTGATTTCAGTTGTGTTTCATCATTAGAAACATGAATTGAATCACTATTGAGTGATTTCTCTCATTCAGATCTGAATTTTCATCAGATTTGTGTGCGAAACTGTTCTTCGTTGTCGAACTCAAATTCAATCAGAAATTCAGATTTGTTGTTGTTAACTGAGAGAATTGATGAATTAGGATTGATTATCGACTTGAATTCTACCTTATTGGAAGTTTTCAGATCAATTAATCAAGTTTTAAAGAATTTGATAAGATCAGGTTGTTATGAAGATGATGAATTAGGCGCTTGGAGTGTTAAAATCATTTGAAATTTGCTTAGTGTTTAGGCGCATTACAACTGTTTAGGCACATCAACACTGTTTGGGCGTTTCAGAGTTGGACGTTTTGACACTATTTGGACGTTTTACCACTGTTTGGACGTTTTTGAAACCCGAGTTCTAGGCGTTTGAAGACTGTTTGGGCGCTTCAGTTGAAAATCCAGCAAATTTGACTAAGTTCCTAGGCGTTTGACAACTGTTTGGACGCTTGACAACTGTTCAGGCGTTTGACAACTGTTCAGGCGCTTCTTCAGTTGGGCGTTTCAAGAATTCTACTAAGGCATTCCCTTAGGCGTTTCAAGTACAAAGTGGGCGTTTCAAGTACAAAGTGTGCGTTTCACAACTATTCAGGCGCATCAGATTTTAGACTTTTCATTCAACACTTAGAAAATTTTTCAAAAACTAAAATCCAAAAATATTGTCATTTCTTTGTTTTATTTCAAACTTTAAAAGCAACAAAAACATTTTGTTTTCTTAATTTCAAAACTTAAAATGGCTAAGTCTGAAGATTCTGAGAACATGGTTCCTAAGTTGAAGAACAGAGCTGATTTCAAGAACTGGTCTATCAGATTAAAACATAACTTAAACTCTATTGATACTGATCTTAGGAAGTCAATAGAGAAAGGACCACACATTCCTGTTTCATTAGATGGTCCTGACAGAGGATCTGTTTACACCAAAGACTCTCAAGAACCATATCCTAAAGATGGTCTACATGGTGATGATCTAAAAAAGGTTAAAAATGATATTAAAGCTTATTCACTGATGTGCAAGGGTTTACCTTTCGAGGTGTTGGCAAGACTTGATAGTTATTAGACTAGGTATACCATGTACAAAGCTTTAAAGATCATTTGCGAAGGTGGTAAAGAGATTCAAGATCTCAAAAAGCAGAAACTGAAAAGACAACTTGAAGTATTTGAGCATCTTTCTGGAGAAACAATTAATCAAATGATGAACAGATTTGTGCAACTCATTACTGAAATGTCAACTGTTGGTGTGAAAAATGATCTCAAAGATCTAAATGACAGACTTCTCAATGCTCTTCCATCTTCATGGAAACAAACAGTTACTTTGTTGAAGCATACAGAAAAGTTTCCAATGGATCTTGATCTTCTGATTGCCAAAATAGAATCAGTTGAAATTGATGAGAGTTCAAGGAACAATGATAGATCTACATCAACATCTCAGTATAAGTATGTTGCATCTCCAGCTAACACAGTGGAGAATGCATTTGTGGCTAAAGATGATAGTTCTTCAAAAGATGAGGGTGATTTGTTTGTTGGAGCTGGTTTCTTTGCTGACTCAACCTACACAAGTGCTCCTGTCTACACAAATCAACCTCAGTCTCCTCCTAAAACTCAAATGCCTAAAACTCAAACTGTGACTCCATCTTCTAACTCTGTTAAACCTAGCAAAGTTAAAGATGTCATAAACATCCTTTTACAGGATGAAGAGTCAAAATCTGCTTTTATTGCTTTCATGGCAAGCTTTTAATCTTATCAAGGTAGTCACCTAACTCAAGTTGATTTGATTTTGCAGGATTTATTTAAGATGGATCCTGATGATGTAGAAGAGATGGATTTGAACTGGCAAATGGTGATGATAGCTTACAGGACTCAGAAACACTCTTATGTGAACAGAAATTACAAGCCAAGTGCAAACAAAAAGGTTGGCTTTGACAAGTCAAAATCAAGGTGTTTCAACTGCAATAGCTATGGTCATTTTTCAAGAGAATGTAAAGCTCCAAGAAATCAAGGAGGCAATGATGAAGCAGGTTCAGTAGTCAAAGATATCAACATCAGTCTCAAAAAACTTTTTAGAAGCCATATCAGAGTCTTCCTATGCCAGAACTGAAAGAAGAATAAAAAACAACTGAAGAGCCAAAGAAAGCTCTAGTTGTCAGCATCAAGGATGGTTATGACTGGAGTGCTTATGCAGAACAGTTTACTACTGATCTCACTTCTGGTTTAGCACTTGTTGCTGAAATTAATGATGAAGACTGGTCTGAAGGAAATGATCCAAAGGCAAATGATGATTCAAAAATGATGAAAGCTATGATTGGAGTGACAAATCTGATCCCAAGGAAGATTCAGAAGAAATTGCTCTCATGGCACAGTCAGAACAACCAAAGGTTGAACACTCATCATCTAATACTGAGACTTCACCTTCTTATCTAGAAATTCCAATGGAAGTCAGAGAGAAAATGTGCACAAAAGCATGTTTTGAACAAGTTGAACACTACAGAACATACTCGTTCAAAATATGTGATAAACTTAAACAAGAAGAGTTAATGCACAACAAACTCAAAGCTGATCATAAAATCTCTGATGACAAAATCATATCTCTTCAAACATCATGGAACAAAACTTTAAAAGAACTTGAACAAGTAAAAAGGCAACTTGAAGAGATGACTAAAACTCTAGAACAAGAAAAGTTGACACTTGCTGCAACTTAAGTTGATCTTGCAAAAGTTAAAAGTTCAAAAACTATAGTTGAACAACTGGTAAATGGGAGAAAAGATAAAGATAAAACAGGTCTAGGTTTCACACATAAGCCTATGCCTGAATCAATCTCAAACACTTTGCCATAAAACTTTAACACTCATGATCACTCACCTGAAAACAAAGCAAAGCTCAAAGCATTTCATGAAAAGAAAAAGAATGAGCAATCTACTGAAGAAAGTGAAATTGAAAAGATAAATATTGAAATCTTTGAGGAGAAAGATTCAGAAAAGATAAAAAATGGACATCCGATAAAAGTTAAATCATATGAACCTCGACCGAAGAACAAGAAGTTGTTTGTCCCAAAAGGATCTAATGAATGTGTTGTTGAACAATGTACTGAAGAAGTCATTGAAACGAATGACAAAAAGAAAGGGAAAACTAAAGAAGAAAAATTGAAATCAGATACTTCATGTTCCGATGATTCAAGTTCTTGTGAATCAAACCAAAATGAACATAAACTTAAAGAATCTGAAAAAGAATCTTCTCAAAAATCAATTCCTTCCCAAAGCAACAAAACATCTTCAAGATCAAGAAATCAAAGAAGGAGAAAATCAAATGTTAAATCTAAAAATTCTCAAACTCAAAGAACCGATCAATCAAATCAGTTGAAACCTGTGAAGTTTGTGTCAGCAGGAACTTTTGACATGAACACAATCTCTAAAACGACATCAAAACCAAAGATCAAATCTAACTCTGATCTGAAAACAGGTTCAGGTCCTAAGTCTGCTGCTGTTCATAAAAGATTTGCATCTAAGGAGTCAAAGAATTGTGAAAATGTTCAAAAACTTAAACCTAAAAATCAAAAGACCAAACTCACAAATAAAAAACAACAGATTAACCTGCCAACTCCTAAATCTAAACAAGGATAAAATGTGGCATCCACATCTAGGGTTAATCATCAGTTCTTTAATTCTTCACAAAGGTACTGTGACATTTGTGACATGTATAATCATAACACATCTGAATGTTATTTTAACAAATACTGTCACATTTGTGATATGACAAATCACACAACTGCTGATTGTTATTTCAATAAATACTGTGCCTTGTGTGATGAAAGGAATCATAATACTGAAGATTGTTACTTCAGAAAGAACTCGCCAAGGAATGGATATGTTAATCCATGATTTCAAAGAAATCAAAGCAATGGTTTTCAAGGTTTATCACAACAACCTTCCTTAGGCTTGAGATCTCTCAGAAGAATCAATTCTGGTTATGATGATCATTATACCGTGAGAACAAAACAGTATACACAAGGAAAATTCATTCCACGATCTGTGAGAATGAACAATGGAACATTTACCAAGCAAAATTTTTCTAAGAATATTTCAACAAATGGTTCAAAATTTCTTGATAAGGATCTTGAAAATCGTTTTAATGCTTTGAGGATTAAACAAAATAAAGATAATAAAAAATTTGTCAGAAAAAGAATTGATAATTCTAAATATCAAACGAAACTTGACATGAACAAACTCCATTTTAAGCAGTTTACCATTGTTGATAAGTATGGCATGCCCAAGACCATCTCGGCTTGGGTTGATAACTCAACTTAATTGTCTTTGAAATGCAGGTACGCCGAAGAAGACCAATAAACACGTGGTGTGTTGATAGTGGGTGTAGCCGGCATATGACAGGCAATCATGCCTTACTTCAAGACTTTAAGATGAAAGATGGTACACATGTAGCATTTGGAGGTGATGCAGGTGGAAAGATTACCGGAGAAGGAACGGTATCAAATGGGATTATTAGTTTTGATAAAGTCAACTACTGTGCTCAGTTGAACTTTAATCTTTTAAGCGTTTCCCAAATTTGTGATAAATCATATTCTGCTTTATTTGATGAATCTCATTGTTATATTTTAAAGCCAGGTTTTCAGATTAGCAAGGAATGGGTAGTTGTTAAAGCTGTTCGTGATCGAGATGTATACAGACTAGATATGTCTCAAGTTGATCCTTCAACAGAAACAACTTGCCTAATTGCTCAAGCATCAAATGATGAAAGCCAACTTTGGAATAGACGTCTCGGACATTCTAACTTCAAAAACATGAACAAGCTTGCTACAGGAAATCATGTATTAGGCATTCCAACAAAGAAGTTTGCTATATCAGATCTCTGCAAAGCATGTTTGAAAGGGAAACAACAGAGAGCGTCTTATAAGTCCAAGCTGATAAACTCAAATTCCAAGCCTCTATAGATGTTGCACATGGATCTATTCGGTCCAGTAAACGTGCAAAGTATTGGAAAGAAATCTTTCTGTTTAGTTATCATTAATGACTTTACAAGATTTACTTGGGTTTTCTTTTTGCATGCTAAATCTGAAACGGCTGAATTATTAAAAGAGTTTATCATTAAAGTAGAAAATCAATTAGATCAAAAAGTAAAAATCATTCGAAGTGATAATGGAACAGA
Source organism: Flaveria robusta (assembly GCA_025506415.1). Classification (NCBI taxonomy): domain Eukaryota; kingdom Viridiplantae; phylum Streptophyta; class Magnoliopsida; order Asterales; family Asteraceae; genus Flaveria; species Flaveria robusta. Next base: position 14,959,097 of record CM046473.1, read on the forward strand.
ATTTAAAAATGCTAATGTTGATATGTTTTGTGCAGGAAAAGGAATTGCTCATCAGTTCAGTGCTCCTAGAACTCCACAACAAAATAGAGTTGCTGAAGGAAAAACTAAACATTGATTGAGGCAGCTCGTGCAATGTTAGCAGATGCGAAGATTCCAATCATGAAGCCATATTCATGTTTTGTTCAGAATCGTAGTATGAAACAGAAAACTCCTTATGAGTTGATGTTTGGCAGGAAACCAAACATAGATTTTCTTAAATCTTTTGGTTGTCCAGTTTTGATTTTAAAATCAAATGATTAGATTGGAAAATTTGAAGCAAAATCTAATGATGGATTTTTTCTTGGATATTCGTCAGTTTCAAAAGCATTTAGAGTTTATAACTCTAGGAAAAATGTTATTACTGAAACATTCAATGTTCAATTCCTTGAAAATTCATTTCCATCAGTTGCAAATGGTCCAACTTGGTTATTTGATTTAGATTCTTTGTCAAACTCATTCAATTCTAATCTGTTTGAATCTTCTTGTGTCAACAGGAAACAGGTAGGAGATCTTGGATCTTTTAGTGATGATTCAGATTCTGATGATATGGATGATTCAAGCCCAGATTATCCATTCTTCTCATTTGTTAAAGATCCTGTGTTCAATTCAGAATCTCATGATCAACAAGCTCAAGAACAACCTCCAGTTTCTCAAAATTCAAATGTTTCTCAACGTTTTCCTAATGATGGACCAGAAATTCTACATCCTGAGTCTGGAACTATATCTATATCTCGAGATGTAGATGTAAATGACAAGCTTGATTATTTTATCAATTCACCGACTCAAGTTCCGAATTTCACTCCACATTCTTCAAACCTGTTGCATCAGCTTTCCAACTTGAACCAGACTAATCTTGATGTGAATGTTCAAGAAGATAAGATCCCAACATCTCGTGTTCACAAAAAACATCCTATATCACAGATTATTGGTCCTTTGAATGAGAGAACTACGAGAAGTCATTTCAAGCAAGCAAACATTTGCTTATACTCGTGTTTTCTATCTCAAATTGTTCCTAAAAACATTTCTGAAGCGTTACAAGACAATAGTTGGATGGAGGCTATGCAAGAAGAGTTATTACAGTTTCACAAATAGGAAGTGTGGAAGCTTGTGGATTTGCCTGAAGGAGAAAATGTCATTGGCACAAAATGGTTGTTCAGAAACAAATCAGATGATAGAGGACTTGTTGTTCGAAACAAAGCAAGGCTAGTAGCACAAGGTTACCCCAAGAGGAAGGAGTTGATTATGATGAAGTGTTTGCTCCAGTTGCAAGACTTGAAGCAATTCGTGTCTTCCTAGCATATGCTTCATATATGAAATTCAAGGTGTACCAAATGGATGTTAAAGGTGCTTTCTTGTATGGACCAATCACAGATGATGTGTATGTCAAGCAACCTCAAGGTTTTGAAGATGCTGAATTTCCTCATCGTGTGTACAAGTTGAGCAAAGCTTTATATGGTCTACATCAAGCTCCTAGAATATGGTATGAAACATTGTCACAGCACTTGATCCAAAATGGATACACAAGAGGGAAAATTGATCCGACTTTATTCATAAAGAAGGATGCGGATGATCTCTTATGTGTTGAAGTATATGTTGACGATATCATATTTGCTTCTACAAGTCAGAAATTGTGCTCAGAATTTGAAGATATCATGAAATCTCGCTTTCAAATGAGTTCTATGGGATAAATAAACTTTTTCCTTGGATTACAAGTGAAACAATCTGTAGATGGAATTTTTATCAATCAAGAGAAAGTTGTTGACAAGCTCTTGAAAAAGTTTAAACTGCAAGATTGTCAATCAATCAGAACTCCAACTGACGTTAACACCAAGATTGATCCTGATCCAAAAGGAAAATCAATTGATCAAACTCTATACAGATCTATGATTGGATCTTTGATGTATCTTACTGCATCTAGACCTGATATAATGTATGTTGTTTGTGTCTGTGCCAGGTATCAATCAGACCCGAAAGAATCTCACCTTATCGCTGTCAAACGCATATTCAGATATCTCAAAGGAAAACCTGCTCTAGGGTTATGGTATCCTTATGAAGGAAACTTCTAGTTGCATGGATATACCGATAGTGATTATGGGGGATGTTGTCAAGATCGTAAATCTACAACGGGTGGTTGTCAGTTTTTGGGTCCTAGATTAGTCTCATGGCAGTGTAAGAAACAAACAAATGTCTCAGTCTCAACCGCAGAAGCTGAGTACATAGCTGCATCAGCAGGATGTTCTCAAATCCTTTGGTTACAAAACCAACTGCTGGATTACGGGTTCAATTTTCTTAAAACTCCAATTTACATTGATAACACCACTGCTATGTTTATAACAGCTAATCCTGTCCAACATTAAAAAACAAAGCATATCGAAATTCGATATCATTTTCTCAGAGATAACTCTAAAAAAGGTTTAATCATTTTGATTCAAATATCAACAGAAAAACAATTGGCTGACCTATTTACAAAAGCCTTTTTACCAGGAAGGTTTGAGTATTTGGTTGAGTCTATTGGTCTTATTAACCATATCGAAAACTGATTTTGATGGTTCAAAATGAAAATAACCCTCCCTTCTTTTAATAAGAAAAATAAAGAGAAATTGTCAAAATTAACTGCCTGATTGTATATATTGTGTGTGTGTGGTAAAAGAAAAAGCAAATACAAAACTAGAAAAGTGCAAAATCAAAATAGAAAAATATAAAATGCAAATACAAAAATATATTTTATTATTTAGTATTGAATCTGTCATTGCAATATGTGAAAAATGATAGTACATCAGTTTTAATCAGTTGCATACTTCACTCGTTAATAAAGTCTGACGTGATCAGATATGCTGTGCGGGTAAACTCATGCAATTATACTGAAAAAGTAGATTCTTGCGATTTAACTAAATCATTATGCATTTGTGTGTATCCGTCTTAGTACTAATGAGTGGTATTGACTTATCTGATTGTTTGCTTGTCAAGTTACAAACTCACACCTGGTGGTGACATGATTAACTATGAGATCTGTTTACAGCATCTATTCACTTCTTTGTTATGAGTCATCATAGACTTAAAGTGACGAGGTATCCTCTGTTGTAAGTCATTACAGACCTGGATATTCTCACCTGATGCAAAAGATGCCAATGTGCACAATGTATTCAAAAGTCCAAAAATGGATATAAACATGAGATCTGGTTATACATATATGTCAGGTTTTTAAGCTGAGAAAAAGTGCTTGCTTGCATTACCTAACGAAGGTCAGACTCTCTAAGTCTAATTCTGGGTTACATAATGTCATATCTAATCGAACCTTAATCATTCCAAGAATTGAAAAAGTAAGTGTGCTGATACTTTGCCAAAGTACTCATTGTCTGTCCTTAGATCTAGTGTCTCCTCTGCTGCGGGAACGCTGACCTTGAACACATCTGATCAGGATTTAACCATTGTCTATGACTATCCACAATTTTTTTTGGTTAATGTGCTGATTGTTAACTGATATGATCTCACTGCAGGCATGTGATTCATTTTGTATATAGTAGAGTTTTATTCTGCTTTATCTTGATTTTTGCATGATTTTCTGTGTGCAGTCATGTTGATAATGACTGGTTTGTCTTTCTTTTTCATCAATTAAATAAACTTCTAAGTTTCTGAACTTAAAAGTTTAGGGGGAGTAAAGATTGAAAAAGAATTTCAAAATAAATGATTGGATGATGAAATGGATGATGCTAAAAGTTTACAAGTATGTGTGTGTTTGATATGATTCAAAAATGAACCTGAAAAGAATTCAAATTAAGTTAAAATGTGAAAAAGCTTCTTGCAATAAAAAATAAAAAATTGAGATTATTTGTAATTTTTGAAAAATTTCAAAATTTTGAGGCTAAAATGATGGGAAATTAATTGAGAAATAAAAGGTAAAATTTTGAGTGAGAAATAAATTTTTGAATGATAAAAGTAAAAAAGTCAAAGATTTTTAAAGTCAAAAAGTCAAACTTTGACCAGGTTGAAATTTCATGATGAACAGTGAAAATTTTCAAAATTAGGGTTTGGATGAATTTGGTGGAAAAAAATTCCAAGTGTTAGACGTATGGAAAGGTCTCATATGCCTGAACAGTGGCCAAAATTCTAATTCAGGAGTATGATGATATTTCAGGAATATGTACAAGTGTTGGGCCTTTTGTTTCAACTCATGCGCCTAAACAGTTGTCATAAGTCTGAAAATTTGGTTAAGTGTTGGGCGTTTCAAACAAACTCATACGCCTGAACAGTACCAGAGTTACCATATTGATAATATTTCCAAGTGTAGATGCTTTGAAAGTCCATGCGCCTAAACAGTTCTCATACGATCCGAAGGTTCATGAAATTGTCCAAGTGTTAGGCGTTTCAGGCTAGGTCATGCGCCTGAACGGTGCTCATGCGCTTAAACAGTGCTCATGCGCCTGAACAGTGTCTATGCGCCTAAGTCCTTTCTGATGAAAATCTGACCGAGCTCATGCGTCTAGGTCTCATGCGTCTCACCAGGGGTAATACGCCTGTACAGTAGTCATGCGCCTAAACCTCATGCGTCTCAACAGTGGTCATACGCCTTCATAGTGGTCATGCGTATAAGAGTTTTTCACACTTATATAAATTCAACACTTGACAGAATCTCAATTCACTTGTTCATTCACACTGATACTCTCTGTTCTTATTCATTCATACGACGATTATCATCTTCATATTACATACTGATTTACTGAAATCATTGTGATATTTAGGTATAAACTTTGATTCTAAACAACATCTTGAGTTCAAATCATCATAATACAGTACATTTAACACATATTTGATTGGGCGTATGAACCCTATTCGGGCGTTTGAACCCTAAGGGTTTAAGAAATTTGAAATTTTCAGATTAAATGTGTTAAATTGTTCAAAATTGAATCTGAAATTGTTGAATACATGTGTTTGCGACCAGATTGACAGCATCAAAACTCAATTTCATCACAAAAAAATTTCTTGATGATTCTGTGTTCATCAGTCGAATAAAATAATAATAAAAATTTAAAACTGAAATGAATTGACAAAATTGAAGTTTTAATAAAATTTTAATGTTAATCATCAAAAACATCACTTAATTCTCATGAATCAAAAGGAAACAAATTACTTAGTAATTATGAATTTTTAAAACTTGAATTTGCATATAATAGTAAGTGTTTCAAACACTTAAAAATTTTGAATTAAATTGTTCAAGTTTTAACAATTTAAAATCTATTAAGTAAAATTTGAAAATTAATTTGTTATATGTTACTTGATTCTAATCTCAAGATTTTAATTGATTTATATCCAATACATTTGAGTAATTGAGTATATCAAATACTTAGAAAATTTCTAAGTGTTATTGGATAAAAATTGATAAATCACTATGAGATTTATATCAATGTAATACATTCATTCTTATACTTGTTTCTTTGTAAATGATAGATGGCAGAACTCAAGTTTGAGCCTAAGCATAATGTAGCTGCTTTCCTAAATGAAGAAGTTTGAGAGGCTACTGGATATGAAGAAATGATCTGATTTTTGTTGAGAACAAGATATGTATATGCTATGTGTGCTCGTCCTGTCATATATGCAAGGCTGATTAAAAGATTCTGGAGGACAGCAGAGATTGAAAGAGATGAAGAAGGCAAGAAAATGCTGAGGGGATTTGTAACTGGTGATAGAATGATAGAAGTTTCTGAAGAGTCAATTAGAGAAGCACTAAGACCGGGTGAAAATGATGCACAAGATTTGGTAGAATTTGCTTTTAATGAGTGTAGGGATACTTTTATGATGATAGGTCACCCAGATCACTTTCCAAAGAAATAATTCTTCAGAGCTAGAGTTTTTAACCACTAGAAACTTTTGTGCTATATATTTCAACATTGTATGTCTAAAAGGAGTGCTGGATGGAACTCATTTCCTGTTGATATAGCTTCTCCTATTATTGCATTGGCTACAAACAGAAGGTTTAATATGGCTAGATAAATTATGAACAATCTTGAGAAAGGAAAGAGGAATAAATACCTGATGTATCCAAGATTCCTGCAAATGATTATAAATGTAGAACACCCTGATTTTCATGTATATGGGGTAGATGGTGAAAGATTGGATTTAGAACACATGTCTGAAACTGTGTATAAAAGATTGTCTGTTGTTACCGGAGCCCAGAACATTCAAATGTTTGATTACATGAGGGCAGTAGCTAGAGATGAAGTAGACATCAATCAAGATCATTTTTATTTAATTGAAGATGAACGAGTTGATCCCAATGATTGATTGAAGATGTTATTCAAGAAGTTGTTGAAGAAAAAGAGGAAGATGATGATGATGAAGATGAGCAAGATGGTGATGAAAGCTCATCAAGTGATGATGATAGTGATGATGATGCTAATGTTGGTAGGAATGTTGAAGAAACCATTCAAGATGTTAATAGTGAAGAAACTATGTCTGATGAAAGAAATGAAAATGTTGATGATGATGAAACTGAAGTGAATAAGCAAGCAGAAAATGAAGATATTGAGGTTGATAATGAAAATGTTGGTGAAAGTTTAGAGCAAAATCAGACATTTGATTTTGATTACATTAATGCAATATTATCTAAACCTGTTAATGTTACCTCTGATGATGTGCAAGAAGAACAGATAGGTATTGTGGATGAAAGTATGAGGAAGCAAACTCAAGATGCAATTGTGCAAACTAAAGATGACAGTGATGAAGAGTTAATGGATGATTTGAAAGTTAAGAATGCAAAAGAAGAAGAATTGATTCAGAAGCTACAAGAAGAGAATGATGTGTTAAAAGCTAAGGTTGATAAGAAAGATTTGTTGGTGGCTGATCTTGAAGAGAAAGTAAAAAGATTGAATGAAGAAGTTGAAAGATTGAAAAAGAGTTTAAAGGAGAAAGAGATAGAATCCGAATCAAAAGTGGAGATAATTGAAAATATTTCAGAAGCAGATAAAGGAAAAAGAAAGATTGATGAAGTGATTATAGATGTATCTGCTACACCATCTAAAAGTCAGAAAACTGTAGATGACACAGTGTATGTTGATGAAGAAAATGTGCAAAAGCAAATTGAAGCTTTAGACGACATTGACTCTGAATTTAATGATGATTGGTATAACGAAGTACTTGATGATGAAGATGTGTGTGAACTGGCTGAATCTCCAATACAAAACATTCAAGATGATGTCCCAATTGATTTTGAAGACAGATACAATTACCTTGTTAAGAATAAGTACAATCGTGTATTTTTGGATGGATTAACAGTATCTCAAATAAATGAAGAATATGAGAAATGCTTGTTAGCTGAATCAACTGCTCCGGTGGATCCAAATGAAATTTGTATAGAACATGGAGAATGGACACCGATGAGTGAGTGCATAAATGTTGATGATATTCCTGTGTCTGAATTGCACCATCCTAATCCAGAAGACATGAGCATACCTGCATTAAGGATGTGGTTGCAATCAAGGAATTATCCAAGAAAAAGATTAAACAGGCTGCAAGGAGCTTCACTGAGAAATTTAGTGAGAAGTTTTCAAGAAACAAAAAAGCAAAACAACAAAATGATCATGCTTGATACAGATAATCTTCAACACCTGAAGATCACCAAAAGAACAAGAATTTTTAAACCACAAGAGATAAAGTCTATGGAGCTTGTGAAGAAGAGTCATGAACAGAGACAAGAGTTGATGAAAATGTTCCCAGAGAAAGAAAAGCAAGCTTATCAAGTATCAATTGATCAAAAACAACTGTGGAACAAAGCAAGATCTGCTAGTGATATAGCGAGGAATGTGCTGCAAAGAGGACAATCAATTTCAGAGCTGTTAAATGCTATGATTGTGCCTGACAATACTAAAGAAGTGAAGATTGTTGCCTGGAAGTACGATGAAGTATTTGATGCATTTTTGATCAAGAGAGTAAATGCTATCTGTGATGTGTATCATTTTTACTCTAGTATTATTGCTCTTCCTGTCCATGATTTAAAAGAATTACACAAGTTACCTCTAATTAATCCAACCAAGTCATCAAGAGGAGAAAACTTTGTGAAACTTTTGGATTATGGAATATCAAGAATGTCATCCTTTCTGAAAACAAGATGTGATCAAGAAGATAAGTTGTATTTCCAATCTTTAAAGAAAAAAAAGAAAGGAGAATCAAGTACATCTGAAAAAGAAAGCTATTTGGAGACGTTCAGTGACAACTACTTTGATAAAGTAACTAATCCAGGATTGAAAGTGATAGATGGTACTCACGTCAAAACCTATCCTTAGATGGTTTTATGATTTAGAATCATTTCAGTTGATGTTGGTACGAAATAAAGATGATTGGGATAAGGACATGATAAGTTTGTTTGGAGTTTTTGAGTTAAAACTATTACATCCAAGTTACATTTCATTTTTGTCAAATCAAAGTTTGAAAGGGTGTCATCTGAAGCAGCTGAAAATGATAGAAAGTATTTTTTGATGATAATTAAAGTGATGAATGCAGCTATGGAGCGGATTTCGTTGAAGAAAGCTCTGGCTTATGCAAACATTGTCAAGAAAGATGTACATAATATAGAATTTATGAGAATATCAAGCAAAGGAGTGTTGGAGATACATACAAAGGATAATCAAGATCCATTAGAATTCTATGCAAATATTGATATTGCAGGGTTGTCAAAGGAAACTTTGATAGTAATGGATGCTATGGATATAAAGACTAATGAATCGAAGCCTGAACAAGGCGTTTTGGCAGCAAAATTCAAGTCTGCAATAAAGAAAGCTTTAAGAGAGATAGAGATATACAAAGAAAAGCCAATGTTCAAAATTAAAGAAGAACCTGAAGTTTTTTTTTTGACAGAAGACTATGCAAATCTTAGGGGGAGTATTGTTGGAGCTCTTGAAGATTAGCATTTAGTCTTTAGATTTTGTTTTATCATAGTATAGAGACTTATTGTGTAAATATATGTTCCTTAGTTTCATTGTTAGTATAAATAGGATGTTGTATATGTGCAGGTAGTTTTTGGAGAATTTCAGTTAGAACTCTCTCTGTACATTGTATCCGATTGCAATTTGCTTTCAATGAAATCACTATGAATTTTTGAAGTATTTTGCTTTTGTTGATTGCTTTGTGCTTATAATTGATCATTGCATTACAGTATCATCACAGATCGATCTATTTGAACCTATCATATTTTTCATATCTATGTCATTTTTAAATATTCAAAATTTGTAAAAGCATGATATTTTAATATTTCCATTTTTGATTATTTTCCATTGTTTTTTGTGTTTTTAAAATTTCAATTACTCTCCATAAAGTTTATATCCATTAGGGATAAGAACTTTAAAGCTTTTTAGAAAAGAATAAAAATTTTCATTGACCACATCTTAAAGACACAAACTGTGCACAAAATCTTGTACCAGTATTCATTTTGTTTTGATTCTTATAATTAGGATTCAAACCTCTTTTGAAATTTTTATTTTTGTGATGATTCACCCTGACATATATTGGATGCCATGAATCACAAAATACATGGTAATGTTTTGAAAATTTAACATTATTTTGAAAGAGGGACTTTTTTAATTGGCATATTTGGGTGAAATTAGAGATGTTGGTTTGTTTTGAGGAATATTCAATCATTTTTTATTGAAGAAGGAGTTATATGTGTTGTGATTTTTCATGCCACACACTATACTATACTTGTTGAAGAAACAATTAGCTGTGAAATGATTGCACATGTCATAAATTAAACAATACTTGTTAAAGTAACGATCAACGATGTTATGATTGAACATATCACACAACTCACAATACATTGATTGCTTCTTGACTAAAAACGTTAAAGCTTTTGCTAATTCATAGACCTGTGGTTTTGAAAATGGTTTAGTCTTTGATGAAGAAGTAATATTAGTCCTTTTAACATCACTAGCTTTTTCAAATTGTTTTGACAGAGGTTTAATGGATTGTGTTTGCTTGTTCCTGTTCTTCTTTTCATCTTTTTCAAATTTCTCATAATCGACTTTGAGAAAATATCAAAACCAATATGTGGTTTTGCTTTTGTATTTGATTTGCTATTGGGGGATGAATTCACAAAGGCTTTTCCCTTTAGGGATAATGAAACTTGGACTTTGGCTTTTGAACATTGTGATGAAACAACATTGGATTTATTTGAATTTTTATGAGTTTTTACCTCATTATTAGATTTGCTTTCAGCATTTTGTTGTTTCATCTCTTTTCTCTTCATGTATTTGACAAATTCATGGTTACCGAAGCCTATGGTTTAAGTCTCATACTTGATGCTTCATCATGAAGATAGCATACTAGTTGAAAATTTACATAGGGAATGATGGCTTTGATTGGACTTTTAGGTTTAGGCTTGTACACTCGTTTGTTTGAGTATTCCTTGACCTTAATGGGATGGCTAGTTTTTATCTTTTCAACATTTGTTTATACATAAACAGATGGTTTTGTTTCAGGATTCGTTGTTTTGATAAAAATGATCTAATTTGTTGGTAATGAACTAATGATTTTAATTATTTCTAAAATTAGTTTTGTCAAGGGCTGAGACATAACTGTGTAGTTATAATTAAATGGTGGGGGACAAGCCTTATAACCAATACCAATCATGTCTTAGGGTTCTTTTTGTGAATCAAGTAACTCTTGAAGCTTAGGACATGAGAACTGAAACTTTTCAAGTTTTACTTTAGTAGCTAAATGGTTATCTTTAGATTTGGTTAAAAAATCTATTAAATTCTCAATCTTAGCCTAAAGAGTATACCTTTTCCCATGTAATTTTCAATATCAAATAATTAAGATATAATTATCTCTTCATACCCTCTTAGCTCATGCTTATTCTATTTTAACCCTCTCCTCTTTTAACATTATTGGCAGTTTATGATTATATTCTTTGTATCTTTGTATTTCATCAATGCTTTTTTGCTACAGGGATTAGTCATTACCTTAGATGCATTGGAGCAAAAGTTTCATTGATGTGAGCCATTAATGCATGATTTTGATAGCTTGGCTTGATCTCCTCTGAATACAAACTCCAATCACAAACACCATCTTTTCTGATCACTAGTGCACTTGATTTAGATTGAGGAGTTACTTATGCTTTTTGATTGAGTTGAGGTTGATTGTAGTGCTGTGATTGGCGTTACTGATGGCTGCTTTGCCAAGATGAATGACCATGAGAATTTCTTGATAATTTGCTGTTGTTGCTTTTAGGAGCATTGTATTCTCTTGAGAAACGGCATTAACACCACAGTTGTAGCATTTAATCTTTATCTTATCATACTCCAACTTTACATTCTCATTAAGGATAAGCTTGTTAGCCCTCAGGGTTAACATGGCCATTTGCCACTCCAAATCCATTTCTTCCACATCATCTGAAATCATTTCTTCCAAATCTTCTTATATGAGATGAGCAAACAATAGTCTTCTGCCAAGTTAAGTTCAAAGCTTGATACAAAAGCATTGTAGGTGGCCTACTGATCTTCACTAACATAGTCAGCTAGATTTGTTGATGGTTGATATTGAGCTTGATATGATATAGATGCGATCTTAGAATTCTTCAGTTGATGAGATGATACAAATGCTGACATTATGGGAGCTTTTGAAGGTGCCATGAAGTCGTCTTCTTTTGTAATGAACGCATTTTCAACATAATGAATTTAGATAGAAACTTGTAGGCTTCAATTACTTGTGGTCCACATAAATTTCTAGAATTTTCATCCTACTCTAAGGCCTCTACCTTGGTGACCATAGTGTCTAAACTTGTGCTATCAAGATCCAGTGTGTTCTTGATGATGTTGACACTTTGTTTTCCACTATCAAGTAGCAAATATAGCATCTATCTATTTACCTCTTTCTCCTTGTAGGTAATCCCCATGATCTGTAGATCATCAATCAGTTAACACAAAGTTGTGAAGTTGCATGGAGATGGGTTTGCATTTGACATGTTGAAAGGTTTCATACTCGTTCATCAATTTATTCTTGTTGATTTCAGTCACCTCATTATTTCCCTCATGCATGATATGCAAGGCATCCTATACACCTTTGGGAGTGCTTTTCATGCCTTTTGAGTACATCAATTTTCAATGCCATAGTGATGTAGGATAAGCCTTCATATCTACCTTGATCTTCTTGTAATCTTCTACATCAAGATTCAGTAACAGATCTTTAATAGGAATACGTATAGTTTTGTATTAATCTGCATCAAGAGCAACTTCTGGAAATGCGATGAATAGTGAAGTACTTAATACGATAAATGCAAGAATAGTAATAACACTTGATCAGAATACAATGAATAGTATCACATCATTAAATGAGGTAAACAGTGTTTTGTCATAAATGCGATGAACAATGTGTTTATTGAAAATGCGATGAACAGTGTCCGTATATTGTTTGGTTGATTTTGGTTTGAATTACCGACTATTTTCACTCAAATTTGTTGGAGACCCTTTCAATTAGGAACTCTAACTAATCTAAGGTGATTTTTCTAACAAACACTCATGGTTTTAATGGTTTGATTTTGAGAATCTGTTTAAACTCATAATTGAACATAGTAGATTACTAATCCGTGGTTGATTGGTGATTAATTTGTGTTTGAATTGATGAATAACTAGTTTGATTACAAATCTAAGATGTAGAACAACTTAGATTTATAGATCAATTAGTAGATCAATCGAATATTAGACAAATTGGTGATTAGATCTAAAATCAAGAGCTGACGCTCTGATACCAACTGATTGGGTGATTTTTGATAGATCTAATATACTGATTGTGTCTATTGAATCATTGAAGCGAAATTACAAAGATCAATAATCAAAGATGATAAGAACAGATTCAATGTATTGATAAAATTCTCTTTGTATTGATATGATTTCTCAAATACAAAGTATGGTTTAGAGTTATGCAAATGAAATGCAAACATATTTATAGCCTAACAAGTAGGCTGTACTATGACTATACTAAGCTAACTACTATTACATGAGCATTTCTTTTAAGTTTTCATTAGCATTTCTTTTGCTCATCGGCATTTATTAATATGGATGACAAAAACTTGGTTCGCATTTCTTCTATTTAACATAAGCATTTGTTTTAGTTCATCTACATAAGTTAATGCGGATGAACAAATGCCTTATCTGCATTTGGTTGTTCATTCGCATTTGGCTAATGCGGATGACCAATACTTATGTTTTCTTCTTATTCGCATTTGTCTTCAACATCCGCATTTCTGACTTGTCTTGTTTTTCTTCACCCGCATTGATTCTAATACTTGAACCCATATTAGTTGTCCTCATAGGTTTCTGTATTTGTGTAAAATTATCAAACAGATCAACTCACCAACCACGTCTTGAATTGGCATGCATTATCCTTTTAGTGTCCAATAGTTTTGATGCTTAAATTAAACTGGTGATTATACATTGAAGATAAAGCTATGGTGGTTACGGGTTCTAGCATGGAGAATAACGGAGAACGAGATGGTGGTTTCGAACTAATTTGGTGATTATGACTTTGGTAAGTTGCTCCACACCCATACAACTTTTATATTGTTGATTCCAAACTAGATCTGGCTTCTAACATTCAGAGTTTGGTGGTTTGAAGATGATGAACAGTTGTAGGGATGATAATGATGATGCATAGCAACAATAATGTAACGTTTAGCATCAGCGATGTCGAGATTGGTTGATTGCCTTGGATATTGTTCAATTAGTTTGACTCTTTCTTTTCTAGCTAATTTAAAATGGATGACATGTTTAAGATGACTCAAATTGACCCATCCATAAGTATATGGCACAGAAGAGTAAGGGACCTTTGGAAGCGTAGGTGCTCTACGCTTAATTGCAAGTATATAATACTCTTTAATTTGCATATGTTGAAATTAGATTGTTAATAGGCTGATATGCATGCTAAAAACTATAATTTTGATGCTATGAATTTAGGTTTTTATAACGTTCGGGTCACACTTTCTATTGTTTCAAAATGCAAGAGTGAATTAGAAATGAGAGTCGATGAAAAAAGTGCTGCAATGCTTCTAGCTTCCCAAATTTAGGTTTGATGCTTTTGCCACATGTTGATTCATTTAAGCCTTTGTTAACAACAATGCCATGGCTAGATACATATTTATATTGCCTTTGTTCATGTAATTTGTGTTGGTTGGACCTACGTTTTACTATACTTAAACTATTATTAGATGTGTTTATGTTAATTTGTTTCATAAGGTGCAACTCATTATGCTTGTTGTTTCCATTTAACTACGTCTTATATATATATATATAGTTGTTTCTAATATGTAGACTGTGAACTTATATTTTACCTTGCTGCTAGTGAATTGGGGGAAGAATTCATTAATTAGTTTTTGTTCATACTTTCACTTACTGATGTTGTGGCTGATTTTCTATATTAGACTTTTTGGTTATTCTCCTTATAGAATGATGCAGACTATGGCCTGACAAATAATAATGGTATTGGAGGTTATTATATTAGTATCATTTAAACTCATCAAGGAGGATCCACCTTCAACACCTTCACAATTATATTTAGGGCACCTAATCTAAATCATGAGGTATTTTTGATTTATCTACACATAGGGCACAATGTTTTCTAACATGAAATCTAATTAACTACAATGTGAATTGCCTCACAATGAGTGAAATCCAATCATTTACTCCATGTTTATTTGTATTTCATCAGCTACAATCATTTATAACTTGAGCATCAACTTTAATTACTCATTTATTATCAGCAAATAGCTTTTATATAGCTTTTGTTAATGTTTTTTGTTTGATTCTTTTGAATATAAATTTACAAGCTTGTACAATTTGGTAGATTAAACATAATTACGTCGTTAACCACTTACAATTCATGCTAAAATTAGTCCATCTGCTCATAATTTCTCATAAGCGTCATTTTTGGTCCACATGAACAATTGTCTTCGTAGAGTATCTAAAAGCCTATAATCTTTTCATGTAATCGTTAAAATTCTTATAAATTTCACATGAAGAATTCTTATAAAAGTTGAAGTTTAATTGGGTTTTCATTGTGGACATATATAACTACACAAAGATGAACCTTTGATCTTAGTAGGCCTACTATATCTTGAATGTAAAAAAATTTATAACTACCAATAAGACTGATTAAATTATACTGAATAATAAGGAAGATGTAGGTGAAATGGTTGCTAAGGTTACCTGCAAGAACTAGAGAATAAAGGCTTCAACTTTTCAGATAAATAAAATAGTAATAATGGTTGGGTAATTTACTGAATCCTTTTCACTAGATTAAACAATAATAATGCTTGTGATAAACTCATTGACCTGTTCCCATGTTAGCTAATTTATTCATTCTGACCTGTTTGATATAAACACAATCAAAATCAACCAATTTATAAGTAAGAATGCAGAATGGGAGATTAATAACTTGCTTGGAGCAAATTGTGTAGGTGGCTCATAGTACGTCTATATGAACTTGTGCTCCATTCAATCAACAAACTGAAACAAAGATAGTCAAGCATATATCATTACAAAAATATTTCTTTATGCAAAAATATAAACATTACCTTCATTTTCAATCCTCGATTTAGACAGCTGAGTTAATGAGTTAATAATATTTTAAAGTGATTCTTGACGAGGTCAAATTTTCTTATGTTTACCAAAAAGTGCTGTGTTTATGAGATACAATATAGATCCAAGAGTGCTATGCATAATATTAACATTCTAGAAGTTCTTAACCCAATTGATCTATCACAATTCACATGTAACTGCTAAATTCTGAAAGCTCTCAATAGAGCATGTTTTCTTATTTTATTTCTTAATTGAAATTAAATTGGCCTGCTTACATCCATGTTTCTATTTTATTTTTGACTTTTTGGTGGTCAAATGTTTTGAAAATTAGGTGAAATTTGTCAACTGCTTGTTGTTTTCTTCAATTCATTCATGCTTTATGTTCCTCTTTTTAAGTTCATGAACTTTGAATTGGTCTAAAATAGCCTCACACTTTATGTTATCTTTGAAGTTTTAGCTTTTAAGTACCACATGTTGGTTTCTGAAAATGAGGTGATGATCATCAGTTAGAGGCTCCAAGACGGCTGCAACCACGTAGAAAAGAAATAATGGTTCATGAGATCATAACAAGTGTTACTTTATGGTGTGTCGATAGGATTATATTGATGAAAGTGAATCTTACGATTGGTATGATATCTAATATGAATCTTTCGACTGCACTTCTAGCTTTTTTGTTCATGAGAACTTGGACAAAGATGCTTCAAAATATTGGATTTCAAATGTTCCATTCACTAGACATGATAATACCATGATTCAAACATGTTTTAATTGTCTATTATAGCATTGCCATAGGAGGTTTGTATATTATTGACTTTTGAATCTTTGTTTCTTGTATGTTCTCTAGAGATTTTCAAGTACCAAGCGTTTCCTGGATAATTTGCTTTCTTTCTTGGTTTGCTATATTAACCTTTCATGTTGACTTTGCTTCGAAAGGTATATCATCTTAAATCTTATTAGTTAATTGAATATTACTTAGATATTCTAAGGATTATTAACCAGACTAGATATGCTTTTAGACCTTGAATATATTATGCTATACATATCATATGAGAAGAAATTGTATTTAAAGATTGATTAATTAAGTTCTATTTGGTTATCTATAAGTTTTAATAGTGATTGTAAGTTAACATTTACAAGCATATCATATTTACTTCCTCTCTATGTTATTGTTGCAATTAGATATAGGATCAAACATGTAACACCTTGAAATTTAATTTGGTTTAGTTTGAATAAAAGAAAAAAAATCTTAGGTTTGCAAATTACATAAGTATAGGGGCCAAAATAGGGCACTTGGAAACCCATCCTTCACATTCCTATATAAAATGATGTGACCTCCTCATGCAAGGGCATTTCAACATTCAAGAGGCGGTTGCTGAACCCATAAACTATGATGATTTGAATATTTAATAAATTAAAGCGTACAAACATGATTGCATAACATAATAAAATTATTAAGTTAATGAAATCATGTAGATAACAACTTCATATATAAAAATCTCCAACTTTAATAATATGCACTTTTATACTTAGAAATTTAACGTATACAACAATTACAAATCTCTAAAAAGATTATACATACTTATATTTAATCAAACATAAAAAGGTATTAATCAATTACATAAAATCTCAATATTAGACTTTTATAAAATAAACTAAGTTAAGTCATATAAAATAATAACTAAATTTATTAAAAACTTAAATAGTCAAATCACCTACAAACTAACCAATACCCATAAACCCTTCCATGCAAAATTAGTATTGCATCCAAATCCATTAAAAATCTAGCTAAATCTTTCCAAAATCTATCATAGGACCAAAAAATAATTATATCCATGCACACAAACACTCAAATATATAGACATATATACATACACTCTCAAGACAAACATATTACATCTATATACATACGACTTACATGAATACATCCACAAACCACCAAATTAAATATATAACTATATGTATACATACCCAAGCATACATTACACATACACACCAATACATGCACACACACGCATACGTACATGCATGACACACACACCCATATACACACACACACACACACTCTCTCTCTCTCTCTCATAACCGTATATGTATTCACACGTATGTTCACGGCACTCACACACACACACTAGCAAGAAACCAGCGCGTTGCGGTGACGGTGACAATTTGTAACGCGTTACCATTTTCTATTAGGTTATCAACGCTCTCGTAATATATTGTGTAGTCATTCTGTTAGCATTCTTTTTTGTACTATCAGTGGTTTATCTATGTCATGAACCTTATAGATCTTAATTAATTAATAACAAACACAAAAATAAAAAATATATGTTTTAAAATAATAAGTTTAAGATGAAAATCGTATCACGCGCATAAGAAAATACAAGTCATAAACATAATTTAAAAATAAAAATCTGTGTGTCAACTACATGGTGCACCCATATTCTTCATTAATCATAAGCTTAACACATCAAAATCATCTTTTCATGTTTGACTTTATTGGAGAAATTTGAACTATGATGATTTAGTAAATAAAAGTTAGGTTGTCTGACTTTTGTTTTGTAAGGCCTAGTTCCCTAACAACTTCACGATTGGTTTCATGAACATAACCAAAATTCTTAAATTGAAAATTTTTATAATCATCATTAAAATAAATGCAATGAAAACATGAACATTATATTACAGCTTAAATCATTACATCAAGAGGAAAAACATTGTTCAACACTTATATTCATATAAAACATTTAATAGGATGCCAGTCATTGATCCGGGAGCCTCTTCATGCACAAGCCTCAGCAACTCAACCAAGATTGGATTTACTTGAAACGCATAATAAAAT
The DNA here is from genome assembly GCA_025506415.1 of Flaveria robusta. Classification (NCBI taxonomy): domain Eukaryota; kingdom Viridiplantae; phylum Streptophyta; class Magnoliopsida; order Asterales; family Asteraceae; genus Flaveria; species Flaveria robusta. Next base: position 14,977,526 of record CM046473.1, read on the forward strand.
TCAATGTTGTTGAGTGAGTTCTAGTTTTTAATTCTAGAACCATGAGTCATAAATTCATGAAAGCTTTTAGAAATATTCATATGGGAAAACTTTCCTTATTATCATAATATTTATAACATAATTATCATAACATGGTGATCATACAGTAATCATATCTTAAAATTAAAAACGGTTATGAATTACTAGCACCAAGTTAGTTATTGTGATTGGTAGCATGAAGCAAGCTACTATGGTTGCTAGCACAATGCAGGCCAGGGAGATAATAAGTTGTTAGCACAAAGCAAACTAGTGAGATGCAATCACGAATCAATCCTAGTGAGATGCTAGCACAAAGCAAACCAATAAGTTGTTAGCACAAAGCAGACGTGGGAAATGCTAGCACAAAGCAAGCCAATAAGTTGGTAGCACAGAGCAGACTAGTGAGATGCAAGCACACTATATGCCAAGGGTAATCACATTAATAATCCCTTTTAAAACCTTTTTGGATTAATAAGATAGGTATAACCAAGTTTGAATCCCCTAAAATTGAATTGTAGGTAAATGTAGGAAATGTTACAAGTATGACCAATACAGGTAACAGTGATTTGGTGGACAAATACGGCAATAGTAATTTGGCCATGGAGATTAATGTGAAGAATAGTGATTGTTAAGTATGAGAGTTAATGCGGGTAATAATGTTTGACTTCAGAGACTAATGTGAGTAACAGTCACTGCTAAGTGTAAGGGTTAATGCGGGTAAAAGGGTCTGAGTATAAGGGTTAATACTAGTAACAGTGGTTGATCAAGTATGGGAATTCATGCGGGTAACAGTGGTTGACTTTGGAGACTAGTGAGGATAATAGTAACGGTTAAGTATAAGGTTTAATGTAGTTAAATATGTCTGAGTGGACTATTGCGGGTAACAGTTATCCTATCCGCATTAGTTACCTTCAGACTAGCTAAGGTACTAATACGGCTGAGGTAAAATAATTATGGGTAACAATCATCCCATCCGCATTACTTACCCTTAGACTCATTAAGGTACCAATGCGGCTGAGAAGGACAAATGTGGGAAACAGTCATCCCATCCGCATTAGTTACCCTTAGACCAACTAAGGTACCAATGCAATTGAAGATAGGACCAGATCCAGATGGAAAAGCTATGGATCAAACTCACTATCATCTATGATTGGTTCTCTTATGTATATCACTACTAGTAGGCCCGACATTATGTTTGGAGTTTGTTTGTGTGTAAGATATCAAGCGGATCCAAAAGAATAACATGTTAATGTTCTTAAATGCATCTTTGGGTACCTTAAAGGCAAACCAACACTTCGTTAATTGTATCCTAAAGAAAGTGACTTCAACCTGTATGCCTACACAGATAATGATGTTAGAGGGTGCAACTTCAACCAAAAGCCCACATCTAACAGTTGTACAAGTTAGGGCTACTTGATGATTTAGGAAAAGAATGTTCATTGACTTCCACATTTGTTGACTCATCAATTAAGTTTAATCAAGGTTTAAACACTCTAAATGCTTTAGTGATTGATGAATAACTAACAAAGATTCCTAATCAAATTTTGGCCCAATGGCCCATTAGGGTTTGATGGGTCAAAGCCCATTAAGGTATGTGTGTATGTTAGGCCCAGTGGGCCTATTTTATGGGCTCCCAATTCTAGATAAAATTTATTATCATTATGTTGCCCATGTTAGTTTATAATAAAAATTTTCTTGCCTAAAAATCAGGTTGTCACATTGGGAGATACTAAGTTTTTTAATCTTAATGATTTCTTGAATACTCCACCTAAACACTCTAAGCGTGAGAGTACTTCATTACAGGATCTTCCAGCGTTGTGGAATAGAGTTTAGTATCTTGAGAAAGAGAGTTTTGATAAGGCTAAGCAGATTGAGATATTATAGCTGATAGCTAATTGTAGGAAGTAAGAATCAAGACTTTGGAAGAGCAAGTGATGTACATGTTCAACTATGTTTAGAGCTTGGTAAATGAGATGAGAGCTTCTACATCTAGATCTGCTGAACAAAAAAAGGTTCCAAATCAGATTTGATTGAGACAGAAAGGAGAAAGAAATAAAGATGTAGAAAGATACAAAGATAGAGAAACAAATTAAGACAGAAGTTAAGAGTGTTGATCCGATAGTATGTGAAAGGATTGGTTCCGACCCAACAGTTGGTGAAGGAGTAAGTTTAAAAAAAGTTGACATTGGCGTAGCAAGTTTGACTAAGACATCCGATGAAAAAAATGAGTATCTTGCAAAAGTAAATTATGGTGAATCAGATAAAGATAAGGATGATGATGATGATAAAGATGAGGATGATGATGATGATGATAAAGATGATGATGATGGTTGTGGTGATAAATCAACAAAGAAATATGATATAATGATGGTGGTGATGATTATCAATAGATCAAGGAAACATAGCTAGATCTTCTAGTGATTTTGGTACTAACAAAGCCACCAGGCCAAGTCTAGATGAAGTAGAAGCATATGAATCAATTGATCCAGAGTTAGAGACACAATACGAGAAAGAGTTTTATACTTTTCAATAACAACAATTAGTGCAAGAAGTTTCAGATGAAGAGTTTGGTGATTTTAATTAATTGACTGAGGAGATGGGGTATGCAAATTGTTTTGGGAATAACAACAAAGATTATATGATGATATCGACTTGGAAGAAAAAGAGATTCCATCAACATCAAGAGATGTGCCTACTAAAAATTAAGATATTCGTGCTGAGAATGTTGATACTAATGACTTGTCGAGAAAGCCTTCTTTCAAAAAAGGATTGTATAGTGCTCCAATGCCACCAAAGGAGAAGCATTCTCTAAGATATTTAAAATCATGTACAAGATATGGGAATTAGAATCAATTATTAGTTAGATGTATGATGGAAAGAAGAATTTATATGTGATCAAAGGATGAACTGGCGTAATTGAATATCTCATGAGTGAGCATGATTTCTATACATTGCATGCAACGAATCTTTTTGCTATGAGAAGAGTTCCTTTCATCAATTTGAGTAATTACATCAGAGTTGATCAAATAAAAACTAGATTTGGAGAGAAAGCAAGTCTACATTTAAAAATTTCAAGACTACCAAATTAAAGGTTGTGAAAGATGAAACTAGAATTGATCCAAACACCAATGCTTCAATGATGACAAGAGCTTTTAAACATCTAAAGAATGCAAGGGGAATTCCTATTTATTCACTAGTGCCGGTCAACAATCTTGCTAAGCTGATGAGATGGGTTTGTGAGAAAGACACTTGGCATGTAGTGATCCATTATGTACATAAAAAAAGATATAAGGTTGTAGATCCTATTAATTTACTAAAGTTTAGGATGGAGGATAAGCTAAAGCTATAGTCTTGCCAAATTGAAGCTGATCAATTGGTTCACTTCATAGCAACTCAATTTGGTTAGATGTTTAGTAAAGCATTGGAAAAGCAGATGTATGTATATAAAGGTGATTATAAGTGTGATGATGTTGATTTATGAAATTATTTTATCCATCTAGCCTAGGGAGAGATTGTTAAGATCAACATTTGAGGCTTGGGAAATCAAAAATCATGATCATGCAAAAACATCACATGGAGCGAAAACTTGTGGAGTATAGTAAAACTTGATGGGTCAAAGACTTCTATGCTTAGGCCAAAACTTAGTAGACTGTATAAATAGTCATTTTCAGTTGTAACTTGCAAGGACTTGTCATTTCATCTTTATTTACTCGATTGTTCCTTTTGATTAAACTTGTTCTAGTTTGTTATCATGGAGAGCATCATTCATTTTGCATTTGTTAATTCCTATTCGATTAGTTATTAAGTGTTGTGAGGATATCCTGGCCTTTATAATATCCAATATAAAAATATCATTAGCATAAAACTTACATCAAGATAAGATTCCCATAGTTAGGGGCATTAATAGCCACATAATTAAGCTCCTTATCACAAACAAATCCACTCTTAGCATTTAACAAATCATGAAGCACTTGCCAAGCCTTTTTTATTATTTTGATTCGTGACTTGATGTGAGGTTTATCGAAATACCTGACTCTAGATGTGATTGTTTTAATAATTGTTCTATATATAGTAAATATCCAGATTTAAATCCTCCTACATTTACCATATTAATAAGAAAAAAAATAAATGAGTAGCATAAAAAGAATGTGTATTTTTATTCACCATATTCAAAATTTTCCTACTCTAATAAAAGATTTTAAATATGACGTCCTTATAAAATGTTTGTTTTGATTTTCATTCTATTTATAATAAAAAAATTTTATTTACAGTAAAAAAATATTTCAATCATATCTTATTTCGAATATCAATTTGTAACTAATATATTTTCATTCTATTTAATATTTTTTATTCAAACCATGTAATACACGAGTTTACTAAAAGTAGTAAAATAATAAACAAAGGAAGATCTTATTCAATCAAAGATGTTTTGCTTGACACTCCTTGTAAAGAAAGAATCAATCAATGTTATATAATTATAAATTAGCAATTAGATAAAGTGTTGCAAAAAATAAAAAAATCACAAAAGAGGTGTTATGCAATTGAAAATGTAGGCGGTGGAGAAAAAGGTATGGGATGTGCAATAGAATAAACAAAATAATCACAACTGGTTTATGTGTATTATGCAATTGATAATAATAAAATATCACAGTTTGATGCACATGTTATGGGTTATGATTAAGTCAAGTATGAGGGTTGAGAATAAATTGATAAAAATAAAAAGTCAGCTCAATAAAAAGAAAAAATATAATATATATCAATTTCGCCTCCCGTAAAAAAATTAATTTCAACCCCGTCTCCCTTTGGAATTGTTCAATCTCCGCCACTGACTGATGGTGACAATGATGGTGCAATTTACGATGTCAATGAGGTTGAAAATGAAATATTTTCTTTGTATTTGAATTAAACTTTTAAAACAAAAAAATCCACATGCATGAAATTTCCTATACTTTGTGAGAAAATAATTCTTCATTCATTTTAGATCTATTCAAATCTCAATCTTAATATTTCGTGACGTATTATTACGACGTCGTATATGAATTATTCCACATCCTAAAACTAGTTTAAGCTTTAATAAAAAAATTTTACTCTTCTCAATTCGAGTTTGGATAAAATATTCAATTGTTTCGTTTTACTATTTTAAAGCTCGAAAACAACTTGTTTGTTAAATGTTGTTAGAAGTTACCAAGATTCTTTATTTTAAACTTGTTAATGTTTTTGTGTTTGCTAAGATATTAAATCTCTATTTGATAACTTATTTATCTGTGTGGTTTTGAGTTTTCTAAATATCCATTTTTTAAACTAAACTCACTTGCTTTATTAGTTTCATAAAATTATTTTAGTGAGTTTATTAATAATGTAAACAACCAAACATGAAATAATGCAAGAAACCAAAAACATGACATGAACAAGCCACTATATGTGGGCGAATTTCGTGAGCCAACCCAAATGTTCACCAAGTCATTTAGTGACAAAATCTTTAAGCCGAAGCTTTGACTCCCACTTGATCCGAGACCCTCTTTTAACATGCAAGGCTCCTTTTGGTTGTCTTCATCATGTTGTATTCATCTTTTACTTATTGTACTTATGTAAAGAAATACATTTAAAGACACAACTTCCCTATTACATGCTAATAATGGATTAATAATATTTATGGCCAAATGAAATATTAATAAATATCATGAACATGAGGGTACTAGCTTGGTCATGATAATCAACACAATACATACAAAGCACATCTTTGACACTATTTTGCAACGTATTTATTCAACATCACACATATATGTGTATGGTGGTGAAAAATTTAAATATAAGGACATCAAATGTAAATAAGTTTCAAAGAGTGTGTATATTCATTTTTAAGTTATGAAAAAATTATATACACACTAATGGTGTAAAATGCATATAACCTAATCTATGTGATAAAAGGGATTCAAAACTTGCATAAGTGGATCTGATACTACTATTGGAAATCTATGTTTAGGTTTTGTAATAACCTTAATGATTTAGGTTTGATTTCATAGAAGTACTTCAAATTTTCAAAAGTCAAACTACTTGTGTTAGCATGGAAGTCAACCCACTTGCTGAATCAATATTTTAGATTTATTGAGCTTGTATCTTAGAATTCATCATGTTCAAGATTAAAAAGTTAAAATTAAGATGGGTGTGAGAGTGTGAATCCAAAAAAACAAGAAATAAATGATTATAATAAGATGATTTTTCAATGATGTTAATAGACAAATTACAATGAAATTCGTACTTGAACAAGGAAGACTAAACCAATCCAAATGAGAGTTTTTCCTTGGGTGGATGATTCACACCATAGAAAACACATACAAAAACACACTAGTGGGTTTTCGTTTAAGATGGCTAGGGAATATTACATTATAAACCCTAATTTTGATTATTTTTTTCTTGATTTTGACTTTTTTGTTGACTCTTGATTTTTTTCTTTTTCTTGTTTTGATCAACTTGGTATTTGAATCTATACAATAAGATCTTTAGTTGGTAGTAATATGATTTGGTAAGCTTTAGTTTATCATTTTGTTGAACCTAACAATACTCCCCTTAAACTGATGGTTGCCAAACTTTAAGATTGAAGATCGTCTCTGTCATATATCTTCTTAATCAACTTATGTTCTGACATAATTCACTATAGTTCTCCCATGACATTCAGCTTCTTTTGATATATTTCTTTCAAATGATAGAATCTTTTAAAATTACATCTTTGATATTGGATATAGGTCGTATGACTTTTGGATTATAGTTCATATCACCACTCTAAGGATTAGAATGTATTAGGCATATAATGAGGTTTTGAATTCCAGAAAATGACATTAGAAACATGAATTAATCTTGAAGACATTTCCACTCTTTTGAATTTCTAGAATAATCTAATAGTCTGCCATTACAAACATTTGCGCTAGTGCATGTGTGATAATTCAGCTGTATTAGGTGATTACAACTCATCCTCATTTGCTTGTCATCTCACACATCTTCATCTGCATTTCTATGTTGTCAGCTACATTTGCATGCATAACAACCATTCATACATCAACATTTGTCATCTTATCATTCATATGTGATTTTGAAGTAGCAGCATTTGTAATGAACTAGAAATGATGTATCCGTATTTCATGCATGATATACATATGCATTTGTCATGTGTTACACTCATTACAGCTAAATTTGTTTAGCCATGCATTCGCATTTGATCTCAAATTTTTGCATTGAAATGTTAATCTCATCCACATCGGATGAATTGAATCAGCCGCAATTGCTTGCCAAACTATACACTCATCTGCATTAGTTTGTATTCCATTTGTATTTGCATGTTAACACATATGTAATCACTTCCACATTAACCTTAATGTTGTATCTACATTTGAGATACATCAACAACCGCATGTGATTTTGAACTTCCAAAAACATCACATGAAATCTTCAACAAATGCAATAATTAGTACTCATATGAACTTTTTTAGCAATAATTTTGTATTTTTGATATGAGTTTTAGTGAAGAATCATTCATGTCATCAACAAGTTTGATTGATTTCGGATACAATTACTATAGCATCTTTGATCAAATTGATTATAACACTTAATCAAATGTTAGTCGAGTAATTTGTAGATAATCTTCGAATGAATAGTAGACTCGAATTCATCTTCTTCTTCATTGTTTCTTGATTATTGATATTAATCTAGTTCAATTGCATCTCATTTTAAGTAGATAATAAGTAGAATGATAAATTATCCTTAAATCATACAAAATTTGAATATATAAATAATTTCCTCTACTTTTGTGATGGTTAGGTGACTTGTTCTTTATTTTTCTACTTTTGTTCTTTGTTTCTTTGTTCTTAACATCTTAAAATTAAATTCAAATATGAAACTTAGATGAATCTAGCATCCAACAGCTCTTATATCATTTTGTTGAATTAATACTTTAGATTCATTGAGCACGATCTTAGGATTCATCATATTGAATATCAAAAAGTCAAAATTAAGATGGGTGCAAGTTTGTGAATCCAATATAACATTTGTCCTGTTTTGAATATGAAACCCGAACCCTGGGTCAGTTATGAAATCATAATCATTATTTAAATCATTTTATTCAATTTGATGGTTCAAACACAATAAATATGACATTTATTTAATTTACAATAATATTATAATTTATAAAATAAATTTTTATAAATTTATAAGATTTTATTGTCAATTATGAGATTCGATTATCAAATTAAAATTATTAAATTCTAAAGGTTTAATAGTGTTTATAAATTATTGAGTTTACAAATTTAATAATTTGTTTAATTATTAAAACTTGGGTTTTATAAAGTTTAGGGTTTAAATTACAAATCTTAAAACTTAAACTAAAAGATTTGTACATAAAATATGAACTTTGTAAACATCAGAGACTTAATTAGTAATATTTTAAAAACCATTGCCAACCACCGTCGTCTTCCCCTGTTCCACGCAGGATCTCCGGCGAGGTCAAAACCTCTACATTCGAACGTCTTAACCCAATCGAACTTTTTCAATCCATATGTCAACTAGATTTGAATCTATCAAATTTTAATTCGGTTATTTCATCTGTTATGCTTCGAATCAATCAAAATTGTAACTCAAATCAAAACTCCAGCTGTTCCAACTCGATGAATGACCAAATCATCAAATCAGTTGAGTTGAATCATAATACCAATTATTACGAGTTCAAATCTTTGATTAATTGCAATTGAAAAAGAAAAATCATCATCAATTTACACTCAAAACTTCTAAATCAAACATTTAACTTGTTGATCATGAAACAGTCGAATTACCCGTACATAGTAGAGAGGAAACATTATAATCGATCACTTTAATCTTTCTAATCGCTTAATTTCACTTGCATTGCATGTATGCATCAAATCCACTCACATCAACTATCACGTTGATGATATTAGAGGCTGGGCATTTATTATGAAGCAGGAATCTTTCCTGTATAATGCCGATGTGAGATTTGCATAGGGTGTTACAACAATAGTTATCATTTTATGTGGATAAAATTATGTACGAACTTAGATGTTGAGGATGTTAGTATCTTATGACTACACCTAAGTTTAAGACCAAACTTAATAAAAATAATAACCTAAACTCCAAGAACCATGCATGCACACATGCATCACTACATGAACATCATGAACCAACACAACCCTTGTAATGCAAGCAGGTAAGATCAAACCTCAAATGTTTAAACTAAACTACAACTAATCATCTAACTATTAATTTAAGAACCTAAGTACTGTCACCTAATTAAACTAAATCTAATGAATAATACCCTAATCATCTTAATATTTAAGCATTCTTGATTAATATATAATTTAACTGATGAATCAAACCTCTATGTTTTCTTGGGCCACAAACACATCAACATTAGGGACACTAACTTCCATTTTTGCATACCAATACATACCTTATTGATGACCAATAAAACCTAGGTGAAAGGCCCCGAACCCCGTAACATTTACAGTTTGTCACTCATAACATAATACATTTATAAAAATAACATTCGCTGCGAAATATATAAATTTCTTTTCATATAAAAATATAATACTTGTCTCAAAACATCATTTTATGTCTTTCAATCATCAAAAGTATGTTAATATTTACATCCATTCAAAAACTTTTTGGATGCCAGACTTGAACTGTCCTAGTAGTTTCTATATCCATGCTTGCACCACCTTAGCACCCCCAATTGCCTGCCAACTATTATGCATATAAAGTCAGCAACGCTGAGTGAGTTCCAGTTTGTAACAAATATACTTTTCACTATTTAAAACAGTTATTTTTTCGTACATGAGCACATATTAATAAATACACATTAACATGTCATTTCATATCTTTCATTATCATTCTTTCATTCATTATCTTCCACTGTAACGGATCGTTGTCTTTTGCTAGGTCCACAAGCTAAGTAATGGGGCTGTTAACAATCTCGAGACCTAGCAACAATGATCCCATTTCGTACATAGTCAATCACAAGCATCAGACTCCTCGGAGAATCCCCAGGGGCTATACAGCCTCCCACAGTTGAGCTAACAACCCCTCAATGAGTCGTGAACCTCCATTCATACATTGCCAACCTCTAGGGTTAGTCCTCTGTATGCATTCTCATGGGCTAGTTAAGCCGCACCTCAATGAGTTGTGAACCTCCACACATTCGCTTGCAAGACTTTCATTCATTTCTTACGTTTCACTTTTCATTATCGTTATATTTCACTTTCATTACGTAATACTTTACTTATAGTAGTATATAAACACACCAAGCAAAGATTCATCATAAACTTTTGTCATTTAGAGAAGAGGTAAAATTAATAGGATAAACTATAGCGTTACACTTAGCTATAGAGGGACTAACTTAATCAAATCCGAGCATGCGAAAACTTGTATTCGTGCGCGTACTATACATATCACACAAGAAGCTTCCTATCGCTCGAGAATATACATGTGGCACAAAAACATATTCAAATTTGAAACCCTTGCAGCCCAACAGCCCAAGTTACCTAACCCGCAGAAGAACTAGCATATCGTGTGAGCACTTAAAGATTCCCACCTACAAACAACTTAATCATGTCCAAGGCTGAATCAACATAACCAATACCATAAACAACATCATTACGAACATAAACAAGTAATTTAGTATGCATAATAGCCCCAAAACGTATAAAAACTTGAATATCACCCCAACACATGGGTGTTCTACATTTTCTACCATACAACATTTCATAAGGGGACATACCAAAAATGGCATGATAGTTGTTATATGAAAACTCTACTAATGTTAAGTGTTCATCCCAGCTTCCTCTAAAATCTACAGTACACGCCCTGAGCATATCCTCCCACGTCTTTATCGTCCTTTCTGATTGATGATCCGTTTGAGGATGATAAGCCGTACTAATGTGTAACCTTGTCTCCATCGCGTCATGAAATTTATTCCCGAACTTGGAGGTAAACCGAGTGTCCCTATCTGAAACAAAACACATCAATACACCATGACGTTTACAATCTCCTTGATAAACAAATCCACCAACCTTTCTAAGGATTACTTCTCTTGAATTTGTAGAAGGTGAGCACTCTTCATCAAGCAGTCCACAATTACCCAAATGACATCACATCCTCTCGCTGTGTGAGGCAACTTCGTGATAAAGTCCATCGTAATGTGTTCCTACTTCCATTCGGGTATATCCAAAAGTTGGATCTTCTCGTATGGCTTCTGATATTCTCCCTTTACTTGAAACAAGTTAGGCACATACTCACATACTCCACCACATCACACATCTTCCCCCGCCACCGATAATCCTTCTTCGAATCATGATACATCTTCGTAGTTTTAGGATGAATGGAGTATCAAGTATTGTGAGCTTCGTCCATAATCATTCCTCTCAGATCCCCAATGAGGAATCCACATCTGCCCACATCGGTTTCTAACACCAAAGGTGTTCTCTCCCGGACCTGAAATCTGTCAGTTCATTCATTTCGAGTTAATTTTGTCATCCTTTAGTGCTTCATCTTGGAACTCTTTGGTCTCATAACATTATACATTTATAAAAGTAACATTCGAAGTGAAATATACAAATTTTCTTTCATATAAAAGAATAATACTTGTCTCAAAACATCATTTTATGTCTTTCAATCATCAAAAGTATGTTAATATTTACATCCATTCAAAAGCTTTTTGGATGCCAGACTTGAACTATCCTAATAGCTTCTATATCCATGCTTGCACCTCCTCAGCACCCCCAACTGCCTGCCAACTATTATGCATATAAAGTCAGCTATGCTGAGTGAGTTCGAGTTTGTAACAAATATACTTTTCACTATTTAAAACAGTTATCTTTTCGTACATGAGCACACATTAATACATACACATTAACATGTTCATTTCATTATCTTTCATTATCGTTCTTTCATTCATTATCTTCCACTGTAACAGATCGTTGTCTTTTGCTAGGTCCACAAGCTAAGTAATGGGACTGTTAACAATCTTGAGACCTAGCAACAATGATCCCATTTCATACATAGTCAATCACAAGCATCAGACTCCTCGAAGAATCCTCATGGGCTATACAGCCTCCCACAGTTGAGCTAACAACCCCTCAAAGTGTCGTGAACCTCCATTCACACATTGCCAACCTCGTGTTAGTCCTCTGTACGCATCCTCATGGGCTAGCTAAGCCGCACACAGTTGAGCTAAAAACCCCTCAATGAGTTGTGAACCTCCATACATTCGCTTGCAATACTTTCATTCATTTCTTACGTTTCACTTTTCATTATCGTTATATTTCACTTTCATTACGTAAAACTTTACTTATAGTAGTATATAAACACACCAAGCAAAGATTCATCATAAACTTTTGACATTTAGAGAAGTGGTAAAATTAATAGGATAAACTATAGCATAACACTTAGCTATGTAGGGACTAACTTAATCAAATCCGAGCACAAGAAAACTTGTATTCGCGCAAGTACTATACATATCGCACGAGAAGCTTCCTATCGCCGGAGAATATACATGTGGCACAAAATCATATTCAAATTTGAAACCCTTGCAACCCAATAGCCCAAGTTACCTAACCCGCACGAGAACTAGCATATCACGCGAGGACTTAAAGATTCCCACCTACAAACAACTTAATCATGTCTAAGGCCGAATCAACAAAACCAATACCATAAACAACATCATTACGAACATAAACAAGTAATTTAGTACGCATAATAGCCCTAAAACGTATAAAAACTTGAATATCAGCCCAACACACGGGGGTTCTACATTTTCTACCATACAACATTTCATAAGGGGACATGCCAATAATGGCATGATAGTTGTTATATGAAAACTCTACTAATGTTAAATGTTCATCCCAGCTTCCTCCAAAATCTATCGTACACGCCTTGAGCATATCCTCCAACCTTTGTATCGTCCTTTCTGATTGATGATCCGTATGAGGATGACAAGCCGTACTAATGTGTAAACTCGTCTCCATCACGTCATGAAATTTATTCCCAAACTTGGAGATAAACCGAGTGTTCCTATCTGAAACAAAAGACATTGGTACACCATGACGTTTACAATCTCCTTGATGAACAAATCGACCAACTTTTCTTGGGAGTACGTCTCTTGAATTTGTAAAAGGCGAGCACTCTTCATCAAGCAGTCCACAATTACCCAAACGACGTCATATTCTCTCGCTGTGCGAGGCAACTTCGTGATAAAGTCCATCGTAATGTGTTCCTACTTCCATTTGGGTACATCCAAAAGTTGGATCTTCCTGTATGGCTTTGATATTTTGCCTTTACTTGTAAACAAGTTAGGCACTTACTCGCATACTCCGCCACATCACGCATCTTCCCCAGCCACCAATAATCCCTCTTCGAATCATGATACATCTTCGTAGTTCCAGGATGAATGGAATATCAAGTATTGTGAGCATCGTCCATAATCATTCCTCTCAGATCCTCATAATAAGGAATCCGAATCCGCCCAGATCGGGTTCTAACAACAATGGTGTTCTCTCCCAGACCTGAAATCTGTCCCTTTATTCGTTTCGAGTTAATTCTGTCATCCTTCAGTGCTTCATCTTGGAATTCTTTGATCTGTCCCATGACATCTTGCATTCAATCAGCTGATAAACCTTCACTTGAATAGGTTCAGGCAATTCCTTTTGACTAAGGGCATTAGCAACCACATTTGCTTTGCCCGGATGATAATTAATTTCACAGTCATAGTCCTTAATCAACTCTAACCACCTTATCTGCCTCATGCTAACATCCTTTCGTTTGAAGAAGTACTTCAAACTCTTATGATCTTTAAAGATGGTGCACTTGGTTTCATACAAGTAATCCCTCGATATTTTTAAAGCAAAAACCACGAACGCCAACTCCAAATCATGAGTAGGATAGTTGACATCATGGATCTTCAACTGCCTCAAAGCATAGGCTATAACATTTCCTCTTTGCATCAACACGCAACCCAAGCCTGAATATGACGCATTCGAATAAACAACTAAGTCGTCGTTTCCTTCGGGTAATGACAAAACATGAGCTTGAGTTAGCCTTATCTTTAATTCATGAAAGGCACTCTCCTGATTCAAACCCATTCAAACTTCATATCCTTACGGGTTAACTTGGTCAAGGAGAAGCTATCTTAGAGAAATCTTGGATAAATCTCCTGTAATAGCCGGCCAAACCCAAGAAACTACGAATCTCAAACGTTGTCTTTAGGGATTTCCATTGCATCACTACTTTGACCTTCACAGGATCAACCATGGTTCCATTGGGATTAATCACATGGCCATGAAATTAGACCTCACGTAGCCAGAATGCGCACTTGGAGAACTTTGCATATATCTTCTCATTCATAAGTTTCTCCAATACTTCCTTGAGATGACCGACATGCACTTTCGTGCTCTTTTAGTAAATAAGAATGTCATTGATGAATACAATTGATGAATACAATCACCAACTTATTCAGCATCGGTCGACATTCACGATTCATGATATCCATAAAAGCAGCTGGCACATTAGTTAAGCCAAAAGACATCATGAGAAACTCGTAATGCCCATATCTGATGAAAAAAATTGTTTTAGGAATATCCTGCTCTTTCACCTTCAGCTGATGATAACCAGAACGGAGGTCTATCCTCGAGAACCAACTAGTACCTTGAAGCTAATCAAACAAATCATCAATCTGTGGCAACGGGTAGCGGTTCTTTACCATCAACTTGTTTAATTCGCGATAGTCAATGTACATCCTCATGCTACCATCTTTCTTCTTAACAAATAGAACCGAAGTACCCCACAGTGAGATACTCAGTCGAATGAATCCTTTGTCTAATAGATCCTGCCTTTGTCTAATAGATCCTGTAACTGGGTCATCAATTCTTTCATCTCAGAAGGAGCTAAGCGGTAGGGCGCCTTAGCAACATGCTGAGCTCCAGGTAACAGGTTAATTTGGAACTCAATTTCTCAGTTGGGTGGCACTCCCGTCGGATCCTTTGGGAACACAGCAGAGAAATTACGCATTACCGGTACATCAGACAATCGCAGTTCTACCGCATGCACATCTCTCACATAGGCTAGGTAAGCACCGCATCCTAGTCTCAAACACTTCTATGCCGTAATCATAGAGATTACCTTTGGGACCGAACAGACTCTATCTCCATAGATAGTAATAGAATTACCATTAGGCGCGGTCGGTCGAATCATCTTTCTACGACATACAATATTGGCTCCATAGACTGCAAGCTAATCCATCCATAAGACTACATCAAATCCTTCTAAGGTCATCACGAATAGCTTAGCCGAGAACCTATGACCTTCCAGTTCTATGGCACAATCCTCTATAACATCAGATATCCTAGTAAACTTATGCTAGTAGTTTCTATGTCAAATGGCTTATCGATCTTTCTACTCCTAACAGGTAGTTTATCACAGAAGGTAGTAGATATAAAACTCCTTCTAGCATCAGAATCAAAGAGTACATAGGCAAAAAAGTTATTAACCAGAAATGTACCTTACACAACATCGGGGTCCACTCTAGCCTCCTCTCGGGTCATAGTAAAGGCCCTTGCCTTTGCTTTTTGCTATTCCTTCCCATTCTCAACTTCCTTCCTTGCCCTAGAATTTCTAGCCCTCGGCTTCTTGCAGTCTCTACTTAAATGCCCTATCTTTCCAAAGTTAAAGCATCTTGCTAATACCAAACTTCCAGGGCCATATGCCCCCCCTTCCCATATTTGAAGCACAATCTACTTCCCTACTTACATTCAATAGAATGACTCTTCCCATATTTCTTACAATCCATTCCCCCACTCGTACCACCTGTGACAACCGTACGTCCATCCACCTTTGCCTTCTTACCACTATATGTAAAATCACCATTTCCAAAAGATTTCCCATTCCCCCTTTTGTCTACGTCCCACCTCTTCTTTGCCTTAACCACTATCACTTCCTCTCGTTCATCATAAAGCCTTCCTGCCAGATTAACCACTGGCCTAAACATACTTGGTCGGGCGACTATCATGTCTATACGAATGTCCATCGGCAGACCCTTGATATATCTCTTGATCTTCCATTACACGGGTGCCATATCATAAACTTGGTCATGTATAACTGGAGAGTCATGGTGTCTACTTCAATTTGCAAGAATTCTTTCTTAATCTTGTCCAACTACTTATGAGGATAGAATTCCTCAATCACTAACTTTTTAAGGTCTAACCATCTCATCTTACTAATGGCTCTGCTACCTTTAGCCTGGATGATATTGTCCCACCAGCACAAGACTGAATTCACAAACGAGTAGGTAGCAAACTTTAACTTCCGATCCTCCCTACACTCACTATTATCCAACACACCCTCCATCTCGCTCACCCACCTATGAGCAGTAGCAGCATTTCCATTCCCATCAAAAGTTAGGGGCTTACACCTTTGGAATGCCCCATAGTTACATCCTTTTGTAGTTTTGTTCATTGCCTCTTCCTCCTCATCTCTAAAAACAACCATCATAGTCTCTGGTTTCTCCCGTTCTTTGGATCCTCCCTCCTTGTTTCCCTTCTTATTTGAACTTTTATTGTTTGGTTCTCTTTTCTTTCACCTTCCTTAACTACCCTGATGACCTTAGTCACGAATGAAGGTAAGATTGTCTGCATGACCTGATGTACCTCATCGATTATGGCTTCTTTCATTTTGAACTCTAGGTTACCACTCTCATCTCCACCCTCATGGTCATGGATTTCGGGCTCCTCATGAGTCATCTCAGTAGTTTTTGCGCTGGTCCTAGTGACACGCGGTCCAGCACCATGTCCACCATGACCTCCACCTTAAGAAACTTTCAAAGATTTCCTAACAGCCATTCTTGACTCGTATAAGATTTAAACACCAACATGATCATTCAAGGTAATGGACCAGATTATGACAAGTATGGAAGTTTATGATAGCCAGTTGTTATTAGCTACTTACCATACATTTCATCTCCTAGACATTTCCCATCCTGATTACATTGATATTTAAACATACCATAAGCACATAATTCATATTACACACGCACACATTTCACTTTTCCAGCATTACATAAAACATTTACTTGCAGGCATGCAGCTACTCAGGCTGGCATCCCTTTTCTTTTCATCCTATTTTCAGTTTAAGTTTTGGTTTCCTAAATAATTTTATCAAATTCTCTCAAACTTTGGCTCCGATACCAACTTGTAAGGCCCCAAACCCGGGAACACTTACAGTTGGTCACTCATAGCATAAAACAATTATAAAAGTAACATTCATAACGGAATAAATAAATTTCTTTTCATACAAAAGAATAATACTCATCTCAAAACATCGTTCTACTTCTATCAGTTATCAAAAATATGTTAAAAATTACATCCATTCAAAAACTCATTGGATGCTAGACGTGAATTGTCCTAATACCTTCTAAATCCATGCCTACACCTCTTCAGCACCACCAACTACCTGCAAACTATTATGCATACAAAGTAAGCAATGGTGAGTGAGTTCTAGTTTATGATAAAATATACTTTTCATTCTTTTAACATTTGCCTTTCATACATGAGCACACATTAATGCATACACATTAACATGTTCATTTCATTATCTTTCATTATCATTCTTTCATTCATCATCTTCACTATAACGAATCACTGTCTTGTGCTAGGTCCCCAACCTAAGTTATGGGACTAATCATAATCTTGAGACCTAGCGACAACGATCCCATTCCGTACATATTCGATCACAAGGATTAGACTCCTATGAGAATCCTCATGGCTATACAGCTTCCCACAGTTGAGCTAACGACCCCTTAATGAGTCGTAAACCTCCATTCATACATGGCACACTTTTAGGGTTAGCCCCCTGTGCATATCCTCACGGGCTAGCTTGTGAACCTCCATACATTCGCTTGCAAGACTTCCATTAATTTCTTATGTTTCACTTTTAATTATCGTTATCTTTCACTTTTATTACATAATACTTTACTTATAGTAGTATATAAACATACCAAGCAAAGATTCATCATAAACTTTCATCATTAGACAACACGTAAATTTAATAGGATAACCTATAGCGTAACACTTAGCTATACGAGGACTAACTTTATCAAATCAGAGCACATGAAAACTTCTACTCGCATGAGAACTATACATATCACGCGAGAACCTTCATATTGCGTGAAAATGTACTTGTCGTGCGAATATATATTCAAATTTGAAACCCTTGCATCCCAAGTTACCTAAATTGCACGAGAACTAGCATAATGCACAAGGGCTTAAGATTCCTGCCTAAACACAAGTTAATCATGTCTAAGGCTGAAGCAACATAACCAATAGCATAAACAACATAATTAAGAACATAGACAAGTAGCCCAAAACGTATAAAAACTTGGAAAGGGGCTAGAAACTCACCTTTTTGAAGATTTAGCCCAAAATACACTTTCCCGAGAGCTTCTTAATCAAACACTACATATTCACGCATTATATGCATCGATAATCATTCCTTGATACATCAACGGCTAATTACATGGGTTACATACCTTAAATACTTCAATTCCTTGCTTTCTCACTCTAACTGCTTGACTTTCTCTCTCTAGCAGGAGGGGTTTTTGCGTGAAAATAAGGGTAAATAGATGCTATCATCTATTTATAGGATCCCAGACTTCTTGCACGAGAACTCTTTTTCTGCGTGAGAACTCCTTTTCATTTTAGAACTTCTTCTTTTGATTCCTTGGAAACTTCATGATGTTACACTAGGATAAGGTGTAATTATTACCCAACCTAACAAAACCATTATCCTTCTTGGTTAATCCCTTCGAACACAAATACACAAACACACTATAACACCCCAGTTTGTATAAACCCAATTAAAGGAAAGAAAAAGGGGTACGGTTTACAGATTTAAAAGAGAGTAGGGGCTAAAGATGGGCATGTGAGAGTTGAAACCCTAAAACCTCCCCATAAAAGAAAAGGTTCCCGCCACTTGCATGTTCCATGCAAACAATGGGCGCTAGAGAGAGAAAAGTGCAAAGGTATCAACTTTTACGTGCGAAATAATAGATCTAGGCTAGATCTATGTTATTTAGGTGTTTCAACACCAATTTGATAGATAAACTTGACACCTTTACATGTGTTATGTGTAGATCTCAGATACCTCTTATGTCACACCCCACCCAAGGCAGAAATCACAGGCACTGTCATGATTTCCATAACGTTTGTTTATATTAAATGACACTAAAAGACATTATAACAAAATGTTTTAAATGATTTCATGAGTCAAGTTTCAAATTATTTCCAAAAAGACACGTTGCAAATTGTTTCATAAAATACTAGTTTACAAGTTGTTACGCAAAAGACATGGGTTTTGCAACTATGGCCTAAGTCGTGTAAGCTATGAAAGAAAAACTCCAAAAATGCTCCTATATGCATATGACTCCATAGATGACTTAATGTACTTTAACTTCTTGAGAGAAAATTGTGTAAAAGGGTTAACGTAAAGTTGGTGTGTTCACAAGTTTTAAAGACTCAATAAAAAATTTAATGTTACTTGTTGACGAGATCTTTTGAATACTTAATATTGTTAATTAGAATAATACATCAATGTTACCATTATCGTGAATTCCCATAACCAAACTTGTCTATTTCAAATTTGGCCCCTACCAATGTTTTACGGTAAAACATTGAAATAAGATGGACAATAATGCACCCGATTTGACCTCCAATCAAGGTTAGAGCGACTAACCACGGGTGGAGGTGTCAACCTAAATAGATCTATTCATAATTCACACGTCTATCGATAGTTAATGATTATAGTAGTAAAGGGGACTTAAATGTGTTAATGAATCCTACTCATATAACATTTGTTTAATGTTTTCACTTGTATCCAAAATATGACTTCTAGCATGTTTTCTCCCTTAAATTTTGAAAGCAAAACCACTCTAAAGATGGGCCATGAGTCGCACCTGATGAGCAACAATAAAACAAAGTAATAGTAGATAGCAAACTCCATGTACGAGAGTCAACCTATCCATGCCCTAATAATAAGACATGTAAGGGTCCATGCAATGATTCTAATGTGCAAGTTGGTTATGTAATCAATTCACCTAACTAGACTCATTATGATAACTCATTAAGTTTCAAAGTTTTGACCCAAAGATCTTTGGTGATGTGTTATGAATTCTTGAAAAATATACTCATACAATTTACATTATTTATGTGGGTCTATAATGTGTCACCGTGTCCTCGAGTTCATGAGTCCATGTATCAACATCGTATCAAAATTTGCAAACAATATTTATTGATTCAACTTGAGTCATAATTTGTATTGTGTAGAAATAAGTACATATATTTTTAGTTTTATTGAAAAACAAATTGGATTTTAATAATCCAAAATATAACATATTGGCTGATAATAATCCATACTATCAGTTAGCCTGATAATAATACTAACTTTTATTTTTGTTGCCAATGGCACTCCTAGTCACATAATCCTCATTTAATCACACTTGATTTTCGCTCGTTTTTCATTCAATTTCATTGTATGTTTTTCTATTTTATTCACAATAATCATCATAAACAAAATCAAGTAAAAATCAAATGTAAACCAATAAATAATTATGTTATTAGGATTTCTTTTACAATAAAAATAAAAGTTTGGATTATTATTGTCAAAATTGTCGGTATAAATTATTATCGGCTAATAGGTGATAGTTTAATTATTAAAATGTAATTTTCATGTTTAAACTAACAAGAGTTTTTTTATTTATTTTAAGGTTCTTGGTTTCTTTAAGAGATTCTGACACTAGATTACTTATGCATAATTAAAACTATATATACTCATTTAAATATTGAGTTCTACGAAGCATCCAAACACCTACGCTTTAAAAAAAAGTTAGCTTATTTATATTACAAATTAATTTAACATAAAATAAAATATGTGAAAGTAAATTTGCAACGAACTATCATATTTAATACGTACCCACATTAAAGTAAAAAAATAGAAAATAAATTAGATTTTAATAATTAAAACTATCACCTATCGGCCGATAATAATTCATACTATAAATTTTATCAATAATAATCCTAACTTTTATTTTTATTGTTAAGAGTAATCCTAGTAGCATAATAATTCATTGGTTTACACTTGATTTTTACTTAATTTTGCTAGGGAAACGTACAATGAAATTAAATGAAAAACAAACGAAAATCAAGTGTAATTAAATGAAGATCATATTACTAGGAGTGCCATTGGCAACAAAAATAAAAGTTAACATTATTATCGGCCAACTGATAATATGGATTATTATCGGCCAATTGGTTATAGTTTGAATTATTAAAATTCAATTTGCTTTTAAACATCGACTTGATGACTGAAACAGAGTTTCATCCTGTATAAAACGAGTATCTCAATCTTAAATTAAAAGGGGAAAAAGACAGAAAGAGTGGCGTAGTAGTAAGCGCTTAATCATCTTTAGTAAACACGTCATGTTAGAATCATGCTATGAGTTTTCCTGAATGGCTTCTAGATCAATGATAATATAAATAAAGGAGAAGGTTAGAAATAATACCAATATAGAATCACGTGTGTCATAAAGACGTAGGAGACATAAAAATTGAAAGTAGTTTGCCCATACATTATGGCCTCAAGTCTGTCACTTTGATAAAGTCAATTACTAATTTAAAAGACCAAACGATTAACACGGGCGCCAGCTCATTCATATGGGATATGATATTTGTATATTTTAAGATCCAATGTGCCTTCAAGAGCTCAATCATCCTTAATTCATATTCAACAGACAAGGGTTGCTCTAGTTCAAGTTCAGGCCAAATCAACATCAAGATTATTTCCAACCACTGGCCTCCGAGTTTCGACTTTCGATCAATGAAAGAGTGGAGGTTTGAATCGTTTTCATTACTTTCTCATGAACGTAAATCTTGTTCTTATAAGAAACAATTACGGTTAGTATTATATGGCATTATTCACTCTACTAGAAAACAGCTTTTCTTTGACCAAGAGATTATCGACAGATAACTTCGGTGGTAAGAAAAACATTTTTAAGGATTATTGGTAATCCGTTAGTAACCTACTCAAGAAAGATACCTCAGAAAACTAAAAGAAAGGTAAGTGCTTGATTCGAATTTGCCAAATTCTCTACTCAAGTAACTAGTTCCAAAAGTCATCTGCGTTAATTCATCGGGTGATGTTTTATTTTAGATGGTTAATTTCCCCAAATTTATGAGCAAAAGAGGAATTGTTTTAACATATCAGTAGAAAAAGAAATCATTCTATTGCGAATTACCACCGAAATTGCCCTTTAGATTGATCTGTTTAATTTGCAGCCATGTACAAATAAGATATTTAATTATATAGTCGTCCTATGTATATGCATGATGATTGGCGTTAGAGTTTAAAGTTTGTAAGTTTTAATTCTCGTTTATGTAACTCGTCTTTGTAACTCATGCATGATGATGGACGTTAGAGTTTGAAGTTTGTATGTTTTTCTCTATCTAAACCTCTTTCTTCTACCCACCACAACCTCCCCTCCTCCAACTTTTCTATCTAAATATTTTGTTTTGCCAAGACTGATAAGAACAACCGATAATCAATAGAATATTTCAATAGAATTTTGCAAGGATTATAGCCTTGTTTTGGTTACTAACTCTTGTTTATATACTACGAGACTATGGGGGTGACTCGTTGCAACCTTTGACTCTATTTAAGTATTATAATTTGAGGATTTAGACCTTTGACCTCCTACTAACTATAATTGCATAATCATATATGAAGTATACTTTTAACTATTTACAAGTTTGGCCTATTTTTATAAACTAGGAGATGATCTTAAGCACCAAGTAGTTTCCTTATCATGATAAACTTAACTCTTGGTAATGCCTTCACTAGTATATATATGTCTGCTCTTTGTAGTTCTTTACGTTTAAACACATTCTCTTATGAAATGATAGTGTATATCAATATACTTGCATCTTCGATGTAGCATGCAATTTTTCATTAATGTAATTGTTGAAATGTTATCAACCATTATAATTATTCTTTCTTCCTTCCATTTTGTTATTTCACTAAGTAGTCTTTGTAACTATAGTGCTTGACATGTTGTTGTGGCTGCAATAAACTTAGATTCACAAGATGATAGTGTTACAATTGGTTGCTTTTGAGTGTACCCTATTATAGGTGATTTCCAAAATAGAAAACTATTCTAATAGTTTTTTCCTTTTTATATATAAACCCCATACTACTATCATTATAACTAATTATCTTGCAATCTCTATTTTTCGATAAGTCCAAAATCTTAAGTTCCTTTGATATAACGTAATACTTGTGTGTTGGCTTTCATATGACCCTACTTTATTTTTGCATAAAAAGACTAAGCTTGGAACCGAGTAACTTAAATCTAGTCTTGTATGCAGGAAGTATCATAAACATCAAATTAGGCTTCTATACTTTGTACCAGGATCTTCTCCATCAGTCTTTGTTAACTTTATTCCTTGATTTATTTGTATCTTGGTTTCGGTCCATTGGTATGTTGGTCTCATTACTATCCTATATTTGGGCATCCTTAAGAATCTTGTTTACAAGGCTAGTTTGCTTGATTGATATTTCACAACCCGTTTAGGTTACCTCTGTACCATGATAGTATGCTAATAGTCCTAAGTCACTCATTTCAAAATATTCTTCCACCTAAGTTTTGAAATGCTTTATTTCTGTCTTTTAAGTTCTAGTTTCAATAAGATTATCTACATAAACTCCAACCACTAAAGTTGAATTTTTTTAATCTTTCTTAGTATAGACAACTTGTTCTAACATGCAATTCTTTCTTAAGTAATGTTTGGCCTCTAATATCTCTAATGCGTTTTAGGCACATTAGTTATGGATTAGGGAGAACTCCACAATTAAGCGTGCTTTTGTGGCAGCAATCCAAGGATATGTAACCCCTTATGAAGCTTTCACCCAAACAATCAAAAGCAAATCTGTGAGCTATTCGTGGGCAAACAGATAATATTAATGGTATAAGGGCCTGCATGTTACAAATGATATTAAAGTCATTTTTATGTCATTCAAGATGTTGGGCAAACCTCATCAAGGATGATAAGTCCTCGGCCTCATCAAGGATGATGAGTCCCCGGGCTCATCAAGGATGATTTGTCTGCAAGAACGGTTATGGTTCACAACAGTTTCATAGTTGAAGACTTAACAACTTGATACACATTTAGTAGATCAAATAAGGAACCAAACAAAGAAACTAAATATAACAAGTAAGAACACTCAAGAACAAAACATATTGGTTTTTTAAGAAGGATGTATATAGCTCTCAAGTGTTTTACAAGTATTACTAAGCTTAGTCCTAAGACTGGTTAAATAAGATACTTTATACTACATCCTACAGTCGGCCATACTTTGAAGGCCAGCTGAACACTAATCTTGACAACAAGTAAATGTAGAGTCAAAAGGAAGATTGCCTTTTGACTTGTATGATTATGACATACCATAGCTCATATCATATTGTATTACAATAAGGATAAAAGTACAAGAGTAGAAATTTACAGACAAGGACACCATACTGAACAGTTGACAAAAGTAAAAGGTAATCACCAACTTACATAAGTTGGTGATCTTTAAAGCACGCATCAGAAAAATGGTAACGACAAATTATGTCAGAGAATAATGTCTTTTCTGTCTTTGGAAAAAATCAATCATTATGCTTTGGAAGAGTGTCTTCAGGCTTCAGAAGACTTCACTTTTGACTTTGGAATATTTCTGTTTTTGACTTCGAAAGATTTGACACTTAGTTAATTTCTTCTTTATGCATTGTCAAATCTTTCAAAGTAACTTCCTTGTACTTTAGTGCATGCTAAAAGATCTTTGGTTAGCATCAGCTTTTAAGATAAACTCTTACAAACTTCTCCTAGGCTGATGCTATAAAGACTTAAGATGACTTGGTCTTGATCCTTCACTTGTTTATGGCCATCATTAGAACCAGAGCCATTCCTCTTTTCATCAGTTGGTCTGGATTCTTCAGGCTCTTATAGTATATTCTCATGTCCAAGAGATCATGTTCAAGATGGGTTTCTCAACAGCAAAAGGCTCTAAAAATATTGCAGCTGGTTGAGCAGACTTTTCTTGTTGACCCTAAATACACTTAACACTAAATACACCTAAAGAGTTATCTTGTGAATTTTATGCAGTTGGTTTTAGAGATACGTCCATCTCATCTCTTATCTTGTGATTTTCAACACTAGACACTAAATACACCTTTAGAGTTGATACCATAGCATGATCTAATATCATTCTTAATTCAATCACTCTTTATCTATAAAAGATTTAAAAATCCAATATCAGTGATAATGCTAGTGAATAATGCTTATCAGACCCAAATCATTTTCATAATCAAACATGAGAACATAATTTAAGATAAACCATGCTAGGTCTATAGGATGAAATACACATCAAGATTTTTCATTGTACACTAGTGTTTATTATTAGGTCGCCTCTGAGACCATCAATGCCCAGCAAGTCATAATGGCCCCTAAACCATTACCATCCATGCTTAGGCATAATACCCCTTTTAATGTTCTACCCATCACATGTGCATCATTTCTGATGAGAGCACACATACAATCTTAGTCTGAGGCTTCTCTTGCATTTCAACAACATACGTTAATAAATTAACTATTAGTCAAGCATTTTCATGTGTAAATGTGAATCTCAAGCATTCATGAGTTTTGTTTTCAAAGACATTCATTTTCACCTTAAAGTCACGTCAAGCCTTTTCTATGTTTTTAGGTTAGTTCCAGGTGGCTTAAGTAGCACTTTAGCTATTCACCAAGCTAGAAACGTCTTCTAGAAACTTCAGGTAGCTTCGAATATTTAGGAATCAAAAATTGGGCCATGAAACAAGTCGGAATGGAAATCTGGGCATGCAAAACGATGTTAAGTGTGTGTGTTTGAAGCAAAGTTGTGAAAGTAGGCTGAAATACTTATCCACTGGGCGATGCAGCCTGCATCACATGTCACCTCCGCATGCGTGGCACATATCGCGCATGCATTGCCTCGAGCCTTTTTTGGCGATGCGGCTCGCATCCATAGCCGATGCATCTGCATCAGTGTCCACATGTCCAACACTTGCCCATTATTCACCATCCACTTGGCGTCTTCATAATATTTCCTTAGTCTGGTCGATTCTCCTTGCATCCATTCTTTGATGTGATTCGTATCGGCCTATTTTCCCAAATCTTTATTTTTTCTTAAATTTTCTCTATTTTAATACTTCTCTAAAATAAAAATATTCTAAGCTAACCTCGCAGCTAAACCTAGCAAGGGACTACCCCTTGGACCCGACCATGGGCTACCACCCAAAACCCCTACTATCCGGCGGATGGTTTTGAGTTTGGATTTCAGGAATGTTACGGGTGGCATGAGGATTTATGTGTTACAATGTAGGAAAGCAGACTTTGCATTCAAATGATGTACTCCCCAACCATTGTATGCCGTTAATGCTGAAAGTAGACGTATTGTTTCTATTCATGCTATAGGGAAAACACTTCATAAGAGTCTATCCCATGGTATTGCACATATCCTTTTGCTACTAACAAGCTTTTTGCAATATTATCTTTCTATTCGCATCTCTTTTTGTGTTCGATACCTATTTTAAACCTTTTTCTTTGTGTTCAATAAGAAATTCAAAAAACTTCCATGTGTTTTTCGTATTTATTAAGTCTATCTCTACTTTTATAGTTTGAAACCATTTCTCATCCTTTGTTGTCTCCTTATAATTCTAAGGTCCTTCTTTAGCCAATAGTAATTCATTAAGCTCTACCTCATAAGCTTGTTCTTTAATCATTTATAGAGTTCTAAAACCTCTTACTGGCATACAATCACAATTTCTTAATGAACTTTCAAATGACAATGTATAAGTAGTGCCTTCGTCTGAGTTTGGATTATAAGTATATGTAGGCAGAATGAAGAGAGAAAATGGCCTATTTATAGGTGACTGAACTTCTTCATGATTATCACTATTTTTGAATTCACATTCAAGGATTATAGACATAGTTTCATTATTCACTCATGGGTTAGTATTCTGATTGTTCCCACTAATAAAATATGCCCATTCTACTTCTTCACTCTCAATATTGTTAATGTAATCCTTCCAAGTTCCATGACCCCTTTTCAATAATTTTAATATCCATATCGATGAAAACATTTTGCTTAAGATCAAACAATCTATATGCCTTTGATAGTTCCTTAATTCCTAAGTGTACCATAAGAGTATTTCTGTCATCTAACTTCTTTAGATGAGGTGATAGTACCTTGGAATATGCTTCACAACAAAAAACACTCAAATACTCTAGATTGAGCTTCTTACCCTTCAAAGCTTCATATGTGTACTATCTTTTAGACCTCTTGTTGGAACTCTATTTAATACATAGATAATATGCCTTGCTTTTTCTCCTCAGAAGTTCTAAGACATATTTATTGCCTTTAACATGCTACGTGTAATGGATATCATTGTTTTATTTCATCTTTTAACTCTTTTATTGTGTTGTGATGTGTATGTTGTTGTGAGTTGTCTAGCCATTCCATTATCCTTATAACATTGTGAGAATTGATCGATGTGAATTCTCCTCCACTATCAGTACTAAGAATTTTTAACTTGGTTCCTACTTCAGTTTCTATTTTTTACTAAAACTCTATAAAGATCTCAAATGCTTGATCCTAGAGTTATGAAAATATTCCTAAACGTAATGCATATTTTTCTACAAGTATGAATATACGTATTCTTTCCTAAGTGTCTATGTAAAGATAAAACACCATAAAGATCTGCATAAACTATATCCAAATATTTAGTTAACTTGAACATATCTTGACTCGAGAATGGAGCTCTACTATGTTTTCCTAATAAATATGCATCATAAACTTGACTTGCATGACTAATCCAGAGAACTCGTTGAACGAAATTCTTTATGGTCATTATTTTAGTGCCAAGTCCAAGGTGACACAACTGCATGCTTGGTCTTTCATGTATGGTAAGAGACGATAGGTATACCAACCTTCAAGTTGATATTGTAAAGTCTATTCATTAAACGTGTGGTCTTCACAAGAAGCTTCTAATTCTGATTGTGCATGAGTAGCATGTCACGTTCCAATATCACTTTATACCCATATTCTATCAGTTTTCCTAGGTGCGGTATGTTACTCTTCAAACTTGGAATTTAGTATAGTTGAGATATAATTCTCTATTTCTTATTTTTATATTCAACAATACTAATACTTCTCCTATAATGTCCACATACGATCCATCTGCAAAATGAACATCTCTAGTGACCTTTTAATCTATCTCCCTAAGACAGATTTGTATACCAGTTATATGGTTACTTGCACAGTTGTCTAAGTACCATAGATTCTCATCGTTATTTGTATACTTAGTAGACTTATTATTATCTCATTTATGAAAGTTTCTTCATATTTATCTTTATCTCTACTAACTGTCATTAAGAGTGTCACCTCTTCATCTTCTTGCACTCAGTTTGATTATTCTTGTATTTCATTTTAAGGGCAGTTCCTTTTAAGGTGTTCGGTCTTATTGCAACTAAAACATTGTACATTGCTTAATTCCTTTTTATACTTCTTTCATTTGTTATAGTTATTGCACTTGGACTTTGAGAGGAATTCGCTTCATTTTTTTCAAATAGTTTGGACTATCCACCATGAGATTTGTCTTGTGATGAATTAAAACTTCATTGTGCATAATTCTGAAGCATTTTCCATAACTAGAGTTGTTGTCATGACACATGAACACAAGTTTTTCTTGATTGTCAATTAGGCTTTCTTTCCTTAGGTTCATCCTTTAAACGTCATTAATATTCTAATAGTCTTATCTAGTGCCATTGTGTCTAGATCCGAGTATTGATCGATGGATACAACTATCTAAGTAAATTTCTCTAGTATATAACTCAAAATTTGTATAGTAAATGTTGTTGATCTATTGTCACTAGGGAAAGTGAATTTGAGCAATAATAGAACATGTGCTTTTATTCAAACATGGTATGCTCAAGTGAATATGGTCTTATGAGACCTCTAGGGTGAGTGAATTTGGAGCAACAATAGACGACATACTTTTATTCAAACATGGTATCTTAATAAATGTTGTTGATCTATTGTCACTAGATAAGTGAATTTGGAGCAACAATAGATGACGTGCTTTTACTAAAACATGGTACACTCAATATAAATATTATCTTGCAAAGATGTGTAACTACATAACAATGACTACCCATCATGACATCAACTCTAAAGTTGGTCGTATGAGACCTCTAGTCGATGACCCGTTGTTTTATATATTGTAGTGAGCTATAGTACTTGAGCTTCATCGGAGTAGGTTTCATATATGTTTTTAACGTGTTTCCTTAAATATGCATGATCCATAAGAGGTACACTTCAATGTGTTACAACACCTTGTTGTATTTATGATTCTATACAACATGGGATCTTACTCTATGCATCCTCCACTTCTTGTCTCATAACATATATAGACGCTAATTCAAGAGGTTTGTCCATTACCTATCGATCCACTTTTAGTTATTATGTATTCTAGGGAAAAATCTTGTTATCTTTGTCTTCGAATTGTCATGTTATTATTTCTCATTACAATGCTAAAGTTGAATATCATGGTGATGCTAATGATGTTCTTGAAACATGATAGCTTCAAAATCCTTGAAATTCATAATTTTTACTATGAGCCTCTTTTTCTTTGTTTTGAAAAGATGAGCATCGCTCACCAATCCACTAACACGACCAAAAGATCAATGTATTAAATATTATTATGACTGATATGCACATTATCCTAGAAAAGAAGCAATGGCTCAACTTCGTGCTCTATATGTTCCGTAAAGCTCGCAATACGATGATATCATTATAAAAGGCTTGTCGTCATTGATTTTTACCATGTTTGACAATAGCATGAATGTAAGGCATCCTTGTTCAAACTACTAGGGTTTGATAGGATATTATATTATATAGTTATCATATGTATAAATACGAATGTCCCCTTTGAGTTTATAACATTTTCTTAGAGGGTGTTATAGTTTTAGGTTGGTTAGATTTCATTCTCCGATATATATATATATATATATATATATATATATATATATATATATATATTATGGATCCTAAGAAAACCACAAAGTTATGAGAAAACTAGAGAAAACCAATGAAAACGGTCACATAATTTATAAATTTTTTATCACTATCCTTTATATATATGTGTAAGTATATATAAATAAAGGTATGGATCAAATGAAAAACCGTAGCATGGTTTTTCATATACGTCACACATAGGTTACGTATACGTAACCATTTTTCATTCGACATAGTGTTACGTATACTTAAAACTCTTCATTCTTGTATGGATGCTCAACATATATGTATCACATACTTAAATAACATTTTAACAATTAAAATAACAAAAAAGTTATGAATTATGCTATCGGTTTTCGTGGTTTTCTGTGGTTTTCGCATAATATATATATATATATATATATATATATATATATAGGGTGAGGTTCAATTGTAAACTTTTAGAAATTATATAAACCAATAAAACATTTCCATCGCTCATAATATGACATGTTTCATGTTTTATTAAAAAAAGCGAATCTAATGTTGAGGGCATTTTAGTTCTTTCTATGTTTATCCTCCTTTTTATTTGTACTATTTTTTAATATTAAATTAACACAATAATATATGTGTTAGTGATTTGATGTTTTTATACTATTTTTAATATTATATTAATAGAGTAACCCATGTGTTAATTATTTCATGTTTATCAGTATTTTTTTACATGTGTAGAAAATAGTTATAAATACTTTAACACATTTGTAAATAATTCACTAAACACTTTAACTCATGTATAATAATAGTTCTAAGATAGTTCTGAATAATTTAACATATGTTGTTCAATACTTTAACACATATGCAAAATATAGTTCTGGGTATTTTAAGATAATTATGAATACTTTAACATATGTATTAATTAATTGAATATGAGTAGATGACATTTACACAAATAAAAAATAATCTATATCTAAGATCCAAAAAAATATTTACAAAATCAGAAAAAAAATCCGCATACCCCTTTCTTGATTATGCCTTGTATACATTTTAGATTTGGACTATTTAACATGTACTGAAAATAAAACCGATATGTAACATGAATTAGTAAATATGTAAATTATAGAAATATAAATCTGAATAAGAAAACGAGAAGTTTACATATGTGTATATTTAGTTTACACATGCGGAAACCTTAGTTTATACATGTGTGAAACTCACTCTACACATGCTTACATATGAAACATCAATAAAAATTAATCTGATAAAAATAACATATAATTAAGTATCCCACATACAAATGTGTAATAATTTTTATACATATTTTAAACTAATATTTTTAACAAGAATACTTGAGTAGTTCTTTAGAAAACATCAGCAACTACATATGTACACATGTGTAAAAATAGATTTATCCAACATAAAAAAATATATACACATTTGTAACCTTGCATATGTGAGTAGTTCACTAAAAAGATTAACAATAAAAAAACTTAGGTTTAAACGTTGAACACCAACAAAAAACCCAGATCTTAAATTGAGCAACAACAAAAAAACCACAAGAACGTTAGAGTCGCTGTTGTCATCTTCCGTAGATGGTAGTTAGCTACCATTTTCATTGTTGCCATCTTCTTACCTTGAATATCAACAATAAAGCACATGTATCCTAGATCTAAAAAATCAACACCAACAAAAAAGCATAGATCTAAACTGGAACAGGAATATAAAGTTCTTAAAACAATTAAAAAACCACAGATTTAACCATAAACACCAACAAAAACCATTAGTTTGTCTTCATCGCCATCGCCACCATCACCGTCGTCGCCGCAGTCACCATCGTCACCACCGTCGCCGCTCTAGATGATGGTCAACCACCGACGAAAGCTTCCATATCTTGATTTTCTCTAGCTTGATCTCTTCTTGTTTTTCATCTTTTAGAGAGAGAGAAAGATGATGTAAAAGATATAGTTTTAGACTGAGAGATTAATTGATTGAAATGAGTATGAGTGGGGTTATAATAATTCAGATTCAAAAAGATATGAAAATGACCAAATTTCCCTTTTTTGTCTCTTTGTATGTATGTCTCACCATTTGAAACAAAATGTATTTATTTTTCTAAAAAATCTGATCCATTGATCTAAATCTAATTAATAGATAAGATTTGATTTATTGGTTTATATAATTTCAAGTGATTTACATATAATCTCTTCCCTATATATATGTAATATGTGTGTGTATGTAGCTTATCATTGTAACTCAATTTGGATAGAGAAATAAAGAAACCTTTACAAACAAACAAGCAAACATCTCATTTAAATCTCACCGTTTAGTTTCCATAGACAACTTTCATTAGTAAGAGGGTTGGTTGCTGCTCATATTAAGAGTATGATGGTATTTTATGTATATGAATGATCTACTTTAGTTAGTCCATAAGGTTCTCTTTGATTAGAGTGTTGAAATTACACAATAAATCAATAATATGGTAGTTGATACATGTAATTAAGATTGGATTTTAATTAATGATTGCAGTGAATTCTAATCTACAAGCGATTATATTGGTTATCAAGTTTGACACACGTCCTCAAAGTGTGCTCCTAGTTGGATTTTTATTTTAACTACAACAATATTAGCACCATGGAAAAAGTACAACACTTAAGAATTCCACTCAAAGAGATAAAGTTGGCGACTAATAACTTTAGTGGTGAAAATAAAATTGGAGAAGGTGGATTTGGGAAAGTATATAAAGGCAAACTCATTTTATCTGGGCAACAGAATATTGTTGCTGTGAAGAAATTAGATTGTACAATGGGACAAGGGTACCGCCAGTTCTTGATGGAAATTCAAATGCTTTCGTGTTATAGGCACAAAAATGTCGTTTCTCTTCTTGGTTTTTGCGAAGAGGGTGGAGAAAATATCCTTGTTTATGAGTATGCAAAACATGGAAGCCTTGAAAAACATCTTACTGACAATAATCTATCATGGATGCAACGTCTCAAAATTTGCCTTAGCGTAGCTCGTGGTATTAATTATCTTCATAATGATGTGGGACCCCAATATAGGGTATTGCATCGTGACATAAAGAGCGCAAACATTCTCGTAGATGAAAATTGGGAAGCAAAGATATCAGATTTTGGATTGTCAAAAATAGGCATTTCGAATGTGCAGTTCACATTTATTGTGACTAATGCTTGTGGCACAGATGGTTACATTGATCCTCAATATAGGAAAACCGGAATTCTTACCAAGGAATCCGATGTATATTCATTTGGGGTGGTGCTATTTGAAATATTGTGTGGAAGGCTTGCAGTTGTTACTACATATCAAGATGAGCGTCGGTTTCTTGATTCACTCGCCCAACGATCTTATGAACAAGGCAAATTACATGACATAATCCTACCTAGTATCAAGAATGAAATAAAGATGGATTCATTAAACATTTTCTCTATGGTTGCATATGAATGCTTGAAAGAAAAGCGCATTGAGCGTCCAACGATGACTTGGATAGTGGAGAAACTGGAAGAGGCATTGGAGCATCAAGTAAGTCTCATATGAAAAACTAACATACATAATTTGAAATCTATTCTAACTTTATGTCAACTAATCTATAATCTTCATTTTAAGGATAAGTAAAGTAGTGGGATTCATTCACGAAGGAACTTAGGCAAATTAAAATGAAAGTGTTCTTTTGAACTTGAGGCTGATCATGAATTTTATATGGAAATAGGAGGTTTAAAAAGGCCACTGATATTTCTATATGGTTTTTGGAACTCATTGAAGATCGAACTAAACTATTCTATCAAACCCTAAATCCTAAACAGTAAACCCTAATTTATCCAAATTCTGTCAAACATCCATGTTTGCCCTCATTGAAAGCAAATTCACAAAGTAATATTAAATTACTTTTTCTTTTTATTTTCTTATTTTTTAATTTTAGATATAATTTGATTTTGCTCTAATAATATGCAATATTTATTCTTTTTAAAAAATTTTAAATTCATAGTTTTGTTTAAAATTTTTTGTCTACACTTTGACATAATTTTTATTAAAACCCGAGTTTCAAAAACTCATTTGTACCATCAGTGTATTGCTTAGTTGTACAATAAGGTCCAAAACCACTCAAAAGCGTCAATATATCCTAAGTTTGGACACATGCTTATAATGTTGGAGGACACTTTTATAGGAGCCACAAACACTTGCTAGGGAATTGACAACTACATCTGGTCACAAGGCTAAAAGATCACCATTTGAACGTCAACAAGTAAGAACTATTTATATGTGTGTGTACATTCCTCCTTTATTCTTTTTTTCTTTGGAATTTGTTCATATTATATTTATTTTTTTGAATTTGCTACAGGATAATGTTGACGCACTTATTGAATGTGCTATGAAAGACATTGGATTTAGTCGAGGCAAACCTGTTGCGGCCTTTACTATATACAAATGCCTTATCCATTGGAGATCTTTTGAAGCTGAAAAGACTAGCATTTTTGATCGTCTTATGCATATGTTTGCTTCAGCTACTATGGTATTTTTCAGAAGTTTAAAGCTGCAAAAATATTTGACAGTTATTTGGTTTATTAATTTATATAAGGCATAACTAAAAGTTATCTTATTGTAGAATCAATATAATAATGAACATATGGCATATTGGTTATCGAACGCCTCTACTTTGTTGTTCTTACTCCTAAGCAGCATTAAACCTAATGGCGTGAATTCAATTCGAAAACATCCACCTCCAACTTCCCTGTTTGGAAGAATGGCAATGGTATTGATACTTAATCTTATTATTGATCTATATAGATATAGCTGAGCTAAAATACTTTTATTCTATATTAATTTAAGTTGTCTAAACAATTAGAACTTCAATAACTATATTCATTCGCTCAATGACATGATTTACTACTATGTGTAGGGATATCGTTTATCTACGGATGCAGCACTTGAGGTAATGCATCAAGTCGAAGCCAAATACCCTGCCTTAATCTTCAAGCAACAATTAACAGCGCATGTGGAGAAAATATATGGTATTATCCGCGACAACTTAAAAAAGAAGCTGGGTTCATTTCTCAACTTGTGTATTAAGGTAGTTACAAAAGACTATATTACTAACATAATAACTCAATCTCGCCAACAGATCATTTTAGATGGTGACATGCTTATAACATACACATTGGGTGACTTATGATGCGTTCAACTTGTTTGACCCATTGGGTAGTTCATGGATTGAAATCATGTATGAGCAAGAGTACGTTATTCTAGATGTGTTTTAATTTCAGGCATCAAGAGCATCCAAGGGAGTGCCACAATCTAATCACTGGCAAGCCATTATTGACTGCCTAAACACTCTCCTCAATACATTGAAAGAAAATTTTGTATGTATCTCTTTCGGCCGCCTTTCAAAAGTTATATATATGCGCGCGCAGACACAATATATGTATCTTTACATATTACATATATGTGTGTGTGCTTTCACATATATCAGTATAATTCACATATATAAATGCTAGAAGGCTTATGAAAGCTGCATACAGGTGCCCCTCGTTATAGTGCAGAAGATATTTACTCAGATTTTTTCGTTCATCAACGTACAACTATTTAACAGGCAAGTTGACTGTAAACATTTTCAGCATGATATTTTATGATTTTACTCTAAAATTTTTCTTTTGATCACTATCGCTTTACAGTATTCTTCAACACCGTGAGCATTGTACTTTTAGCAATGGAGAATATGTCAAAGCTGGGTTAGCCGAGTTTGAGCTGTGGTGTTTTCAGGCAAAAGAAGAGGTGATGCTTCACACACCCACTGTAGTGATTATTATTGATCAGGTCAAGTTGGGTCATGGGTGAAACGGGTCATAGTAGCAATTTATTTATGTTTTAGTGGGTCTCTAACTAGTGGGTATCATATAGTTTGTAGGAGCGCTAACCCATGTTTGCATGTTTCGTTTTACTATTTCTGTACTTTGACGGCAATGAAAGAGAAGAAAGGAAGTTTAAAGTAGTAAGTTCTTCCCTCTCTTCGTTGTTGTTTGTGTGTGTTCTCGGCCTGAAGCAACAACTGGTATCAGAGCGAGCGAGGTTGATGAATGAGGATCGGTTTGAGAGTTGTTTTAGAGCGAGGTGATGAAGGAAGAGGTTTGGCTGGGCGTGCTAGTCAAAGCAAACAAGGAGGAGGAGTTAAATATTGGATTCCGCCGCAAAAAAAGCCAAGGAAGTAGGTCAAAAACTCAAAGGTTGAGTGTGAGTAAGAAGAGAACAGAGCAAAACAGGAAAGCAATGGCGGGTGTTTCCAGCTCAGTTTTTGGGTTGAAATGGTGGTCATATAGTTCCAATAACAGTGGTAGTAGTTCGCAGAATTGGGCAGCAAACGAGACAACAGTTTGGTCATTTTAGGTTTGGTTTTGAGGCTGATAGTGGCGTACGAATCATGTGTTCTTAAGCACGTTTATGAGAACGAAGCAAGTATGTTAAGGAAGAAAAGCAGAAACCGATTTGGTTTTGATCAAAAGAAGCAAGTGAAGTAAGAAATATGATCAAGAAAAGAGCAAGAAATGAAAAAGAAAAAGCAAGAGTAAGCAAGTAGCAAGATGGAATCTTTATGATTTTGATAGTAGGTTTAGCAAGAATTCAAAGTAAGAAAGGAAGAAAGAAAAGCAAGATCAGCAAGATTAAGCAAGAAATACAACGATATAAGGAAGAAAATAAGCAAGAAGCAAGAATAGAGATCATGATATAGGGTTGAATGTTGTGATTAATCTTGATCGGGTCATGTCGGGTCATGGGTCAAATGGGTCATAGTAGCAGTGTATTCATGTTTTAGTGGGTCTCTAAGTAGTGGGTCACATTTTTTGTTCTGTAGGAGCACTAACCCGTATTTGCATGTTTTGTTTTACTATACATGTACTATGTGAACCAACATCCACACATTATGTGTCACGTGTGTGTGTATTTATACTGGCTTAAAGATACATGAGTAGCTATGGTGACCAAAATGTATAATGAAACTATATTTCTTGTTCTGGGTGACTGAAAAGTGGTGTTACATTTGCAGTATGCGGGATAAGCTTGGGATGAACTTAAGCATATTAGACAACTTGTTGGGTTTTTGGTATGTACCTTCTGAACAAGTTGTTTATGTGTCATTTTCCACCTTCACATTTTTTAATTGTTTCAATTTATTTTTCCTAATTTCAAGATACAATTGTTTTATTTGTTTTATGCATTAGGTTATACATCAAAAACACAGAATATCATATGATGAAATCACCAATGATCTATGCCCCGTACGTATTTCAAGATATGATTGTTCTATTTGTATATTTTCTATATATATCTGACTTGATAGTGTTTTATTCTAGATTTTAAGCGTCCAACAACTGTATAGAACATGCATACTTTTCTCGGACGATAAGTATAACACCCGCAACGTATCTTCAGATGTAAGTTTTTAACTTAAATCGTTTTATAGTTTTCTAGAAACATCTTATAAATAACCTGACCCTTTTTCTTTCTACCAGATTATATCAAGGATGAGGATATTAATGACAAAGGACTCAAACAATACGATCGGCCATTCATTTTTATTGGATGATGATTCTAGGTAATTTTGGATTTCTTACAAATTATTATTAGATCGATCCTTGGATTAGGGATAAGCATTTGGCACCATAGTACCGATGTTGTACCAAATCAGTACCGACCAAACAAAAATGATAACGGTATTGGTACTAGATTTTGCCTAAATTCGGTATCGGTACTAGGTGATACCGGTATCGGCAAATATCAAAAAGTACCGGTTTGGTACCTTGTTACCCAATATAGTTTTTTTTACCATTTTAATATAATTTATGGGACAAATTTAGTGTTTTATATTTCAATATGAAGATTATCCATGTTGTCTATATAATTTCGAGACAATTTTTACTTATATCGATATTCAAGATTCATATAACAAATTATTTTTTAGGTAAAAAAGCAAAGAAAACACCAAAGGGGTACTGAATCGGTAAAGTACCAAAAACCGATACCATATCGATACCAAATCAATATTTGGTACCCACTTTTTAACAAATTATGTATTAGTATTTTGGGTACCGATACCGATCTCATCTCTACCTTGGACATTAACTAAGTGTTAATTAATATATCTTTTCACAAATGTGATAATGACTTGATTTCTTGATTGCAGTATACCTTTCTTCACTGATGATATCTCTAGTTCTCTACGAATAAAAGAATTTACGGACGTGACACCTGCAATAGAACTTGCAAAGAATCCGGCCTTTCAATTTTTATACGAGTAAAAGGCGTTGAACTTGAATACCATACAAATATATATTTGTAGAGATCAATTCAGAACATCAATTTTTCATCAAAACTTAAGGAACGCGTGTGAAGCATTTAATTATTGATCAACAACAAATCAATACAATGGCATTTTAGTAATTAAATACGAGAAACAGAAACCACTTGGATATGACACTGTAAGTGTTATATGGGTCGTATAAAAGTTATACTGTTGTGACACTTATGAAAATTAAAGGTATTTCATATATTCTGTTATTTATTTGATTACAAAATTTATTTAGTTTAAAATATAAACTAAGAAATGATCCTTTGATATTATGATAATCAATTTTAGGATCATCGCAAGTGAACCACTTTATGATATTTTAT
This sequence comes from Flaveria robusta, assembly GCA_025506415.1. Taxonomy (NCBI): domain Eukaryota; kingdom Viridiplantae; phylum Streptophyta; class Magnoliopsida; order Asterales; family Asteraceae; genus Flaveria; species Flaveria robusta. The sequence continues at coordinate 15,016,373 of CM046473.1, forward strand.
GTGAACCTAAATGATTTTATGACATTATTATGCGTCACAAATTACTAGTTTATGATGTTCCGTCGAACTTCTAAACCTAGATGCTTTAACCGACTCTAGTCGTAAAAAATAATAATAATAGAATAAGATTGTCGATTGTCTTTTACAAATCACGACACAGTGTTAAACTTGACATCGACAAAGTTATTTCAATGATAAAGATATTTATGAGCATAAAATAAAGACTTATTCATATATTTACATATATGAATATACATATATATATATATATATATATATATATATATATATATATATCTATGTATATATATATACACAAATCCATCACCCATGTATGAGAACAAACGTAAATTAGATATTGACTCTAACTAACAAATCAAATGATCATATTTATTTGATAAACAAGAATGACCATGTATTAGCCCTCACATTCTTCTCCACATAATTTTGACTGAATGTCCATTCTTACAACACCCTTATTCAATCAAAATCCCATCTAAATGATCACCATAACAACCCTACACTAGAGATAGATAAAATTATGATTTTTTGCAAAGTTTAACAAACAAAAAGAGGGCCCTTTTTACCCCCATGTTGCTGTTGTTTCTGCCCCTATACATATCACCATTATTTGACTTATGCACACTAAGAAATCATTTGGATAGCCATGCTCTTCAATCTCCAACACACCCCATTATAACCTATAATCTTTCAAGCCTCTACACACCACTTATACACATCTTATATCCTTTAAATAGCATAACAACAGCAGCCAAGAACAAAGCTGCAACCATAACTTCACTTCTCAAACAATGCATACACACTTTTAATTCAAGCTTCATTCCAACTCTCAAACTCAAGTATTCAACCTCTTACAAACTAGTGGGTATCATATAGTTTGTAGGAGCACCAACCCATGTTTGCATGTTTCGTTTTACTAATTCTGTACTTTGACGGCAATGATAGAGAAGAAAGGAAGTTTAAAGTAGTAAGTTCTTCCCTTTCTTCGTTGTTGTTTGTGTGTGTTCTCGGCCTGAAGCAACAGCTGGTATCAGAGCAAGGTTGATGAATGAGGATCAGTTTGAGAGTTATTTTAGAGCGAGGTGATGAACGAAGAGGTTTGGCTGGGCGTGCTAGTCAAAGCAAACAAGGAAGTAGGTCAAAAACTCAAAGGTTGAGTTTGAGTAAGAAGAGAACAGAGCGAAACAGGAAAGCAATGGCGGGTGTTTCCAGCTCAATTTTTGGGTTGAAATGGTGGCCATATAGTTCCAATAACAGTAGGGTATTCTATTCTATTTATAGGCTGACATTCTACCTGTACAAAAAGACTAAACTACCCTGACAACTATAAATCAAAATACTAGTCTAAGTACAAAAAGTAATCAGCATTGGTAGATGTTCATCCGCATTAACTAATGCAGATGCCTTGATCTTCATCAACATTTCTTTTGTATGTCTTCAGCATTAAGTATGTTCATCAGCATTGGCAAATGCGGATGAACAAATACTTATGCTGTCACACCCTCAAAATCCATATGCGGGGTTTAACTACGAGGCATGTGAACAAACCAGGATCCAAGTCATTAGTTACTCTGAACGACACTATATGTAACGTCAAAACAATTCAGAGTTTAAAACTTTAAAACTTTGCGGGAGCGTTTTGAAAATAAATCAAACCCAAGGTATTTAAAATGTAATATAGGAAAAACACGCGCCAAACCATTGTTTATAGGAAATAAATTCAAAACCAAATGTTAAGTCATAATAGGCTTGTTCGAGATGCATGCTGGACTCGTGATGTGCTCTTACTAGCAACCGAAGCTAATGACATAAGAATAACATACTAAAAGAGTCAACAGAACGGTTGGTGAGTTCAAGAGTTTGTGTTTAACATAATCAGTGATAGTTATAAAACATAGAAAGTGCATTGAAATAGATAGCTATTCTATATTCATAAGTAATAACCATAGTGATTTCGCGATCGAAGCTGACTATGCTTGTCTGTTTGCCTCCCACCACGACATACCAGGTCGTGACGCTATTAGTTGTTTAGGACAATATTGCACCCGCTTGACCTCCAGTCATATGGGTGGGGCTTGTCAGACTCAATAGTACTACCCAAGATTTCCCGCTAGATTCCTTAATTAACGATCCGAAAGTGTGAGGTCTTTCAATGGTATACAACACTATGTTAAACTATGCACATTTCATAATAGTAAAGCGTTTTTAAACAAGTATGATATCTTCCCCAAAAGAGAGTGTTTAAAAGCGGGGCATGAACTCACCAGATGCGCAAATCAACAATAAGTGCAAAGCTAGCGATGAGAGGAAAGACAACCCGTCAAAGGTTACCTAGAACATGTGAGTACATAAGTACATGCACCCAGAGAAACATAACAACCCTAAGTGCTCAACAACACATTAACCCTAGGGTTTTTAAACCAAAATGACACATTTGACCTAGTTGATCCGTTTGACCCGTGGGTGACTTGTTAATTGAATTCTTGTTTGATCAAGTTTAGCAACTCATACCACATTCTTACCATGTAAGCTTTTCACATAAATCACATCATCAATCTTAGATTCTATCAACATCATCATACCAACATAGATCATCATAAAGCATATGTCATCATACAACACTTGCAAATCTAAACCGAACATCATGCTCAACACAGACATAATTACATCACAACTAGAAATTAATACATTGAATCTAATCATGCACTACATGCCATGTGAAGCCACCCACGACTTCACATCCTAAACCCTGCCAATCCTACTAAGTAGGGGCCTTATATTCGCACGCGTGTATGACGATCATTATCACATTAACCAACACAATTCACACCAATTAACATACATCATAATGATCTACTACAATTCCAGACATAATTCATAATTCTCTACCCTAAGCCAACATCGCACCATATCCAATAGATCCTAGATTTCTCAAGCAATCCATCCAACATTCACATGATCCAATTTACACATTCCAACACCTTAGAAATCTTCAATAAACACTCTAGCATGATCCTAGTTTCATAAACATGCCCAATTCACAAAATCCACTGTTTCATTTCAATAAAGTTTCCCTTTTGGGAAAGTCATGTCCAAAATCCATATATTCACCAACTTCAATCCCAAATTCATCAATAGCATTCTTAATCTAGTTCCTAGCAACCATAACAATCCATCTAACACATGCTAATCATCAATCCATGAATTTCCATGAAGAAAAGTTTCCTTTTTAGGCAATATATGAACAATATGATCAAACCATGGATTTCTTGCATAATCAACATAACTCAACATTCATACAACCTAACTAACAACATATCATCAACAAACAATCACCAATTTCAACATTAACTCTTGATTTTTGAATTAGGGTTCATTGAGAATCAAAAAACTTGATAAAGCTCACCTTAAAACGTATGGAGATGATGATTAACACTTGCTAACACTTGGAACTACTCAAAATCGAATTGTTGGTGCTTGGTATTGCTCAAAATCGCAAAGGGGATTGCTTGGTGGAGTTCTTGGCCTCAAATGGAGGTTTGGGGGGCTAGGGTTGGGTTTTATTCAACTTTACATAATTAACATTTACCTTTTTAACCCACTTTAGTTACCTTTTTATAAAAATTAGTCTTTTTAACACTTTTTCACAATCTTTAACTACAAGAATATAAGTATTATCCATCAACAATAGTAATCATATGTATTCTCAACTAATAACAAAAACAAATGAAGTCATTGTTACACGTTGTCACGTTATTAAGTAAAATTCACAAATGATAACTTAAAATACATGAATCACATAAACACAACTAATAATCAATATTAATAATTAGATTATCATCTGTTTATAATAAATAATTGTTATTAAGTCACCAACGTTCAATGACAACTAGTGTGTGCTCATGACACATGTATACAAGACCTAGCGGAACTAACAGAGTTTGGTAACGGAAAATTACCGGATGTCACATGCGCGTATTTGTCTCTGAACATCCGCATTATGAACAAATACTTGGCTGTATTTGTTAACTATCCATATTAGTAAATAACGATGAACAAATACTTGTCAACATTTGTTCTTTGGTCATCCGCATATACTAATGCGGATAGCCGACACTTGGCTTTATTCTTCTATTTCTTCACCCGCATATCTTCTTGGACTTGTGGGAGTTTCCAACAAAACAACCTTCAACCACCTCTTGAATTGGCATGTATGATGTTGTCAGGGTCCAATAATACTCCCTTTAAGGATTATACAGCCTATGTACTTCAAGGGTTTCATGGTGGTGGAGGTTGTGAAGATTCTGTTGGTTCTTCTGCTGGTGCTTGGACTGATGATGATGGAGCTGGTGCTGTTTCTGCTAGTGATGGATCCAAAATAGCTTTGATTATGTTGGAGAAGTCTCTTCCTTCAGCTATCTTGTCTCTGCTCGAAACATGAATCTTCATTTAGCTCATAGTATAAATAGCTTCAACAGGCATCTGCCTTAGAGATATAGGTTCCCACACTGATACTGTGGAAAGCCCATCTCTATGAACCAATAAAGATCCATCGGCATCCACCTCAAGCTTCACTATATTACCCAACTGGAGAGGGACTTTCTTCCTCTTTCTCTGCCCCTTATTATTGTTTATTCTATCATAGACCATCTTCAAGATCATGATGCATTTCAAAAAGAAATACATATCAGCCTCTCCAATCTTGTTATCTATCTCTCTAAAGTGTCTTGTGAAGATGTAGTGGATATAGGATTCATCAAGCAGTCTCACCTCATATCCAATAAAAAGCCTTATCTCTTAACCGTTTTTTCCTCCCCATCTCCTCTTAATAACCAACTCATAAGTCTTTTCATCATAAAATACATTTGAGATTGGTTTCATCTTGTGAGTACCAGCCACCATCTTTCTTTTTAGAGATTCAGTTGGTTTTACATTCAATTCAGGAAACACCAACTCTTCAGTCCCTTTTATCTTCTTTTTCTTCTCTAGAGGATTTTGAAAAGATTTGTATTTCTAGATGCAGATAGCTTTGAGATATTTGAAGTTATTGGTTTTCTTGAACATATTCAATATATCTTCAAACTCATATCCTCTATACATTGCATTATGATTTATCAACTCAAGTTCAGCTAATTCCTTCAAGTCATGGATCTGCAGGGAGTTCACCAGAGCAGTGTACTCTATGAAGAAATGAACTAGCCCTGAGATTCTCTTGATCATAAACATATTCTAGGCACTGTCATACTTCCAGGCAATGATCTTCATATCTATTTTGCCTTCTAGAGCAGACACAGCCCTTATCATCTCTGAAGTGGTTAACCCTTCTTGAAGCATCAACTGAGAGGGTTCAGCAAAACATTCAAGATTTTTGTGCAACATGGGTGCCAAGACATCATGGTCATTGGTAGTGAGCTGGATATCTTGAGCTGAAACTATTGTCCTGGGCTTCCTCCCTACAACCTCTTCTTCTATTTTCTTCAATCTTTTTTTCTTGTCATTGATCATCTTGAGGATTCCAGCTCTGAGGGAATTAGTTTTCATGTTGCCTAGTTTTCTTCTTGTATAACCTTATTCAGAAAGATAATCCTTCATTTCCCTATCAGTCATGCTGTAGGGATCAGGATAATGTGATAGATGAGCTTCAGACCGTTGACTTTGAGTTGGAGAGAATGAAATTGGTGACCTGACTGTTTTCTTTTCAAAAGTCACATGAGTAGGATCAAGAAGTTTGTTCAACTTGTTCACTTCTTCCACCGTTGCCTCGTAGGTCATACCAAATACTTCATCAACATCATAACCGTGATTAATCAAGAACATGGCTTTAACCATCAGATCCTCGGTTTAAGCTTTCTCCATCATCTCTTTAACAGAGAATTCAGCCTTTATAGGATTGTTCCTAACCACGAGTTCATCAATTTGGCTTGCCTGATAACCTCCTTCTATCTCTCCTTCTTCCAAGACTATCACTTCAATGTTTTTCTTCATTTGTTCCTCAGCCTTCTCATGCTCGTCTAGAAACTGAGCTATGGCTGCAAGGTTTCTCGGATCATCTTTTTCTTCTTTTTGACTGGTTCCTCTTTTTCCATAGGCCTTTTCCCTTGGCTTTCTCAGATAAGTACTTTCTCTTCTTGGAATAAGTATGCATAAGTGGTCCAGATGAGGATGGTTAGAGGATTCAGCTTGTTGTTGTTTTTTTTCTTTCTCCAGCTTCTCAGCTTCTTCTTTTTTTTAATTTCTTCATATAATCTTCTGATAAGTTCTTTTTGCTCATCAGACAAAGAAATAGCAAGAACAATCTGTAAGCTCAACTCCTTTTCTAATGGCACAGGAGAATGGGGAATTATCACAATGGGTTCAACCAGAGGTCTTGGATCTCTAACAAAATCCTAAAAGTCATCATCAATGTTAAACTCTCAAGATGAATAGATGTCTAGTTCTTCAATCATCTCTTTCATCTCATATTCTTCATCAAATCTTTCTTCAAATGTTTGACGAGAATAGAAAATCATAGCCATACTCTCCTCTTCTTCCCTAATCTCACTGTGTTCAGTCTGCTCTACAGACTCAGAAGTCTTCTGTCTCTTGGCAGGTGGAGAGTCATCATCATTACTACTACTCTCACCAGTGACACTATTACCTTCTTTTGTTTCTTCTTCTTTCTCACTCTCATCTCCCTTGTCTTTATCAGAATCATCATTATCTTTCTCTTCTATTTCTTTAGCTAACTCTTCTTTGATCTTTATCAACATTTCTAGTTTTGAAACTCTTTTTGTTAGAGCCTAAATCTTTCTATGCAGATCATAAATAATGTCTGTTTGAACATCAAGAAGGTTCTCTTGCTCTTCCATTGCAACTGTTTGAATGGTTGTAGCATCCAAATGTCCACTTATTTCTTCTTTTGCCTGATCAAGAGCTACTTTGAGTCTGTTAATCTTTTTATCTTTTTCTTCTTTCTCAGACTCATATTTGGCTTTTAGCTCTTTAAGCTCTTTCTGCTTCTCATCTAACTCTAGAAGTGTGTCTCTAATAATTCTAGACCTTCTATCAAGGAGTTTCTCCATTCTTGCTACTTTCAACAATAACTCAGAAATCATCTCATCCTTGGCATCAGGACGGTTAACTTCAGATTCTGCATAGCTCCCTAAAGCACCGACCTCTGACTGAACTTGTCTTTCAGGCCTCTCAGGATGATGATCCTCCTCAACCGAAGATGATTCAGATCCAGCTGATGAACTGGTAGATTCACTAGAGTCAACAGATGCAGTAGCAGCTGCTGGGGAAGAATGAATAGGAGAAATATGATGAGTGTAAATAGGAGATACCGGTGGAGAATGAATTGGAGATTATCTAAATGGTGATGGAATGTCAGCTTCTTGAACAGAAGGCCAGCGTGAAGATCATGACCTACATCAACATGTGGTGACACTGGCCTTTGTCCTTCATCAGCTGCTTCAGCATGCTGATCAACAGATTGTTGATCATGATCAGCTTGTTGTTCTTCTATAACTTGCTCATCAGCAGGAGCAGTTTCTTCATCTTGTTCATCATGAACTTATTCTGTATTTATCTATTGTAACATGCATGGAAGCAGAGGAAAGAAAGTTCCACTGTAGAAGTTTCGAGGGTCTCTTTTCGATATGTACTTGTATGACTTGGCATTGTAATGGAGAATGTCCATTATAGGACCTTCAGGTACAATGTCAGGAAAGGCTTCATTGATAAAGCACTATATAAACCTTGGATACATCAAAAACATATGCCTTCTTCCTTCTTGAATGTTGGACACTAGGCCATTAAACACATAAGCATATATGTTGAATTGCCTGTTAGTGCATAAGGCATAGATAGCTGAAGATGTGGTGATGGGAATATCATTCCAACCAGTCTTCCTCTTAGATAGGCAGTGTTGGAATAAGTGAATCAAGAATCTCCATTGCAAATACACCAATCCCATAACTATTTGCTTTCCTTCAATACCTCCTTCATAATCGATATTGGCAAAGAAGGTCATGATCTCATCTTCTTCCAGTTCTAGGGGAGAGTTGGCATCATCTCTAAATTGTAGACACTATCTCACAGTTCGTTCAGTGATGGCAAGTGTATGATCAGCAGTGATTCTTCCAGATATGGTCTTTACTCTATCAACATCAGTTACTTTAGCAGTTCCCTAGAAAGACCTAATGAAGTTCTCATAAATGATGGGTCTAGCTGTTATGGCATGGGCTACTCTTGTTGAAATGAATCTGATCATGTCTCTCAGCCCTTTAGCTTCTTGCACATCCGGATCAAGATATCCACTAACATTGTGGAGCTTGCTCCAAGTCAGGTTAGCCATAGACCTCTGCATTAGAGACACATGAGTTAGTAATTAACTAACAGTGATGAATTCATACAATTAAAATCAAGTTTGACATTTCTCAGTTTGACTTTATCAGGTCAAAATTGAAAGTTCTGTAGGTACTGTTTCATAGGAATTTGACCAATCTTGATTTTGTGATGAGTAACCACTTATGTTGTATTTTATGCTTATTTTTAATGATCTTTGTTGTTTTTAGCATCTTTTAACACTGAAACAAAGGATTAGTCTTCAACATTATTAGTTTTTGGTTCCCCTGTTCATGCGATGAACCTAGGGTTTGAAACTTGACTGATTTTTGTTAATCACATGATCATCGGTTTCATTAGACTCGAGAATGTCATTGAAATCCATTGTTTATGGTTAATTTTATGAATCTTTCTTGACCTAGGGTTTAATGTTCATCATTGGTTCGATAGTTAAGGTATGCGAATCCATTGATTGTCACCTTGTTTCGATACTACGTTGGTTGAGAATCAAAATAGAGGTGAAATGGGGTTTGATGAACAATCGACACAGTAGGTTTGTGATGATTTTGGATGATGGTTGAAGAATAGTAGGAAAACGCTCGTCGCGCTTTAAGTTCCCTCAAATTTGAAAAGTATTAAATGACTCTCATTAATGTGTTTAAATAGTTGATTTATTGGATTTCTCAAACTTTGCAAGTTTCTGAACAAATGCGGAGGTTTGGTTTTTATACTGTAGCAAATGCGGTAGGACAAAACTTATCAGCATTTGTGTACTGTAGCAAATGCGGAAGTTTTTGACTTGAACACATTTGTGTACTGTGACAAATGCGGGTATGTAAAACTTGCCAGAATTTGACCCTGTAACAAATGCGAAAGAACAATTTGACTTGTCTGCATTTACATCAACAAATGCGAATGAACAATTAAGATATCCGCATTTCTTGACCTTCAACCACATTTGTTATTGCTGATGGATGTTAGTATTTCTATGTTTTGACTTATCTATCTGCATTAACTAAGGCTCAAACACACATCATGACTATAGAGTATGAGCACAATTTTTATTTATTTTTGTTACAAATACACAACAATGTCAGCATTGATCAAGTCAACCACATTTGGGAAATGCGGCCGAACAAAACTTACCCGCGTAGAGAAATGCGGATGAACAAAATGTTAACCACATATATAAATGCGGAAGAACACTTTTGTTGGACTCAACAAGTGCATTAAAAGGATATTGCTTGCCACAATCAAACATAATGTGTTCTAACATTCAAACAATCATTTACTAACACATTAGAATCATTAACATGCATAACATACACTAATGTAGCTTAAATTTCTTTTTCAGGTTTGTTGATAAAAGAGAATTTTTGCTAAGTGTCTGCAGCGGATGAAGACCTTCCACAGCGGATGAACAAAGGCTGCAGCGGATGAAGAAAAGCTCCAAGTGTTTACAACGGATGAACAAGCATAGACAGCGGATGAACAAAAATCCGCAGCTGATGAACTTTCCACAGCGGATGCCCATCCACAACGGATGAACATTTTACAACGGACTCTTTATTAGACAAACATACAAGTGTTCACAGCGGACAGCATCCAAGACACAACGGACAGCTTATCTTCCATTCACAGCGAGCGACTGATCATGCACAGCGGACAGTCTATCACCCATAGCAGACAGCTTATAGACTTAGGATTTTATGTAATTCTCATTTACATAAGGGTAGTTTAGTAAACGTAGATAGCTTTGTGTATAGGCTATAAATATCATACTACCCTAATCCTTTGTAAGCTTTTGAACAATCAATACAAACAAGCAGTTTCTTATTGTCATTCAATCACTAGCAATCACACAATCATACACACACACACACACTAATATCATAGCTCTAATCGTGGGTTTCCGCACCATGTTTGTTGTTTGTTGATTTGAGAAATTTGGAAAGATCCTTGGGGAAATTATTCAACAACCTTCTTCTAAATTGTTGGTTCTTGTTTTGTTTGATTTCATCATGTGGTATCAAAGCCTTGGCTCAAATCAAATACTGATTTTTGATCCTCTCATTCAACAACATGATATCCGTGGTTCATTAGCTTCAAAACATACATTTCGAGCTGAAAATCATCACAAATACCTCTTCTACTTTAAACATTCATCAAATGCTTAAAACATAATTTTTTAATCTGTTCTTGTGCATTTTGTAGAATGTTTTGTGTTGTTTAGGCTCTAAACATCATTCAACACTGTTTTCAAAACAGAATCATCTCAAAACCTCAAAAACCTCATCGGTTCTAAGGGTTTTTGATAAAACAGTACTCGAGTACTGTTTCACCAAGTTTTCATCATACAAATATTGTTTTGAATATTTTTGAATCATTTAAAGTGTTTAAAATCATCATATTCAAGTATCTACACACTTGAATTAGGTTTCTGCTCTTCAATCAACAAATCGATTATTGATTTTATGAAAAACATTACAGCTGCCAACAAACCCTAGGATAAACCCTAGTTTTTGATCATTCACAAAACTTCACAATCTCCGGTGATTGTGTTGTTTCAACATCAAAATCAAAGAAGAAACATAATCTTCTTTTGAAATTTTGAAAAAGTCACTTTTTGATCCAAAAAGTTGACTTTTAAAACATATTAATTGTTTTTAGGGTTTTGACTTTTTGACTGACATCACTAAAGAGAATTGACATTCCTTAAACGAAATATTGTCTTATTCAACCGAGAATTGATAGTGACTATACCTAGGACAATAATTATAATTAAAATTAATTAATTTCCTTTATTCGGTAAAGATTAAAAAGTAACAAAACATATCAAACAAATCCTAGTGACCTTAGGATAAAAACAAATTTAGCATCGTGCTAAATAATCAATCAAATTTGACTTAAACCATTAAGTTAACATTTTAACAAACATGTCTGATGAAATTTCAGGATTAAACAGTGGTCTTAAACCACAAACGCTAAAGAACAAAGCTGATTTTAAACAATGGAAGATTATATTCAGAAATTGGATCATCTTCCAAGACCCGGATCTATGGACATCCATAATCGAGGGACCATTCATACCATTGACTCGAGGTCCAGATTATAACATACGAAAACCAGTAAGCCTGAAAAGTGTAGCTGGTGATGACCTCAAAAGAGTCAAAGAAGACATGAAAGCATGCAGCATATTGCCAATGACTTTGCCATTTGAAATTTTAACAAGAGTTGAAAATTTCAAAACAGCTCATGAATTGTGGAAAGTACTTCACACTATGTGTGAAGGAAGTGAAGAGATCAGGGAAATTAAAATGAAAAAACTAAGGACCCAATATGAAACCTTCCACCATATTCAAGGAGAATCAATTCCACAACAACTTCATAGATTTGTTCAACTAGACAATTAGAAGATAGTTTATGGACTCAAATATGAATCTGTGGAAATTAACAAAAAGATCTTGCACACACTTCCAAAGAGTTGGACTCAATCAGTCTCTCTGATGAAGGCAACATTGGATCTTGAAGCATTAACTCTAGATGCTCTAGTTGCTAAAGTTGAAGCACTAGAACTAGATGAAAGATCTAGACACAATAGCACAATCAGACATATGGAATCATACAAGTTCAAGGAAATTCAACAAACAGACAGTGCATTTTTGACCTGGAGAAGATGAAGATGAAGAATTTCTAGATTCAAGTGAAACTTCCTTCTTCTAAGCTCTCAAAATATCCAACAACAAACAAAAGTCTAAAAAGACTAGTGTTCATGCTTCTCATGAAGCTACACCACAGAGCAAACATCATCCTCATATCTCCAACACAAACAAACAACAACAACCAAAGACTCAAAACATTCATAAGTTTGAGAAACCAATGGACGCTCTCATAATTATTCTACAAAGTGAAGAACAAAAAGCAGCCTATGCAACCTTCTCCACAAGCTTTGAATCTTATCTGGGAGCAAACCTCACACCATCACAAATCATCCAGCAAGATTTGGATGAACTACCACCAAACATGGTTGAAGAAATGGATCTTCAATGGTCTATGGCAATGATTGCCTACAGATCAAAAAGGTTTCTACAAAGAAACAGGGATTTGAGCATGGACAAGAAAACCAAAATTGGTTTTGAAAAGACAAAGATGAGATGCTACAATTGTCAAGTATATGGACATTTCTCAAAAGAATGTCAACAACCAAGAGTTGACAGAAACACCAACCAAACACAAGCATCAAGCAGCTACCAAACAAACAGACAAATTCCACCTCCTATTAGCATTCCAGCTGCACCAACTCCACCTCAAATCATAGAGTATAGCCCAAATCAACACTCAAAATCCTTTGCCATGATCATAAAACAAGATGGTGAGTGTGATTGGAGCATGTATGAAGCTAAGATCCAATCGCCAGATCATGCCCTTATGGCAAATATTGAGGATAAGATCACAGAAATCCTGAAACAGGTGAGGGAAAACCTTTGTTCTCAAGCATGCATTAACGAAGTCAATAGATACATAGAACATGCAGACAAACTTTCCAAGAAAGTAATTGAAACAAACATTTTAAATGAAAGATTAAAAACAAAACAAAAACAATATGGAATAAAAATTCTTTCATTACAAAATGATTTGGACAAATTGATGTCTGAAAAACTATCACATGCAGCTCAAGTTGAACAAATCTCTGAATATTTCACTCAGTCAAAAACAGTACAAGCTGAAACTGAAGTGGAACTTTAAAAGTTTCAAGTCAGCAACAAGAAGTTTGAAAAACTTCTTGCTCAGCAAAGGGCATTCAAGGACCCTTCAAGTTTAGGATATAATAAGGTTAACCCACCTTAAAATGACAATTATATCCCTTTACCTGAATCAATGATAAATAAACAAAGTGAGTCTCTTGACCCACATGATCGTATTGATGATTCAAAACAATCATCGTCATCATCATAATCAAAATCAGCATTTATTTCAAAAACACCCATGATCAAATTTGTTAAAAGTCAAGCACCCTCACACATTAAACCAACAGATCTCTATCAAGGTGAAAGTAATGAATTTGATCAACAAACAAGTGACGAAGATGATGTTGATCTAATGAATGATGAGTCAGATCAACAAATTACTTAAACCACAAAAGTTTTAAGTGTTGTTGATACTTAGTTCAAACAAACAAAGCAGACTAAAGGTTTTGATATTTGCTCTGGTGGAAGAAAATCTGACTCTTCCACTCAAGTCAACAAACAATTGCAAAAAGGAAAAGGTAAAATCCCTTTTCAGTCCAAACAATCCACTATAACTTTTGATATATCTTTAAAATCTAATTCAAAATCAAAAGTTGTAAACAAACAAGGCAACGCAAATTTACCATATTGCTAGTGGTGTGATCAATACACTCATACCACACACAAGTGCAAATATGATAAATATTGCAAGTACTGTAATATGAACAATCACAGTACTGAAACTTGCCATTTTCACAATTCCTGTTCAATTTATGAAAGAAACAATCATAGCATAGCATATTGCTTTTTCATTAAGAAAAATAAGAAACAAAACAAACAAATTCAAGTTGAAATTAAAATTGAAAAACAACCTTTTGTTCCTAACAAAAACAAAGGAGGAGCTCCGAGACAAACTCCTCACACAAAAGTTGCATTAAATAATAACAAATCTTTTTATGACAACTTTAAACAAACACACAGGAGACATAAGTCTCAAAATAGAGCCCAGTCAGACATTAGCACTCTTAGGAGAAGAGCTTAAAGTACTTCTCCCGACATAGCCAAAAACAATTTTAGGAAATCTAGTATGTCTAGACCTCCTAAACCAGCAGACAATGCCACTTTTGAAGAAATTTGTGTAATGGGAAAAGAAGGAAAACCCAAGACCAACTTGGCTTGGGTTGCACCTTCTAATTAATTTCTTTCATTTTGCAGGGATATCAACGAAGGCCTGACAACATCTGGTATGTTGACAGTGGATGCTCCCGGCATATGACTGGCAATTGTTCACTCCTTCGGGATTTTAAGAGCAAACATGGAGGAAATGTAGCATTCAGAGGTGATAAAAACAGGAGGAAAGATAACTGGTGAAGGAACAATATCAAATGGGTTGATTAGCTTTGAAAATGTCAACTACTGTTCAAACCTCCATTTCAATCTCCTGAGTGTATCCCAAATCTGTGATAAGGGATATGCAACATTATTTGACTCCAACAACTGCTACATCCTCAAGAAGGGTTTTCAAGTCCCTAAAGAATATATCCTTTTGAAAACACCCCGTCATAACAAGACATACATTGTTGATATGAACTCTGTTTTAACTTCAACCCCTGAAACATGCTTATTATCAAAAGCATCAGAAGAAGTTTCCCAATTATGACATAGACGTTTGGGTCACTCTAATTATAATAGAATGAATCAACTTCTTAAAGGTGACTTAGTAATAGGTTTACCTCAAAAATAATTTTTCTGTATAGACCACTGCATTGCATGTTTGAAAGGCAAACAACATAGAGTGTCACATAAGTCTAAATTGGTAAACACAAACAACACACCACTCAAATTGCTTCATATAGACTTATTTGGTCCAACAAACATCCTAAGCATAGGAAAGAAGCAATACTGTCTTGTCATAGTAGATGATTACTCCAGATTCACCTGGGTTTTCTTCCTCCTACACAAGTCAAAAACATCAGAAATCATCAAGTCATTTATCACCAAGATTGAGAATCAGTTGGATCTTAAAGTTAAATCTTTAAGAACTGATAATGGCACTAAATTTAAGAATGACTTTATTTCTTCTTTTTGTGCAGAAAAAGAAATCAGTCATCAATTCAACATAGCAAGAACTCCTCAACAAAATGGAGTAGCTGAAAGGAGAAACAAAATATTGATAGAAGCAGCCTGATCTATGTTTGCCGACTCTTTATTATATCCTTCAGGGGTGAAACAATCAATACAGCTTGCTACATTCAAAACAAAACATTAATCATTAAAGAACAAAACCAAACTACTTATGAGCTAATGTTTAAAAGAAAACCATTCATAGGCTTTCTTAAGGCATTTGGGTGTTCTGTATCAATATTAAACACCAGAGAACATCTATCTAAGTTTGCTTCAAAAGCAGACGAAGGATTTTTTGTTGGATACTCTGGAAGCTCAAAAGCTTACAGAGTATACAATCCAAGACTAAACATTGTGGAAGAATCAACTGATGTTGTTTTTAATGAACATTCTTTCACAAAGAAAGTCATTGGACCAGACTAGTTGTTTGACAATGACTCACTAACAAAATAATTTGACACGTCTTATTTTGATGTTATAGGTACAAAGGAAGACATTGAATATCCCATGCTACCTCCTCCAACAAATGATGTTCCTTTAACTTCTGATCCTCCAAGGAGACCAAACATCACTCCTTCCAGTACAATAGTTACACTACCTCAAGATCAAACAAACACATCAAGAGGAACTTCAACATCATGTCCATCATCTTCTCCACCGTTAATCAATCAACCGCAACCAACTAGTGACCAGCAAAGCAAGCAAACAAGGTTAAAACAGCTAGACACAGTTGAAGAAGATGATGACTATCATTCATTAGCAGACACACATCATGATGATAAAATCCTAGATTTCTTTCATGATTCACCACAATCATTCAATGATCATTCACAATCATAAAATCCCACTATCTCCAATACCCTTGCTCAACCATCCATAACTGATCAAAAAATTACCAATCTTGATTCAATTATTCTCGTTGATCAGATTAAAACCACCAGAGCTCACAAATATCATTCATTAAAGAATATCATAGGTGACCTCAATGTCAGATTGACACGAAATCAATCTGATACAGTAAACATTTATTAGTATTCCTGCTTCTTATCACTAACTGTACCCAAAAACATCCCAAATGCCCTAAAAGACAACAGTTGGAAAGAAGCCATGCAAGAGGAATTACAACAATTTAAAAAGCAAGAAGTATGGAAATTAGTTGACCTACCTGAAAGTCAATATGCCATTGGCACAAGATGGCTTTTCAGCACAAAACAGATGACAAAGGGATTGTCATTAGAAACAAAGCAAGGCTTATTGCCCAAGGATACACTCAAAAGGAAGGAATTGATTATGATGATGTCTTTGCTCCTGTAGCAAGACTAGAAGCAATCCGTTTGTTCCTTGCATATGCTTCCTCCAAGAACTTCACCGTCTTCCAAATGGATGTCAAATGTGCATTCCTTTATGAAAAGATAGATGAAGAAGTATATGTTGCTCAACCACCAGGGTTTGAAGACCCAGACTTTCCTCACAGAGTCTACAAGTTAGATAAAGCTTTGTATGGTCTTCATCAAGCACCTAGGAAGTGGTATGAAACTTTATCCAAGTTCTACTGCAGAATGGGTACACAAGAGGAAAGATTGATCAAACATTATTCTTAGAAAGAAAAGAACAAGACTTGTTAGTAGTTCAAGTCTATGTGGATGGCATTATATTTGACTCCACCAACATTCAACTTTGCAAAGAATTTGAAATTTTTATGCAATCAAAATTTCAAATGAGCTCAATGGGAGAACTCACCTTCTTCCTTGGTTTACAAGTTCAACAATCAGTTGAAGGAATTTTTATTAATTAGAGCAAGTATGTCAAACAGATATTGAAGAAATACAATAATTCTGATTGCACATCAAGCAAAACACCATTTGCAACTGGCTTGAAGTTTGGACCAGATCTAGAGGGAACATCAGTTGATCAAAAACTATACAAATCCATGATAGGCTCACTGATGTACCTAACAACTAGCAGACCAGACATCATGTATGCAGTTTGCATGTGTGCCAGATACCAAGCAAATCCAAAGGAATCATACATCAATGCAGTAAAAAGAATCTTCAGATACTTAAAAGGCAAACCAGCACTTGGTTTATGGTATCCTAAGGATTGAGACTTCTTCTTTATTTGCATACACGGAAAATGATTATGGTGGATGCAATTAGGAAAGAAAATCAACAACATGACGTTATCAGTTTCTTGGATCAGGATTGATCTCCTGTCAGTGCAAGAAACAAACAAATGTGTTTGTGTCAACAGTTGAAGCAGAATATATAACTGCTTCTGCATGCTGCTCCCAAGCACTTTGGATTCAAAACCAAATGCTTGATTATGGCTTTAATTTTCTTAAAACACCCATACACATAGACAATTTTGCTACCATGTTTATAACTGACAATCCTGTTCAACACTCTAAAACAAAAAACATAGACATTAGATATCACTTTCTGAGAGATTGCTCAAAAATGGGTCAGATAAAGTTGATCAAAGTTCACACAGATAATCAATTGGCTGAGCTTTTTACAAAACCATTTGATTTAACAAGATTTGAATTTCTGGTTCAATCACTTGACATGATCAACTATGAATCAAACAAATAATGTTTTCAACATTAACATCAAACATACATGACTTTGTCAGAGTCCAAATGTCATTTCAAACAAACATTCAAGTTTTCTAAATATCATACATGATTGAATCATACATGATACTACATGAGATATGATAGTACACTGGTTTAGTTTTTCACTTAAGTCATTTTCCACCAATAAAGACTAACATATATTGTTTGATGTGTGGATAGGCTCAGCATGGGACACATAACATCACATACAATAGTGAAAAACTAAATTCTTATGATTGCGTGGTATTCAAACACCCATCTTGGTTTATGGTAAGTATTGGTCTCTCCAAGACAAATTTCTTGTAAAGTAACTGCTATACACCAAGTGAAACGGTTTATAAATTGCTCAATCATTCAAATGTCTCTTTTATTATGATTATCATACTCCTGGAGTACACTCAGGCATTCTCTATTCTGCTAAGCACAGACCTGAATGACCAACATTATGATCCCAAAAGATTCCCAAAGGGAACACATCCTATTTGGATGAACAATCAATAAAGTCTATTAGATTACCTTCCAAAGTGAAAAGAAAAGAATCCGAATGTGGATCAAACATCAAGAATCAAATTGAGCATTTATACTCCTAAGTAACTAGGTTATAAGTATAGCAAGTACTTTCTAGTATATTTTGAGGAAGATTGATATCAGCATACAATCATATATGGGGTACATACATATCATATCAATACAAACAAAAACATGATAAATCACTCACTGTTTTAATCAATCAATAATATCATGTATGAGTTTACGTGGACCACAATATCTACAATCAACATTGTATTAGTCTATGTCTATTCTCAAAATCATGCAAACAACTCAATGAGAAATTATGACTAGTATGATCTCATGTCATGTAAAATTGATTCAAGTATCAAGCATTCAAAACATAATCCTTGTGTTAGTTGATGTCATATTTATCTAACAAAAGACATCATGCAATCAATCATTTTGGACTTTGATAATTTCCAACAAAACAATTTCAAAATTTTGTCATTTTATAAAAAAAATTATTAATATGCAAAAATTTAGGGGGAGAATTAAACATGGAAATATCAAAAGCATCCGAATATGTGCAAGATCATACAAACATTTTAAAACTTAAATCACTAAAATATTGAGTTTTAAATAAAGCCAAGTCAAGCCAGCACTCAAACACAGCAGTTTGACACACATACATATGTTCTTCATTGCACAACATTGCTTGTGGGTGATATTTTAACATCCATATATTGATCATGTTAAAATTTTAAAATTTTAACATGCATTTTAAAGCAAACATCTCCTTAAAAAAATTAAAACAAACAAAATTTGGCTTCAGAAGAACAATTTTAATAAACATTTCCTTCGGAAGAAAACATTTCAAAACTAACAAAATTTTTGAAAATATGTCTACTGTTCACACAGCGGATACACAAACATTCATCCGCTGCAGCTACAGTATACCATCAAAAGTCAGTACACACAAGTTTATACAACGCATGATGTAAATAATACATCCACTGTGAATACGGTACCATTACATAGCGCATGAACAAAAGTTCATCTGCTGTAAACAAATCAGTCAAACAAAGGATCCACAGCGCATGACCAAGTGGTCATCCGCTGTAAACATAGCAAAGGATTCACAGCCCATGACCAAGTGGTCATCCGCTGCAAGCTCAGTCAAACAAAGTCAAAGGGTTCATAGCGTATAGGTTAAGAGTGTACAGCGGATACACTGTTCATATAGCGGATGTGTAACTCACAGCGGATAACTCAAAATTAAATTTTTAAGTTTAAACTGTTTACACAATGGACATACACACTGTATACACAGTGGACATACATCTTATCCGTTGTATATATAGTCCCATACTTGTGATTTCTTATTCATCACGAGAGAGAGAGAGAGAGAGAGAGAGAGAGAGAGAAAATTAAAATTTCGAACGTTAAAAATTCCGCTAAACCCCAAAACCCCTATGCGATTCTAAACGACAAATTTGTTTGATTTCTCTTCTGATTTACAATCAAACAGGTACAACTACTTGATTCTGAGTATTAAACATTCACTAAAACATCTGAATTTGTGTTTCTGATTCAAACATGGTTTGACCTAAGACGAATTTTGTTTCAAAATCAAAAAAAAATCTTGTGATGTTTTAAACCAAATCAAACATTAAATATGTGGTAGATGATCTTAGTCGAATGTATTAGGATTGTTTTTTGTTGAAATTTGATTAAGTGTTCATCAGGATCATGAACAAACATGGTTTTCATGTCAAAATTAGTTTTTGATCTTTAAAATGGTTTAACCTGAGTTGAAAAATGTTATAACTATTCAAACATATTCAAAAGTCAGTTGAAATCAAGCAAAATTAGTTAAATTTGACAGAACATTCATCATAAAGCATTAAATGTACATGCATTCAATGTGCATTCAATGATAGTTTTGACTTTCAAAGTCAAACCAAATTGGTTGAAGTGTGTTGTTACAAAATGAAATCCGTTTGCAAACAGACATAATTAGCACTTTGTGTTGATCCAAATCAGATTCAAAACCATTTGAATGAAATCAAATTGAATCAAACAAGTTCTACCTGATCAAAATTGACCAAACTTGGATTTATCAAAGGTCAAATTTAAACTGATTTAGTTTGGCAGTATAAATTTACAAACATGCACTTGTGTATTAACATACAAGTGTTAAGCATTCTAGTATCTTCATTTCATAACAATCACGACGGTCAAATGAACACTTAATCAACTTTTCAACACATCAATCATTACACATCATTAACACAAGTAAACTAACATATTTCTTTTATCATTGCAGATGGCAAATCTGGTATTTGTTAGAGATCATAATCTTTGTGTATTCCTTGACCCTGATTCATCAAAGGCTAAGAATTACAGAGATATCATACAAGTAATTCCTTGACACTGTCTATGTAAATGCTGCTCTAAAGCAAAAACTTAAAACCAGACAGCAACCACTAACACACATTGAGAGAATAACAAGGATGAGAATATCTGACAACAATAATCTTGAGATTCTGAAAGGAAATCATGTTGTAACCACACTGGTTAGCAACATTGATGTGCAAAGCTTAGACCAATCAACACTTGAGCAGCTTGTCCATCTAACAATAGAAAACAAATATGATGATCAGAAGAGTGCAGTTAACTACTTTGCTGAGCATATAGTCAACTGCAAAAATGCATTAAGGATCACCCCTCAAAGCTAAGAAGGATCAGACAATTGAGAAGGATGTAGAAAAATCCTAGAAAGCTAGAACAGAAGTCAAGAGGAGTGTTGATGAAACTGGTCCATCTCATTCATAAAGGTTACTAACAATCAAAGTGGAAAACAAGCAATCAAACATTGTCAGCTTTTGAACAATCAATATAAACAAGCAGTTTCTTATTATCATTCAATCACTAGCAATCACACAATCTTACACACACACACACACTGATATCATAGCTCTAATTATGGGTTTCCGCACCATGTTTGTTGTTTGTTGATTTGAGAGATTTGAAAAGATTCGTGGGGAAATCATTCAACAACCTTCATCTAGATTGTTGTTGGACACCCGGTCAATTTAGGTCAACATTCATACTAGTCTAATATAATAATAATTTCACTTTTATCGTTTATTGTGTTGACTACTTGAAAATCTTAGTTAACGACTCTAACGAACCTCGAAGTCGGTTAACCGTTTAAGACTAATAATAATAATAATAATAATAACAACAACAACAACAAACAACAACAACAACAACAACAACAACAACAACAACAACAACAACAACAAATAACAACAATAATAATAATAATAATAATAATAATAATGATAATAATAATAATAATTATTATTATTATTATTATAAAATAAGAATTTTGCATGTATGACAACTAATCTCCTATACCCCTACTTAAACCCACACCCACACACTTCACACTACCCAACCTTTCATCTCCTCACCAAACTCATCCTCTCCCCACCCCCCTTACATTCCGTCGGCCACCACCCCAGCAACCGAGCCACCCCTGTCGTCGACCGCAGCCATCCCCGCCGTCGACCGCAGCCACCCCCACAACCGTTCGCAGCCACCAGCCACCGCACCACCTGCGGCCACCCTCCACCGCACCGTCGACCATCACTGCCAACCTCTATCTCTCTCTCTCTTGGTCACCCTGATCACCGCCACCATCCCGTCACCGAAATCACACCACCACCGCCATAAGAAACTCTATTTTCACTCATTTAAGTTGGAAGCAAGAAGGTTTTCGGGTGGAGCTTATTGGAAGCTTGAAAGTGTGATCGGGTGTAGGAAGTCATTGTGCTAACCTTGGAGATTGTTGGATTAGGCTAAGAACTAATGAAGGTATACTTATTTTGGGTTTGATCATCTCTATTTCATCATGCATGGATGATCAAGATGAAGATCTTGAAAACCCTAGTTCACCCACATAAAAATTACATAAAAGTTGATGTTTTTGATTGAAAATGGGTTTTGAAATAGTTAAATAATCTGAAATTTCTGTTAGAAATGGTTGTAACTTGATGAAATCATGTTAGTTATATGATTTGGGTTTGTATGAATGTATGTTTATGTATATATATGTCGCGTATGTATATGTGTACAGGAAAGTTGAAGGATGAATGGATTATGATCTCATAAGAAATGATTAAGTGGAATTCATGGATGGGTGAATATTGTTGGGCATAATATCATAGGAGGATGACTAAGTTGGAATGTTGATATAAAATTCATACTTGAACATGATAGAAAGGTTTCACTTAAATTAGAAGATTAAGTTGGCAAATAAGTGGAAGATTAGAACCGTGGTTAGGACCGAGTATAAGATAAACAGAATATTTTGACAAGTGAACTAGACTAAGACGACGTTTGAGACTACTAGACTTTTTTAAAAATAAATTTGAATAAAAACTGAAAAACAATATATATATATTTTTGGACAATTTATGACTAGGAAAAAAGAATATAGATATATTTAAACAATGACCTCAAGTTAACGGGTCTTAAAAAGTTAGTCGATGTATATATTTCGTAAATTTAAACAATAAAATAATATCCACTTTACTCTAAAAAGAATGTATATTTCATTAATTAAATAATTTTGACAACTTTAACTTATAAAAGAAAACTAAGGATTTTTAGAAATAAAAATACAAAATATATATAGACTATTAACAAAAGGTTGACGAGAGTCTTGAATAAACCACTTTAACCAATAAACATTCAATTGGTACCTCACGACATAAATCATTAGGTTAAGAAATTTTAATAGTTTTCAAGATAAACAATCATAGAATTAAGAATGGACTAATAATGTTGTTAGGTACTTAATTGATTTGGTATTACATATTGAAGGTTGACAATAGTTGATAAGATAAATATAATATGTTTCATTTTCTTTAAGAAAAATATTAAGTAAATAACAAACTTTTACAAAACAACAGCAAGTTCTTTAAAAATCTTGTGTAATAATTTATATTTACCTTTAAAATAAATTAGTTGAATGAACCGCATTCTCATAAACATGTCTTTTAAATTATTATTTATTCCTTTCACGTTTGGGAATCTTAATAGATCGGAGCTAGACGTGTTAATTTATTATTTGATCGCATTCGAAGGTGAGTTCTTCGGACCCATTTTAAATATTGTTTTATTTAAACTATTTTGGGGAAAAAGCATGACTTATACTGTGATGGGTAAAACGGGATTAATATATGTTATTAAGGTATAAGTTGGGTTAATGGTATAGATGTATACCGTTGAGCCCCTAAATCCCCCCATAATCATTAACCTCGGGGAGGCCAAAGACTATATTGGTAGATCTATCGGGGCTAGAAGGGCCCGCTCTCGCGACCTGGTTAGGTTGTAGCGAGGGAGTTTATATGTTTGGACTCTTGTGGGGCAACGACGTGTTTCTTGGCTTGATTATGGACTTATGACCTAAATTAATCATAGTACCTAGCTAGTCTATGATAATTATATTATATCTCGTGTACATCTTAATGTTTAAGAAAACTGATTGTTGAAAGTTTAAAACCCGAATGCTCACCAACTTTATGTTGACCATTTAATTTCCACGCTTTTCAGGGTTGTAGGTATGCTCGGTTGGGAATTAATGGAAATGTGTTTGAATGGTCAAACGTGTCGGTTGAATTCCAGTCTTAGGGTCTCTCTGATGAAACTTGTCGTTTTCATAAATAATTAAAATCCAATGTTATCTATGTTTGAGACTTATCTTAACTTTGACTAAGTAATTGTAAAACCCTAATCGACAGTAGTCAATTTATATTTTATTATCGTTTGACTATAATCGTTGGTAATATTCCAACTTCCGTTACCACCATGTCACTTGACTTTCTGCTGCGATTTTTGGGGTGTGACAGTTGGTTCTTGTTTTGTTTGATTTCATCAACTTTTGTCCCCAAAAGTTTTCAACACTTCATAACTTGTTGTACGCATTTGTTTTGAAACAAATGTGGAAGAGTTAACTTGTCCGCATAAGTTTCACTTGTCTTTTTCTTGTACAAAACTATTACCCGCATTGGTTATATGCCTGGATTACCTTCACCCGCATTAACCAATGCTCTTACCTGTACTAAAATTTGAACTTGTCAAAAATTAATGTTTTTGCTGTGGATAGTTTTGGTTGTTTTTGTGCTGATGCCTTTACTTTTATGAAGATGAGTCTTCTGGTTTGCTTTTATGAAGATTTGTCTATTGCTTTTGCTATTATAAAGATGTGTCTTCTGCTTTGCTTTGATTGTTAATTCTTGCTTGGATTGAATTGTACGCCAGTTGTGATACAAATTTCCTGGTTTTTGACTAATCTTGGACTTTTGTGCTTCCAAATATCTGCATATACTAAGATAGTATGGTATAACTTCCACACTAACACGGTCAATTTTTTTTATTTTATATTTTCAATAAAAGCAACAACTGTACATAATGATCAAAATTTTAGTACTCCCCCTAGAGTTTATATCCCTATGGGATAAAAACTTTAAATGGATAAAATTTTGAAAGGAATAAATATTTTGTGATTTTATGTTTTCTTATCTATACATGAAGAGGAAGTATACCTTACTTGGTATCATATCAATCTTACCTTTCATAAGTGCAAGCAACTGTTAGTAAAATAGACATAATCATGAACATATTGATTGTATGTATGTTTGTCCTCTTAAACTCATGCTTGGTTAATATTTTGATACATGTGATCTTTATCATGTTTTGAGTAAATTGAGTATAACATGTACCTCACACTCAAAAGCATGGCAAGATCAACCACCCGCATAAAATTCATGATAGAACTATTTCACTACTTACATGACCAGGTCATTTAAATTATGAGATCTCATTTGATTGATCCTTATTGGGATTCTTTTACTTTGATACTTTTATTTATTTGATCCACATTGGGATTCTTATTGCACTTCATTTTGGAAGGTGACCCACTTTGGGACTCTTTTTGTTCATTCACATGGAATGCAATCTTTATTAATTCATCCAGATTGGATGTGTTCCTTATTGGGATCCTTTTTGGATCATGACATCAACACTATGTGCATGTTTCTCCATATCTTTGCTCAGGAAAACAGAGGAGAAACTGATGTCGGTGAATAAGATTAATAAGGCATCATTACCTAGTGTGTTTAGGTTGCTACACACACACACTTGGATAAGGTATTACTTACTTATACTCTGAGATGAATGAGTCACAGTTGAATATGATCTTTAGTTCATCACAGCATGTATCTTCTTTTCCAAGCAAGCCTACCCTCATATCAGATAAGTCATGTCAGTCTTTTTAAATTTTGAAATAAGCACAGTGAATGATATAAAGACTATAATTATATCATTTCCTAGTTTTTGAAGTATATATATGATTCTTCACCAAAATAACTTCTTTTTGTATATATTTTTGTATTATTTGAATGTTTTTGTAAATTTTGATTTTTACTCATGCTTCATCATGCCAATGATTAGACTAAGAATTCAAACCGAGTAGGATCAAATGCCTTAGTGAACAAATCAGCTAATTGATTGTCCGTGTGGACCTGTATCAACTTGATTAACCCTTTTTTAGCACATTCTTTTAAAAAATGATATCTAATTTCCATGTGTTTGGTTTTTGAGTGTTGAACTGGATTGTTTGTTATGAACATGGCTACTGTGTTGACAATGTGAATTGGTGTGTGCAAGAAGTTAAAACCATAATCAAGCATCTAGTTTTGAATCCAGAGAACTTGAGAGCAACAAGCTGATGCTACTATGTTCTCAGCTTCTGCTGTTGAAACATATACGTTTGTCTGCTTCTTGCACTACCATGAGACAAGTCGGGACCAAGAAATTGACAACCACCAAAAATAGACTTTCTATTGAAGTTGCATCCCCCGTAGTCACTGTTAGTGTTGGCATAGAGATTGTAATCTCCTTTCTTTGGATGCCATAATCCAAGTGCAGGCTTGCCCTTGAGATATCTGAATATACTCTTGACAGCATTCACATGTGATTCCTTGGGATCTACTTGATATCTGGCACAAACACATACACCAAACATTATGTCAGGTCTGCTTGTTGTTAGAAACATGAGTGACCCAATCATTGATCGATAATGAGTCTGATCCACTGATTTGCTTTCTGAATCTAGACCTATCTTCATTCTTGTATCAACAGGAGTTCTAATCGACTGACAATCTGCAAAATGAAATTTCTTCAACATGGTTTCCATGTATTTTGATTGATTGATGAAGATTCCATCTGTTGTTTGTTGTACCTGCAATCCTAAGAAGAATGTAAGTTCCCCTATAGCACTCATCTAGAATTTTGAATACATAAGGTCTTCAAAATCCTTGCAGAGTTGCTTGTTTGTTGAACCAAAGATGATATCGTCCACGTAGATCTAGACCAGCAACATTTCTTTTCCTTTACTTTTTCTAAATAGGGTCTGATTAATCTTTCCTCTCTCATATCTGTGTGTAAGAAGAAAAAATGATAGAGTCTCGTACCACTTCTAAGGAGCTTGATATAGACCATTCAAAGCTTTGTTAAGCTTATACACCCTGCGAGGGTCTTCAAAGCCTGGTGGTTGACTCACATAGATTTCTTCAGAGATTTTGCCATAAAGAAATACACATTTTACATCCATTTGATACACAGTGAATTTCATGGATGCAGAGTAAGCAAGGAAAAGTCTGATGGCTTCTAATCTGGCTACAGGAGCAAACACTTCATCATAGTATATTCCTTCTTCTCGAGTGTATCCCTGTGCAACCAATCTTGCATTGTTTCTGATAACAATACCCCTGTTATCAGTCTTGTTCCAGTATAGCCATCTGGTACCGATAGGGTATTGTCCTTCGGGAAGGTTTACGAGTTGCCATACTTCTTGTTTCTTGAATCGAAGCAATTCTTCCTACATTGCCTCGATCCAGCTGTTGTCTTGAAGAGCCTCTTTTATATTCTTGGATATAGTTTGATACAGAAAGAAAGAAAACAAAAAGATGTTTGCAATACTTGACTTGCTTCTTGTCACCGCTCATCTAATTCACTAATGATGCTTGGCACTGGATGATCCTTATGTATCTTGGTTGTTGGAATTGAGTCACCAGCAATTGATACATCAAGTTTGGAGACATTTAGATCATCTTGGTGAGAGGCACCTTCAGGTTGTGATGTAGGTGAGTGGTGAAAGTAATCAAAGGCTTCACCAGCTTCAGTTTCAGCATCAGCAGCACTTTGATGACTTCCATCATTTGTATTCCTTGCAGTTTCAACAGGAATCGTAACTGGTTTTGAATTTCTGACTTCAGTACATGGTTCTTCTAAAGGATTGGGAAGTGTGCTCGGACCAGCCTCAGTTGAAACACTTTGATTTTGTACTTCTAGTCTAATAGGATCAGCTTGTAACGAAACTTCTTCATTAAATTGATTAACAGAAGAGGGAGGTATCATGGGAAAGTCATCTCTTCTATCTACAGTTCTAGCTGATTGTAGGTTACCTATATTTGATAAATAAAACTGATCAAAAGATCTTGTAAAGGAGTCAATATCAAACAACCTCGGGACTATTTATTGATTTAGGAAAGGAGTGTTCATTGAATTGCACATTGGTTGATTAATCAATGATGTTTAATCTAGGATTAAACACTCTGAAAGCCTTTGAAACAGGGGAATAGCCTACAAAAAA
The DNA here is from genome assembly GCA_025506415.1 of Flaveria robusta. NCBI lineage: Eukaryota > Viridiplantae > Streptophyta > Magnoliopsida > Asterales > Asteraceae > Flaveria > Flaveria robusta. The sequence continues at coordinate 15,044,403 of CM046473.1, forward strand.
ACCCTCATCAGACTTAGGAGCAAACATTCCTAAATGATCTCGTGTGTTTAATATTGAGACTGGACAACCAAATGACTTGAAAAATCCAATGAATGGTTTTCTGTTAAAAAGAAGTTCATAAGGTGTTTTGTTGCTTTCTTTAACTATCAAAGTTTGATTTTGCACAAAGCATGATGTATTGATTGCTTAGGCCCAAACGTAATTGGCAGTTTAGCATCAGCTAGCATTGTTCTTACTGCTTCAATCAGTGTTCTGTTTCTCCTTTCAGCTACCCTATTTTGTTGAGCAGTTCTTGCTGCACTAAATTGATGAGCAATTCCTTTAGTCGTGCAAAATGAACTTAGATCTTCATTTTTGAATTATGTCCTGTTATCACTTCTGATTGATTTTACTTTTTGATAAAGTTGATTTTCAATTTTAGTGATAAAATCTTTTATGATTTGTGATGCTTCGTTTTTATGAAGTAGAAAGAAAACCCATGTGAATTGTGAGAAGTCATCAGTGATCACCAAACAATACTGTTTCTTTCCAATACTCATGACATGAGTTGGTCCAAAGAGATCCATATGAAGTAACTTTAATGGAAAATTGTTTGTGTTCATAAGGTTTGGTTTGTGGGAAGACTTATGTTGTTTTCTTTTGAGACATATAGAACAGTGGTCAATGAAATGAAATTCTTTTTGAGGTAAACCAATTACATGGTTTCCTTTAACCAATCTGTTCATATTTTTGAAATTTGTGCGTCCCAACCGTCTATGCCAAAGTTATGACTCATCAAATGATGCTTTAGACAAAGAACATGTTTCTTTTTTGGTTGAGCAGAATTAAGGTTCAAGACATAGGTGTTACTCTTTCTCGAAGTCTTCAAGACAACCCATTCTTCAGGAATTTGGAATCCTGGTTTCAAAATGTAGCAATTAGTGTCTGTGAAGTGAGTGGAATATTTCTTGTCATAGATCTGAGACACGCTGAGTAGCTTGAAATTCAGTTGCTCGCAGTAGTTCACTTTGTCAAAACTCAGCAGTCCATTCGTCACAGATCCTTCACCGGTAATTCTACCACCTTGTGAGTTTCCACCGAATGCTACAGTAGTTCCTTGTATATGCTTGAAGTCATGAAGGAGGGAACTGTCTCTAGTCATGTGTCGGGAGCATTCACTGTCCACATACCACAAACGGTTGGACCTGTATGGACGACCATGCAATCATAAAAGAACTGGTTAGAATGTGGAACCCAATCCATGATAGTCTTGGATTGCCCGGTTCTATCCATTACTATAACCTTTTGATACTTATCTCTAGGTTGGGATTTAGATGATGAAGCTTTGATGAGTTTTTGAGGAGTTCTTTTTTATTTTGCTTCATCAATTTCAACTGAGCTGTCAGAAAAGTAGTCAGATCTTTGATCCTTATTTCTATATAGAAATTAGGCCCGTTTTTTATTTTCAGAAATCATTTTCTTTTTGAATCATGGATGAGAATTAAGTGATTGTTTCATATTTTAACTAAGATTCTTTTTGATACTCTTTGACTACCATTGATCATAGAAGTCATCATCAGAATTGGAAACCCGTGATTATTTAATATGTGAAGAACTTCTAATTTTGGCCGTGTTAGTTGAAATTGGTGAAATGGGCTTGTTTTGAGTAATTCTCAAGCCTTTCTGTTTAAAGAAACAATCAAATTTATTATGATTTGTCATATCACATACAGAACAATACTAGTTGAAATAACAGTTTTGGGTTGAACGATTGTTCATGTCACAGATAGAGTAGTATTGATTAAAATAACACTCATCTATGTTGTGATTAGACATGTCACAAATATCATAGTACATTTGTTTGTCTTTTGATTTTGATGGGGAGGCTTCATGCGATTTAACAGATTTTGGATAAGCCTCAGATTTTGTTTTCAATGAAGAAGCAACTTCAGTCTTCTTGTTTTCCGAAGATTGTTTCATAATTCTACTGTGCTTGGACTTTAAAGACTGTTTTTGGTTATTTTTACCTTTACTTAACTCCTGTTCAAATGATCTACATGATCTTTGAATCATGGGAGATTTCCCTTTGGATGATGGAGAAGCTGTTGTTTTGCTCTTGTTTTTCAGTGAAATCTTTTCTAATTTGCTTGAATTGTTTGGAGATTTAATCTCACTATCAGCAGAGGATTTCACAGAAAATTCAGCATTATGATTCACCTTGTTACTTTTAGGGATGAATTTCATAAAAGGTACAATGGCTTTGATTGGGCTCTTTGGTTTCTTGACACCTACAGGCTTGTATGAGCACTCTTTGATTTTGATTAGATGACCTAGTTTGATTTTATCCTCATTGGTTTCAATATAAACACTTGGTTTGTTTTGAGGATTAGTTATATGTGATACTACTGTTTTAGTTTCAATAACTTTAGGTTCAGTTGAATTAGGAAGAGTGAGTGACTCAGGCATAACCATGTAATTTTCATTGTATGGAGGAGGACAAGAATTGTATCCTATACTAGTCATATCCTTTGGCTTTTTTTGTGAGTCAAGTAACTCTTGCAGCTTCGCAAAAGAGAATTGAAACTTTTCAAGTTTCACTTCAGTAACTGATTGCTCAGCTTTTGTTTTCGTTAACAATTCAGTTAATCTTTCATTCTTAGCTGTTTGAGTATACTTTCACCATGAAGTTTTTCAATATCTGAAAGAAGTGATTTGATTTTAATTTCAAAACTTTTCATTTCTTGTTTTAGCATTTCAGACTTGACCTTTTCTTCTTTGATTTTAATAGCCAGCTTGTGATTATGTTCTCTGTATCCCTGTAGTTAATTAATACATTTTTCACTACAGAGATTGGATTTTACCTCAAATGGCATTGGAGTTGGACCATCATTGATGTGAGCCATGAGAGCATGATTCTGGAATTGAGGTTTGATTTCCTTTACATACAGGCTCCAGTCATAAACTCCATCTTGTCTGATGACAAGTGCAATAGAGGTGGGTTGGTTACTTCCATGAGCTTGATGAGTCAGTTGAGGTTGACTTTGATGAGTTTTGATGTTGATTTTGATGCTGATATTGATGACTGTTTGACTAAAAGCTTGAATTTGGTTGAGAAGATGGTTGACTATATGAAGTTCTTTAAAAATTGTTGTTACTTCTTCTAGGAGCACTGCATTGTAAGTTGAAACACTTTACTTTGAATTTGTCATGTCCAAGTTTTGTGTTCTCATTCAAACTCAGTTTCTTCCTTTTCTAAAGAATTTCTTGGCTCTTATTGCAATCATGGCCATTTGCCATTGCAAGTCCATTTCTTCAACATCATCAGGATCCATTTCTTCCAGATCTTCCCGAATCAGATGTGCTGATGTGAGTCTTCCTCCCATATATGCTTCAAAACAAGCAACAAAAGCATTGTAAGTTGCCTTTTGCTCTTCTGTTCTTTGATCACTAGGCATGCTTGAGGGTGTTACTATTGTTTGAGTTGATGATGATGACTTACTTTGTTGTGGACCAGCAATGAATCCAGTGGTTCTTACTTGATCTCTGAAAGATAGAAAATCATCTTCCTCAGTCACAAATGCATTTTCCACAGAATGAGTTTCTAATGGAAATTTGTATGCCTTAATGACTTAAGGTCCATTGAGATTTAAGCTTCTCTCATCTAGCTCAAGAGCTTCAATTTTGGCAATCATGATGTCTAAGCTGGTGCTCTCCAAATCAAGAGTGTTCTTCAGCATTGTGACATTTTGCTTCCAGCTTTTAGGCAGACTATGCATCATCTTCTTGTTTATTTCTTTTTCTTTGTATGTCACCCCCATAATCTCCAAATCATTCACCAACTGTACAAACCGATGTAGCTGCTTGGAGATTGATTCACCCTTGGTGTGAGAAAGTTTCATATTGGTTCACCAGCTTGTCTTTGTTTATCTCAGTCACTTCACTGCTTCCTTCACACATGATTTGTAGTGCATCCCACACACCTTTGGCTGTACCATACTTTTCTAGCCTTTTGAGGACATCCATTTTCAAAGCCTAAGTAAGAATGGAGTAGGCTTTAAGATCTATCTTGATTTTCTTGTATTCATTATCATCAAGATTTAGACTTGGATCCTCAATGGGGATTCTAAAAGTCTTGTATTGTGTAGCTTGATCGGCAATGAGAGATACAGGAATATAAGGTCCTTTGCAGATTGAAATCCAGTAGTCAGGATTTACACCTGTAATGTAATTTCTAAACCATATTTTCCATTGCTTAAACTTAGATTTGTGTTGAAGCATTGGTGGTTTAGATGCATGACCAAGTTTAGCAAAGTTAATAGAATCCATGTTAATAAACTTGTTTTGGAATGTTTGAATATGAATTAGATTGATTTTATGTCCAGAATGTTCAAACAGTCCAAAGTCAAGGTATTCTTGTATGTTTTCTGTGAACAGTAGCAGTAGTAGGGTTGATATTATGAACAGTTCACTTTTTGGTTGATTTTAGGTATATAATTTGATTATGAGTGGTTTTTGTCTAATGTTGTTGAGAATCAACAATTGAGCAATGTTCTTAAGATTTTTCGAGCAAAAGAACAGTGAAGGTTGATGAAGTTTCCTGTATTTTCAGTATGTATGCTTATTAGAAGTAGAATACTTGGCAATAAACAACTCAATCACTAGATCAATCGATTTTCGTTCCAGATCTGTGCAGATTTTTTTGACGAATCCAAGAGCCGAGGCTCTAATACCAATTGACAGGGTCCGAGAATGGAATTCTCAGTTGATGTGACTTCAACTAGGATCGAATATGATGAGTGAGTCGGTGATTAAGTAACGGAAATACAGAATCACAGTACATTAAATGCTGAAAATACTCTTAAATGCTTTGTATATTAATGGTGGTAAAACAAGTTACAGTCGGTGCTAGGGTTTTCAATAAGTTGACATGAAAACCTTAAAACCTTGAAACTTGAGTACTTGGGAATCTTACAATCGGAAACTTACAAAAGTAGGGTATGCTAATCTATTTATAGGCTGACATTCTGCCAGTACAAAGTGACTAAACTATCCTGACAACTATACATCAGAATACTAGTCTAATTACAAAAAGTAATCAGCATTAGTAGTTGTTCATCCGCATTAACTAATGCGGATTCCTTGATCTTCATCAGCATTTTTTCTGTTGGTGTTCAGCATTAAGTATGTTCATCAGCATTCGCAAGTGCGGATGAACAAATACTTATGCGCATTTGTCTCTGAACATCCGCATTGGTTAATGCAGATGAACAAATACATGGTTGTATTTGTTCTAACTATCCGCATTAGTAAATGCGGATGAACAAATACTTGTCAGCATTTGTCCTTTGGTCATCCGCATATACTAATGCATATAGCCGACACTTGGCTTTATTCTTCCTTTTTTCACCCGCATATCTTCTTGCACTTGTGGGAGTTTTCAGCAGAACAACCTTCAATGATTTGAGCGTTTTACAAAAACAAGTCTTCGGCTCGGCGTAAATGTAATTTACCTTACGTTAATACACGTTGTTTAACCCTTCAGATTTACCCTTAGGAGACGTTTGGTTAACAGAATTCTCAGAAATTGGAATTGGAATTGGAAAATTTTCCATTCAAAATCATGTTTGGTTGGTCAACGGATGGAATTAGAATTGGAAAATTTTCCCTCATTCATTGGAATTCACATTCCTTCCACTTACCTATGGAATGTTTAACAATCCAATAGAATGTTCAAAACTAAAATTCCAATTTCGCTCAGGATTGACCAACAAAACACGTTGTCAACTTCAACAACATTCCAATTTCAATTCCATTTCCAATTCCAATTCCTTTACAAAACATTCTGCGAACCAAACGGCCCTTTAATTTTAGGTTTGATCCATCAAATGCCATCTAGTGCTAAATAAAAATTTCCCAGCTGATTGAAAGTGGGGACAGGTGTAAATAATCCATATGATTAAATGTTATCCTACGACTTTAATAAAATAGTAACTTAAGATGACACATGGCAAAATATTAGGTTATTATAATTTTTTTTCCGCCCAAACTACTTTTGCTTTTCTAAAAGTTATTTATTCACTCTTTTATAACTACCATTTCAATGTTTTTTTAATTTTTTCTTCATTTACAATTTAAAAGATGTCATATATATCACATCTTTTGAAACTTTTTTTATATATAATAAGTTATTTTAATAATTAAAAGTATATATAGATTTATATTTATGTTTTTTTAACTATCCAACCCGTATAATGCACGGGTTTCTTTTAAGGCTAGCGAGTAGATACGAAACTTATGTTTATTTTGAGCTTCTTGTATGCAACGTCAAGCCATTATTGTAGGCAAGTTTTCTACAAATTAAAGTATTTCAATTTAATCAATCGGAATTCCAGTTCAGATAATTCAAGAAATCAACAGGTGGCATGTATGTTTCTATTATGAAAAAAAATTATGTACCATAAAAAAAATTATCACTGAGTTACTGAAAACCACACAATTCATGCTTTTTGCATAGCCATTGACAACTACTCACAATTCCTCAACACCACCCCCTAATACCACTATTACAAGGGTGATACTAACTTGGTCCAATGCCAAAGTGACGTAGAACCGAAGCCGATGAACACATCATGAAGAAGAAAATATCAAATATAATAATCCCAAACCATTACATCAATCTCCTTTTTATACTGCTAGCCTAAGCCTAACTATGGTAGATTGAACCAAACATGAAAACCGAAGGTACATGCTTAAAAATGAATTTGACTTGCTAAACGAATGCATTATTCTTTCAAATCAATGATTCACACATTTTATATAGGAAAAAGAAATAAATCAACGAAATCTTAGACTTTAAACATTGGGAGAAGGTACTCTTGAAATTTAGCTCTAGTTCTTCTCTCAATGGCAACCAAAGGGGGATTCCTGGTTCGTTTTTCGTGTTTAATTGTAATTGTTCAACCCCTATATAAAAGTTACTTTTGTCTTAGCCGATTATAGGTCTATTTCAAATACGAAATTATGCAAGAAAAGTTAGAAGTTATTTAGTTTAAGAATTTTCTAGTTCATTTTTTGAAAAAAAAAAAGAAAATATTAAGTTACTTTTTGTCTTTAGCTGATTGTTGGTTACAAGTCATTACTTGAAAAAAAAATATATATTAACAAAATTTAGAAGTTATTTAGTTTAAGAATTTTGTAGTTCATCACCGATGACCTATTTCAGACAGTCGAAGGAATATGCTGCACTCTATTTTTTCATGGTTAGACTATATATAATGGTTTATTTAGTTAAAATGTCACCTAGAAAAATATGAATTTATTTAAATCATTTTAAATTAAGTGTAGTGGGTTTAAAACCATTTTTAGTTACATATTGTTAAAAATGAGAAAAAAATTAATTTAACGCACATTAAGGTTTTGACTAAAAATGAGGTTAAAGTTTCCATTTAACTAGGACATAGTAACTTTAAAGCTTCAACTGTGTCCACATCAACATCATTAACGCTTTCTAAAGGCATCACTACGCATAGCCTTATGGTATATATGTTCCCGGAAAATCTTCAATGACCAGAACTTCGATCCTCATGATATTTTGTCCTAACATAAAACTATCCTCATTCCTTTGGGTTACAATCAGGGGGAAATTTCACGACATTTATTAGGCATCATGGTGTAGTTTTTCTTTTGTAAATTGTACCTCACACCTTGTTAGTTTTTCATAGAATAAATCCTATTTGGCTGGCTGTTCAAATAAACAATAATAACAACAATAACATAAATTGAGGATTAACACATTTTTTACGAGAAGCAAATTTGAAACTCATTTCATGCACTTGACATCACAGTAAAGGACATCACAGTAAAGGAAATCACAAAGCAACATATGCAAAATCTATAAAGAACTAGAAAAGTAATGTGACATTATCCTATTTCTTTTTAAAATAAATTTCTCGCCTAAATTGATCTATTATTTTAATCAACTTCATTATTTAAGAAACTTATATAATTAATAATTAATTTTAATTTTTATCTACATTTTTTTAATTTAAAATATTATTTATTATCAAATAAACTATTTAATCATATTATTTAGAATTCTACATGCTTTTATAATGAAATAAGATTCAATTAACAAAAGTTTAAAAGAAACTATTATTGATATATTTATACAACGAACTGTATGTTACATTATTTAAAAAAAGTATTTTCGATTTATAAATTATAAATGTAACTTTTTTTTATTATTATATGCAAAATGTAATCATAAATTTTTGTCATTATTATTTTATTATTTCCTTTAACGGGTGTTTTTGTAATTTTAGTTATAATATGATATTTTCTAAACTCTTGAATAAATCCCATATTATTCTCATTACAATTTTAAAGTGCTTTAACCGTTTCTTCTTATTTTGAACGTGATTTTCATCTAAAATTTAGAAATTTCATCCAAAGTCTTAATTAACCCAAAAAACAAATGACTAGTTCCTCATAGTTCCACATTTTTTTAAATGCTCGGATTATCTTTTGATTTCTTCAATCCACGATAGTTCCACATTTTTTTTCATTTGACTCCTTTCGATACTCACGTATCATCCTCGGTTCATTCTTTTCTTATTCACAGTAATCAACGGCGAGAACATGAACCTGCAATCTAGTTAAATCAGTGTTAACTTGTTCAAGGAATCTAGTATTTCACATCAGCAGGTCTTGAAATTCTAATTGTTTAAGGTACATCAATCTATAGGATAAAGGAGAACTTGGTAATGTTAGGATGAAGATGATGATGTTGAACTTAGTTACATATACATAACTAAGATGGTGATGGTGATGGCGATGAACTAGATGGAAAAAGGGTATCTAGCTTTAAAGAAGATCAATTGAAGAAGATAATGCTGAATTCAAAGGACTAAATACATGTAACCATGTGGGATTCGTTGTTCTTTGGGCTACATATATAAACTTACGAGTTATGTATATGTAACTCCTATGAGTTACATATACGTAAGTTGTGCTTTTAACTTAGAAATAAACTCAATGAGATACGTATACGTAAATTATAATTTGAGAACATGTAAACTGAGTTTGATTACATGTATATAACTATTATAACAGTTGTTTACATATACCTAGATTGTAGTTGTCCAATTAGAATTATTCCGTTGAGAAGAGTTGCGCTTGTTAACATATATGTATCCCATAGATAATATAGAGAGAGATAGATTCTTGTTTTCTTTTTTATAGGTATAATTTTAAAGTCAAAAAAATTGATTTCCCGATTTTACCCTCAATCTTTATAATTAAGTTATCAAACTTAGAGTTTATAACAAAGATGTCATTAATTAATTAGAACCATTGATCAATAATGATCAAGGTTTAAAACGTGGTTTTCTTATTTTTCAATTATAATATGGTTTTTATTGGATCGCTTACCATGTAACTTATTCACAAGAAGTATCTAAACATTTAAGAATTATATAGTTTTCATATTATAAACCCATGTACTACACGAGTTCTAATCTAGTATAAATATTTTTTATAAGAGACATAAGAAAAATTAAAATAAAGTGGTGGAGAAAAAAATCAAAGTTTAAAATCTAGTCACTTGGACCAATGATCTATAGGTACTGGTCTGTAAACCCATGTTTTTAATTGTTATATATAAAATATCCGCACTAATAAACTTTAACCTAACCGGTTGAAATGAGTTAGCTCAAATTTATATTAAATCTGGTGAGGTAGTTGTCCGTCGATGATCCTTTAGCCATAAAAAAATAATAATAAAAAAATAAAATAACCGTAGCAAAATCCTTATCAAGCTCTAAAAATAAATAGTGAAGAAAAGTACTGGTAAATACTTTAATGAATTCCCTAGGAAATGATAGTTTAAAACTATTTTAATTATAAATTATTGCAAAAAGTTGTAGTAAAATCAATCAATAAATAAATAAATAAACTAATTTTTTTAAAGAAATAGCAAAGTACATTATAAAATGGTGAAATAAAGCTAAAAAAAGTAAGTTTATAAAATCTATAATAAATCCATAGCATAATCGATATTAATATACATATCTGTAAATAGTACGTTAATTTTTAAAGTCAAACCCGACTAATCATAGTAAAGTTTGATCAAACAAAGCTAATTTTGGTTAGATGTAATTCATCAACTAAACGAGTATGTAGCAAATAGGTATTTGCTATGGATTGGCTATGAATTTGATGGTAACACATACCTAATTTTGGATTAATGTTTACACTAAACCAAAAACCGGAGTTCGTGTTAGCTAGGTTTGTGTTATGTTTTCATATCATCTTAGAATTTCACGCCTTTGATTTGAATTTTTACCACATATATCAATTTTTATTCCGTGCCAGTTTTAATCGGTCACTAAACTTGTACATTAATTTTCAACAAACTTATATATACGGACCTTTGTAAATTTCAAAATTACTTAGTAACATAAGTTTTATTCTCAGCTTTAATGTTGTTACCCGGCCAAGTGTGATTATTTCGTTGTAGATTTACTTTCACATGTTTTATAACTAGTATAGTATCCCGTGTAATACACGTGTTGAATAAATAAAATATTAAATAATTTGTAATAAAATTTAAAAATTATAAATAATATTTGTAAATAAGATATGATTGAGTTATGTATATATATATATAAGTATTTTAAGTAAAAAGCAATAGTAATATCGTTTTATAAGATCGTTTTATAAGATTGTGTTTTTTTAATTGTTTTTTTAAAACATTCTGGTCTTTTTTTTTAATTTATTTAAAAAACTAATCATTTTATAAAACTTAGAAAAATGCTATTAAAATACTTCGTATTTAAGAATTTTTTCGTGTCTTATACAATTTTATAAGTGTGTTTTTCATTTAAAATCTAGTTTTTTTATTTTTATGATATCTATTTTTTTTAATTTAGAAATGTTTTAAATAATATAATTACTATATGTATTAATATCATTAATTAGGAGAGAGATGCGGGAAAATAAAAATGAAAATGCCTAATATGTTGACATGTGTCATGTGAAAACCTTCTTTTATTTACATTATGTAAATTAAATTGTATTATAAAATATATACAAGTTGTTTTATTTTAAACGTAGGTGTTTAGATGTTTGGAAGATAAGTCACTATCTAAATTAGTATAGTACTATGCATAGTTTATTTAATGTGATAATCTCTTGAAGAAACCAAGAACCTTCGAATAAACAAAACTCTTGTTTGCATAAACTTTGACCTTGACTGAAAGAACTTCAAATGAACAAAACTCCTTTTTACATAAACTTCGACTTGATGAATGAATACATATTCCTCCGCTTAAAATGATCGAACCTCTAACTCGACGCAAAAGTTAACGCGTATCTCCAGAATAGAATAGAAGGGAACAAGACGGGAAATAATAGCACAGTGATAAGCACTTGATTCCTCTGCTATAAAGGTGTAAGGTTCAAATCAGTTTTTCATTAACAATTCTCATGGATAAAAACACGAAAGACAAAAAGGTTTGAAACTATACCCATATAAAAGAGTAAATTTCGGTTTTGGTCCCTATAATTTGATCATTTTAACCATTTCAGTCCAAAAAGAAATCTTTGATCATATCATGCCCTGTGGTTTTATTTTTGTAACGGTTTTTGTCACTGACACTAACTCTGTTAGTTTTTACAGTTAAATGTAAGGGTACTTTGGTTATTTTACATATGGAGGACTAGTTATGTAAACTATATTAGATTAGGATAATTGTTTTAATTTTTTAAAACAATAAAAAATAAAAAAAAACAAAACCTAGATATAATCAAACTTATCTCCAGATCTCCCAACCCACCCACTCCACCCTACCACAGTAGCGGCGGTGGCGGTGACGGTGGCGGCGGCGATGGCGGCGGTGTTTGAGCTGTCGACGTACAAGTAGAAGTACGGGCACGATTGGTCGTTGGTCTCGAAGAGGAAGCCGACGAGAGTATACGGGCACGAGTATGAAGGTCGCCAAAAACCCTAACGAACAACACTTCAACCTTGCGATGGAAATCAACGAGGAGTATACGGATGTGTACCACGGCGTGAAGTTCAATTGGTCGTTGGTCTCGAAGAAGAAGCCGGCGAGAGAGTATCAAAAGCACGACGAAAACGGCCGATCTACCAGATCTGACCTCCGATCGCTCGAACTCTTGTTCCACCGGAAACACAAGGATCTAGCGTTGAATTCGTACCTACCGTTCATCATCAATGAGTTGAAAAAGCGGAATCAGATCGAGAAAACGGTGAACCTGTTTACAGTCGATCGACGGATGAGCAATTTGCGATACCATACGACGTGGACGTCGGTGAATCTGGACCATCCAGCGACGTTTGAGACGGTGGCGATGGATTCCGGTGCGAAGGAGAAGGTGATGAAGGATCTGGATATGTTTTTGCAAAGGAGAGGGTATTATCGAAAGGTTGGTAAAGCTTGGAAGAGGGGATACCAGTATCTAGGTTTTGTTTTTTTTATTCTTTTAAAAAGTTTACAACAATTATCCTAATCTAATATAATTTACATAACTAGTCCTCCAAATGTAAAATGACAAAAGTACCCTTGCATTTAACTGTAAAAACTAACAGAGTTAGTGTTAGGGACCAAAACCGTTACAAAAATGAAACCACAAGGCATGATATGATCAAAGATTACTTTTTGAACTGAAATGGTTAAAATAATCAAACCACATGAACCAAAACCGAAATTTACTCCATATAAAATAACATGTGACACAAAAAGATAACGGAAGTCTCATTTATTAATTAAAAGATCCAAGGGAGTTTGCTCATGCACATGGTGTAAATTACTAATTAAAAAGACCAAGCGATGATTACGGGCAGTAGTCCCTTCATGTGCGATATTTGCATATTTAAAGATGAAAAATTGCAAAAATGATTTCTAGGGTTTGATCAGATTGCAGGATTTGTTCTCAAAATTGAAAAATTACAAAGTTAGTCTAAAATTTTATGTAGTATTTGCAAATTTGATATTCAAATTTTACAAAAGTGCAAAGTTAGGCCTAACTTTTATGTGGGGTTGTACTTTTGATCCCTAAAATTAAATTTAAAAATTAGTTTAAATTTTATAAAATGCATAAAAAATGAATGAATTTAATGCCAGGGACAAAACATGCATTGATTACACAAAAATTTGTACTATCTTTGCAATTTTTAAAGTTTAGGGCCAAACATATAATTTGATTAAACCACAGGGACCATTTATGTAATTATCTCTTTAAAGATCCAATACACCTTCAAGATCGAGCTTAATCCTATAAGTCTATAACATATTCAAGACTCAAGGATGTCTCTAGTTCGAGTCCGAGGCCAAACTGACATTCAAGAGTTTCAAAACCAAGTTTCGATCATAATATGAGCTGAGGTTTGAATCTTTCTCTATAATCTGTTGTTATATATAAACTTAAATCTTGTTGTTATAAGAAATAATTTGTGGTTGTATAATATGCCATTGTTCAGCCTACTAGTAGACAGTTTTTCACTCACAAAGAAATTATCACCCGACAATTTCGGTGGCAAAAGGAAAACCCAGAAAAAAGAATCATTATCATAGGAAAAAAGATATTTTTAAGGTTTATACATTTGCCGGAATTTATGAGCAAATGAGTTGAAGGAACTGTTTTAACATATCAGAAAAAGAGGAATCAATTAATAAAGCCAAATTTGAGTAATATTTTGGTACTTTGTGGAATTCTGAATCTAAATTAGTAAAATTTTTATAAACTTAGATCGTTAGATGCCCATTAGATGGATTGATTTGCCATCCCAAACTAATAATATGAGTTAATTGCACAAATGTTTCTATATCCAAACCTGTTATTTGCTTAAATTATAGGCATTGTTTTCACGACCGGATCGGACCGGCCGGTTCGTCCCGAACCACTGGTCGGACCAGGAAACCGGACCGGTTCGGACCGGTTTTCGTATTTTTTTTATTTATTTTTTATTTTTTTGATTTTAATGGGTAAAAACGGGGTGTTGAACCATAAATTAGTGTGTTGGATATAAAAATATAGTTAAGTTTTATATATAACTATAAAATACATATATAAATTACTTATATTTAATTATATATGTAACTATATATATAATATAATATATATATAATTATGACGTCATCCGGTTCTTAAATCCGGTCCGACCGGTCCGACCACCAAACCAGTAAGGCGTCCGGTTCGACGTCCGATCCGGTTCTAAAAACATTGATTATAGGAGCATGTGTGTAGTTAACTTTAAAAAGATAATAATGAAAATAGTTGTCCTATGTATATGCATGATGGGTTAGAAATTTATCATGTTTTCGTGATGAGTGCTACTGTTCTACATCAGGCGCGAAGGATTGGCGTGGGGTGGCGTGGCGGGGCGGGGGGGGGGGGGAGCGCCCCCCCTTAATCATGTTTTCGTCAATAGTGTTAAGTTTTCGACGCGTAATGAAAAATTTTTTATATATTGTGCTTGCCCCCCTTAAAAAATTACATATATTATATTTGCCCCCACTAAAATAATTATACATATGCTAAAAAATAACAAGTATTTTTAAAAATAGTAAGAAAACTTCATTTATTTACTTAATTAGTTAGGCTCATATATTTAAAATAAAAAAAAAAAAAATAAATGGGTTTATGGGGTTGGGCTCATCTATAATCCATATAAATAAAAACTTAAAATTGCAATGGGTTATGAGGTATTGGACTATTGGGCTGAACAATCCAAATAAAAATTAACTTTGTAATTTTGTTTCCGCTTAAAGTATTCAGCACTTCTGGCCACCAGGCACCAACGACCTGCGACCCCTACCCCTTTCCACTCGGCAGTCGGCACTTGATCACCATGCGTGACCGGTGACTCGTGAGCCGTGAGAAGTTCAGGCCACCGGCCACCAGCCGTGACTACTTTTGCCGTGAGCTTGCTGGTGTCGCCTCTCGCCTGTGCTGCTCACCCTGCTGCTGTGCATAAGCCTGTGCTGCAACGTGCAGCCCCTACGTGGCTCGGTGGCTGCTGATGAAGTCCCGACCGCCCCAAGGCTCTGCCCGGTTGACACGCGTACAACTCTAAGGTCAATTTATTGTTCAAGTTTTGTTAGAAATTACAATTGATTGAATGTAATTGGGATTTTGGGATCTAGGGTTTCTTTATTGTTCAAGTTTTGTTAGAAATTACAATTGATTGAATGTAATTGGGATTTTGAGATATAGGGTTTCTTTATTGTTCAAGTTTTGTTAGAAGTTACAATTGATTGAATGTTATTGGGATTTTGGGATCTAGGGTTTCTTTATTGTTTAAGATTTTATGATTTATGAATCACTAATGTTTGATTTTATGGGTTTTGACAATTGAATGTATGACTAATTGTTGATGTTATATTGAATTTAGATTGATATATCATGGGAAAGTGGAAAACTATTGATTCTTTTTTCAGGTACTCATTTTTCTCTCGCATCATTATTAAATAGTTTTTTATTTTTATGTCATTATGTGTAAGACTGGTCCTTTAAATGAAAAATATAAATTAGATATTTTTTGGTTTTTATTGTTTTACAAGACCGGAACTGAATCGTTGACCCGGTTAGCATAACATATAACCTATAACATAGCGAGACAAAAAAATTTTTGGTCCTGTGGTTGTGTCTTCCGTCCCCCGCCCCTCTTATACTTTTGTTCAAGCTCCGCCACTGTTCTACATTAAGTTTATCATGTTATTAATGTATGTATTGATGTCTATATCATTTTAGGTACATAATTTACAAACATTTATATCTTTTTTCCTCTTTGGATCCCTATTTTTGTTTTTGTTTTTGTTTTTGTTTTTGTTGGCAACTTCCGCTTCTCCACATTCTTTTCTCTAAATGTCCAACATCTATGGTTTTTTCTCGGATCTGCATGTATCTAAGTCAAATTCCACGCAAACACCACGCCAACTATTTTCAGCTACATTTCTCGACCACACCTCCTAAAATCTCTGCTGCCAACTACACCATACTCTTGCACGTGTCTTGCCGGAATCTTCTAACCACACTTTGCTTAGGCAGCAGCCGCCGCCCATGTTGCCTAAACTAGTCTTCCTTTCTGTTGTGTTACTCTTTGAGTCCACTCACAACCTCTCTTCATATGGCTACTATTTTATCCTTTTCCATATCTTGTTTTTCTTTTTTTATCACTACAAAACAATACACCTACATATTACTATATGTATATATGTTACATTAGTTTGAATTTGTTTTCACAATGATAGCTCCCACAACTTATGCAACCACAAGAACACAAGCCAGTAAACCAATAAACTTCTTAGCAAGGTATACGACCCACACATTTACCAATGGCATAATGTGCCCCCACGTAGACCATGACCTTATAAACCGAAGACTCTAAAAAACTAGTATGTGATAGGTTAATTCTTGTTGAACCATAAGGACTAGTCAACAATCAAGTAAGTCAAAAGCCTAAATTATGTGTGGGAATAGAAGTCATTCGAAATAATACAGAAAAGAAAAAAGATGTTTATGTTTGTTACAAAGTTTATCAAGTTATAATTTAGATAGAGGGTAGAGTAGCCTCCAAGTCATTGTTTAATATAAATACATATATAGGGTCCTACATTTATTTTTATGATTTTATGAAGCTATAGACTTTCTAAGTTAATTATTGTGTTCGTACGAGTTATCAATTATTTACTTCAACAACTGGTATTAGAGCCTAAACGATTCTAGGCTCATGTGGAAGATTGCAAGTTGAAGAGGGAGTCTAACTATTCTGCAAGTTACGGATTCAAGGTGCGAAGCCAAGAATCAAAGTTGAAACCTTGAAGGTTTTTGTCTCTTCTCGAATCAAAGGCTTGAAGGATCCCCACAATCCTTCTCACATACCTACACCCGGAGAAATAGGAAAACTACGATGGCAGGAGAAGTTACTAACAACCTTTTAAACCACCAGATCATTGTCCAACAAAAGGAACCGAGCATGTCCTCTTTAACGTGTCCAAAACTAACCCAATCCAACAACATGTGGTTAGTCATTATGAAAGCAAACCTTGATGCCCAAGGCTTGTGGGAAGTAGTAACAGGAGAAGTGCAAGAGGAGAAGAAAAACAAGCTAGGGAGAGCCCTTATCTACCAAGACTTACTGGAGAATATCTTGAGACAAGTTGCTACAAGTAAGAATGCCAAAGATATTTGGGATTCTTTGAAGACAAGATACCTAGGATCAAATCGAGTTCAACAAGCCCCGGTATGTTCTCTTAAACGAGTGTTTGTACCATTAAAGATGTGAGAAAAGGAGGTCACTGAAGACTATGCAGGAAAGATTTCTAAACTTGCAAATAAACTGGGTCAACTTGGTGTAACCGTTACCAACAAAGACCTAGTTAAAATATATTTGAATAGTGTTCCAGATCGATTCATTGCTATCTTTGCTACAATAGAGCAATAGGCAAATTTAACAAAAATGACATTTGATGATTGTATTGGCATGTTAAAGGCGTTTGGGGAAAGAATAAAGGACAAAACTAGATTTATTGGCTGAGGTTGGTGGACTCATGTATGCCAAAGCCGAGTAAACAGCTAAGAAAGAGACCGACCAAACTGGAAACTTAATGGCGGTTGAGGTCGTGGTGGTGCAAGAATAATTGGTCACGAGCGAGGTTATGGAAAGGGACGAGGAAGACGCCAAAATAATCAAGATTCTCGAAGTAATTATCAACAAAAAACACCCAACGAAAAAACCAAGAACAAGGATGAAACTTCGACACCTGTTGAGATAAAAGAAGTGTTCGATGTTAAAATTGCCAACGTTTTGGTCACTACGCGTGGAAATGTACGAGACCCATCAATCTTAGAATAAAACTTAAGCTCGGGGACCAACTTTAATAATGGTACAAGCTGAAGAAAAAAATGCTCCTACATGAGGACAAAGTGCACCCGACTTTATACAAAGCCAGTGCAAAGGATGCCTCGATGTCGTATCTTGACAACAGCGCCTCAAATCACATGACCGGAGATGATCACCATTTTAATGAAATTGATAGAAATATAACTGGTTTGGTGCGGTTTGGAGATGGCTCAAAAGTTGAAATCAACGGGAAAGGGTCAATAGTGTCTGAATGCAAAACCGGAGAACATCGTGTGGTTGATGATGCCTATTACATCTCAGAGCTATGTATTAACATACTAAGTCTTGCCCAACTAACCGATAATGGATGGAAAGTTTGGGTGAAGGATGATTACTTATGGCTTTACAAGGAAGATAATCAAGTTTTAATGAAGGTGAAAAAGAGCCCAAACTGTCCGTAGAAAATCAACTTAAAAATTGGTACACCTGTATGTCTCCTTACCTCCACAAATGACCTAGCATGCTTATGGCATGCTACGCTAGGTCATATAAGTTTCAAATCAATAAACCTCATGAGATCTAAAAAGATGGAACTTGGCTTACCGAATGCCCCTCACGACCAATACATTTGTGATGCTTACTTACTAGGCAAACAAACTCACAATCCATTCCCAAAACTTGCCAAGAACCAAGATAGCAAACCACTCGAGCTTCTACATATGGATCTATGTGGTCCAATAACGCCCCCAATAATTGGAGGAAGTAACTACTTTATGCTAATCATTGACTATTATATGAGGTATATGTGGAGCTACACCATAAAGAATAAAGACGAGGCACTTAGAGTATTCAAAAAAAATTCAAGAATGAGGCCGAGCTTAAAATCAACTTAAAAGTTAAAGCCATTCAAAGTGATAGAGGTGGAGAGTTTCTCAATTAACTATTTACCACATATTGTGATGAAGCTTGGATCAAACGGTTTTTCACTACTCCATGTTCTTCTCAACAAAACGGTGTCATCCAAAGACAAAACCAAACCATTATGAATACCACACGAAGCATGACGAAAGCCATGGATCTCCATCAAAATATATAGGGAGAAGAAGTAAGACATGCAACCTTTTTTCTTAACAGAACTACTACAAACTCAAACTTGTAACCCCATATGAAGCGTTGAAGGGGCGGATACCAAGCCTAAAACACTTATGTGTTTTTGGTTGTTTAGCACACATGAAGAAAACTTTTCCTCAACTGAGGAAGCTAGACGATTAAAGTAAAAAGTTGGTATACCATGGAACCGGACCGGGAACAAAGGCTTACAGGTTGTTTAACCCAAGCCAAAATCGATTCTAAAGTCCTGCGATGTTAGTTTTGAAGATAAGGAAAAGTTTGATTGGTTAAAACACAAAAAAAGCATGCATATGGGAACAAAACCTAAATAAATGAATTTTTCCATCACCATATATGAACAACATGAACCAACTAACACCAATACATCTTCTTCAATACAATAACAAACTCAAAGTGATTTTGAAGTTACTCCAACAACAGGCCCAATTAGACCTGAGCCAAGTGTAGCAGTAAAGGATCCAAGTCCAGCAGTAAATCAAGACATTCAAAATCATCCTTTCAACGATTATGATGAACAAAATAATTCAGAAAACTATGACAATCCCTGTACAACACTTCAAAGGTCTACTCGACAAGAGTTTAGACCAAAACACTTTGAGAATTATGTTCAACTTCAGGAGGAAACTTTAATGCATGATGATGAACCACAAAATTTTTATGAAGCCAAAAATAAAAGACATTGGATGGAAGCTATGAGAAACAAATTGCTTGCTATCAAAAAGAATGGCACATGGATGCTTATGGAGTTACCAAAAGAATATCATAAAGCAATCCGTCTCAAATGGGTGTTTAAAGTAAAAAGAGATGCTGAAGAAAATCCTACAAAGTATAAAGCTAGACTCAACGCAAAGGGCTATTTCAAAAACAAGGCATCGACTTAGATGAAGTCTTTGCCTCGGTTTCTTGAATGAAAACTACAAGGCCACGATACAACCTTTCTCCTTCTTTAGGCGGAGGATTTTATTGTCACGGGCTCTTCTAGCGACCTAATACATCACATTATGACTTCCCATAGTTCATATTTTGCAATGTGTTAAATTCATTACTTTTTAGGAATTGTTGATTTTCGTAATAAAGGAAACATATTTCAATTACAAACTTGGTATGGTCCATAAGAACTTATCATGCCAAGATGTGTACCGCAAGACAACCACTACTCCTCTTCACAACAACTTTAAAAGTTGGTCTTACGACACCTCTTGTCGATGAACCCTTGTTATATCATACTAATACTTTAAATACTATATTTTAACTATTCTTGGTGTCTCGTATATTATAAACATGCTTTCTTATATGCACACGATTCTTGATAACTCCACTTCAATTCTTTTAAGAGTATTTTGTGTTACATTCATGGCAATATACACCATGCAATGATTTTGTATGTGTTATCCACTTCTTGTCTCATATAATATTTAGATGCAGAATTGGAAGGTTGGCTTGATACTCATTAATCCATTCTATCAATTATGTGTTCCTAGGTGATAACGTATTATTTTGGTCTTCAAAACTTCATTCTTTTATCTCCCACTCTAGTGATGTAGTTCAATCTCACATTGATGCTGATGTTGTTGTCGAGACATGTTGGATATGAAATCTGCTTCTAGAAATTCATTATCCTTTATGACAAGCCTCTCTTGGTTATTATGACAATGTCAATGACGTTTACTTGTCCACTAATCGGACACTACATCTCGTTCATAATGAGAAATTATTTTATATAGTGGTCTTTTGTGTAGATAGGAATTACTCGTTTATGTTTGTCATGTTTTCATGATGTGTTAAAGTTGTTGGTTGGTTTGGGTTCATCATTGTAACTTACTTTAGATATAAAAGTATACAAACCTTTAGAAATAAAAAGACAAACATCTTATTTATATTTTTTCATGTGGTTTTCATGTCAATTTTCATTTATAAAATGAGTTTTGTTTGTTGCTGCTCACGGTAAGTGTGCAATAAAAGGTTAAAAACCACTTTTTTATTATATTTATTCAAATCATTTCTTTTGTTAAGTCCATGTAGATTTTTATGATTAGACCATTGAAATACATAATAACATAGTAGTTGATATATAAGTTTGAATTTGTTGGTAAATCAGACACAAACTTGAAAGAAACAACATGAAAGTATGATGAATTTTGTAAAGATTTGATAATAAAAGCAAACACAGAGAATTTTTTTTCATAATTAGACATACAATTCGATGTGTGTGTATGTATACGCTAAGTTTCCTACTAACTCATATATGACCCTTCTATGTTTAGATATTTACATACTAGACTAAAACATACTTTCTAGTATATACGTAACTGATGCAAACTAATATTAAGTTTATAAATTTTATCATTCCCTTTTAAACTAAATATAGTTTAAGTGAGATCTTTAACTTACTTGTGTTGTTTTCATAGTAGCATTGGTTCATCATCATCATAGATGATATTGCATTCTTGCTACTTGTCATTTTCCTTGTTCTTCTATTTGGTGTATTGTTTGCAAAATGACCGTGTTCTCCACATCCATAACATCTAAACTTGCTTTGTTTTTTTTTTTCTTTTCTTGACCCATGTCTCTATATCGATTTTATCCTTTGTTAGATTTTCTACCTCGTCCTCTACCATGGCTTTAATTGTTTGAACTTGTAATTAGAAATTTTTGTTAATAATTAGCCTCCGGTTCATCTTGACTTTTAATACATTATTCAAAGGCTACATTTCTTCCAGCAACTTATTTGAATGGCATTGTATCAATTTCCTGATATCGTTCGATAAATGTCATGATTGGTAGAAACTTCTTTGGAACCGAGTTAAGTAGTTTCCTTACAAGTACCTTATCTTTCAAAGTATTACGAAGACTTTTGAACTTGGCTTATATACTGCTTAGTTTTGCCACAAAGTCACTTACATGTTAAGTTGCATTCGATTTCAAAGCCTTTAGTTTACTTCTCAACGTTTTGTAAATGGGCTTTCTGAACTACATCAACTCCAAGGTATTTGTCTCTGATTGAATACTAAACTTTCTTTCGAGTCGAGTAATGTGCAACTTGTATTAATACTAAATGAGGCAACATTTGTAGGATCATTGCCTTGGTTGTATGCGCTTTCTTTACGTTAACTGTTTTTTTAACATCAATCATTTCCCAAAGGTCATAGGCCTTTACGATTGTTTGCATCAACAATGCCCAAATAGAATCAGACATACAATCCGGTGTTTATGCAATTACTTTCTTTGACCAAAGATTGATCTTTTATTACAAAGTTGAATTTGCTCTTGCTAGTTGAACAAATAATTATTCGACTTGCTATTTAAACCAAATGTTCTACTTTCTACTTGAACCAAATGTTCTACTTTCTACTTAAACCAAATGTTCTACTTGTTACAAACCACTAGGTTTGTTTAACTTGCTATGAAGTACAAGGGTTCAATTGACATGGTATGAAAAGAAAATGCTCGAGACTTGCTACATACCACAGGAGTTTGTTTTTAACTTGTTACAAACCAAGATGGTTTGTCTTTGTCTTGCTATGAATAACAAAGAACTCGATCTGACTTGCTATTTTCAACAAACCATGAAATCAGAGCTTGCTCTTGCTATAATCAACGGACCACAAATGTTTAGGGGACGTTTGGTTCATAGAATTCTCAGTAATTGGAATTGGAATTGAAAAATTTTCCATTCAAAATACTGTTTGTTTGGTCAACGTATGAAATTGGAATTGGAAAATTTTCTCTCATTCATTGGAATTCACATTCCTTCCACTTACCTATTGAATGTTTAACAATCCAATGGAATATTCAAAGTTAAAATTTCAATTTCACTCAAAATTGACCAACCAAACACGTTATCAAATTCAACATCATTCCAATTCCAATTCCATTTCCAATTCTAATTTCTTTGCAAAACACTCTGCGAACCAAACGGCCCTTAGTGTTTCTTGCTAACAAAATCATTGAGATTCGGTTGGACTTGCTACGAATAACAGAGTTAATTTTGAACAATCCAACAAGGACCGAAACTTCAATGCTGTTTTTATTTGTGATTTACATGTCAACTAATATGTCTTTTAATTTGGTTTCTTTCTCCAAACACAATAACACAAAAAAAAAAAAAAAAAAAAACAAACAAACTTGTGATCATAGATTTTGATATATGATTAGGGAAACAATTTGATTCACAAGTGTTATTTAATCAAATAGTTATTTAATTTGATTTCTAGTGACAAAAAGATAAGGATAAAATTTTAGATTTCAATAACTAGATTTCAATTTGAACGTATCTTAGAATGAGCTCGTGAAAAACAGGCCTAAGATCGATTAACGTGTTGATTTCTTTCCTTTCGTTCCTTGCTTTCAATCGATAATCGCACATGATTGTTTCTTGTTTAGTGCCTTTAATTTGCAGTCCATTCAACACCAAGATTCCTTAGATGTCTAGACCAAATTAAGTGCAGAAATTGATCTATCCTTTAATAGCTTTACTGTACAAAAACAAAAAAACTTTTGATTTCCTTTCAATCAATTGGTGTCGTCTTTCATGCTGTCCCTTCAATTGAAATGAATGTCGCCTTCTTTCATTCCTTGGGTTGTGATATATCCAATCTTCCCCTTGGATCAATTAATGAGTGCTCTGATACCGGTTGTTGGTAAATCATACACAAATTTGGATGAAATAAGATGAAAGTATGATGAATTTTTGTAGTGATTTGATAATACTTGCTTGTATACGTATAATTTCATTCATAATCAGACATACGATCAATGTGGGTAGATATTCCTTAATTTTGAACGGGTGTGTCATTTTGGAAAACGACATAACCAATAGGTTTTCTTCAAACACATATTTGACCCTTCTATGTTTACATATTTACATACTAGACTAAAATATACTTTCTAAGATGTATGAAGTTTGACACAGATCCTTAGAGTTTGCGCCTAGTTGGAGTTAAAATTTTAACCACAACAATATTTCCAGCATGGAAAAAGTTCAATACTTAAAAATTCCCCTAGAAGAGATAAAGTTGGCAACCAGTAACTTTAGTGATGAGAATTTCATCGCAAGAGGTGGATTTGGGAAGGTTTATATAGGTAAACTCACAAAATCTGGGAAGCAGAATATTGTGGCCGTGAAAAGATTAGATCGCACACACGGACAAGGAAACCGTGAGTTTTTGATGGAAATACAAATGCTTTCCTGTTACAAGCATAAAAATCTCATCTCTCTTCTTGGTTTTTGTGAAGAGGATGGAGAAAAAATTCTTGTTTATGAGCATGCAAAACATGGAAGCCTTGATAGATACCTTACTGATGATAAGCTATCATGGATGCAACGTCTCAAAATCAGCCTCGGCGCAGCACGCGGTTTTAATTACCTTCATAATGATGTGGGACCCCAACATAGGGTATTGCATCGCGATATAAAAAGCTCAAATATTCTACTAGATGATAATTGGGAGGCAAAGATATCTGATTTTGGATTGTCAAAAATAGGCCCTTCAAATGTTGAGTTCACATTTCTTGTGACTAATGCTTGTGGCACCTATGGCTACATTGATCCTCAGTATAGGAGAACTGGCATTCTAACCAAGGAGTCGGATGTGTATTCATTTGGGGTGGTGTTATTTGAAATATTGTGTGGAAGGCTGGCATTTGTAACTAAATACCAAGATGAACGTCGGTTTCTTGATTCACTCGCCCAACGATCTTATGAACAAAATAGATTACATGACATAATCTTATCCGGTATTAAGAATGAAATAAAAACGGATTCATTGAAAGTTTTCTCTATGGTTGCATATGAATGCTTGAAAGAAAACCGTATTGAGCGGCCTACAATGGCTTGGATCGTGGAGAAACTCGAAGAGGCATTGGAGTATCAAGTAAGTTTCAATTGAAAAGTTAATACCTACCACCACGTAAATTGAAATCTTTTTATAACTTTTGCCTCTAATGATCTATAATCCTCGTTTAATAGCTAAGAGTAAAGCGGCAGGAATATTCGGATAGGAACTTGATGAAAACAAAGTGGAGTTTGCAAAATTAACTAGTCTTTTTAACTTGAGGCTGGTCATAAGCTACAAAAGATAACTATTGATGAAGGAATTTTTTGTGGAAATAAATGATTCTAGAACTGGCATTGTGTAGTTTTTTTAAACTCATTGCAGAAGTGGCTAATTCGCTTATAGTACAAGCGAGAACTCATGCAAGATCAAACAAACATGCATGTTCACTTGTATGGGAAGCAAATTCAGCCAAAGTAATATTGAACTTTTTTTAGTCTCCTATATATAAAAAATCACTTATTTTAAACATACCTCTATTTTTAATAGAATCTATATCATAATATAAACAAAAATATGGGGGTATTTTTTTACAGGAACCACTTACTAGGAATTTGACTACTGAATTTGTCAGCAGACTACCAATACAAGGTGAACAGGTATGAACTATATTTAATACACCTCTTTATCCTTATTTTGCTTTTGAATTTAATAATATTATGCTTATTTATTAAATTTTACCACAGGAGAATGTTGATGCTCTTATTAAATGTGTTAAGAAAGACAATGGATTTAGTCAAGGCATACCTATTACAGCTTTTACTATATACAAATGCCTTGTCCACTGGAAATCTTTTGAAGTTGAAAGAACTAGCATCTTTGATCATCTTAATCAGTTGATTGCTTCAGCTACTGAGGTACTTTTATAGAAGTCAACTTTGTAAAATAAATGAGATTTATCCTGCTTATTAATCTATATAAAGTATAATGAAGGGTTATCTTATTGTAGGGTCAAGACAATAATAAACACTTGGCATACTGGTTATCTAACGCGTCTACTTTGTTGCTCTTACTTCAAAGAATTATTAAACCTGATGGCGTGAATTCAGTTTGTGAACGACCACCACCTCCAGCTTCCCTGTTTGCAAGAAAGGGAACGGTATGGATAATCTTAATATTGATCTTTGTAGATGTGGTAGAATGGGCGAGTCAAAACATGTAATACTGTTATTGGTCAAAACACACTGGCTAGGGACAGGTTGACTTCAAATGCTTTTTTTTTTACAATATGGTTTAAGTTCTTTAAACAATTAGTGCGTTAAAATCGATTGCAATATATATTTATCTGCTCAATGACATGATTTGCTTCTGCATGCAGGGATTTCGTACATCCCAAGCTTCGGATATAGCTGCAGTTGAAGTAGTACGTCAGGTCAAAGCGAAACATCCTGCCTTGCTGTTCATGCAACAATTAACATCACATGTTGAGAAAATGTATGCTATTATCCGTGACAACTTGAAAACGGAACTGACTTTTTTCCTCGGCTTATGTATTCAGGTAGTTAAGCTTCTATTCATTCAACTTGCCACCACCCATCCCTTATCATTTGACTCTTTAACGTTGGAGGTAAAAAAATTGTAAAGTAGGTGGCTAATAGATTAAAATTAGACTTTATTATTAGCAAAATGATAAATTTAATTTCTAAAGCATTTTAGATGGCGATATACGCTGAACATATACATTGGATGACTTTTGACCCGTTGAGTAGTACATGAATTGAAATCAAGTATATGTTTGAGTTCATTATTGTAGTTGTGTTAAAATTTCAGGCCTCACTAGCATCCAAGGGAGTGCCACAAGCTAATCCCTGGCATGGCATTATTGACTGCCTAAACGCTATCCTCAATACACTGAAAGAAAATTTTGTATGTATCTTTTATCGATTGCCTCTTAAATGTTACATATATGTTCACACACATACTCACACATATAAATATATGTATGTAAACACACATACATGCATACATGCATACATACATACATACACATATATATATATATATATATATAGGGTTAGGTTCAAATAAAAATCAAAATAAATTATGTAAACCAATAAACAAATCTCTACACTTGATTTATAAAAATCAACGGCTCACATTTTTTTTAATAAAATAATAAAAGGTTGTATTTTTATTGGATCACGTGTACAAAAAGTTAAAAAAAGTTATAAGAACTGTAAGTTACACTTACACCTCTAAATATTTATCAGTTGTAAGTAACTTACACTTGTTATATATTTTTTCCACTTATATAAATTTATACATATAAATAAAAGAACATAACTTTATATATGTTTAATGATATTATTCCAGCAAAAAAATAATGTAGTGAAGGGAACGATTTTAATTGATATTGATAAATTTAACACGGTTATCGCAATAAAAAAGTGTTAACATTCGTTTCACACCCTATATGTGTGTGTGTGTGTGTGTATAAAGTTAGGTTAAAAAGAGAAAAAAAACCTTAGAAAATATAACAAGAATTCTCAACCTCAAGATCATTATATTTTATGGTTGAGATTTACTTGGTTTTATTTTGCTAGATAGTTTCAAATTAGAAATTATCAAAAGGGGTAAAATAGAAAATTACAACTACAAACATATACATGCAAGTCACATGCATACTCCCTAATGTCATAAATTTTTATAGGTTAGTTTTTTTTTAAATACATCTTAATAATGAGTGTTTTTATCTTTAATATGAGTATGATTTGCTATATAATTAAAAACTTTATGTTTTTATTCAGCATAAAATTGCATTGTATAAATTGCTTTGGTCAAAAGCACTATAAAATTATATACCTTAAAAACACCATAAACGCATGTTAAAAAAACCATAAAATTACTTAATTTAAAAACATCAATTCAAAAACATCATAAAATTAACTAGTTAGAAAACGTTGGGTGATTTTATAGTATTTTTAACCTTGGTGATTTTATAGTATTTTGTAACTAATCAATTTTATGGTGTTTAAAATTGAATAATTTTTTTGTTGTTTTATAACTATGTAACTTTATGAGTTTTTTTTAAGTTAGCAACTTTATGATGTTCTAAACTGAGCAATTTTATAGTATTTTAGAACTGAGAAATTTAATGGTATTTTAAAATTATATATATAAAATTATGGTATTTTAGAAGTGGGTAATTTTATGGTATTTCAATCTTGAACAACTTTATGATGCTTTAGAACTGGACAATTATGACGTTTTAGAACTAGACAACTTTTAGGGTGTTTTAAAATTAAACTATTTTATAATGTTTAAATTTATAGTGTTTATTACTAAACTAGTTTATGGTGTACTCTTTGTAATTATGTATTACATTTTTGAAGTAAAAAATCAACATGAGAATTAGGTTATTAATTTGTATAATATTTCTTACATGAAATGTAACATTAATTACAAAAAATCAACATAACGTTTAAACTTTTTTTATATGATGTTTTTTCTTTGTGATTATGTTTTTAGATAGGATGTTTTGTCATGCACATATTCTTGAATGTTTATGTCTACTCGATCATGGAATCATTAATTAATACTACACTTCTTTAAACTAGGTAATTTTGTTATAATGTTTTAACAATCATTCCTTTATTGTAGCTGAGTTTAAAAACACTATGGAATTATCTAGTTCAAAATACCTTAAAATCACGTAGTTCTAAAACACCATTAAATCATGAATTTTCAAAACACCATAAAAACTTATACATTCCTAAAACATCACAAACGGCCCACCCAATTTAGATCTTTTTTATTTTTTAAATATACAGTAATATTTTCTTGATGAAAAGATTAAATATACACTCGATTTTATTGTGTAATCTTTTTAAAACACTTTTGACGTATAAGACAGTTATCACCATTTAAAGGATTTGAGGAAAATTGCATGTGACTTGTATGTGCATAAATGTTTCTGTAAACGGATACATTTGCCATTTCCCTAATTTTTTTTATTGGACACATGACATATCCTTATGGCTTCCAACACTTTCTAAGGTTTTGAGAACTTTTACAATAATCCTCCTACATACACGCGCGCACACATACATATATATCATGAGAAACAAGAAGTTATATGAAAACTATAAAACTGTAAAACTATGGGTTACATGTGCATAAGTCAAAATTCATTCTGTCATGATTGAAGGGATATGAAATATATGTGTGTGTGTACGTACGTATATATGTATGTATATGTATATGGTTTAAGACTTATGAAAGTTGTATACAGGTGACCCCCTTTATAGTTCGGAAGATATTTACTCAGGTTTTTTCATTTATCAATGTACAACTATTTAACAGGCAAGTTTACTCCACTTTGGTTTGTTTTCACAATGATATTTTATTGATACTAATTTTTTCTTTCAATCACCATCACATTGCAGTCTTCTTCTTCGCCGTGTGTGTTGTACTATAAACAATGGAGAATATGTCCAGGCCGGGTTAGCCGAGTTAAAGCAATGGTGTTTTCAGGAAATAGAAGAGGTGATGCTTCACGCACACCCACACACACTATGTGTGACGTGTGTATATATTGATATTGTTCAGGGCCATCAACATATTTGGTAGCATAAAACGAAACAAAATTTGGGGCCCTCGTCTATATATTATTCGTAAAGACATTCAACTCGAATTGACGACATAAACAAAATTATTTATGGTTTGCCAGAAAACAACTTAGGCAAAAATACAACTTAATTAACCGGAACAAAATCAATTGCAAAAAAAAAAAAAAAAAAAAAAGATTAAATGATAAAAAACAGCAATCGATTGAAGTAAAAAAGAAAACTTAATTGTAAATGTAAATTAAAATCAAAACAGACAACAATATATCAAATTGGCAAAAGAACAATACTAGATTGAAGCGATTGAACATAAATCAAAATCAGAAAATAATAGTTCGTGTATTAGTTGATTAATTACAAAAGAGAGTTTAGAATTGATGAATCTAAAATAACCGTCAACAGTAAATAACCGATAAACTTTTGATCAATCAAGTTTTTCTTAAGTCCACCTCGATGAACCAAGTTTTGTAAGTGTAAATTGATAAACCTTCAATCATTTTATTATCTTTTTCATTTATCTTTAAATACACAAATACTGATTGGATTATCACATAAATTTCAACTTAAAAATATAGATAAAAGTATTTTCTAATTTTGAGACCATTAAAATTTAGGGGCCTAAAGCGATTGTTTAAATTGTTTGTACTGTAGAGACGTCCTTGGATATTGAGTTAAAGAAAAATTATAAGTTATAATGACTAAAATGTGTATTGCATATTTTATGTTATGTGTGACTGAATAGTGTTGTTACATTTGCAGTATCTTGGATCGGCTTGGTATGAACTTAATCATATTAAACAAGCTGTTAGGTTTTTGGTATGTTCCTTCTAACCAAGTTGTCTTTGTGTGGCTTTGATTTTTTTTATTACTATTTCATTTTATTTTTCTTTGTGTTTTATGCCTTCAGGTTCATGATCAAAAGCACAAAATATCATACGATGAATTAATCTATGATCTATGCCCCGTATGTATTTCAAGATTTGATTCTTCTACTTCTATATATTCTTCATAAGCATGACTTGTTACTGTTTTTTTCTAGGCTCTAAGCATCAAACAAGTGTATAGAATATGCACACTTTTTGGGGACGATAAGCATAGCACCCGAAGCGTATCATCAGATGTGAGATTCTAAATTCCATCTTTTTATTGTTTTTTAAAATCATCTTGAAAATAACCCAATCCGTTTTCATTCAACCAGGTAATTTCAAGCATGAGGTTATTAATGACAGAGGACTCCAACTATGCCACGAGCAGTGCATTTTTACTAGAAGATGATTCCAGGTGATGTTGTATTCCTTACACATTATTATTAGATTGATACTTAGACATTAACTAACTAATAGTTAACCATTTTTCATTTGTTTCCAAATGAAGTACGTACTGACATGATTTCCTGATTTCCATATTGCAGTATACCTTTCTCCGTTGATGAGATCTCTAGCTCTCTGCAAGTAAAAGAATTTAAGGACGTCAAACCTGCAGTTGAACTTGCCAAGAATCCGACCTTCCATTTTTTATATGAGTAAAGTATTAGACATTAATATGCTAGAGTAGTGTAATAATATTAGAAGTAAACTAAATATTTGTAGTTTATCCTAATTTATTTTGACGAATTCTGTAACGAGGGTTAACATAAGTTGGGTAGTTAAAGTCCTTATATAATGGTAGTTAAATGATCCGCCTTTTCACTATTAGGTTGGCACCCTTACCCGGTGCCTTTCTATATGAACCCTTGTAAACCCACTATTTGACTTGAATGAAATCATATTTACATGAACATATTCTTTGTACATTCATTCCCCTTTCACACTGTGTTTATAATCTATGTATTTTATAATCTATGTATAGAGTGTGTGTTTGACATTCCCCTTTATAATCAGTGTATAAAGTGTGTTTGATCCCTTCTCTACCAACAGTTGATATCAGACCGGTTTCAAATATTGCTAATGAGAAGAATAAGGAAGGGTACGATCACAACATAATTATGGTTTGTCTGAAACTAGAAATCAGCTTGCGATCAAGAGCAGTGTTCATATACATCGATTAAGGTTTGTGAATCACCACCTATGAATCTCGATCATATTGCAGAAATCGACGAACTCGTTTATTTCAAAAGGAACGATTTGATAAAAAAAAATCAAAATCTATTTTGATCGTAAAATCAATAGTTACAAACAACCATCACGATCATGGAAGAGAAACTGTATTCTGATTTAAAAAAAAAAAACAAAACCAACATACGGTTTCCATTGGACCATACGATCATGAAAGAAAAATCGTATTTTGATTTGGGAAACAAAGCAAAACCAACATACGGTTTTCCATTGGACCATCAGAATCTTTGATCGATAATATCCATCATAATCTTTAATCGATAATTATCATTTGCAATAAAGCGGGTTTAGATCAATGGCGAAGAAGCATGTTTGAATGTCAATAGTGGAGAAACATGATTGATCATCATTAACAAAATGCATGATTGACATTAGCAAGGTAGGCTTGAGTTTCAGCAGCAACACAGGTTTAATTAAGATCCAGGAGATCAAAGAAACCAAACTTATTTTCTAGTAATATCGTACAAGCATAATCAGTAAGATTACATCAATTTTGGGTTTAGAGGCATAAATAAAAGAAGAATCATATTAGTACTTATGGAAAGAACAATTCATTAGAATGAAGAAGACACGTTCAATGGCTAAAGATTCACCAACGAACAAGAAGAAATAAATATGATAGTAAAAGAAGGAAAGCCAGAGGCTTTATAATGTCTAATCTTTAACTCTACAACTTCTAGGTCTTTGAGCTGTAAAGTTTGGGGCAACCTTTAACATTCATGTAATCTAGGAACCAGTGGAACCAACAACAACAATTGAAATTTGCCAACAGACAAATAATACAATAATTGCTATGTTCTACCAAGCAATTTTAGAAAACATGGCAAGCAATTTTAAAAAAACATGGTTTTAAATATCTTAAGCTTACTTTAGCCGAATATCTTTAGAATGCATAAAAGTTATGTCTCACTCCCCCAATTATAGCAGAAACATAGGGATCTGACAAATGAGATTGTCATGACTCATCGGGGTTAAAAGAGAGATACTATATGCTATTTTCATGTGACGTCGTTCGATAAAAATGTGACTTGTGCCAAGGTTAGCTAATCCCATAAAGACAAGCCAAACAAATCACAAACAAAGTCTAAGTCCCAAATCCGGACAACCTAGGCAAAAACACACCTAACCGAATCAACAACCACATAGTAATTCAAATTAACAAACAAGAATAAGACTAAGTAAGAACAAGCTAATGTTTGTGCCCAATGTAAATAAGTGTCCCCTAACAGTCTCAAGCAATTGCAAGTCTAGCTTTAAGCACTATTAATTGAAAATACATACTTGAAAATATCAACATACGTTGGTGAGTTCAAATGTTTAATAGAACAAGCTATTGGTTAAGAATCAAAATCTTCTTCTAAAAGATGTGGTTTGTATTGATCAACTACAAAATTCAAAAGATTTTTCAAAGATCAATCTTAGGTTATAATATTATTTGTCAAGAATCCAAGAGTCTTGGATGATATATCAATGATAGCTTTCAAAATTAAGTAAGAACACTACAAGTTTTTTTTATTACACTGTTAGGGTTAAACAATGCTCCTACAGTAATCAGGGAAAATATTGAATGGAAACCATACATATCTATTCATAAACCAATGAAGATTATGAGCAACGCAGAATTTAATAGTGGACCTATTTTCAAGGGAGAGGTTATATGTCAAATTCTCCAAATACTAATTCTAGTTACTAGTACACTGTATTGGTCAAGTGAGTGTACTGGTCAAGTGGTTAAGGAGAAGGGCTTTATATGGAACCGAGCAATACTGTAGTAGTAAAGAAGTAAGATGCTCCAACTGTAACCACTAACATTTGTTAATTTAAGTATTTGTTGGCAAGTATTAACTATTAATTAAGGAATCCTCAAGGACAACCTAACCTTTATCAACACTATTGATAAAGGACAAGAAGTAAGTAAGGAAAGAAACAAGAAGAAACATAATCTAGCTATTAAAAACACAAGTGGTGCCACACACACGTTTTAATATTTCCTAATAGAACCGACTACCATGTCATGTTATGTGATGAATTACACCAAGGACTTGGTTGAGTGTTGATGTAGAAGGACACAGTCATTTCCTAGGTATAACGTCAAGTCAAAGTCATAAAGGATAACTTGTGACTTAGAGTTAGGTGTTATGATTCTCGTACTCAAGATTCGAAGATTTTACTTGTATGATATAAGATGTTCCTCTAAGTTGATTATAAAGCCTCCAACATATACTAAACTAGAAGATGTTAAACATGCAATAGATAGATGGGTGGATGATACTCAAGTACTATAGTTAGGAAATCCCATACCACTTGGGTAAAGTCAATATAATAGTTGTCACACTAAGAAGAAATGAAAGGGTCAAACCAATATATGCATTGAAAATGAAAATTCAAAAGAGTTCCATAACTTAAACTGTAAATGTACAAAAAGAGGTTATAATCTTAAGAAATGTTTAAAGAACACATGTATATGTGGACCAAAGAAGATGATAGAATCCAATTCTAACAAAGTGATGTACTTCAAATATAGAATATAGGTCCAGAACCTAAACAAAATAATGAAATTCAGTTTGGATAAAGCTTACAAGTCTAAGTACATTATCCGTCCTAGAGCTGACAAGAAGTATGAAGACTTCAAGGAGTCTTTCTATAGGGTGGTATGAGTAAGAACATCACATCATATGTCAAGAAGTGTTTACTTGTTCTAAGGTCATAGTAGAACATTAGAAACTATTTGGAATGTTACCACAACCTCAATCCTACAAGGGAACCAGGAGTAGACCATAAAGAAGTTTATTATTCATTTGTCTAGAAGATATAAAAAGATTTGATTCAATATTTCTTATCATTGAATGATTAACCAAATCTGTACATTTTGTCACACCCCGATTCTAGGACATTCCGAGCGTGCGAACCAAAATAGTAGGTAACATAAATGTAGGTCTTAAATTATTTACTTGTAAACAAGTGAGAGTTTTTATTCAGGAAAATAATTTTCAAATGTTTTTTAAATAAAATTGATTTATTAAGCATTGATTTCCTCACACATGAGGTATTTCAACAAATGGGGTTGATTCAAATATTAGTATATATAATAACAACTTTTAAGAAAATCCTTAACAATTTTATATTTAAAACATAAAATTGCAGTTTAAGCACAACACACGTTGTAGCCACAAAAGTTGAACTAAAGAGGTTTTGTGGTCCTTTAGTTTGTGATCCAAGCTACAAGTTATATTCAGACGTATAAAACATGTTTAATCATAACCAATTCAATTATCTGTTACAAAATTCTATATGAAATATTAACGTAAAGCCGGTGAATCAAACTACCAGACTTTTGTAAAACATTATTAGCATTAAAATTATTAGCAAAAGTTGTTTTATAGTTGTTACATTTTTAACAACGCCCATCTAGAATCTAGGTATACATTAAAAACATTCAATTCATATTGATGAAAACTAAGTGACTTGATTTTGAGCTTTATGAACAAGAACAAGATCAAAATGAATTTCCTCAAGTATCTTTTCAATCTCTCACGATATAACAATAGATTGTTATATATTCAATACTCTATGAACATGGTGCGGAAACCCATGATCAAAGATATGAATATCCGTGTGTGTGTATATGTGATTGTATGTTTGAATGATAGAATGCTTGAATAATGATAACTGCTTGATTGTATTGAATGTTTAAAAGCTTACAAAGAATTAGAGTATACTGCTATTTATAGCCTATATAAAAAGCTATGTTCAGTTACTAAAATACTCTTATGTAAAACAAAATTACATAAATAATCCTAAGTCTATAAGCTCTCCGCTGTGAATGGTAAATGAGCTATCCGTTGTGCCTTGGTTGTTGTCCGCTGTGAACGCTTGGTTGAATGTTTGCCTTGTTATTACCCGCTGTGGAGTGATCATCCGTTGTGGATGAACATCCGCTATGAACTGTTCATCAGCTGGGACATTGGTCATCCGCTGTGTGATTGTTCATGCGCTGTCTACACTTGGGATTTCATTCTTCATCCGCTGTGGATTTTTAATGATTGTTTGGATGTTAGAATACATTATGTTTGATTATGACAAGCATTATCCTTTTAATGCACTTGTTGAGTCCAACAATACTCCCCCTAAGGATGATGTTGCCATCTTTTGATGTTTGCTTGTTAATGTTGTGTTTGTTAGTAATGATGTGTGTTCATGTTTGTTATGAATGATTGCAATGGTTGTGTGATCAACTTAGATTGTTTGATTGACTGTTTGAATGTTTTGTATGATTGAATGATTGACTGTTATACATATTCGATTGTGAATTAGTAGATAAATCAAATAGATTTTAGGTTTTAGAAGATTAGGGGTTTAAGGGTTTATCGCACTGTTTGTAACGTTTTAGAAATTTGAATTTTCTCTCACACACTCATGATGAATGAAAAAATGACAAGTGTTGATGTATATATACAATGGACAAAATGACAATCCGTTGTGGGTACAGTGTATGTGTACGCTGTGTGAATAGTTTAACTTAAAATTTAATTTTAAGTCATGCGCTGTGAAATACACATGCGCTGTGTGAACAGTGCATCTGCTGTATAATTTTAAACTTGTACGCTTTGGACCCCTTGTATGTTTTACTGTGTTCATAGTGGATGGTCAATTGGCCATGCGCTGTGCAAACTTGATTGAAATTTAAAATTCACAACTGATGACTAAAAAGTCATACGCTGTGTTTGACCACTTTTTCCAAAGCGGATGAACAATTATTCATACGCTGTGAACACTTTGAAAAATTGTTTTGTTTTTTACAACAGATGAACATTTGTTCATACGTTGTGTACACTTGATTGATTTCAAAACTTTTACAACAGATGACTTATTGTCATGCGCTGTGGAACCCCTTGTGTGATTGTGTAAATGCTTACAGCGTATGATTACCTGAGTGCATACGCTGTATGCACTTGTAATGTTTCAACAACGGATGACTAATGTCAATCATACGCTGTGAAATGGTACTGTATTCACAGCGGATGTTTTAGATACATCATCCGCTATAAACACTTGGTGTATTTTGAGATGATATACTGTAGTTACAGCGGATGTATGTTTGTATGTCTGCTGTGTCAATAGTTAACAAATTTTTTTTTAAATTTTGAAAAATCTTGATTAATTTTCTTTCGAAGCAAATGTTGTTTGTTTTTCTTCCGCAGCATATTATATTTTTGTTTGATTTTCTTCCGAAGCAAATTTTGTTTGTTTTTCAAAATTTGAATGTTTGTTAAAATTTTATAATTTTAACATAATCAATGTATGGATGCTAAAATGTCACTCACAAGCAATATTGTGCATGTATATGTGTCAAACTGCTGTGTTGGAGTGCTGGCTTGACATGGCTTTATTTAAAACTCAAATTTAATATTTCAAAATTTAAAATTATATGATTATGCACATGTTCTGCTAATTTTGTTATTTCCATGTTCATTTTTATCCCCTTGAATTTTTTGGATATTTTATAAAATGTGTATAAAATAACAAAAATTTTAAATTTGGTTTTTGGAAATTTCAAAGTCCATAATGATTGTTTGTATTATAACTTTAGTTAGAGAGATATAATAACATGTAATAAAGAATGAGTACTTTTGTTTGCTTGGACATGTATCACGTGTACATGACATGAGATCATACTGGTAAGAAATTCTCATTGAGTTGTTTGAATGGTTGTTAAGAATAGACATAGACTAATACAATGTTGATTGTAGATATTGTTGTCCACTTAAACTCATGGATGGTATTAATGATTGATCGAAACAGTGAGTAATTTATCATGTTTTGGGTGCATTGAGATGATTTGTATGTACCCCACACCTGAGTGTATGTTAAGATCAATCCTTCTCAAAATATATTAGAAAGCACTTGTTATACTTATGACCTAGTTACTTAGGAGTATAAATGCTCAAATGTGATCCTTATTGTTTGATCCACATTGGGATTCTTTTAACTTCACTTTAGAAGGTGATCCACTTTGGGATTCTTTTTGATTCATTTACTACGAATCTAGTCTAAAAGTCTTTATTGATTGTTCATCCAAGAAGGATGTGCTCCTTTTTGGGAACCTTTTTGGATCATAATGTAGGTCATTCAGGTTTGTGCTTAGGTACAACAAAGAATGCCTGAGTGTACTTCAGGTCTATGATTATCATAACAAAGAAGACACTTGTATGATTGAGCAATTTATAAATTGTTTCACTTGGTGTATAACAATTACTTTACAAGCAATATATATTAGATAGAACAGTACTTACCATAAACCAATATGGGTGTTTGCTTACCACACAATCATAAGATTTTAATTCCTTCACTATTGTATGCGATGTTATGTGTCCCATGCTAAACCTATCCACACATCAAACAAAGTATGATCAGTCTTTGTTAGTGGAAAATGACTAACTAGTATACTATCATATCTCATGTGGTGTCATGTATGTTTCAAACTTGTTTGTTATTTTGAAAACTAAATGGTTGTTTAATATCTTGAGTTTGAAAGAGTGGATGTTGACTAAGAAACCTTGACTTTGACAAACTCATGCTTGTTGTATGTTAATGTTTGAAAATATTATGTGTTGGGTTCATAGTTGATCATACCAAGTGATTGAACCAGAAATTCAAATCTTGTTGAATTAAATGGTTTTGTAAAAAGGTCAGCCAATTGATTGTCTGTATGAACCTTGATCAACTTTATCAGACCTTTTTCTTAGCAATATCTCAGAAAGTGATATCTTATGTCTATGTGCTTGATTTTAGAATGTTGAACAGGATTGTAAGTGATAAACATGACAGCAGACTTGTCTATGTGTATGAGTGTTTTAAGAAAATTAAAGCTATAATCAAACATTTAGTTTTGAATCAAAAGCACTTGAGAACAGCATGCAGAAGCAGCTATATATTCTGCTTCAGCTGTTGACACAAGCATATTTGTTTGTTTCTTGCACTGCTAGGAGATCAATTTTGATCCAAGAAACTGACAACCTCGTGTTGTGAATTTTCTGTTTTGATGACATCCATCATAATCACTATCTGTGTATGCGTATAAAAAGAAATCTCCATCTTTGGGATACCACAAACCAAGTGCTGGTTCGTCATTTAAGTATCTAAAGATTCTCTTTACAGCATTGATGTGTGATTCTTTTGGATCTACTTGGTATCTGGCACACATGCAAACTGCATACATGATGTCTGGTCTGCTTGCTGCTAGATACATCAGGGAGCCTATCATATATCTATAGAGTTTTTGATCAACTGATGGGCCTTCTGGATCTGGACCAAACTTCACTCTAGTTGCAAATGGTGTTTTGCTTGATGTGCAATCAGTCATATTGTATTTCCTTAAGATTTGAGTCACATATTTGCTTTGGTTGATGAAAATTCCTTCAGTAGATTATTGAACTTGTAGACCAAGGAAGAAAGTGAGTTATCCCATTGAGCTCATTTGAAATTTTGATTGCATAAGAGCCTCAAACTCACTGCAAAGTTGGATGTTGGTGGAGCCAAAAATGATATCATCCACATATACTTGAACAACAAGCAAGTCTTGTCCTTTTCTCTTAAGGAACAATGTCTCATCAATCTTTCCTCTTGTGTACCTATTCTGTAGTTGAAACTTAGATAAAGTTTCATACCACTTCCTAGGTACTTGATGAAGACCATACAAAGCTTTATCCAACTTGTAGACACTGTGACGAAAGTTTGGGTCTTCAAATCCTGGTGGTTGAGCTACATATACCTCTTCATCTATCTTTCCATAGAGAAATGCACATTTGACATCCATTTGGAAGACAGTGAAATTCTAGGATGAGGCATATGCAAGAAACACTCTGATTGCCTCTAGTCTAGCTAAAGGAGCAAAGACATCATCATAATCAATGCCTTGATCTTGAGTGTATCCTTGGGCAATAAGCCTAGCTTTTTCCTGATGACAATCTCTCTGTCATCTGCCTTGTTTCTAAATAGCCATCTTATCTCTGTGGCATATTTACCTTTAGGGAGGTCAACTAACTGCCAAACCTCTTGCTTTCTGAATTGTTGTAGTTCCTCTTGCATTGCTTCTATCCAACTGTTATCTTTGAGTGCTTCAGTGATGTTTTTAGGTACAGTCAGTGATAAGAAACAAGAAAACAAGCAAATGTTTGCTGTATAGTACTTGAAGGGGTGATGTTTGTTATCCTTGGAGGATCAACAGTTAAAGGAACATCATTTGTTGATGGAGGTACCATTGGATATTCAATATCTTCTTTTGAACCCGAGACATCAAAGTAAGATGTGTCAAATGATTTTGTTAGTGTGTCAATATCAAACAACCAGTCTCATCCAATGACTTTCTTTGTGCAAGAATGATCATTAAAACAACATCTGTTGTTTTTTCCACAATATTTAGTCTTGGATTGTATACTCTGTAAGCTTTTGAGCTTCCAGAATATCCAACAAAGAGTCCTTCATCTGCTTTAGGAGCAAATTTGGATAACTATTTCTTCTTTCAGCTACTTCATTTTGCTGAGGAGTTCTTGTTACACTGAATTGATGACTTATTCCTTTCTCTGCACAAAAAGAGAAAATTAATTTATTCATAAATTCAATACCATTATCACTTCTTAAAAATTTAACTTTAAGATCCAATTGATTCTCAATCTTAGTGATAAATGATTTTATAATTTCTGATGTTTCTGACTTTTGTAGTAGAAAGAAAATACAGGTGAATCTAGAATAGTCATCTACTATAACCAGACAAGTTTTGCTTCTTTCCTATGCTTAGGATTTTTGTTGGACCAAATAAGTCCATATGAAGCAATTTAAGTGGTGTGTTGTTAGAGTTTACCAATTTTGACTTATGGGACACTCTGTGTTGTTTGCTTTTTAGACATGAGTGCAGTGGTCTGTACAGAAGAATTGTTTTTGTGGTAAACCTATTACTAAGTCTCATGTTACAAGTTGATTCATTCTGTTAAAATTTGAGTGACCCAATCGTCTATGCCATAATTAGGAAACATTTTCTGTTGCAAACATGTTTCAGGAGTTGATGCTAAAACAGTGTTCATATCAACTATGTATGTGTTGTTTTGACGAGGTGTTTTCAAAAGAATACAGTCTTCAGAAATTTGAAAAACCCGTCTTGAGGATGTAGCAGTTGTTGGAGTCAAACAAGGTTGCATATCCCTTATCACA
Organism: Flaveria robusta; assembly: GCA_025506415.1. Lineage (NCBI taxonomy): Eukaryota > Viridiplantae > Streptophyta > Magnoliopsida > Asterales > Asteraceae > Flaveria > Flaveria robusta. The sequence goes on from CM046473.1 coordinate 15,085,099, forward strand.
AATTTGGGATACACTAAGAAGATTAAACTCGAGATTAGAGCAGTAGTTGACATTTTCAAAGCTTATCAACCCATTGGATACTGTTCCTTCTCCTGTAATCTTTCCACCTGTTTTATCACCTCCAAAGGATACGTTTCCTCCATGTTTGCTTTTTAAAATCCCTAAGGAGGGAACAATTGCCAATTATGTGTCGGGAGCATCCACTATCAACATACCATATGTTGTCAGGCCTTCTTTGATGTCCCCGCACAAGTAAGGAAATTAGTTAGAGGGTCCAACCCAAGCCAAGATGGTCTTGGGTTTTTCGTCCATTCCCATAACACATATTTCTTCTATTGTGACATTGTCTGATGGTTTAGGAGTTATAGATACACTAGATTTCCTTTGTGTTTGTTTAGCTCTTTCGGGAGAAGTGCTTTGAGCTTCTCTTCTTTTAGAGCTGATGTCAGATGTGACTTTGTTTTGAGACTTATGTCGACTTTGTTTTGAGACTTATGTCTCCTGTTTGTTTTAAAGTTGTCATAAAATGTTTTATTATTGTTTAAAACAACTTTTGTGTGAGGATTTTGTCTTGAAGATCCTCCTTTGTTGTTGTTAGGAACAACTGTCTGTTTCTCAATTGATTTCTCAACTTGATTTTGTTTGGTTTGCTTCTTATTTTTCTTGTGAAAAAAGCAATTTACAGTACTGTGATTGTTTCTTCACAGATTAAATAGTAATTGTGAAAGTGGCATGATTCAGTATTGTGATTGTTCATGTTACAATACTTGCAGTACTTGCCATATTTGCACCTCTGTGTAGTGTGAGTGTATTGATCACACCACTCACAGTAGGGCAGATTCGTAGTACTCTGTTTGTTAGAAACTTTGATTTTAAATTTGATTTCAAAGGTATTTCAAAAGTTACAGTTGGTTGTTTTGACTGAACAAGGATTTTCGCTTTCCCTTTGTTTCTGTGTTTGTTGAAAAAAGTGGAAGATCCGGTCTTTCTACCACCTGAGCAGATATAAAAAACTTGTGTCTACTTTGTTTGTTTGATTGGTGCATTAACCACACTTGAAACCTTTTTGGTTTCAGTAATTGGTTGATCTGACTCATCATACAATAAGTCCTCATCATCTTCATCAGTTGTTTGTTCTTCATATTCATTGTTTTCTCCTTGATAAAAGTTTGTTTATTTGATTTGTGGTGGTGCTTGACTCTTAACAAATTTTATCAAAAGTGTTTTGGATATTAAATCTGATTTGGATGATGATGATGATGATGATGGATTTGATTCATTAGTCCTATCAAAGGGATCAAATGAATCTCCTTGTATGTTGGTCATGGATTCAGGAAGTGGAATATAATTTTCATTATAAGGTGGATTGACCTTATTGTATCTAATCTTAAAAGGTCTTTAAAATCCCTTTGTTGAGCAAGAAGTTCTTCAAACTTCTTATTGTTCACCTGAAATTTCTTAAGTTTCACTTCAGTTTCAGCCTGTAATGTTTTTAACTGAGTCAATGATTCAGAGAGTTGCTCTATTTGAGCTGCAAGTGTTAACTTTTCAAACAGAAGTTTTTCTAAATCATTTTTAAGTGACAGTATTTTAATTTCATATTGTTTTTGCTCTGTTTTTAAACTGCCATTTAAAATGGTTGTTTCAATCATTTTCTTTGAAAGTTGATCAGCATGCTCTTTATATCTAGTGACTTCGTCAATGAATGCTTATGTACAGAGATTCTCCTTTACCTCTTTTGGGTTTTTAGAGATTTTATCCTCTGTGTTTGCCAAGAGCATGATCAGGAGATTGGATCTCTGCCTCATACGTACTCCAACCACATTCACCATCTTGTTTGATGATCATTGCAGATGATTTTGAATGTTGGTTGGGGCTGTATTGTGTGATTTGGGCTAGTGCTGGGGAAGCAGGAATACTAATGGGTGGTGGTATTTGTCTGTTTGAGTGATAGCTATTGGATGTTTGTGTTTGCCGGGTGTTTCTGTCAGCTCTAGGTTGTTGACATTCTCTAGAGAAGTGACCATACAATTGACAGTTGTAGCATCTTATCTTGGTTTTTATCAAAACCAATCTTGGTTTTCTTATCCATGCTTAAACCCCTGTTCCTTTGTAGGAACTTCTTGGATCTGTATTCTATCATTACCATTGACCATTGAAGATCCATTTCTTCAACCATAGCAGGAGGTAATTTATCCAAGTCTTGTTGTATGATTTGAGAGGGAGTCAGGTTGGCCCCTAAATAAGCTTCAAAGCTTGTTGAAAAAGCTGCAAAAGATGCCTTTTGCACCTCACTTTACAAGATGATTGTTAGTGCATCCGTGGGTTTCTCAAATTTATGAATGTTTTGAGTCTTAGCTGTATGTTGTTTGCTGGAGCTAGAAGCTTGTGGATGTTGTTTACTTTGAGGTGTAGCTTCATGGGAAGCATGTAAATCAGTCCCTTTGGACTTTTGTTTGTTCTGTGATGGTTCAGGAGCAGAAAAGAATTATGTTTCACTAGAATCCATGAATTCTTCATCTTCTTCCTCACAAGTGCAAGTCAAAAAAGCACTATCTGTTTGTTGCATTTCCTGGAATTTGTAAGATTCAACATGTCTGATTGAACTATTGTTTCTGGATCTTTCATCTAACTCCAGTGCCTCTACTTTGGCAACTAGAGCATCTAATGACAATGCTTCTAGATCCAATGTTGCTTTCATCAGAGATACTGACTGAGTCTAGCTCTCTGGAAGTGTATGAAACATCTTTTTGTTGATCTCCACAGAGTAATATTTGAGACCATAAACTATCATCTTATTCACCAATTAAACAAATCTGTGAAGCTGTTGTGGTATGGATTCTCCTTGAACATGATGAAAGGTTTCATATTGGTTTCTCAACTTTTCCTTTTTGATTTCTCTTATTTCATCACTGCCTTCGCACATAGTATGAAGAACCTTCCATAGTTCATGGTCTGTTTTGAAGTTCTCGACTCTTGTTAGAATCTCAAAGGATAAGGTCATAGCCAAGATGCTATAAGCTTTCATGTCTGTTTTGACCTTCTTGAGGTGATCACCAGCTACACTTTTCAAGCTAACTGCTTTTTGTATGTTGTAATCTGAACTAAGAGTCACTGGAATGTAAGATCCCTCGGTTATGGATTTCCATAGATTCGAGTCTTGGAAAATGATTCAATTTCTAAACATGATTTTCCATTGTTTGAAATCTGCCTTATTTTTTAGTCTTGGTGGTTTGAGGTCACTGTTTGACCCAGAAATTTCGTCAGACATTGTATTGGTTTTTTTTGAAGTTAATGGTTTATTTTTAAAAATTTATTTGTTAATTTAGCTCGATGCTAAATTGAATTTATAACTTAGTCACTAAAATTTGTTTGTTAATGAAGTCACCTATTTAATTTGAATTATTGAATAAAAGAAATTTAATTAATTTTAAATTAATGTCCTAGGTGATGTCACTGTTTGAGGATGTCAATCAGTCAAAACACTTTAAATGATGTCAGTCAACAAAAGTCAAAACCCTAAAAGCAATAATATTATGTTTTTAAAAGTAAAGTTTTTGAATCAAAAAGTGACTTTTTCAAAAATTCAAAAGAAGATTATGTTTCTTCTTTGATTTTACTAGATGAACCAACACAATCACCGGAGATTATGAAGGTTTGTGAGCGAACAAAAACTAGGGTTTATCCTAGGGTTTGTTTGCGGATGTAATGTTCTTCACAAAATCAACAATTGGTTTGTTGATTGAAGAGCAAAAACCTGATTCAAGTGAGTATATACTTGAATATGAAGATTTTAAACACTTTAAAACATTCTAAATGTTCAAAACAATGATTATTTGATGAAAACTTCATGAAACAGTACTCGATGACTGTTTTATCAAAAACCCTTAGAATCGATGAGATTTTTGAGGTTTTGTGCTGATTTTGTTTTGAAAAACTGTGTTTGAATGTTGTTTAGAACTTTAACAACACAAATTCTTCTACAAAATGCTCAAAAACAGATTAATGAATCATGTTTTATGCATTTTTTGAATGTTTGGAGTAGAAGAATGTTTTTGTGAAGATTTTTAAACTCAAATATGTATGTTATGAAGCTAACAAACCACGGTTGTCATTGTGTTGAATGAGAGGATCAAAAATCAAGTGTTTGATTTGAGCCAAGCCTCTGACCACTTGATGAAAACTCAATGACTTGATTTTTAACTTTATGAACAAGAAAAAGATCAAAATGAATTTCCCCAAGGATCTTTTCAATCACTCACAATATAACAACAGATTGTTATATATTCAACACTCTATGAACATGGTGCGGAAAACCCATGATCAAAGATATGAATATCCATGTGTGTGTATGTGTGATTGTATGTTTGAATGATAGAATGCTTGATTAATGATAACTGCTTGATTGTATTGAATGTTCAAAAGCTCACAAAGGATTAGGGTATACTGCTATTTATAGCCTATACAAAACGCTATGTACAATTACTAAAATACCCTTATGTAAAACAAAATTACATAAATAATCCTAAGTCTATAAGCTGTACGCTGTGAATGTTAAATGAGCTATCTGCTGTGCCTTGGATGCTGTCCGCTGTGAACACTTGGTTGAATGTTTGCCTTGCTATTGGTCCGCTGTGGAGTGTTCATCCGTTGTGGACACAAGGATCTGCTTGATATTAGATGTTGATCACGAGACACGTGCAACTCTAAAATTACACGTGCTATTCTATTATTCTCATCACCATGCCATGTGGACACAAGGATCTGCTTGATGACCATGTCACGAAATGCCAAGAGTTTTCCAAGGTGGCTTAGTGGCCCACTATGGCACTAGATTTCCATTTTCTTCACCTTGGTCCATGGCAGATTATTAAGCCTGATGGTCCGTGACAAGTGCTTAAACCCTACTTTCTAATTCTCTAAATTATCATTTTTGATCTTGGACTTTTCCGGTCTATCATTTTATGTAAATTTATTTTTTTTCAAGATGTTACGTCCTCCCCACTATAGATCAAAACTCGTCCTTGAGTTTTACTTGAATAAGGGATGGTATTTCTTTTTCATCATGGATTCTTACTCCTAGGCAAATTCAAGACCTCGCCTAGAATTCCATTTAATTTTCACCAATGTTAATTTCTTTCTTTTTAGTTTCTATTTTTGAAGTAAGGCCCAAACCCGATAGTCCCCATAGTTGGTCATCATAACATAAAATATTACATACTTTACAAAGAAAAATTTAAATCATCCATTCCCAATGGCTAAGTATATGCTGATATGGTGAACAGTACAATTTAATGCGGTGAACAACACCCAATACGGTGAACAGTATCCAATGCGGTGAACAGTACCCAATGCGGATGACTAACATCTCAAAAATAACTAAGTATAGGCTGACGTGGTAAACAGTACCACCGAATGCAATGAATAGTACCCAATACAGAGAGTAGTACCCAATGCGGAGACTAACAAATAACACCTCCCAAATAGTTAAGTAGAGGCTAATACAGTGAACAATGAATGCTTTGAACAGGGATACGATGAATGCTTTGATCAGTGATGTGGCGAATACGTTGAATAGAAATGTTGTGAATGCTTTGAATAGTGATACAGTGAATGCTTTAAACAATAAGGCAGTGCTTTGAACAGTGCAAGTTTTCATACTTATAATTCTAAAACTTTCCAAACGAGTATAAAAATATCATATTTTTTTATGACATCATAGTTTTATAAAAAAAATTAACATGTAAGTATGCATATTAGCCTCAAAGTAAGCAATAGAATACAAAAACAGTTGCGGCAAGTGAATTAACGATGACATGAATAATAATAAATAAATCAACAATAAATACAACAACAAATAAATCTAACTCTTTTTAAGCGCTAAAAATCAATTTTTGTCTTCTCGTGTCATCCAATAATGAAAAGGATGAAGAAGAGGGTCCAAGAAAATGACGAAAGTGAATGGGTGGCTTGTTTTTCTTTGTTAAATGTATTTGAACAATTTGATGCAAATTATTATATATTTTTTAAATGTGATAGTTTTTTTTTATTATAATAGAACTAAGTTTGTTACGATTATTTTACTTTGGATATTTTAAAAACTTGAAATTACAAATAAAATATATATATTAGAGGCTATAGCAACGACATGGCATTGCATAGAGGTAAACCATTTAATAACCCTAAACCTTATATATAGCGACGACATGTTGTCACAACTTACCTTATTTTTTAAATATTTAAGTTTGGAAATTGTTTTGCCAATAACCCTGTTGTGGCGTCATGTCCATCATGTAACTTAATCTATTGCAACGACATATATTACTATGACGATTCTTACTTATTGTGACGAAACTATAACAACAACTTTTTGGCATTGAATTTTAGTCACTCTAGCCTATAGTGACGATATTTGATGCTATTGTGACGAAAAATGTCGTTACAATAGCTTAGATTTTGTAGTTACTTTCTAAACATATAAAATAAATAATTTACATAGAGAAGATGTCTTTTAAGTTTTCCATGGTAAATTGATGATGGATAAAATGTATATACTATCTTCTGAGCTTGTTCTTTTAAAAAAGAGTAAACTGTTATTTTCGTCTCTGACGTTTTGTTAAATTTGCCAGTTCAATCCAAAAACTTTTTTTTTTTTGCCATTTCAGTCACTGTAGTTTACCAAATGTCGTCATTTTCATCCACTCCACTAACACCGTTAAAACTCCGTTAAATAGGAGGGTATTTTAGTCTTTTTGAACACCCTAATTATCCAATTAAAACAAATTAATCAATTAATATTTAATTAAAACTAAAAAAACATATGAAACAACTAGTGAGACCAGACGCTTCGATTTAAAAGCTTCGATTAACTCTAACCCATGTTATTCGATTGAGGTCTGCTGTGAGATTTCAATTAAGATTCACGTTTTATTCGAACTATACTGTTATTTGATTAAGGTTTGTTGTAGGATTAATGTTTGTTGTTGACATGATTTATTTGATTAAGGTCTTTGATTGAGTTTTTTGAACGTGACAATAGTATAACCCAATATAATAAAACTTGACAACAGTATACCTCAATCGAACAACAGTGCACGTTCAAACAAAACGTGAAGATTAATTGAAATCTCACAGCAGACCTTAATCGAACGACATATGTTAGAATTAATCGAAACGACCGGTCTCACGAGTCGCTTCATATGTTTTTTAGTTTTAATTGAATATTAATTGATTAATTTATTTTAATTAAATAATTAGGGTGTTGAAAAATACTAAAATACCCTTATTTTTAACGGAGTTTTAACGAATTTTTAACGGTGTTAGTGGAGTGGATGAAAATGGCAATATTTAGTAAACTACAGTAACTGAAATGACAAAAAAAAAAGTTTTTGTATTGAAATAGCAAATTCAACAAAACGTCAGGGACGAAAATGACATTTTATTAAATTAATGAAATGGTAGTTAAACTTTTAAATATTTCAAGTTTGGTTTTAAATAAGTTTCTCCTCAACACCAAGGATGAATCGAACACCCTAAAAGAATCATTGTCGTGTTTCTTGTTAAGGTGAGGACGAAATGATGTTGACAGTGGTCTTTTTATTGGTTCTAAATCATATATATACGGTGGTGGTGATGGTTATTTAGATTAGTCTCACTAATTATTCATTTTCAATATTAGCAATTTAAATCAATTTATTACATCTTTTATTTACTCAAGATATAACTAGTTATATTATTCTATTTAAACTAATTATCAAACCCCAAATATCAAATGAAACCCTAATCGACTTTTAGTCTTTAATCGTAATATTATCTTAATCTAAGACATCATTCCTTAGGTTAATCTGTGAGAAATCTTGGTGTCTAACCTAGCACTTTAACATTCAAATCTTATTCAAATATCAATGTGAGTATTCAGAGCTTATTTTTCATGTTTTATATTTTGGAGAAATCATGTGACTCTATATTCAATTATTGTTATTCATTGTTATTCTATTTTAATATTCAATTCAAGACATGTTATATTATTACTTACAATTATATGTGCATAGTTAGATAAACTAGATATTAGCACAATTATGTATTCATTCTACTCATAGTATACAATAATAGATCTATTGTTGCCCACCCCACTTGTTTAGACATGTATTGATTGTTACCGTATTCAATCAATGATTCATAAGGCTTCGTCTGCGGAACGGGTCTATTCAATTATTTGATTTGATTGTGTTTGGTTTGTCTTTTATGCTACTATACTATTGCATTTATAATTCTTAACATTGTCATATGAATTGAATTGTTTTCAATCATTTTAATCAATCTATATATGTATTCAAACCTGTGTTTACTTACCGGCTAATTCGTTAGTTGACTCATTACTTTCTCACATGATTTTAGCCTTGTAGTATAAAAGACTTCTATTTGCTCATTTAGTGATTAGACATAGTCAATATTAAATACAAATTTCATTATGTTTACTTGTGTTTATTTTGATTGTATTGTATTATTTGTTTACTCTTATTCAATGAAAATAACATTTAATATTATTTCAACTTAGTTAATTCCATGTACTATGAATAATCGAATCACATTTCGTCCGCCCCAATGATTCCGAAGTCGGTTAGAGTGTGACGTTATTGCAAAATGTCACTATAATAGCTTATATTTTTGAAGTTACTTTCTAAAATTATAAAATAAATATTTTAAATAGAGCATATGTCTTTTAGGTTTTTCTATGGTAAATTGATGATGATGCTAGAATGTCTATTATACCTATCATTTTCTGAGCTTGTTCATTAAAAATTTAAATACATGAAATCGTAGTTACACTTTTAAATATTTCAAGTAGTTTTTAAATAAGTTTCTCCACAACTCCAAGGATGAATCAAACACCCTACGTAGAAGGTAGTATGAAATTTTGGACGCAATTCACAATCCAAGGCTTAATTGAATAAATAAGTACTTAAGTAACATGATACCCCATTGGAATCATGCATAACGACCATTACATTGTTCTTATTAAATAAAATTCAAATTGTATCAAAGTAAGAACACAACCAGCACAATAAACAATATACATAAAAACGTATTTTGAAAGATCGACCAAGAAGTTAAACATACTACTTTGTTGCCTTTAAGTAGACACCAATGCTATCAATATAATACCCACAAAGGCCATAAAATCCAGCAAATGAGCCATCATCCCAGTGTAGTGTAAAAGGCGCTCCTCTTACATTACCAAACGGTCCATAAGCTTTTTTGTTTGTCACAAATGATATCGATGATATTATCGTGTAACCGGCATAAGGTCCCCTTGACAATGCAACTGTTCCACTAATACCAACAATTTCTTCATTCCAATCCAATGTTACCTGAGAAATATGTAAAATTAGATTCAAACAATCGCAAAGCGTTAAGTTATTCGAGTTAAGGACTATTTATTACCTCAGAAACAATATCTCCACCATTCCATCCACCAGCCCTTGTAGGACTACCTGTTGAATCTTCAGGTTGTGTGGAGAACATTAGAGAGTATATAAGATCACCATGATCAATGGTTATCTTCTTCAAATGGTGATTTCTCTCAAGTTGGAAAGACCATATATTTTGAGGTCCTCCGGTGCTAGTTGTACCCCATGTTCCGACTCTCATGATTTCATCATGTGGTTTCACATACACACCAATGCCATCAATGTAAGAGCTAGCAGTGCCATAAAATCCGACTATAGAGCCTTTATCCAACGGTATGGAGAACACAGAATCGGATGCTCGGCCAAAAGGTCCATATGTCTTCTTGTTTGTTATGAAAGATAACGATGAAATTATTGTATCACCACCTTGAGTTTTGATGCTTCCATTAACACAAACTATCTCCTCATCGAAACTGAATGCGACCTACAAATAAATATTTGTGCTAAAATGCAGATTATGTTTAATAAACATTTTGTGTGTGTGTTTATTATGAATAAATGTATACACATTTCTAGTTCTCTACGTTAAGATATATATGCTCACCTCAGAAACTCTCGGTCCACCAACCGAACTACCAGCCTTGTTAGAAGTGTGCAAAACGCCTCTACATTCAGTGGTGAACATAAGAGAGTGTATCACATCATCACTATAATCAATAGTTATCTTTTGCAGCTTGTGACCTTGCTCAAGTTCTAAAAACCAGTTAATTTGCGAACCTCCACTTTGTTTTCCCCAAGTTCCTAACCGAATAAATCCTACTACTTTGCTATGAACCTTGAAACAAATATTATAGATCATGAAAGAAAATGGGTAAGTTAGAAATAGTTTTTTCAACTATGTTGTGTTAAATTTTTACATGATACTTACTTGGAGCTCCAACGCCTTTTCGAGTCTCTGCACAATCGAGGCCATCGTTGGCCGCTCAGTACGTTTTTCTTTCAAGCACTGATATGCAACAGTAGAGAAAACATTAAATGAATCTACCTTCATTTCATTCTTAATACTTGGAAGGATTATCTCATACAATCTGTTATGTTCACAAAATTGTTGAGCAAGTGAAGCAAGAGATCGGAGATCATCTTGACTTGTATTAATAAGTGCCAACCTTCCGCACAATATTTCAAATAGCACCACCCCAAATGAATACACATCTGATTCCTTAGTTAGAATATAGGTTTTTACGTATTCAGGATCAACATAGCCAAGGGTGCCACAAGCATTAGTAGCAAGAAATGTGAAATCAACATTGGCGGGGCCTATTTTTGACAATCCAAAATCAGATACTTTTGCTTCCCAGTTTTCATCTAGGAGAATGTTTGAGCTTTTTATGTCCCGATGCAACACCCTATGTTAGGGTCCTACATCATTATGAAGGTAATTAAAACCACGAGCTGCACCAAGGCTTATTTTGAGACGCTGCATCCATGAGAGCTTATGATCACTAAGATATCTGTCCAGGCTTCCATATTTTGCATGCTCATAAACAAGTATACTTTCGCCACTTTCTTTGCAAAAACCAACAAGAGTGATAAGGTGTTTGTGCCTATAACATGAAAGCATTTGAATTTCCATCATAAACTCACGGTTTCCTTGTCCAAGTGTACTATCTAACCTCTTCACCGCAACAGTATTCTTCTGTTCAGATATAGTGAGTTCGCCTATATAAACTTTCCCAAACCCACCTCTTGCAATCAAGTTTTTATCACTAAAGTTGTTGGTTGCCAACTTTATCTCTTCAAGAGGAATTTTTAAGTGTTGTACTTTTTCCATGGTAAGATTATTATAGCTGTTCAAAAAAAAATCCAACTGGAGTTTACTACAATCATAGTTAAGTTGGAAATTTAATCACATGTATATATTAACTATCATATAGTGCTAATTTTCTAATAAAAACCCACATGAAGTAAGTGAAATTGATTATTTATATAAGTAGAAACCTTAAGTTTAACATTTCATAATTTTAATATGATCATGCAACTATCATCTTTTTTTTTAATGAGAATGTCTTTGAGAACGGCCGTGTGAAGACATGTGAAAGAGATATTTATGCTTACTAGCTTGTGTTTAAATTTTTGTATATTTCTCTATCCCAAAAAAGTTATAATGATGAGTAATACATTAGGAAAAACAAAATCAAAACAATCATAACTCCCACACTGCTATGATAACTCAAATGTGTCATGCATATCAATACTTAAGATAACTATATAATTTGATATTTATAACAAATCGAACATCTAAACTAGAGCAGGAAAACACAATAACTAGAAGTTGAGCGAGTTATAACTAGTCAGCCTCCCTGATTAATAACTGTATAAGTTTTGAGAAAGCAAATGGATGGTACATACATTTGCAACTCATGATCCATGCAACCATTAATGTAATGAAGAATACACTAGAGAGCATTTAGGTGTGATTTTCAAGGATCATGCATATACAAGAAGTAGAACAACATACAACTATACAAGATGTCTACTCTTGTAAAAATAAGTTATAGTAGAGCTCTACCAAGCTTTTCATGCCACAAGGGGTCCTCTATCTAAGGTCTTAATTATTATTTACTCATATTAGGTTGGTATGAGGGAAGGTTGGGGTGAGATATTAGGTAGTGAATTGTTCAAGTATGCAAGACTCGGAAGGTTTAAAGAGATAGAATAATGGTACAAACTGAAGTCTTGAAAAACATATGATGGAGATTTATGGAGAATGCAAATGAAATTAAGGCTCATAAAAAAGATATAACTGACTATGTTAGTTTTCTTAGTGAGAAAATAAGGACATCGATAGCCACAATAAGAGAGGGATAACCAAGGAAGAAACAAGGTGGTGTTTTAGGGCTAGTGAATACGGAGGAAACATATATGGGCGACAAAGACATATGATGTTGATAATTTAAGGGGAAAATTTACAACATAGTAATCAAGTTTTAGGAGTATTTCAATCGGCTCACTTATTTTTTTTTTAACTATTTTAATTAGGTCATTTAACTTTGATTTGGTGTTCTAATTCTATGTAATTAAATAGCAGGTAATTGTTTTTTAATGTTTATAATTAATAAAAAAATCAAAACAATCAAATTTAAAATACAAAAAACAAATATTAAAAAACCCTTATATTTCATTGTCCCTCTCACTCCCTCTCCCTACACATCGACCACCCATCTCCAATTCTTCACCCTTCCACCCACCATCACCGTCGTTGTCGCTGCCATCACCGCTTTCGCCCCACCATCACCGTCGTCGCCCCACCATCACCGCTGTCGAGCCACCATCACCGCCATCGCGCCACCATCACCGCCGTCGCGCCACCATAACCACTGTCACGCCACCATCACCATCGTCGCCCCACCAAAACCGTCCCATCTATATATTTTTAGCAATTTCAAAAAGCTTTATGAATTATTAAACACTTTTCACAATTTTTTGAAAGATTCATTTTTTTATTAATTATTGATATATATATTTTAATTTTTTTAACATTTTTAAATTTTTTACCTACTATTCAGGTTAAATACACACGATTGAAACATCAAATAAACTTTAGTGACCTTTTTGAAACAAAAATATTTATGGGTGACCTAATTAAAATAATTTTAAAACTTAATTTCTATTTTTAAAAATTACCCCTAATTATAGTTAAAAAAATATGTGATAATTAGTATGTGATTATAAATCAGGCAGAGGGAAAAGTTTTGAGAAATTATATAGGCCTATGAAGAGCGTCAACCTAATATTTAGGAGAAAGGGAAACTTGAAAGATAATGCAAACCAAATTATTGAGTGTAAATTCTGACTAACCATTTTTTGACGTGTGATAACAAAGAAACAGAAATGGATACCATGTGTGCGAAGAGGCCATGAAGAGTGTGTTGTCAAATTCTCAACCATTACCATTATCACATTGAAAAGATTTTATTGCATAGTAAAATAAAAATCTAACAATGGCACAAAAAGATAAACCTAATGTTAGCATAAGATTTATTATGTAAGGAATAAACGGTCAAAAGAAATTATGAAAACTAATAAATAAAAAGAGAATATATCCCTACTTAGCACATGGAATGTCCATAAAACATAATGCATACTATCAAAATGGTGTTTAATGACAAATTTTGAATGATAAATTAAAAGAGAAGTTTAATTTGTTTACATTAGTGACATGCATGGAAACCATAGATGTTTGTCTTTGTTTAATAAAATAAGATTACGAGATACTTACAGCTAAGGTAGAAACTCAACAACGTGATTTAACTGGACATGCCAAATAGAATGAGTTTCAGATTGAAGAGATGGAATAATATATAGATAAACCAATCAAAGATTATGATTATATTGTGAAATAAATTAGTTGAGTTTGTATTTTATTTATAGAGAACAATCTGGGACATGCTTAATTACACATTTATTATTAGACCAAGTATAATGAGATATTAAAGGGTATTACACCACCCTTATGGGCATTATAGAAGCGTTATAGGTGGAGGGCGTTATAACCATAACGCCATAACTTCTCATATATATTATAACTAGGTTAGTACCCCGTGTATTACACGGTTTGATTAAATAAAATAATAAATAATTAGTAGTAAAAACTTATGAATTATAAACCATGTTTGAAAATAAAATATTATTATAATTGCGTATGAATAGCTACTTTAATTAAATAAATAATAATATATTTTTCTTAAACTTTTATTTTATAAAAGATACATGTGGGTTTTAAATATTTTGTTTTAAAAAGAATGAATTTATTTTAAAAAAAGTTTGTTGAATTCTGTATTTTATAAAACTTTGGTTTTTAAAAAGTGTGTTTTAATAAAAAAAATAGGTTATAATTATTAAATTATAAAATTTTTAATTTGAAAATAGTATAAGTAATATTATTAGTATTCAATATTAATATTAATAATAAAGAGAAATGAGGAAGTTAGTGTAATAAAACTTACAATTGTGTAAAGTTTTATTTTAGATTTTCTTTGTTATAAATAGATAGATATATAGATAAATAAATAGGCTAGAAACCCATTTATTAAACAGATTATCGTTAATAATAAACACGAAAAGTTATAGTATGATATTTTAGTATAAAATTTGATTAAATTATATATACGTAATAGTTCAATAAATAAAACAATTATACTATATTTTAACTCTCTTATCTAAATAGTTTTATTTTTAAAATTTTGTTTTTAGATTTTTTATAAAATATTTATTGCTTATAAAAATTTTGTTTATTAGAAACTCATGTTTCTAATTATTCTGGTTGTTTTAACAAAAATGCTTTTGGAAAATTTCATATTTTTTATTAATTTTTTTAAAAAAGATCAATTTAAAATATTTTATTTAAAAAAGGTTTAGTGCTTTAGAAAATTTTATATTATATAAAAATTTTATTTTTTATTATTTCTATTTAAAAAAATGTGATTTTTAATTAACTTAATAAAATTTATTTTTAAAAACATAGCTTGCTTTTAAAAAAATATAGATGAGAGAGAGAAATGTATCAATTAATAAAATTAATTTTTATTAAGAGATAAAAATTAGTCTGAGTGTTTAAAATATTATAATACCCTTTTAGAAGGAAAATGAATTGAGTGTGTTTAGAAAAATAATAATTGTCAGAAAGTTGATTTAAGAGAATGACAAGTGACAAAAGAAATCTTGTTTTATTAGATAATATTATAGATTATAGATTATAGATTGGGTAATGATTAAGTGGCATTAATGTGCATTAAGATGTGTTAACCATTACTCATTTGTTTGTCTTGAACAATGATGACGGTCCTTATATGGTAGAAAATATCCCGTAAGGAGCAATAACCATTACATATAGTATAATCAGGAACCCTAGGAGAAATAAGAATATAAGCTTATTAATGAAGTTGGGGCTGGCAATGACTTATTAGCTGTAATTGTTACCCATGGGTGTAACTAGTATGGAGAATTTATCACCAAAAAGGATGTATTGATGAGCTACGCTAGTTATAAGGGAGTTGAGATTGCGTGCATCTGAAGTGAAACGTGTGAGGCATGTATGTTGGTCATGAATTTTCTCTAATACCGATCTTTGTGGCATCATTGCAATAAGTTGAGTAAACTAGAACCAGGATGAAGTCTTGTATATTTATGTATATATGGAGGGGATGCTTTCGTTGGAAGAAGAAAGAGAGATTTATATATAGAGAAAAGAAGTTTGGAGTCTATCTCACATGCATCATAAAGGCTTTATATTTATGTATTTCAATGAGTTAGAATGATGAGCAATATATAAAAGAAAGAAACGTACGTAAGCAGTCTGCAGTCTATAACACTTATAAAATAACATAATATGTAACTCAAAGGAGTCATGCACAAATAGTGATATCTATCATAATACAACATCTTAATAGTTTGGGGCAAATTGGGTACATCCAACTAAATGGAGTTTTTAACGAAATTGAAAGAAAATAAAATTTAATATAGACCGCTGTTTTCAAGAAAAGTAATAGTGAATGGTTGTCGTTTCTCAACTCATTATTATGTAAATTTATTTTCGTTTTTCAATTAACCGATGCAATTTTTTTTTTCATTTTTTTCTTCAATCAATCCGTTATACTTCAATATTATCACAAAACCATTATACTTTAATGGGGATCGGATGTAACGACATTTGATCGAGTTATAAAACGGTTAAACCCTGTTTTTTTATTTATTTAATTTTAAATTCATTTTTATAAGAAAATAATGCTATTTAGACTAAATACTCTCAATCCCATAACACTTATATATAACACAAAAATATTATTTGGTGATTAACCATGGCATGTGTTATAGCTAGCTATTTCTTGATAAAAGAATAAAAATAACAAAAATAAAATCTGCTAATTCACAATAATTAGAATATCAGATATAAATAATTATAAGTTAAGATCCATCATTCCAACCATGAAATAGAAGGTCCATCACAGACATACTAGGTTAATCTATTTGCGATCACCCACTCGGGTGTAGGGTTTGTATTAATGAATGTCTTCAATTTTTGTTAATCCTTTATTTGAACCTAGATCTTGTGCTATCATTCAATATGTGATGATGGTCAAGGGTCTTTATGATAAAATGTTGTTTTTATTATAAGGCTTTGGTTTTTATTAATTCAATTTGCAAATCCATCTGTCAGTGATCATATGGTTATTAATGGGTCGTTTGGTTCGCAATATATTTTGCAAATGAATTGGAATTGGAAATGAAATTGGAATTGGAATTGTAATTGGAATTGGAATCGTAATCTTGTTAAAATTAATAACATGTTTGGTTGGTCAATTTTTTGTGAAAATAAAATGTTAATTTTAAATATTTCATTGGATTGCTAAATATTTCATGGGTAAGTGGAGATAATGTGAATTCCAATTAATGAGGGAAAATATTCAAATTCAAATTCTATCCGTTGACCAACTAAACAAGATTTTAGATAGAAAAATTTTCAATTCAAATACCAATTCCTGTTAATTCTATTAACCAAACGGGGCCTAATAGTTGTATGTTTTATGGATTTGATAACTATCAAATTGCTTTTCATCTAGATAATGCCCTAGCTTGTGTTCATTGGTTTTTTTATCATCAAGTCAACATGATTTTCATCGTACGATATTATACTTTTATAATGTTTAAGAAAGTTATGTCTAGGTAACTTTTCATTAAATGTTCAAATTTTCTTATACACTGTGCTTCACAACTAGAAACCTAGGAGTCATCAATCTTCTAGTTATTGTTTACAAACCAATCTCTCAATTTAAGTAATCAAATTTATTTCATTATCCAATAAAATGTTAAGTTTAGTTTTATTTATGTTTTGTATAAAATTTTTTGAGTTATTATCTAGTTTGTCATGCTCTAGATGATCGTGCATATATACATAAAATCAAGGCGTTTTACAGATTATGATAACTAAAATCTATCATAAAATGCATAGGATAATATTACAAGTTTGAAACTAATAAGAGTCAATCTTGGTTTTGGTTTATGGGTTTTGCAAATTGTTTACACTAAAGTATCAACGTTTACTTTTTCTCTATTATTGGCCTAAGTTTTGTAAATCGTTTCTATTTTCGTCCTTTTGATTAACGTTGTTAACTTTTTCTGTTAAACTTTTCTAAAAAGACCAAAATACCCCTAGGAGCATAAATAATTTATTAAAAATCTCACCATCTCACTTTCAATTTCTATCTCTACTCTCTCTCTCCCCCTCCCTTTCTCCACCGCAAAACACCACCTCTTTCCCCCACCCTCCGGCAACCACCTCCACTACCACCGTCCCTTGGAGCGTTTTGATGAAGTCTTTGACCTGAGTCTCGCTATCGAAGTGGCGGTGGCTGCCGTCGCCGGCGCCGGAGCCAGGGAGGGACCAGGGGCCACCGCATCGTAGATCGAGAGAACCGGTGGAGCTCCCTCTGGCAGCACGGTGGAGATGGAGGTCAAACTCTGGCGACGGTTGAACTCTTGTTGTACCGATCGAGGGACTAACAAACGCTTGATCCCGTGGATCAACCCGTCGAGTCGGACTATGTTGTCGGGTTGGGTTAGTTTTGAGACATCTCCGACTACCTTCTCGCCAGAGGGTGTAAGGGTTAACTATAAACGGTTGTCGTTATCACCTTCTAGGGTTTGTTGATGAGCTTGAGCTTCTGCTTCAACACATTCACCCGACCCGTCCCGGGTGGGGATGATGTGAAACAAGAACAAATCCTAGAGCAATTTGAGATTCTCGGGTTCAACTAAAAACCACTTGATATCTGGATCCATGTTTCTCTGCAAAGCTTCATTATCAAGAGCAAAAATGGTGATATTATGATTCGAAACTGTTTCCTTTATGGTTTGAAGCAGTAGAGCTTCTTCCACGAGCTCTGATAGCTTAGTGTAGTGTGAATCAAGGAGTGCCACAAGTACAAAGTTGGAATTGATCTGGGTGGGGGTTGATTTAGCGTTTTGAAGGTGCAAAGCTGGTGCGTTAATGGCAGATGTAAGAAGAACAATGTTGAAGAAAAAGAAGAAGAAAAAAGTGATGAGTTTGAGTGCATCATAGTTCATAGAAATGATGCAAAAATATGGAAGAGGGTTCAGAAGAAGATGGTGTTTTGAATAAGGCGTGACAATCACTTAACAGAAAAAAGTTAACACCATTAGTTAAAAGAACGAAAATAGAAACGATTTGCAAAACTAAGGCCAATAATAGAGATAAAATAAACGTTGATACTTAAGTGGAGAAAATTACAAAACTTAGTGAAGAAAACCGAGATTAACTCTAAATATTAAGGTAGGAGGGTGGGTACGAAAAAAAAAACAAAGTAGAATCGGGTACGCATAGCCTCTCTCAATCTAATCCTTAATAATAAAGAATTTTATTTAATTATTATTTCTTAGTCATACTCGTTTAACTAAGAACTCATCTAAAGTTCATTTAACGATGGATCTAAATATATTACAAACCCTTTGGGGATTTAGATTTAAGGAGTAACGGATTTGATGAGTATTAAGAGATAGTCAAAAAGGGAGAAACCGATCAATTAAAAACTGCAAATGTTAAACTACTTCCAAATATATATTCAAGGATTCTCCAAATTTTCTCACCTGACAGCGACTAAATGTTTGGAACAAGACAAAATTTAATCCTTAATAATAACGAATTTGTCAGTAATATTATAAACAATGGGCTGAAACGCCAAGCTTTCTTTTTTTTTCTTTAAACTTAACCTATAAAAAATCAATTTTCTTTGTTGTCTTTCCGATGGATTTTAATAGTTTGGTTCTTTTATTTTGTTTTTATTCTACTGTTGTGAACGTTAGCCATCGGTAACCAGCCTCGCACATGCCATCATTTTGACAGCTTGCTAGGTTATTTGAAAAGCAAAAGCAAGTGTGATTATAAGAATTGGAAAATTTTTTAAAATATTCCTCTCATCATTTATTTTTCTCAAAATGATTCCTTTGAATATTCAGTCCCCCAAACTGTCACCTTCAACTATGGTCAAACTACCATAACACTAAGTTAGAACGACCTTATGATGAACGGCTGTGATGGATGCCACGTGTCCCAACAGCGTCGTCGCGAATGTGTTGGACTTCATCAGGAAAGCAAACGACCGCTTTCTACGTTTCTTGTCATAGTCGGAGCGAACAGTATGCGTTCGGTCGACCACATGAGTGTACGTTCGGCTATAAAAACGTTCAGTTGACCCTGTTGCGACACATGGCCTCCATCACGGCCGCTCATCGTACAGTCATTCGAACCTGGTGTTATGGCCATTCGACCCTGGTGTTATGGCCATTCGACCATAGTTGTGGGGGACAGTTTGGGGATTGAATGTTCAAAAGGGACATTTTAAGAAAACTAATGATCAAAGGAACATTTTGAGGAATACTAAAGGTTAAAGGGACATTTTTACAATTTTCTCATTAAAGAATCTTCAACAATAAAGTTAATTCGAATGTGTCCACTGACTAATATAGATCAAGGTGAGATTTATGAGTTAAATATAGAGCAAAGTTACTTAACATAAAGTGTAATCATTTGCGGAAATTTAGCTTCTGATGTAACTATCGGTGAACTTGTTGTACCTTCTCTACCTAGCTGCTCTTTAAAACTTTCTTATTTATATATACTGTGGTTCTGAAAAAAAAAAAAAAACTTAACATAGGTGAATATATATTTTCTAGTAGTTAAAGACATCAACAAACCACAAATAATTCTAAGGGGGCGTTTGGTTGGAAGGAATGGAATGTAATTGTATAATTTTCAAGTAAAATTGTCTTTGAGTGAGCAATTAAAAGTAAATCTAAGGGAATGTTTCACCTCAAATTCCCTTGGTTGTGGGATTTCAAAATCCTTCCATCTAGAGAGGGAATTTGAAATCCCACAACCAAAGAAATTTGAGGTGAAACATTCCCTTGGGTTTTACATTTCATTACCCACTTAAACATAATTTTACTTGAAAATTATACTAGTTTTTCAATTCCATTCCATTCCATTTCATTCATTCCAACCAAACGCCCCCTAATAACAGAGAGATTCATGTGCATATATGGTCATAAACAACAACAAAGCTAGTAATGAAAAGTATTCAAACCTCGACCCTTTTGACGTTTCTTTTGATCCAGATCGAGGGGTGGCCTTTCACTCCTAAGTATTGATTGAAGTGCTGAGTTGTTGAAGGTGTATTGTATTTATTATATCACACATGCATGAGCTGAACCCGTATTTATCGTTTGGTCTTTCTTAATAAGTAATTTAATGATTTTTTTTTAGTTGATCGACACCAAATGCATTAATTTAACTTATTAATTAATAATTCATGTATAATTATAATACGAATTAGTTTAACTTAATATTAATAAACAAGTGAATATAAATCTGCAACGAACTATTCACAAATCATAGGTCGAACATTGAAGCAGAAAATAGATTTATATTACTAAGAAATATTGAAATTTACAAATGTTCGTGTCCAGAAACTGAATAATTTGAAATTTGCATTAATCGTTTTTGTTTTTGTATTTAAAGTCGTAGGATTTTTCGTTGCGATGCAGCTGAGTTCAACTAATGAGTATTTAAGACTCAGCATAAATAGTCTCTTACGGTTTCAAACCAAGGATGGTTGTCGCGCCAAAACAACGAATATCAACCTTTTTTAATTGTCATCACAGCATTTATATTTATAGTTTCGTTTGGTAAATCTTACTATACTTTAGTTATCCCAAATAAATCAAAGAAAAAACCACTATTTCTTACGTTTGGTCTATTAAGTATAGAATAATTTCAGACAAAGAACGAGAATTGATGTGGAAGCTGTAATTCAACCAAAATGATATATATGATGATCTAATATGGGTGGTTATTTATCCATTAAAACAAAATGAAGCTAATGCAAATGTTTATATATAATATATTACATTAGACCTTGAAAAAAAATTACATTTGGCAACCAGTCGACTAGTAGCGTGACCAGTTCGCTGTCCGATCCGGTTCTAAGAGAATTGCATCAGATTTAAAGGAACTTGTTTGTTAAATAATACAACATTTTATTTAGCAAATGCAATTTTTTTATTAGTAAATGCAATCTTTTTTAAAAAAATGCTTTTAAAATGTTACATTAGGATTATTTTTCTAGTAGTGAAGATAATTGATTTAAAACATTGAGGACCATATAACAAATTTTAGAAAAACAAGAAACATAAATGAATATTTTCATGAATTTAATTTTATTACAATGGCAGCGTAAGGATTCACTCAAAAAATACAAACATAAAATGTTTTTTTCTTCCAGGGTACCTAATCTTTTTAATTGTCATATACCTCTTTTTCAAAAATTACATGACATATCGTATTCACCTTCTAATAAAATATTATTTATAAAAAATATTTTTACCAAAAAGTTTAAAAACACTTTCTAAAGAAAATTAAAACTTTAAAAGAAAAAAAAATATTTTACAAGAAACTAAAATAAACATTACTAATGTAAGAATTATCAAAATCTTATCTTACTTCTTACTACTCTAATAAAAGGGTAAGAGAATCACTACATTCATTCTCACCAATTTTTTCTCGCCTCTCTCTTTTATTAAATACTCTCTCCTATTAAATAATCATATTTATTACTAATATTATTTAATTCTTTTTATATTAAATTAATTTGTAATAAATTGAGAAAAAGATCTTTTTATTAATGTTATTTCTAAGTAAGCAAATTTTTTATAAAATAAGAAATTTTTTTAAAAAATCAAACTTTTTTAAAAATACGAAATATTTAAAGTTGGTGTTTTTTATAAAAGTAAAATTTTTATAAAATAATTACAACTAGGAGTTATAATAAGAAAGTATTTATAAATGACATTTATTAAAAAGTCCTTTTTAAAACAAAATCTTTTATTCTATTTATAATAAAAAAGATTTCAATCATATCTTATATTAAAATATCATTAAATTATTAACAAATTTTAATTCTATTTAATATTTAATTTATTCAACCCGTGTAATACACGGGTTTACTATTTCTAGTCTATACTAATAAATAAAAATATTAAGTGTCACGTGTCACTCTCTCATGCCCCCTCAATATTTTTTTCCCGTCTCTCTCTCTTATTAATGATATAAATTGTCTTTAACTGTTTTTTATTTTTTTTGTCTCTCTCCTATTAAAAAAATTTCTATAATTATTTTTGTTAAGTAATTTACATTATAAAATAAATATAGTTAAAAATTGTATAATATTTCATATGTATATAATAAGAAAATCTCTATTGCGAAGAATATAACTTTAACTTTTAACAACCCGTGTATTACACGAGGTTCTAACCTAGTTAGCTATATAACAATTATCAACCACGTCTACAGTAATTCTTTCTGATTGGCTATTGAAGGAGGTTATCAATCAAAGTTGCCACTTGGTAGCCTTCTGGTTTCTTTTTCTAAAAAGTATTCATTTACAACACACTGATAAGTACAGTTACTTTGTAATACTTTACAATCTTGACTTCCTCGTACAACGGTCGGACACCACTTATTTAGAGCCACAACCCGGGTTTAACACTTTTTCAAGGATATTTTTATTTATTTTCTTTTCATCTTTTCTGTTATGTAAATGAAAACTAATGTTTTTGTACTTTACTTTTTTCCCTATTAATATTGTAAGTTTCTACTTTTTATGAATTATAATATCAAATGAAAACAAAATACTAAAATTATGCAAGAAATACAAGGATACGAGAACTCCAAGATGATGAATAAAATCTTATCGCGCGAAAACTTGGAGTTGCAGCGCGAGAACTTAATGTTCTTCCGCGAGAACATCTGGATTGTATATATGAATGTTTTTCCTTTGTATTTTATTATGTGTTCATTTTGTAAAATTGCTCTAAAGGTAAGAGAGCAGATAGTTGTTTGATAGGCCGTGTGAGGGGAGCTCTCCTCGGATGGATCGAGCTTAAATGACATAAACTCTTTTGGTATTGTAACCATTTGACTAATAATATTGTTTGAGTTTATTTAAAGATCGTTGTTATCACACACACACACACATGCGTCTTAAAATTGATTATCATGTACAACAATATGTGGATTCGATCGATATGAGGAATTTACATTTGGTATCAGAGCAAGGTGTTGCTCTTGATACACGGATTTTCAATCTGCGATAATCCGTTTTAAGACGTTAAACATGGAGGTTGAAGATCTAAAGGTTTAGATCGAGTTTGGACCAGTTTCGAAGGAGAAGTAGGTGAAACCAAGGGTGAACACACATAAAATCCGCTTTGTTACATCATTACGCTCGATATCTTCGACTTTTGATGATGGAAAACGAATATTTGAGACCGTAGCAGTGATTCAAACTCATAAAAGTCGATTTGTGTTGAAGTTTTCACGAGAATGCGCGTCATCTTTGGGGTCAGATGACGCGCATATGCATGTCAAGGAAGAGGTAGTCATAATTGAAAGATGACGCGCAGAAGAAGATGTGCATTTTATGACGGATAATAGATGATGCGAATTGCGCGTCAAGGAAGAGGTAGTCATAAATGATACGTGCGCGTGTCATCTTTGTGAATTTTATGACGTGTTCAAAATGATAGGCAATGCCCGTCATAAATTTAGCTGCTTTATTTTATATATATATATATATATATATATATTAATTTTTATAAATTTTACCAATTGTTTTTATAAGACTATAAATCAATAATTATTGAATAACAGCAAAACAGTATTCATTTAATTCAATATTAATAAAAATTACAATGTTGTTCTAAATTTACATGCAAATACCAAACGTATAAAGTAGTTTCAAATTCATTTACTTGTCTAATGCAGTCCTACACATTGATGAAAATCAAAATCTAACACGACAACTCTTCGCAAGTTCCATCCAAATCAGCGTTGGTGTATTCATCTTACCTCCTCCAACCTAAAAAAAATCAATTTCACTCTAGTGATATAGTCAAAGTAAAGAATCGGAGGGAGTAGAGCTTACTCTATTCATACATAAGGTTCGTTTTAAATCTAAACATAAGAAATTGAGATACTTGCACAAAGGAACTATGGTTGTAAGCAGATGATCATGTCCTTACAAATAAACATGTATAGTAAAATATATGAGTCATATTTAAAATAAAAACAATTAGTTAAAAAGAAACATTTAAAATAGTCTCTGGCCTTATAACATAATCATTTTTTACACGTTTACATTATTATCTAACCCAACCCATTTTACCAACCATACTAAGATGATTGTAATCAATTTGAACAGTTTAAATAAGAATACTTTTCTTTTAATTTGGTTTGTCATTCGGATTCCATTTTACTTCTTTATTTTAGAACACCAAAACTATGTCTTGTAATTTGGTTTGGTCCAGTTTTACTCGTACTCAAATATCTGAAATTGAGTCAATTTTTTGAGTTTAAATGTGAACTTTGTTTGGTTTTAGATATGGGCTGAAAATTTCAAAGCTAAACAGCCGGAGGGTACCAAAACCTGACCCGCTGAACAACTCTAATGAAAACCAACATAATTAAGCAATAATATAAATTGGAATATGATTAACCAACCTCCTGCAACATACTGAGATAAAGCAAGATAACAACTTCATTCTGATGCCAAAGAAACAAAGACATCAAAATCAGACGATTTGATCTCCTAGACTAATGTTTCCCAGTACCTCCTGCATGTCATTTAGTCATTGAACCGCTTAGTCTTACGATTTGATCTCCTAGACTAATGTTTCCCAGTACCTTGATCTGTGACATGTTCATTAATCTGCGAAGGTGGGAATTTTGGTATCTTCACTACACACACCTCGTGTAAACATGTGATAATCTGACATGTCTTCATTATAAACATCCGCCGGCAAGCATAACATAAACATTAGAGCACAAGAATATAATTATTGATCAAATTTAATAACATCAAACAAAAAAATATCAAGCACGTCATTGTCGTCGTAGATGAAGCGGTTGGAATACATGGTCCCCATAATGCTTCATCAGCAAGTTTCTTTTCATTGACTTTGATCTTTGCAAGAAACTTACACATTCATCAACCACAAGGGAATCAAAATCATCTTCTGCCATTTCTCTAGTAAACTTATATAGAAACATCAAAAAGTAATTCAATTTCTATCAATTTTCACATTAAACATGCTATTGAATAGTTTAGCAGTAGCAATACATTGTATTACCTGAGTCATATACACAATTACCTACAACCATACTAAAACATATGAATCAACAAGTTTCAAAACTTCAAAAAATCATTCACAAAAAGCAAATGAAGCATACGCTTTTGTATAATCTCACAAACATATTGCCTCAAAAGCCACTTAACCAAAGGCAAATAAGTCAAATTTATTCTGCATTTTGCCATAATCATGCGAAAACTTTGAAAAAATAACCATTTTTTGCGAGAACTTTTTTATGAGAGAACTTTTCATGCGAGAACTTTCACACGAGAACTTTCACGCGAGAACTTTCATGCGAAACTTTAATGAGAAAACTTTTCATGCAAAATCTTCATAGCAGTAATCGTCATTTGCAAAACTTTTCTTATTCAAAAATTTCACCATGTGAAAACTTCATCACCCATACAAAAACTATGTCTGTCTTCAATTTTTGCAAAAACTTTGCAAAATGCGAGAACATGATCCAAATGCCAAAACTTGTTATTATTTGAAGGTTTCACAACAAGTGTTTCTGTCTATATCTGGAAGATGCTGGATGATTTGAAGATTGGTAATTAAACAAGGATTTTTGTAATGTTTGAACAAGTTCAAGATTCTATATGAACTTGACTATATGGTCTTAACTTATCTTACTGATGGGGACAATGATCGAATCTGAGCCATTTATCTTTATAAATTAAAGGTGAAGATTTTGTTTATTAGTTTACATAATTTCTATTGTTTTTCATTTGAACCCAACATTATATATATATATGGTTATTCTTATGTCATTGTAAGATTTTCAATATTCTGAATATTGTATCACAACATGCATATTTCCACCAACTTTTCAATATGGTTATTTTCATAGTAAGCTAACACAAAAGGCAAATAAAACTCACTAGTTTTATAATTAGAATAAACTTTCTATAGGAAAATCAAAATCATTTCTAAACAAAATAAAGTTCTCTGAGAAAAGAAGAACAAAACTTTTTTAATAGATTAAAAGAGGTAAATACACAAATAGTCTTTATGATTTAGTATGGATCCCAGGTTTGAGTACTAATTTTTTTAGTAACAAGTGTAGTGTCTTTGATTTAAATTTTGTAATGAGATTAAGTATTAAGGCTAACGTTCATTAGGTTTTCCGTTAAATTAGAATAAAATGATTAATATACTCTTATGAAGGCTATTTATGTATATAACTAATAATGTTCAAGAAGTGTGTGATCTTACATGTTAAAACCTTTTATTTTTCACATCACCAACATTGTACATTCCTCCCCTTCATCCCTTCACCCCTTCACCTTCTTTTACCTTGTAGCCACCACCATCCTTCATTGTTGTCACCACTAGGTGACACATCACCACTACAGCCAACACATATACCTTCTTCTTCAGGGCCTTTGCATCTACCCTAATTCTAGCCAACAGCTCCCCTGAACATCTACCTTGCCCAAAAATACAGCCACCCACTACTACAACAATCCACCACCCTCACTACCCAAATTATGACCGATTCTTATACCCATGCAACTAGCGTTGCGACTAACTTATGTTCTGCAAGTCGTTGCCATCAGTCTTCACCCCGAACAAGTAGGTTGAGTAGAACCTGAATGAATTGGGTAGAACCATTGCTGCAAGACCACAATTGTTTTGTTCCATGTTCCGTTCAAAATCCATTTGTTGGTGGTATTCAGTGGAGAACAAAAGAAGATATGCTACACCATCATCATTGCTATCTCAAACTACCCCTCCTTCTTTTCTATCTAACCATAACTGGGTGGAACAAAATGATCAGGTGGAGAGTGGCGATGAGGATAATAAGGTAGTGGTGGTGGTGGCAGTTGATAATGTGGTGGCCGTGGTGGGTGGTTGTACCATGATGGTTGGCGGTTTATGAAAATATAGATGGGTAGGAGTACGCAGAGGTGAATGGTGTAAGGATCAGGATTTACAACAAGATCGATCTCGTGAGGAAGACGTGAAATGAAAATCCTCATGGTGATACAAACGTGCTTGAAAATGTAACAAGTAAGATCAAACAAGCATAAGTAAATATAAACTATTTGTATTGCTCTTTGATAATGGATACAAACAGATTAATTTGCAAAACTATCAGGATAATCAAAAAAATCTCTCATTAAAATGAACTAAGCACCACTATATATAAGTCCCTAGGCTTGGTGAATCAAAATCATCAAAAGTCTTCATAAGTCCATGTCTGCAACCTTGTAGTTGCTCCCCATAAGCACACATCTTGTTTTCTATGGCCTTCGTAATCAACCACCCAAATTAAGCTGCAATGAAGTGCACACATTCATCAGCTTCGATAGTACAAGCTTGAAATCTTATCAAATCTTTACGTCCAAACATCAATAGATCAATAGGGTTGATGATAAGGTACTATTTATCCATACAATAGATCACAGTATGCCCAATGTTCTTTTCATATATCCATCTCATTAGTTTAGATAAACTGTTAACAGGTACATGAGTATGGATGGGAATCTTTCGTGCATATCTAGGATGCTTGAACACTCTAATCTTCATAGGCTTGTTTGTGTTCGGATCTATTTGGACTCATCTTCAATAACTTGAAATTTGGGAGTTTTAAAGTATTTGAAGTTGGCCTTGCTTTAGCGCCAGATCATGTTTCTAATCTAGTTGGCTTTGCCATAATTGCTCGCATTGATATAGGGAGAACTCTTCCCATAGCATAAATATCAGAAGCTCTGAGAGCGTGAAAATCATGCTCATCTTTGAAATACTCTATAGCTCCGACTTTGTGTTTTATCACGTACATCTTCTTTTCCCCATCATATGGCCAACTTAACATGGGCTCTTAATTTCCATACTTGGTAAATGGCTTTGAATGCCTCAATGCATGCACATAAGTAAGAGATGGAGGAGCAAGCACTGGAATGTTTCCAACTTGTCTTACTGTAATATCTCTACTCAGATCAGTAGTTTCAGTAGTTTGCTGCTCTTCTCCAGAACCTGATGGAATTTACCCTTCTTCTATAAAAATATTTGAAAACAGATTTTTCAAATTATTTCCAAATATGCCAGTACAGTCCACAGGGTCTTTAAGATCATCAAACAGACCCAAATCATCATCAGATTCCTCAGCCATGATTTTTTATTAAAAAGTGTAGAATTCCTCCTCCTACAACGCCTTAGTAGCTGTATCTAAAGGTTGGTAATCCTCTGGATCATCAAGACTTGGTCCGGAGACATTGTCAAAACTTGATGTAACAAAAGGACCAGCGGTTGAGCCCATATCACCTCCTTGATCACCATCATCATCATCATCATCATCATCATCATCATCATCATCATCATCATCATCATCATCATCATCATTCTTCTTTTCTTTATCTTTATCACCATCATCATCACCATCATTGTCACTATCATTATTATCTTCATCATCATCATCACTGAAGTAAAAATCAATTTTATCTAATCCATCGTCATCTATAGTCTCTTCCACAGCTTGGACCACATGCTTAGGAGTTACAATGATGTTCTTAATTACAACTTCAAAAATTTTCTTTGTGGCATGTTCTTAAGGACAGCTGGTACTATGGTCTCTGCTTCAACTAGTGGATTAGGATCAACAGTATTATCCACTAAATTCTCCATGATAGGATGTTCTAGGTTGATCGCTTGACTTGATTATGATGAAGATTGAGGAGTAAAAGATTTAAGCTAATTATCCATAAGAATTGCATTTGGTGCTCAAGTGTCTTGATTCTAGCCTCTTTCACTTAAGAATCTAATGTAAAATCTCTATAGCCTTTGTTTTCTCTAAAACTTCTTTGTCCAACTGGTTAACTCTTTGTTCAAGAGTAATAGATGGAATATGAGGAGAATCAACTCTTCTATGTTCGGAAGGTGTGTTGATCAACTTTTCAACATTAAAAGTTAACCCCTTATCTTGATCCCTTGGGGGTGTACTGTGAACCTCTTCAGTAGTAGGTACTAAAATAGTAGTAGCTTTAGTAAGATGTATAGGAATATCAACATGTATAGCATCACTAAAAGTAACTAAAGGGTCAGATACAAGGACTTTTTTAGCTGGTGAAGTAGTGGTCATCGGGGTTATAGGTTTTCTAATGATAACTCCACTACCTTTTCCCCTACCATATATGCTAGGCTCAACTATTTCTTCTTAGTTACAGTCTTTTTTTTTATTAACTTTTTGGTAGCAGGTGAATCCTTAGGAATAAAATCAGCATCGGTATCCTTAGTAGTATGTTTTTAAGGAGTTTCTGGCACTCTAGGTCATTCCTGAAGGATATAAGGCACATTGCCTATGTCATCACTTACTATCTCAGAGTCTGAATCATCTTCAAACCATCTGTTAATTTCCTAATCAGACGTTCACTCTCTTTGTGGAGCTGAACTTCCTGGACTGTCAACATGAGTTCTTGAGGAAGATTCAACAGGATCAGATCTTGGTTGGTCTTCGGCTACTAGTTGTTGAGATTATTGTGTGGCTGGTTGAAGGTTATCCGTGAATATACCAAGTTTGGCAAAGTGATCACCCTTCCATGCTTTGCCACGAGAACCCATCAAATAAGTGAATATATCTTTCTTCATACATCACAGAGTACGTAGAAGAGTCAGAATTAGCTAACTCAGGATGCATTTGCTATCAGCTGAATAAAGTGCGGGTACATAATAAACTTTTTTCTGGAAGCTGCTATAACATTCTTCTACATCTCATCAAATATGCCCTTGGATATGCTGAAAGGTATATCATCCACAAGTGATACCAACAATGATCCAGATACAACACTCAAACTGTCCAGTACTGCCTTTAGGCTACTCAAGTAGTGGACTACCATGTGAAATAAGATTTCCAAAACGGTGGTAAGTGCTTCTTCTCTAGTGAAGGATATCTTTGATCATAACCCATCCTCTATAAACAATCACAAGCAATATCATCATCAAGCTTCACCGGTGCTTGGGTTAAACTTCTAGCAGTAAGAGACTTATAATCACCTCAGCTGCGATAACAATTCTCTTTCTTTTAAAGAGTATCTTTAATGCACTGTTCTCCACCATTATCTCTCTCATTTGCTGTAGTTTTCCAAAACTCATCAACCACCTCAATATAAATGGTTGGATTGGCATTAATAGCATGATGAATCCGAGATGTCTTCAACCGTTCAATAAGTGATCGAAATACTGCGTTATCCTTGGGCACATCTCCAAGATAAGCAATAACATTATGGTTTTTATTAAAAACCATTTGTCTAGCCATCTACAATCAAATCTAACAATTAATTAGTCATGAATTACATCAAAAATAGACTTAAAAAAATATCAAAATTTTTGAACTTTGGGACTCCTTGCGCGAAAGTTGCAGGACCGATTAAGGGGTTCAACAACAGTTTCACAGTTGAGGACTTATCATACTTACTAGATCAAATAGGAAACCAGGCAAAAAAACAAAGTATAAGAAGTAAGAACACCCAAGAACAAAACAGATTGGTTTTCAAAGATGATGTATATTGCTCTCAAGTGTTCTACAAGTATTACAAAGCTTAGTCCTAATTCTGGCTACATGAGATACTTTATACTACATCCTACAGCCTACCATACTTTGAAGGCCAGCTAAACACTAATTTAGACAACAAGATCAATATCGAGTCAATAGGCAGATTGCCTTTTGACATGTGACTATGACATGCTATAGCTTACATCCTATTGTATTACAAAAAATGATAAGAGTACAAGAGTAGAAAGTTACAGACAAAGACACAATACTCAATAGTTGATAAAAGTAAAAGTTAATCACCAACTTATATAAGCTGGTGAGTCTTTAAAGCAGAAAGGTAGTCTGTTTTTGTCAAAGTATGTTAAAGAATAATTGTGTCTTCTCTGTCTTCGGAAGAAATCAGTCTTCAGACTTCGAAAGACTTCTTTAGGCTTCAGAAGACTTCACTTTTGGCTTCGGAAGATTTCTATCTTTGACTTCAGATGATTTGTCACTTAGTTAATTTCATCTTTATGCATGGTCAAATCTTTCGAAATAACTTCCTTGTACTTCAGTGCATGGTAAGAGCTCTTTGGTTAGCATCAGGCTTTAAAATAAACTCTTACAAAAGGTCTACTTTCGCATGCGAGTAGTTTTGTGAAATTTCAAACTTGTAGCACAATAACATACTTATCGCATGATTTAGACTTGACAAAAGTTAACATTTCACGAGAATAGTCAAAGATTCCTTGTGCGAATAGTTCATGCGAACAATGAAGTTTTCGCGTCTGTTCAAATTTCAGAGTAAGTTTTCACGTGCGATAACTTATACTCTATTTTAAAATTAAACTCGGGTGTGGGATTTTAATGTTTGAAACTTGTATTATTAGAGTCGCCTAATCATTAATTAAGTGTTTTAACATTCTTTTTTATCAAACACTGCTTAAACACTATTCAATAGTCCTATTCAAATTCAAATTAACTCAAAGGTTTCTTTTAACTCCTCAAAATACCTTCAGTATGTTGTGACATTGTCAATTTGATCACAATGAAGTAACACGAATGAAGAATCGATGAAATAACTTGTTAAATTTCAAAGATTTTCAGTAGATATATGCGACGTGAATACTTCAATTTTCACATAACTATTGCTTTTATAGACCTTTGACTTCTCACGCGAGAAGTTAGCTCTCACGTCAGTTGAACTTTTCGCGTGCGAGATATTTGAAATTTGGATTTTTTAATTTAAATATTTTCAACCTTTTTATCGTGTTATTGATTATTCTGATTTTTGTATTTAACCAAGTGATCAAATTTCACTAGAAACCTGCATTTTGATTTGAAAATACTTCAAAAGTAACAAATCTTTTTGAAATTTTGTAATTTTGATTTCTTAAAATCTAACAGCATCTAACTAATTCAAAGAAGTTTAACTAGTATAACATCAAATTTTTGTGAATTTTATATTGTAGAATCCTATTGCTTATGAAATTGATTATTTACATCTTCGGGCTTTATTCTGAACATGACTATTTTGAGTTCATTTGGCAATATGAAATTCAAACTTCAAATATTTTAAACACATATAAGTTGTGATTTTGTCATGTTTTATATATTAGTATGAAATCAATAGATTACACAATCATAAACCTTGTAGAATGCTTATTGATACTTGAAGGCATTTTGAGATGTTCAAGTCACCTCAATTTGACTTGAACATTTCATTTCTAAATAGCAACTGCACAAGTATGCCTTTTCTTAATATATCTAATAGAGCATAACTAGCCTGAGAAACGTTTCTAATCACAAAATATTAACAATTTTTAGAACTTGTTAACAGCCAGTCAGACTTATGTTTTGCCCTCGTAAGATTTTTAGGACATATATATCAATCCGGACTTACACGCCCCATCTTTTGATTTTGCCTCTTATGTCAGAACATATTCACAAAATTTAAAATATGTATTATATAGTATATATGTATGTCTTTCACATATCTTTTATTTTGTGCTCACTGACATTCTTTATTCCTATATGGCCTTTTTGGCATCTTTTTGCTCTTTTTGCTCTTTTTAACAATTTTCTTGTTTGTTTTTCACTTTTCTTTCTTTGTCTTTATATATATATATATATATATATATATATATATATATATATGTGTGTGTGTGTGTGTGTGGGGGGGGGGGTGTGCACTTATGACAATCAATGATTCAGAGAATCAATTGCTTGAGTATGATAAGATTTTATCTCTCAATTTGTTTTAACATTACGTTAATATTACCAAAAGCTCTTGAAGTGTTACCCTATTTAGTCATAATTGAATTTAATTCATGTGCATCACAACTTGTACAAATTTTCGATCTTGAAGGTAGAAACAAATCAAACAAAATCAAGTCAGTTTTTTAAGCCTTTGTCTGTATTTTGTCAAAATCAAGAAATGTATTATCATTTTCTACTTATACAGAAAACTCATTTTTAAAAAACATTTTCATTTAACCCGCCATTTTTTTATTGTTCTGATACTAATTGTAAGGATTGGGATTTATAATAAGATCGATCTCATAAGGAAGACGCGGAATGAAAATCGTCACGGTAATACAAACGAGCTTGAAAATGTAACAAGTAAGATCAAACAGGCACAAGTAAATATAAATTCTTTGTATTGCTCTCTAATAATGGATACAGATAAATTATAATTTGCACAACTATTAGGAGAATCAAAAAAATCTCTCACTACAATGAACTAAGCACCACTATATATACATAACGAAAAAGGTCTCGGGCGATAACTATCTTCTCGCGTGGATAGTAGCTCTTGCGCGAACAATTATTCAACAATATCAAAATTTGATTTTCCAAGCCTCTAGATTCTATCCTTACAAAGGGGGAAAAGAAGGTGGGTATGATGGTGCCGGTGGCGGTGTATCCTGATTACATCTAATACTAGTGATGGCGATGGCGATGGCGATTGTGGTGGTGGCATGGAGTAGGTATGGGTGATGCGTGGAATGATGAAGTTGGTGAGGGATGGGAGGTTTGGGTGGTTTTAAAAGGTTTTAATAAATATAAAAAAATAATCAGTTTAGTTTAAATAATATAAAAGAGTAAAATGTTATTTTCGTCCCTTATGTTTCATTGAATTTGCCATTCAATCCAAAAACTTTTTTTTTGCCATTTTAATCACTATAGATTACCAAATGTTACAATTTTCATCCACTCTACTAACACCGTTAAGACCTTCATTAGATATGAGGGTATTTTAGACTTTATTCAATTAAAACAAATTAACTAATTAATTTTCAATTAATACTAAAAAACACATGAAGTGACTAGTGAGTCCAAGCTGATTGACTCTAACCCATATTGTTCGATTGAGCTATGATGGAGATTTCAATTACTTTTCATGTTTTGTTCAAATATTTACTATTGTTTGATTTATATCCGCAGTTGTCATGTTTTGTTTGTTTGAGGTCTACTATTGTCACGTTCGAACAAATGTGACAATAGTAGATCTCAATCATTTAAAGTGTGACAATAGCATAACTCAATCAAACAAAGTGTGTCAAAAAGATGTATCATATGTTGAAGAAATATTAATGGTGGCTGGGAATGAAACATGATGTAACGGAGTATGTAGGTAAGTGTTTGACTTGCCTACAAGTGAAGTTTGAATATCAGAGACGATATGGAAAGATCCAACTTTTGAACATTTCCAAGTGAAAATAGAAGCATATTACAATAAATTTTATCATGTAGTTGCCTCACACGAAAAGAGGGTTTAATGTGAATTGGGTGGTAGTAGACTGATTGACCAAGAGTGTTCATTTTTAACCCATCCAAGTGACTTATTTATAGGAGAGGTTGGCATAGTTGTTTATCAAGAAAATTGTAACGCATCATGTTGTGCTGGTTTCTATCATTTTAGATAGAGAAATCCAGTTATATTTATGTTCTGGAAAAGATTTCATGATGCAATGGGGATGAAGCAACATATTAGCACAATGTATCATCCTTAGATAGATGGCCGATCAAAAATAACAATCTAGAAATCAGAATACATGCTTATAGCATGTATTATTGATTTTGGTGGAATTTGAGATGGACACCTACCATTAATTAGTGAAATTTTCATACAATAATATCTAACATACCAGCATCGGTATACCGCCATATAAAATGCAAAACAGAAAGTAAGTGTACAAAACCCGTGTGTTGGGATGATGTCGTACAAAAAGAATTAGGAAGAATTAAAATGATTAAGGGTAGAAAATAAAAGTTCAAAAAGTTAAAGGCATTAATGCAAGCAACTAAAGACAAACAAAAGTCTTCTACTAAAAAAAGATGGACACCAGTAGATATTCAAGAGTTTCAAGTTGTTGAAAGAGTAATGTTAAAAAATACCTTAATAGTCTTATGCTAAGGGATTTAAATGTGTTTACATAAATATATCAATACTAGTCCAAAATATTTTTAAGGTTCTAGTAAAGTTTCTCAAGACTATGTAGTGGACTTTAAAAATTTCTTAGACAAATAATATTATTAGATTAGCAAATAACAAGGAATCAAGTTTACCTAATGCAATGATTTTAAATGGTGATATTTACTAAATACCAAAATAGTGATGCTTTAAATAAAACAAGTTGCATATATTTTATAACATAACTTTTTTTTTCTTAATGGCCAACAAACAAGTTGCATAATTTTATAATGTAACTAAATAATATAAAGATATGTTAAAGATAAATCTAAAATCCCTGTGAATTATATCACTAACTTAAAGGTTGTAAAAATGATTTACTAGTTCATTAGTATAAATAAAAGATAGACAATCGATTATTCTTAGCACAACTAATTAAAATGAAATACTCATGACATGTAAATATGAGAAGGTCATCGGTTCAAGTCTCACTCTGAGGAAAATGCAAAAAGTTGAGCCGGGAGTTTTCTCAAGCAAGTGTTTCTTCTATGGAAATCAAGGGTGTGGTCCCAATTGAAAAATGTATAGATGGATCCGATTAAGATAACACATATCATACGAAATAGAGTCGCATATTTTCCGTTCAAAAATAAATAAATAATAATTACTAGTGGTGATTTACTAAAAATGAACTATTGTTTAAATAAATAAGATACTTAAATTTTATTGGAAGTAGTTATACATTTAAATAAAACTAGTAGGGTAGGTACCGTATAAGTAAACCAGTAGGGTAGGTCCTTAAGCTAGTGGTCATTTATTAAAATTAATTATTATTAAACTTTTTATATATGCATATTTATTTTCAGCTTTTATAATATATATTGTACACTTTTTATCCATTTAATTTTCTAATAATTTTATTTATCTGTAATAACTTTTATTCGTTAATCTTTTTATTATTAGCAGAGTGCGTATTTATCTTTGGTTTTTTAAATGTTCTCATATAAATTTGTTTAAAAACAAAGTATATTTATAATAAATTATTTTTTAGCACATTCTGCTACCATAAAGAACCGAACGAAATATATGATGTTAATAATATCGAGTAATAATAGATTTTACGAAGAAAAGATGCTTTGGAGTTTTACGTGGGAGTTAGCCGCCGAAGCATGTTTTTGCCACTGCATTATGATATTTGGAATTATGGTGGCATCACCAACATAATGCGTGGGGATGAAAATATAGTTAAAATAAATGCAAAGCAAAAAATATCATTAGTGAATAAACGTACCACAAAAAAATTTTCATTATTAAATTAACGAGGATTATTCTTCAGCGTGTGTTGCGTGCATGATGACCGGCATGAAACGATTTGAAAATATAGGCTCGAACTTAGAACCGGTGCTCATTTACGGTTGCTAACCACAATCGGCAACCACGTTTAAGCAACCGACACCACTAAGGTATCTCGTCACATCCCTCATAGATCCTTAGGTGACATGACACATCAATAACAAACTAAAAAGAAAAAAAATAAACCATTGAAGAACATCAAAAATCCAAGTCTCAAATAAAGTTTCCATAATCATCATCAACATCACGAAATCATTTTCATCCATGAACGACACTTACCCAATCGAACCATGTAGCAATCAACATAAAAGTGACAATCATACGTCATGTAAGGCAAATGGATATATTGCTGGTTTAAGATTTATTTGATATCCTCATTACTCATCATCAATAATAACATTGAATCATAAATGGAATTTAAGAGACAGATCTAAATACAGAGGAGTATCAATCGAGCCGGCGGCCGTGGGACAAACCCACCATGGCGAAAACACGACCACAAACCCAAAACACCGTCATCACATGAATGTTCAAGTAAACATCCACCGGACCTTCGCCACCTAAGGTTCTCGAGAAACCCAGCAGCGAAGACGATCATCGAACGAAGGTGGGCATCGTCACCACTAGAGCATCGACACCTCAGGTTCCTAGAAACTCGGTGGCTATGCCAATTCATGTAATGATTGTGGTAGCCTCGGCCTCCAAAACCCCATTTCTACCACGCACACACCACTGGTGATGACGGTCATAGGCACTTCCGATTACGGCGGCCATGTTTGCCACTATATTCTCACACCCCAACCGATGGTAGAATCATCAAGTCGGACATAATATGAATCGATTACTCGTAGCACATGGTATTAAATAAGTTGAAATGATATCAAGTGCCATTTTCTTTGAATATGACTAATCAAACAATATATTACAATCAAATATAAACACAAGCAAACAAAATGAAATTGTCTTCAATTTTGACTAAGCCTAAGCCTTAAATGTGCTTATAGAAATTCTTTATACTGCAACCCTGAACTCATATGAAAAAGTAACAAGTCAGCTAATAAATTAGTCGGTGAGTAAACACATTTATGAATACATATATAGATTTATTTAAATGATTGAAAACCATTCAATTTACATGCCAATGTGAAGATTTATAAACGCAATAGTTTAACATAAAAGACAAACCAAACACAATCAAAACAAATGATTGAAGTGACTCGATCCACAGACGAAGCCTTATGAATGATTGATTGATTGAATACGGTTCCAATCACACTCGAATATTCATACCAGGTAGGTTTGTGAAACCAATAGATCTATCATTGTTTAGCATAACTAGAAGGAATAATTGATTATGTTATCATCTGGTTAATCTAACTATGAAGACATAATTACAAGTAAAACATAACATATCTAGAATAAAATTTTGAAATAGAATAACGATGAATAACAATGATTGAATATTGAATCATATGAGTTCCCAAATTAAATAACAAGAAAAATGAGCTATGAATACTCACATTGATAATTGAATATGAATTGAACAATAATATCCTAGATTAGACACCAACAATTTACTTGCGGTTTTAACCTAAGAAATGATGTCCTATTATTAGGATAATAATGATTTAAAACCTAAAGTTGATTAGTGTTTCAATTAGGATTTTAGGGTGCAGGACCGGTTATGGTTCACAATAGTTTCACGGTTGAATACTTATCAACTAATCACACTTACTAGATCAAATGGGGAACTAGCAATGAAGCAATAAACAACAACTAAGAACAAGTAACAACACACAAGAATGCAAAGATTGGTTTTCAAGGATGATGTATATTGCTCTCAAGTGTTTTACAAGTATTACAAAGCTTACAGTTGCTTGTTTTCTTGCTTAGTTCTAACACTAATACATTAAGAGACTTTATACTACAACTTATAGCCGGCCATACTTTGAATGCTAGCTGTACACTAATCTAGACAACAAGATCAATGTAGAGTCAACAGGAAAATTACCTTTTGACATGTGACTATGACATGTCATAGCTCACATCCTATTGTATTACAAAAAAGATAAATGTACTAAAGTTGGAAGTTACAGACATGGGACCATGTTGGCAGTTGACAAAAGTAAAAATGTAATCACAAATTTGTATAAGTTGTTGAGTCTCTTGAGTTGTTAGCAGAAAGGTCTTCTACTTTTGTCAAAAGTGTGTCAGGGACACAGTCTTCTAAGTCTTCGAAAAAGTCTATTCTTCAAGCTTCGGAAGACTTTGTGTTTAAGATTCAGAAGACTTCACTTTTGGTTTCGGAAGATTTTAGTTTTTGGCTTCGAAAGATTTGGCACTTAGCTGATATTTTCTTGTGCATGGTCAATTCTTCCAAAGCACTTCCTTCTTTGTACTTCAATGCATGCTAAGAGATCTTTGCTTAGCATCAGCCTATAAGATAGTCAACTTGACCTTACAAACTCTCCCTAGGCTGATGCTACCAAAACTTGAGGATCACTATGAATGTAGATCTTCTACTTATTGAGCACTAGCATAATCAAAGCCATTCCTCTCTTTAGTTGCTTGTCTAGATTCATCAAGCATTCATAGTATCTCCTCATATCCAAGAGATAATGAACAGGCAAGTCCAGAATATTTTGCTAGAAGAATATCTGTTGACCTGCTTGATCTCTTATGACATACCATCTGTCTGGGTGTGGAGTGTACACCCAAGATAGGATGGGTTTCTTAGGAGTTAAGGCTCTACAAATAATAGAGTTGGTTGAACAGGCTCTTCTTATTGACCCTCAAGATGTTCTGACTCATCATGAGGTGTAGATGTGGATGCCTTAGACCTCTGCTTCTTCTTTTTGTCCCTTCTAATGGCCATCCTCTTCCTCCTTCTATATTTAACTGAGAAGGTTGGTCTTGATCACCATGTTTTTCTTTCTCCTTCCTATTTCGGTCCTTCCCCTTAACAAGTTCAGAAGAAGGTTCAGGACCTTCTGTGGGTCAAAAGATGAAGTTGGCTGTTGATCAGCAGCATGTCTTGGTTTTGTTGTCTGTTGGGGTTCAAACGTGACCTCAACTTCAGGTGCAGCTTGACTTGGTGGAGAATGCAAGTCTTGAAGCTAGTATTTCTTGATATTCTACTATATCACCCTTATGTGCTCATCCATTGTGGGTAGAGACATGGCACCAACTCTCCTTCTGAAGAACCCATACAACTTAAAGAAGCTCACCATTCTCTGTCTGTCTTCTGATTTCTTCTTATTGGCTTTGTCAGTGGCTCTTGATATCTCAGATTCCTCCTTCATCATTCTCTTATCAACTTTTCTTTGCTTGTTGGCTTCTTATTCCAGCTGTTTAAGATACTCAAATTCAAATGTACTCAAAAGATAGAGGGAGTGAAGCTTTTGCCTGGTAGAGACTTATGGCACTCAAGTAGGCTATCATGTTTTGTCTTTCCTTTTTTTTCCTACTTGAGCTTCTTTTTTTTTAACCACAGTCTTCACCTCAGGCATTTCTTGAACTGGAGAAAGGATAAGGGCTTGATATTTCTTTCTTTTCTTTTTCTCTTCTTTGATCTTGAGGAGCATAGCATCATCCTCAACCTCTTTCCTCTCTTTAAACAACTATATGGCTACCAGTTCCATCAACATATATTGGGAAGAGAGATCAAATCAACAACATTATACCTCCATCTACCAGGTAGTTCAATCTGGCTGCCCTTAACATATCTTCCTGAGTGTTTGGCCTGTGGGCAACCCGGATTGAAGCCTGCATGAAGCTAGGGTTCTCTCTTCTTAACGCTTCCCTAGACTTCTTGTTTTTCTTCCTTTTCTCCTCCTCAACCTCCTTTATAGTTAAGACTCTTTTACCCTTGTAAACCACAGGCCTGTGTGACTAGGGAGGAGGGAGCTTTGGCCTTCTTAAACATGTTCTACTCTTGAGGTCTAGCTAAGGAGAGGCTGTGAGACACCTTTACCAGCTGGTGTCTCATTGAGGTTAATTATGTCTGAAGGAACAGGAGTCTAAAGGTTCATAGGGCCCACAACTAGGTCTTCAACTAAGGTTTTCCCTTCCAAGCTAATCTTAGGGTCCAAATCAGTATAAAGTTGACAAAATATTTTTCCTGCTAGCCTTTATCTATATAAGTTTGTCCTTCATCTGAACTCCTCAGACACCTTTTCCTGAATTCTCTCTTCTAACGTGTCTGCCTGTCTGTTTTGGCTTGTGTTGACAAATGGCAAAGTTAGTAGAGGAAAGCTTTCATAGCATCCTTGGTTATAGATATTAAGGATCTCTTGTTGACCTTGGGTTCTAGAAAGCACTATGGCCTTTTTATCATTGTCATACCTTTATCCTATTATTGGATCATCAGCAGGATTGGATGGAGGTGACATGGCCCTTGGTATGAAACCCTCCTCATATAAGCTTTGAAGGATGACATCCACACTGTAAGGTTATACTAGAAAGGCTGATGCAACCAAAGTAAGCAAAGAGCTTCCTACTTGCATGCATGTGCATTGTAGAAGCTACTTCTCGCAGAAAATATTCTAAGTGTAAAATCTTCGGAAGCCAAAGACCAAATCTTCCAAATCCAATGGTGAAGTCTTCCAAAGCTTAGAAGACAAAGTCTTCCGAAGCCAAGAGACAGAAGACTAATTTCTTCCGAAGACAGAGAAGACATGCTTTCTCTAATCAACTTTTTCAAAAAGCTGACCAACTTTCCGCTGCCACTCTGAAGACTCACCAACTTATACAAATTGGTGAAAAGGTCCATGCTTTAGTAAACTGTAGATTATGATTTAGAGTCTGTAACTTTCTACTTTGTACATTTTATCCTTTATGTAATAGATTAGGATGTGAGCTATGGCATGTCATAGTCACATGTCAAAAAGCAATCTGCCTTTTGACTTTGCATTGA
This sequence comes from Flaveria robusta, assembly GCA_025506415.1. Lineage (NCBI taxonomy): Eukaryota > Viridiplantae > Streptophyta > Magnoliopsida > Asterales > Asteraceae > Flaveria > Flaveria robusta. Next base: position 15,126,924 of record CM046473.1, read on the forward strand.
TCTTGTTATCTAGATTAATGTTTCCAGCTGGCTTTCAAAGTATGGCCGACTGTAGGATGTAGTATAAAGTATCTCGGGGTCTTGCATTTGAATATATGCTTTGTAACCCTTGTAACAGAACTTGAGAGAAATATACAACATTTTTGAAAACCATCTTTATTGTTCTTGTGTTCTTTACTTTAAGTTTTTAGTTTCCAAATAGATGGTTTCCTATTTGATCATGTAAGTGTTAGTATGTTCACTCTCCAACATTTTGGGAAACTACTACATTGACCTCCCCCAACCAGTCCTGCAATTGGTATCAGAGCTTTCCAGCCTCTTGATTGTAAGATCTTATCATCTTAAATCTGCTCAGTTTTACAAAGCACTTACTAGCTCAAATAGCAGCTCTCTCCAAAGCTGATATGGAAACTTGCACTATGATCAAATCTACACTGATCACTCCTGATGACTTTGATACTTGGTGCCAAATAATGGAAGGGTTCATCAAGTCTCAAGACCGTAGGATGTGGAGATCTATTGTCTCTGGACCTCATGTTCTATGCATATCTTCAGCAACTGCTGCTGGTGAGATGGTTCCAAAGGACGTGGCTGACTATTTTGATGAAAATTGGAAGAGGATAAATGTAGATCAGAAGGCCATGACCGCTCTTCAAACTGCTTTTCCCAACTCTATCTATAGAGGCTTTAAGAAGTACAAGACTTCTAAGCAGGGATGCACTTAAGCTGATGTATGAGGGGTCTGAGGAAGCCAAGGAGAACAAGAAAGACCTCATGAAGCAGCAGTTTGAGAACTTCACCTTCAAGACAGGTGAAACCATTACTTAGTAATATTTCAGATATGTTGAGATTGTGGAAACTCTAGTGGATACTGGTGTCAAACTAGAGAACAGGGGCATTATGAGGAAGTTCATGTTCTCTCTTCTTAAAGAATGGACTCACTACTATGTGGCCATTAAGAGAACTGAAAACATCTCAACTCTTACCCTTACTGAGTTGTATGGTATCCTGAACGGTTACCAGATGGAGATGAACATGCAAAATCCATCTCACAGCTCATCTAGTACCCACAAGAGTTATGCCCTCCATGTGGTTGAAAGGGACAGTAGAGAACCTCAACATCTTCTTCTCAGCTACCCTAACAACTCACAAAAGGGCCCTTTTATCACCTTACTTGAGACACCAAAGGAGAGCTACATCCAAGAAATCCCATTCCAAGAGACAATCTCTTCTCAAGCCTTTGTGTCTTTTGATGAAAGTTCACGCAACTTTCTCTTTACTTTAGAAGACTTGTACTGCATTCATCCAAATGATCTGGAATATATGGAGATTGTGTAGCAAATGGCTCTCCTTAGTCAAAGAGCCAAGAAGTTTTACTAGAGGACATGGAGAAAGTTTCCTAGCAGTGTATCTAGTGGAAGGTTTGAACTGGATGAAAGCAAAATGAAGTGTTACAACTATAACCAAACGGGACACTTTGCTAGGGAGTGCAAGGCACCAAGGACAAATGGTGGCCAAGCACAATCTAGACCAAACTACACTTAGGTAGCTCCAAAAGTTGAGAAGCCCAACCAACAGGCTGCAGTAGCTGTTGAAGAAGGAGGCTTTGACTGGAGTTTCTAGGTTGAAGATTTTTCTCCAAACCTTGCCTTGATAGCTGATCATGAAGAACCCAAGGTAATAGAACATCTTTGTACCCCTAAGTGCATTGCTAAAGTTAGCATGTATAAGTCCTTTTACTTGGAAGTGAGATCTGATCTTGATTCCTTGAATATTTTAAAAGCTGATTTTAATAGAGCAAAAATGACTATAAGCTTAAAACAGAAGATTTAAAGAAAATAATTTCTACTCTTAATCATGAGCACACAAATTACAGGACAAAAATCAAAGATCTCATAGCCAAGTTAACTGAATGCCAGGCTGAGCTTGTGATCAGCAAAGCCAGGGTAGAAAAGTGTGTTCTTAAAGAGAAAACCTTTAAGAACATCATATCCTCATCTTTGCATGCCAAAGTGTCTTGTCAAAACAGGAAAGGACTGGGATCTAGTGAAATAGCTCATCCACACACTCTATTATCTATAAGATAGCCAAGGTGTGGAACTAGTGAAGATGAGCTATCTCATGAAGATCCAGTTCACGAGAAAGATGAAGATGATGATGAAGAGGAGATGGTGAAGGATGAACCTGAAGAGTGAAGAGGTTCAATCTAATAAGGGACACCATTCTCCTGGAGAGATAAAAAAGACAAAGATGGCCAATTCTGCTAGAAAGAATTTGATCAGGGCTGCAAAGAGAAAAGCTAAGAAAGCCGAAGAGATCAAGAACACCTTTGACTTGAAGCAGAAACAAGTATTCATATTTGTTGGGTTTGAGGTGGTCAAGTCTGCAAACTTTACTATGGATTCTAGTACCAAGAGTCCTTGTTCAAGTTCAAACCATCCTTGCCAAAAAAGAAAGGTTGATAAAAAGTGCACCACTACTACACTACCTAAACCATTCAGTTCCAAGAGCAAGCCTATCCCTAAGAAGCCTGCTGCATCATCTATAAAGGTGAAAAAGGAATTGGAAAGTGATCTAGCTCAACCAGCCTCTCTAAAGAAGTCTCTAAGAAGTAGCTCAACTTCATGCGTCATGTTTGGCAGTACTTCACATCTTCCTAAGGATTGCATCTACAATCCTAAAAGTATTGTCAATATAACCAAGAAGGCTTCTAAGATGAAGAAGAAGAAGGCAGCTTCTGAAGGAAAGTTACTTTCTTTTGGACTCACAAAAATGAAGGCTCAGAAAATAAGTGGAGAATTGCCTTCGGAAGAAATTTTGGTCTAGGAAGAAAGTAATGCTTCCGAAATAGTGAAGTTTGTAGTAGATGCAAAAACTTCTGAAGATTCAGTCTGCAAATCTTCTAAAGTTGTAAAAACTTCTGAAGTATTGAAGGCCAAGTGTAGTTTTTCAAAGATGGTATGGAAGATGAAGGAAGGCCAAGTAACTGAAGTTTCCTCATTATCAATAACTCAAGATCCCCAAAGAACATAGGATCCATAACTGTTGATTTTTCTTCTATTAATATTAATGAACCCAAGACAATCAAGGCCTAGGTCTCTAAATGTAACTAACCATCTCTTTCTGTGTAGGAACAACTCAAGACAAAAGGAATGTATGGATCATTGACATTGGTTGTTCCAGGCACATGAGAGGCAATGGCTCCTTGCTACAAGACTCTGAGAAGTTTGATGGAGGGCCAGTTGCTTTTGGAGAAGAATCTGGTGGTTACATCACAGGAAGGGGCAAGGTCACAAATGGTAAGCTCAGCATTGAGAAGGTAAATTATGCTAAGGAGCTTGAGTACAATCTTCAAAGTGTATCTTAATTTTGTGACAAAAAGCATAACATGTTTTTTACTGAACATGAGTGCATTGTTCTCAAGCCGGGGGTGGTCATTCCTTAGGAGCATATTCTGCTCAAAGCCCCCGGAAAGGAAACATGTACAAGATGAATTTGCAAGAAACATCTCCTTCTTGAGGAGTTTCCTACTTTCTGTCTAAAGCCAATAGTGATGAGTCTTTCATCTAGCATAAAAGAATGTGCCATGTAAACTTTAAAAACATGAATAAATTAATTAAGAATGATTTGGTAACTGGAATGCCAAATAAAGAGTTTACAAGTGATGACCATTGTGTTGCATGTCTAAAAGGAAAGCACCACAAAGTGTCTCACAAGCCAAAGGAAATCAACTTTATCACTACCTCACTTCACTTGTTACACTTAGATCTGTTTGGCCCCACAAGTGTAACGAGCTTAGAAAAAACTTGATATTGTCTTGTGATCACAGATGACTTCACAAGATATACTTGGGTCTTCTTCCTTAGAACTAAGGATGAGACTCCTGAAATCTTGAAGACTTTTATTCTGAAGATTGAGAATCAATCTGATCATAAGGTCAAAATCATAAGATGTGATCAAGAAACAGAATTCAAAAATCAAATCCTTTATTTATTTTGGGAAGAAAAAGGTATTTCAAGACAGTATAGTGCTCTCAGGATTCGTCAACAAAATTGTGTTGCTGAGAGGACAAACAAGACACTTATTGAAGCTGCAAGAACCATCACCTTCAGGGCAGAGGCAGTCAACACTGCCTGCTACGTACAGAATAAGTTTTATTTGTCAAGACTCTTGGTAAGACTCCTTTGATCTTGATTTAGTTACCAACTGTTTTAACAAATCTTGTGAAGATGTTTCAGGATCTACAGGTAACTTTTCAATAGGAGATCCTGACCCAAGATTTGAGCTGAGAAGACCAAGTATAAAAACTACTTCAGCTCCAATGGTAACTAACCTTGCAGGTGGAGATCTTATCAGTACAACAATGACAAATTAAAGTGATACATCTGAGGTGCCTACAAATTCCAGCTTAGAGGCACAAAAATCAAATAAAGGAGTTTCCAATGTAAGAGGAAGTGGAGATGGTGATTCTGACCAAGAATTCCATGATACTAAAGACCTCTCCCATAAAGATAACATTAATGATGTCACACACTCATTGGATCAAGTTACCCTTGATAAGTATGCTGATGTGTGTGTGATCCTCAATCACCAGATCTAAATTTCACAAATTTAGATATGTCAAATCAACTTGCTTTGATTCCTTAGCTGAGAATCCACAAATCTCACCCCACCACAAACATCATTGGAGATGTTAAAATAGGAGTGAGAACAAGAGGACAAACCAATGATAAAAATGTTTTTGTACACTCTTTTTCCTTGTCTTAGATAGAGCCTAAGAAGATTGATGAGGCTCTGAAGGATGAAAGTTGGGTTGAAGCAATGCAAGAGGAGCTGCTTCAATTCAAAAGGCAGAAGGTTTGAACCTGTCCTCTTCCTCATGGGAAGACTAGTATAGGAACCAAATAGGTTTTTAGGAACAAGAAGGATGATAGAGGACTTGTCATAAAAACAAGGCTAGATTAGTTGTTCAAGGCTACACTCAAGAAGAAGGGATTGACTACACTAATGTTTTTGCTCCTATAGCAAGATTTGAAGCTGTTAGAATATTCCTAGCTTTTGCTGCATCCAAGGACTTTAAAGTCTACCAACTTGATGTCAAGTGTGCTTTTCTATATGGTGTGATTGAAGAGCAAGTTTATGTCAAACAACCACCTGGCTTTGCAGACCCAGATCATCCTGATTATGTCTGCAAGCTTAACAAAGCTTTATATGGGCTGCATCAGGCTCTAAGAAAGTGGTATGAGACACAGTCATAGTACCTTGTTCAACATGGTTTTAGGAGAGGTACCATTGACGATACACTTTTCCTCAAAGGAACGGGGAATGACTTGACTCTGGTTTAAGTTTATGTAGATGACATCATATTCGGGTCACCTAATCCAAGTCTGTGTAAAGAGTTTAAGAAGCTGATGAAGAATAGATTTGAAATGAGTGCCATGGGGGAACTCAATTTATTTCTAGGAATTCAAGTGAAGCAGGTGGATAATGGTATCTTCATAAACCAGTCAAAGTATGTATAAGACATACTAACCAGATTTCATCTAACTGACTGTAAGGTTGCCAAGACTCTTATAACAAGAAACCACTCTCTAGGTCCTGACATTGAGGTGGAGTGTGTTGATGAACACCTCTAGTGGGCATTGATTAGGTCTCTCATCTAAAAATTTCTCTAACCAAAATTCTCCTAAATCACCTTTGTTCTTATCTTCCTTCACCTCAAAGCTACCTCAAAATGGCCAACCTTGATCGTAGAAACTAACCCAATTTTTCCATGAATTTACACATGCAACACAATCAGGTTGCTATGTTAGACTCTAAGAAAGATCCTGGCTTCTCAGAGATTTGCCGCTTCTTAACTCTGTCCAACTACTTCTCCCCCCTTACCATTGATCCTCCTCTCTATGAGGATCAACTTTTGGAGTTCTAGAGGACCTTTCAAGAGGTCATTATGGATGGGGAGAAGGCACTGTCTGCCACAGTGCAGGGGAGGACTATCTTTATCACTCCAGCTTCCATAAACACACATCTTATGCTGGATGATGCAGAAGATGATTTGTCCTTCCCCAAATCTATTGTTAACCAGTCCTTTGGTCAGATGGGCTATGAGAGGGCCTACTCTGTAAGAAGTTTCAGGAAAGGAAAGGTCTCCCACAATGGAAGTACCTTTTTCATGTGGTCATCCACGGTCTATCCAGCAAACATGGAGGGTGGGACCTAATTTTCGAAGAACTTTCCTACAAAGTCAATGGAATGGTTCAGGGGTCAAGTTTAGGTATTCATAATTTGTTTATACTAATTTACTTGCAAACTTGGACTCCTTAGAATATTACATGTTCCCTAGATATGTCTAGCATATTCTTAACTGTGAACTGGGCTCATAGTTAAGAGGAACAGGTAATGTTCTAAAATTGGGACAGATGAAGCCCAACATCTTTAAGATCATGAGAAACCCTATTGTGGGCTTCTCTAGGGTAGAAACAGCCATTGTCCCAAAAATGTTAGAGCTCATTGCTCAAGTTGACAACCTAGCAGCACCAGCTAATGTTGAACCCACACCTTCTACCTCTCTACAACCCTCTCAGCCTCAAATAACCTTCACCTACCAAAGAAAATCCAAACAAAGCCTTACACAAGCTATTCAGCCTATGTAGCCCCCTACATCACCAACCATGTAGGAGGAAGTGGACACTGGAGCTCCCACTTCCCCTTAGGAGCAAACCACTCCCATCTCGCAAATGATCAGTGCTGAGGTTCCTCATGCCCAACTTGATGAGCTCATCACCCCAATAGCCTTAAGCCTTCACTCTGAGTCTCAAAAATCTAGTGAACAACTTTCAGGGGACAGTTATCATCCCCAGCCTTTGGATCTTAACCAACCCATTCCCAACGTTGAATTCTATGATGATGAACACAAGGGCTTCAGTGAGTACCATGAGTCTCTCTTCTCCTCCCTTGCTTAAGGAGAGATGAGTGCTCCTTATTGTCCCATGTCTAGCCCACATCATCCAACCCAAACTAAGGTGGATCTCCCTAAACAAGTTTAGGAGATCCATATAGAAGAGGCTCTTACTTCAGCAAGTGATTACATCATTCAGACCTCAACCATGGCAACCCAGCCCCTTGACACTTCAACTGAAGCTGTCATGGTGCAGAGGAGATCCAGCAGCCAAGAACAAAGTACAAGTGATGAGGAAGAAGACTTAGGTCCTATTCTCTCATTCCCCTATGATTCTTCTGATGAAGATGAAAGGAGTCTGAAACTAAAAGTGCAACAACTAACTTCACTTGCACATATTTAGTCTCCAAGGTTAGTTACCTAGAATCTCAGATGATTGCCTTACAAAGAAATGACCAGCAACTTGAGATCAGTGATCTCAAGGGCAAGTTAGTTGAAAGACCACTCAGACGAACTCAACCAGGTCCACAAGAACTTGTGGATGTGACGGACCTAACCTCTAGCTCACTTATGCAAGAGGGTGATGCTACCAAAAAAAGGGAGAAAGTCTTCACAATCACAGAGCCTGGGAGTTCCTCTCAGAGTATGGACATTGAGGAAACACCAACCTCACTTGCAATTGTCCATACTCAGCAACCTCCTCAAGTCAACATTGATGTGGAATCACTCATACCAATTCTGTTTGAGGAGGGTATACCAAGGGCAATGCCTACTCCACCCCATGATGCTAACAATGAAATACAAGGGTGGAGGTGATACTAATAGAAGAGCCCTTATACTACATAGACTTTAGGGGCAGCAAGAGATCTTAAATTTTCAGACCCTGAAGTATCACGATAGCCTTTCCTTAGTCCATATGTCACTTGCCAACCCAATTCAAAACAGGCAAGCTAACAGACTTGCTGAAAGGATTCAAGACAGGATTGTTAAAGAATTTAGAAAAAGAAGAAGACAATGGCTAACAGGCAATGTCATCGGTCAACTGGATACTGAGGTGGACCTTAAGATTAGCTTCGAAGGGGAAAAAGGCCTAGTGACAAACCCTATGAACCTTGTCACAGATAATACATCAACATCCTCTACCCTTAGTGAGGCACCAACTAGTGAAGGTGCTCCACGACCTCTCTCTTGCCAGAGATGGACTTCTGAACCAAGCAATAAAGGCCAAAGCACTCTCCACCTTGAGTCACCAAGGCCTGTTGATGACAAAGGAAAAAGGAAACTAATTCCTGAGGAGGTTGAGGAGGAGAGAGAGAGAGAGAGGAAGAGGAAGCTAAGGGGAGACAGTTCAAGTGGGTCCCTAGGCTTCATGGAAGCTATATTCAGAGCTGCCCTCAGTCCAAATACTCAAGATGATGAGTTGAGGGTAGCCAGATTAAACTACTTGGGGACCATGAACTACAATATAGATGAACTCATCTCTCTTCCTTTAGAGGAATTAAATGAAGTAATAGACAAAAAGCTATCAAAAGAAAGGAAGGAGACAGAGGATGCAGCACTTCTCCTCAAGATCAAGGAAGAAAGGAGAAAGAAAAAATTATACAAACATGCTCCTTCCCTTTCCCCAGTTCAAGAAAGCCCTGAGAAAGAGGCTGTGGCAACTAAACAACCTCAGGTGGACAAGGAAGCTAACAGACAAAACATGATTAGCTACCTGAGTGCCATAGGTCTCTATCAGGCATCTGCACTTCTTCCACTATCCTGTAAGTATGTGGAATTCGAGTATCTAAAGCAACTTGAGCAACAAGTCCAAAAAGAAAAGAAGGCTGCTAAGAGAAAGATGAGGGAAGAAGCTGCTAAGTCAAAAGCCATCATAGCCATCATCAAAAAGAGCCAAAAGAAGTCTGCTGATAGGCAGAGGATGATGATCTTCTTGAAGCTGCTATGGATTCTCTAGAAGGAGGCTTGGTCCAATGTCTCTATCCACAATGGATGAGCACATTAGGGTGATCAAGCAAAAGATTACAAAGGGAGAGCTTGTTGACTTACATTCTCCACCTAGTCAAACTCTTCCTGAAGTTGAGGTTAAGATTGAGCCAGAAGAGAAAACACAACCAGGACCCGAAGCTAAACCACAGCCAACTTCATCTTCTAATCCACAGGTAGGGTCCTGATCCCTCTCCTTCTGAACCTGTGAGGGAAAAGGACCCAACTGAGAAAGACACAACAGAACAATATGGTGCTGAAGGCTAGTCTTCTTAGTTAAAGTCTACAAAGAGGAGGAAAAGGATGGCAAAAAGAAATGACAAGAAGAAAAAGAAGCCCAAAGCATCCACCTCCACACCTCAGGACGAGTCATAGCATCCTAAGTTAGTTCAAGAAGAGGCTGCTCAACCAACTCCAATTCAAGTAGAGGCTCTCGCAACTGGAAGACCCATTCTGTCCTATAGCTTTGCTGCAAATCCAGACACATGGTATGCTATCAGAGATCAAGGAGGTCAAGATGTCTATTTCAGGCAAGACATGCTTCATCTTCCTCTACATGATCTGTATGATTGAGGGGATACTATGAGAGTCTGAGGGATCCTGACCTATTGATAAAGAAAGGTATGGTCTTGATCCTAATGAGCACTATCAATATCTGAGTATCATTCTCTGTTTTGGTAGCACCAGCCTAGGGGAGTTTGTAAGGTTATACTTGAAAGGCGGACGCAACGAAAGTAACCAAAGAGCTTGCTACTTGCGTGCATGGGCATTGTAGAAGTTACTTCGGAAGTTTTGCACTTCTCATAGAAAATATTCAAAGTGTAAAATCTTCTGAAGCCAAAGACCAAATCTTCAAAGCCAAAAATGAAGTCTTCGAAAGCTTAGAAGACAAAGTCTTCCAAAGCCAAGAGACAAAAGACTGATTTTTTCTAAAGACAGAGAATACATGCTTTCTCTGATCAACTTTTTCAGAAAGCTGACCAACTTTCCGCTGCCACTCTGAAGACTAACCAACTTATACAAGTTCGTGAAAAGGTCCATGCTTTAGTAAACTATAGATTATGGTTTAAAGTCTGTAACTTTCTACTTTGTACCTTTTATCCTTTTTGTAATAGATTAGGATGTGAGCTATGGCATGTCGTAGTCACATGTCAAAAGGAAATCTACCTTTTGACTTTACATTGATCTTGTGGTCTAGATTAATATTTCCAGCTGGCTTTCAAAGTATTGCCGGCTGTAGGATATAGTATAAAGTATCTTAAGGTCTTGTATTTGAATATATGCTTTGTAACTCTTGCAATAGAACTTGAGAGCAATATATAGAATTCTTGAAAACCATCTTTATTGTTCTTGTGTTCTTTACTTTAAGTTCTTAGTTTCCAAATAGCCGGTTCCCTATTTGATCCTGTAAGTGTTAGTGTGTTCACTCTCTAACACTTTGTGAAACTGTTGCATTGACCTCACCCAACTGGTCTTGCACACAATAATGTGGGCTAGAGGAGGCTGTTGAGTCTGGACAATTACAGATGATGTTGGTGAATCCTTGGTGTCCATACTCTAGGAAGTGCTTCCACGTTTTGGGGTTGAAGTAACTTGCTCCCCCTTTTTGATAGCATCACCTCTCTGTATAGGTAAGCTGGAACGTTAAGTCAACTACTTCCACTAGTTCTTATGGCCATGGATGAGCATGCTTGACAGGCTTCTCGGCTAACTTGCCTTTGAGATCGGTGATCTCAAGTCGCTTGTTTACAACCTGCCTTTGAAAGGTGGCCACCTGATTCCAGGTGACCAGCCGCCTTTAAAACCATATATGTGCAAAATCATTCAGTGATTGCACTTGTTGTTTCAAACTCCCCTCATTTTCATAAGAAGAATCATCAGGGGATGAGAGTACATAACCAAAGTCATCCCTCTCACCTCCAAATATTTGCTCTTGGTCTCTGGATTTCCCCTACTCAGTTATAGCTTCCAAAAAAGTGTTAAGGGGTTGGGTTTCCATGTTTGGGGTCTTAATGATGTCACTTTCATAAGTGACAGCCTCTTTCACATGGACCTCTTGAATATGTTCAGATAGGTCAACCTTAGTAGCGAGGGAATGATATGGGCTAGACATGTGAGACTCAAGAGCACTCATCTCTCTTTGAGTAGGGGAGGAGAAGAGAGACTCATGATACTCACTGAATCCCATATCTTTATCAACATAGAATTCAAGTTGTCGGGGATGGTAGCTTTTCCCTAAAGGTTTTTCATCTAAGTGTTTAGACTTTGAATGATGGCTTAAGGCTGGTGTTATGAGATCATCAAGCTGAGCATGAGGAACCTCAACATTGATATGTGAAAAAATGGTAGTTATTTGCTTTTCTTGAGAAGTGGGAGCTCTGGATTACACTTTCTCCTGCATGGGTGAGTATATAGGGGCCTGCTCAATTTGAATAGATTGAGCAGGGTTTCGTTTAGATTTTCTTTGGTAGGTAATGGATATAGTAGGTTGTATAGGTGGAGGAGATGTAGGTGTGGATTCAACGTTGGCTGAACTGCCTAGTCTTCACCTAAAGCAGGTTGCTCCAACATTTGTGGGACAAGGGTTGTTTCTACCCCTGAAAAACAAGTTGTGGTTTTCCTCATTATCTTAAATATGTCAAGCTTCATTTGTCCTAGCTTTAGAGTATTACCTTTTCCCTTCAACTGTGGGCCTAGTTCATAGTTGAGAACATGCTAGACATATCTAGAAAACATGTAATACTCAAGAGAGTTTAAGTTGGCCAGTTAATTTTCAAAGAAAAATTGAGAATACCTGAACTTGAACCCATAGACCATTCCATGCACTATATAGGAAAGGTCTTCTAGAACCTGATCCCATCCTCCATGTTTGTTGGATAAGGAGTGGATTACCCCATGGAGGAGGTATTTCCATCAAGTGAAGACCTTTTTCTTCGTGAAGGTTCTTACATAGTAGTCCCTTTCATAGCCCATCAGCTGGAATGTCCCATTAACTGCTTCCTTTGGGAAGGACAGTTCGCCATCTTCATTATCCAGCAGTAGATGTCGGTTGATAGAGGTTGGAGTGATTAAAATTGCCCTCCACTGCACTGATGCAGACAGTGCCTTCTTAGCGTCCATGAGGACTTCTTGACATTTCCTGAAGAACTCTAGAAGCTGGTATTCTTAAAGAGGAAGATTGATGGTAAAGGCGATGAGGTGTGATGAGCGGGAAAGAAAGTTTCATATCTTTGACAAACCAGCATGTTTTGATGCTTTTAGCAGAGCAATCTGGTTGTGTTGCATGTGTAGTTTCATGGTAAATGGAGTTGGCTGGTTATCGTGTTTTGGCTACTTGTGGAGCTTTAGGGAGAGAGTGGAAGAAAAACGAGGGTTTGTGGAGAATTTAGGGCTTGAATCGATTGGATGAAAAAGAAGAAGAGAGAATGAGAACTGTTGCATAGGCTATTTATAGGCTTATATTTGAGGCAAAGTTATTTCGAAAGATAAACTTTGAAATCCGAATTTCAATCTCACCTCTGAAAAAGTACCTAAAATAGTAGTTATCTCGGAAGTTGAAAATCTTCCAAAGGTAATTTTTCTTAGGAAGTTTTATTAAAAACTTCTAAAGCTAAATTGCCTTCAGAAGATATTCCTCATTTTTTAGAATAATTGCTTCGGAAGAAAATATACTTAGAGTAATTTTCTTCCGAGACATTTTTGGTTTCGGAAGATATTAAGCTTCAGAAGTTATACTCCAAGAGTGAAAACTTCTAAGGCTAAATTGCTTTTGAAAGAAAATTTTCCTTCAAAACATATAAGTACTTAGAAGTAGATTTAAGCTACGGAACATATTTTAGAATTTCTTTTGAATGTTAATTCCTTAGTAAATAGTTATTAGTTTTGAAGACATAAAATTCTTCCGAAGTCAAATTAAATTCTTTGAAAGAAAATCTGTTCATACTTCTTAAAACTTCAAAGGAATTATTTCTTAGAAAAAATTTGTTTTGAGATTAACAGGGCTTTATGAGTGATAAAATTAGACAACTTAAAAGACACACATCTTTTTAAAAAAAATTTGAAATTAACTTAAGAAAATCTACTGAAAGTTAATCATCCCAAGAGCTAATATAAGATATTTAAATCTATGTTCATCAAATATTTTTGCAAACCGATCAGCATATTGTTCATTTGTGTTAACTTTGACCAGTTTTATCCATCCCTTTTCAAAATTATCTCTGATAAGATGAAATCTAATGTTGATATGCTTTGTCTTTGAGTGCGGCACTAGATTCTCTTTGATTGAGATAGCTATGTTTTGTCAATGTGGATAGGAGTCTCCTTAAAGTTGAATCTATTGTCTAGCATCTAATTCTGAATCCAATGCACTTGAGCACAGTAGCTTGTAGTAGCAATGTATTTAGCTTCAGTAGTTGATGCAGACACACAGGATTGCTTCTTGCTTTGCCGTGAGACTATCCTTACACCAAGGATCTGACATCCCCCTAGATGTACATTTTCCAGTCATGTTGCAGCCACCATAATCACTATCCGTATAAACATACAGATTGAAGTCAGAATTCTTTGGATACCAAAGTCCCTAGGAGCTCCTTTGAGGCATCTAAGAATCTTCTTGACAACAACTAGGTGTGACATCTTGGGGTTGGCTTGATATCTTGCACATATGCATGCGGCAAACATGATATCAAGCCTGATCACTGTTAGGTACATAAGATACCCGATTATAGCCCTGTAGAGATGTTCATCAACATACATCCCCTCAAGGTTAGGTCCTAGGAAGTGGTTTCTGGATATGGGAGTCTTAGCAACCTTACAATCAATCATATGAAATCTGGTTAGTATGTCCAAAACATACTTTGACTCGTTTATGAAGATCCCATTGTCAACTTGCTTTACTTGATTTCTAGAAAGAAATTGAGTTCACCATGGCACTTATTTCAAATCTGTTCTTCATCAGCTTCTCAAACTCTTTGTAGAGTCTTTCATTAGTTGAACTAAAGATGATTTCATCAACATAAACTTGAACTAGCATCATGTCATTTTCTGTTCTTTTGATGAAGAGGGTGTTGTCAATAGTACCTCTTTTGCAACCATGTTGAAGAAGATACTGTGGCAATGTCTCATACCACTTCCTTGGAGCTTGATGCAGCCCATAGAGAGCTTTGTGAAGCTTGCAGACATAATCAGGATTATCTGGATCTGTAAAGCCGGTGTGCTTGGAAGACGCACACCTCTTCATCTATCACCCCATATAGAAAAGCACACTTGACTTCAAGTCGGTAGACCTTTAAATCCTTTGATGCAACTAAAGCAAGGAATATCCTTACAGCTTCAAGTCTCGCTACAGGAGCAAAGACATCTGTGTAGTCACTCCCTTCCTCTTGAGTATATCCTTGGACTACAAGTCTTGCCTTGTTTTTTATGACAAGTTCTCTATCATCCTTGTTCATGAATACCCATTTGGTTCCTATCGGCATCTTTCCAAGTGGAAGAGGACATAGGTTCCAAAGACCCTATCCCTTGAATTGAAGCAGTTTCTTTTGCATTGCTTAGTCCAGCTTCCATCTCTCAAAGCTTCATCTACTTTCTTTAGCTCAATCTAGGATAAGAAGCAAGAGTGCAGACAAAACATTTTGATCATGATTTTGTCCTCTTGTTCTCACCGCAGTTCCAACATCACCAATGATGTTTGTGGTAGGATGTGGCTTGGGGATTCTTAGTTGAGGAATCATAGCATGTTGATTTGAAAGATCCAAATTTGTGAAATTTAGATCTTGTAATTGAGTATCACCTACCGCGTCAACACACCCATCAAACATGACTTAATCAGAAGAGTTTGTAACATCATGGATGTTTTCTTCAATGGAGAGGTTTTCAGCATCAAGATATTCTTGATCATTATCACTCTCTCCATCTTCTCCTGCCTTGGAGACCACTTCATTTGAGTTTTGTTCCTTTTTACTGAATTGGGTAGTGATTGTAGACATGACATAGAAGGAATCTGCAAGTTATTCGCATTATTAATCACGCGATGGTTGATTAACGATCTACCTCTAATGAAACAATCGGATGCTCTCGCATGAACGGTACGCCTAGGGAGGTTAGCATCACCCATTGAAAGTAACCCAGGAAAATGAATAAAACGTACCTTAGAATCTAAGATTTCATGCAACTGTGTACAAGGTGGAGCATGCCTCTTGCGATACTATCGCTTGGGGTCAGAAAAAGAAGAAAACATCAGGTGACTTTTTTGAACGGCTGTGTGGCATGCAACTAAAAAGACAAAATAGAAAAAGAATGATCTAAATGTAAATCTATGAAAAACTTAAACAACTAACTCTAAGCTAAAGGTAAATAAATTTTTATACACAAAAGCAAAGACTCTAAACCAAAAACTTATCGTAACCAAACCTAGAAAAACTCTAAACTCAAGCGTCCCCGGCAACGGCGCCAAAAACTTGATGCTCACAAAGTGATCTAATCAGCACAATCTAAATTAGACTCAATCTAAAACTCAAATTTAATCCAAGACAACCTAGATCTAGACCACTAGATAGGCAAGTGAACCTAATCGAATGTAGACAAGACTAAGGAAGACCGGAATCAAACCCTAGAGACACTATTATAGAATAAACTAGACTCGGAAAGGACTAAAACAAAAGTGATTTAATAATGGAAGGGGGAAATTTTCTTTTTATAAAGAACCTAGAGAAATAAAAACTACTTTTAATTAATTGAGTAAGCTATCGATTTACCAATTAGAATACGAGAAAACAAGAACTCTTAGAAAATCAAGAATGAGAAAGATACTACCTAGGCGAATCCTAGTTGCGACCCTTGAACTTCAAATGGTTAATGAACTATTGTGGAATTGGGATCTAATGATACAAACTTCTAAGATACTTAATGGATCCCGGATCATTCTCCAGATGTGACCAAAAAAGGAACCTAGATTACCGATTGGTCAAATTACCGTTACGTCTCCTTGACAACAATTATTAACCTGGTTGATAGGTAATCTCTCGATCTAACTAACACAATACATTGGAAATGAAGGGGGAAACTTTAACCAATCTATTGGACACAAAAAGCAATGCAATTAGCTAATTTAGGGAAATCTTTTTCCAAACCGATTATTCCTAAACAACTAGTCTCAAGGAAAATTCGATTAATTCTCACCTCTTGGACTTAAACTAAGAAGAGCATTAAGACTTAATAATTAATTCAACCAAATTCCTATGGTTACTACGTCTAGCAAACCATCAACTAATCAAAAACACAAAGTAATTGATCTAGATATGCAAGCTTTTATGAAGACATTCAGCAACTTACATATGGAATAGAGGAATCATCAAAAATTATGCCAAAATACTCAAACTCATCAAATAGAGTTGAAAAACATCTTTACAAAAGCATTAACCACAATAACCATTCAATAACGAAAATCCATTCAAGTTAACACAAACTAATCATCAAACTCGGTAGTATTATGATCTTAACTTCTCATATTCAGTAGAAACATCAACTTAAACAAGGAAAACAAGATCAACATGTTCAAAACAATGTTTTGATAAACAAAGTTATGAAGATAAAAACCCATGATCAAATGTTTGCAATTGTTCTTATGGTCCTAGCTTCAATCCTTTGCTTTAAATCCTTCTAAAATCTTCAATTTGACCTTGAGAATTCTTTTGAAATGGCTGGTCGTCGAATTCCCCTTTTTGCTGAGAAAAGATGTTTAAATACAACTTTGTGAAAATTTTCTCGAATGTGTCATCTATGCGATACGCGTAGGAGAGGCTCTCCCACTGTGCGAATCACATAGATTAAAAAAATCCAGAACCCTAATCTATGGTCTATGCGATACGCGCAGGATAGCCCCTTCTGCTGTGCGTATCACACAGGTAAACTTTTCTAGTTGCTTTGAGTTTCACACTTAGAAAAATTTCTAAGTGTTGGACTTTTTCCATCCTTTAGCTCTAATCTTTATTTCCCACGCGTTTTCATCACTTTAAGCATCCAAGCACCTAATAAAACAAAAAATAATGAATAATAAGTAAAAACTAACGAATCTAACTACAAATTATAAAAAATGACCCGAAAACACGACCTAAAATGGATGGTTTTACAACACATTAGGTAGCACCTCAGATTTATCAGTAGAAGGAATGGTCATGTTTATGCTGACAGAATCTCCACTTGTAGTGTTTGTTACCACTACAGCTGAAGGAATTTGAACATTTGGCCTTCTCATCTCAAATCATGGATTAGGATAACTGCAGAGATACTATCTTTTCTTCCTGAAACATATTCACAATATCTGTTCAAACAATTAGTAACTAAATGAAGTTCAAATAGCCAATCAAGACCAAATCTTTCACACAAGGAGTGTGTTCATTAAAAGTCACATTGGCTGACTTCTCAATTACTATAGTTCTAAGATTGTATGCTCCACAAGTCTTATCTTGAGAAGAGTATCCAATGAAGTATCCATTAAAGTGCCCATCATCTACTTTCTTAGCAAACTTGGCTATATGATGTTTGGTATATAAGATGGTGCATGGACAACCAAAAGATCTAAGGAAACCGATAAAAGGTCTTCTTTTGTGCCAAAGTTCATAAGGTGTCTTACCATGAGTTTTGACTACTAAGACTTTGTTTTGCACATAGTAGGTAGTGTTGACTGCCTCCGCCTAGAAGGTGATGGGCAGTTTAGAGTCAGAGAGCAGGGTACTTGTAGCCTCAATAAGTGTTTTATTTCTCCTCTCATCAACCATATTTTGTTGAGGAGCTCTAGGGGCACTATATTGTCTTAAAATGCCTTTCTCATGAAAATTAATCAAGGATTTGGTTTGTCAATTTACTTCCTTGATCACATCTTATGGTCTTAACCATGTGATCACATTGATTCTCAACTTTTAAAATAAAAGATTTCAAGATTTCGGTGGTCTCATCCTTACTTCTAAGAAAGATGACCCAAGTATATCTTCTGAAATCATATGTGAAGGACTGGTTGGGGAGGTCAATGCAATAGTTTCACAGGATGTTTTGGAGAGTGATCCTAACAGACAACACTTACAGAATCAAATAGGGAACTGGCTAGTAAGAACTTAAATGTAAAAGAACACAAGCCGATGGTTTTCAAGGATGTTGTATATTGCTCTTAAGTTTTAATACAAAGTTACAAGTTCAAGTGATAATTCAAATTAGAAGACTGAGATACTTTATACTCTATCCTACAGCCGGCCATACTTTGAAGGCCAGCTGTATACAATGATCTAGACAACAAAATCAATGTAAAGTAAAAAAGGCAAATTGCCTTTTTGACATGTGACTATAGCATGCCATAGCTCAAACCCTAATGCATTACTAAAAGAATAAAAGATACAAAGTAGAAAGTTACAGACACCAAGACCATAATCTACAGTTTACTAAAACATGGACGTTTTCACCAACTTATACAAGTTGGTGAATCTTTAGAGTGGCAGCGGAAAGTTGGTCAGCTTTCTAAAAAAATAGATCAGAGAAAGGATGTCTTCTCTATATTCGAAGAAATCAGTCTTCTGTCTTGCTGACTTCAGAAGACTTTGTCTTCTAAGCTTTGGATACTTCATCTTTGGCTTTCGAAGATCTTGGTCTTGGCTTCGGAAGAATTTTACACTTAGAATATCTCTAATGAGAGGAGTGTAAAACTTCGAGGTAACTTCTACCGTGCACATGCATGCAAGCAGGAAGCTCTTTGGCTACTTTGGTTGCAAAAGCCTTTCACGTATTCTTTACAATATGTGATCACAAGACATATTGAAGTTCTTCCTAAACTCTTTACTTTTGTGGGGCCACAGAGATCCAAGTGCAACAATTGAAGGGGAGTAGTGATAGAGTTCTTTTCCTTTGGCTTGTGTGACACTTTGTGTTGCTTTCCTTTCAAACATACAACACAATGGTCATCACATGTAAACTCTTTCTTCGGCATTCCACTTACCAAATCATTCTTAATCAATTTATTTATTTTCTTAAAGTTTACATGGCATATTCTTTTATGCCGAAGGAAAGACTCATCACTATTGGCCTTATACATAAAGTAGGAAACTTCTCTAGAAGGGAAGGTTTATTGCAAATTCATCTTGTACATATTTCCTTTCCTAGGGGCTTTCAGTGGAAGATGCTCTTGAGGAATGATCACCCCGAGGCTTGAGAACAATGCACTCATGCTTAGTAAAGAACATGTTATGTCTCTGGTCATAAAATTGATATACACTGAAAAGATTGTACTCAAGCTCCTTGACAAAGTTTACCTTTTCAATGCTAAGCTTACCATTTGTGACCATGCTCCTTCTAGTGATGTAACCACTAGATTAACCTCTAAATGCAACTAGACCTCCATCAGTTTTCTCAAATTTCTAAAGCAAAGACTCATTGCTTGTCATGTGACTGGAACAACCAATGTCAATGATTCATACATTTCATTTGGTTTTAATTTTTTCCTGCACATAAAAAGAGATGATTATTCACATTGGGAAACCCAAGCTTTGCTGGTCTTGGGCTCATCATGTTGAATAGAAGAAAGATCAACAGTTATTGATCCTATATGCAAGCTTATGGGATCATTGGCTGTTGTTGATGAAGAAACTTTGGTAACATTGCTTTCCTTCATCTTCCACGCCATCTTTGGAAGATTAGAATTGCCTTTCAATACTTTAGAAGTTTTTATGACTTCGGAAGTTTTTTAGACTAAACCCACGGAAGCTTTTGCATTCACTACAACATACTTCAGTGCTTCGGAAGCATTCCTTTCTTCCTAGACCAAACTTGCTTCTGAAGATAGTTTTCCACCTATCTTCTTTCGAGTCACCTTACTACTTCCGAAGGAAAAAGTTTTTCCTTTCAAAGTAGGCTTTTCTTCTTCTACTCAAAGGTCTTCTTCTTGTTCATGTGGATGAATCTCTTAGGATTGTAATGCAATCCTTAGCATAATGAGTAGTACCACCACACATGATGCATTCCATAGTCTTTCCTTTGAAAGTCTTGTCCTAAAGAAAAAGGTTGTTCGGATCCTTTCCCAGCTCCTTCTTTATCTTCTTAGATGATATAGCTTGCCTCTGAGGTTGAAGCTTGCTTTTGGAGTTGGATGGTCCAGTTTGTGCAGTAGTGGCGCACATTGGTTCAGCATTCTTTTCCTTACCAAGATGGTTTGGACTTGAACTAAAACCCCTGGTACTAGAGTTCTTGGTTAAGTATTTAGTCTTCCTCACCTCAAACCTAGTAGAGATGAAAACTTGTTTTTGCCTAAGGTTGAAGGTGGGATCGATCTCCTGCACTTTCTTGGATCTTCTCTTAGCAGCCCTGATCAAGTTCTTTCTTGCAAACTTGGCCATCCCTAGTTTCTTCTTTTCTTTAGGAATATAGTGACGATTTTTAGAGTGAACCTTTTCACTCACTTCTGGTTCAACCTCCATTATATCCTCTTCCTCAATTTCATCTTCATCCTTTTATTGGATAGAATCAATAGGAGGCAGCTCATCTTCACAAGTTCGACACCTTGGTTCTCTAACGGATAGTAATGTGTGTGGGGGAGCTATATCACTTGATCCAAGTCCCTGCCTATTCCAATAAAACACTTTTGCTTTTAAGGATGAAGATATGATGTTTTTGAAGGTTTTCTCTTCAAGAACACACTTTTCTGCCCTAACTTTGCTGATCACAAGCACAACCTAGCATTTAGTTAATTTGGAAATAAGATCTTTAATATGAGTCTTGTAGTTTGTTTGCTCATGTTTTAGAGTAGAAATGGTTTTCTTTAAATCTTATATTTTAAGTTTATAGTCATTTTCAACTCTTTTAAAGTAAGCTTTTAAAATGTTTAAGGACTCAAGATCACATCTTACTTCCAAATTGTAGGACCTGTACATGTTCACTTTAGCAACGAATTCAGGAGAGTAGAGATGTTCCAATATCTTTGATTCATCATGTCCTGCCATCAATCCATGGTTTGGAGATACATCTTCCACCTAAAAGCTCCAGCCAAAGCCTCCTTTTTAGTAACAACTGTAGCTTGTTGCTTTGATTGGTTGGGCTTCTCAACTCTAGGAGCTCCATCTGTGTAGTTTGGCTTGAACTATGTATGGCCACCATTTTTCCTTGGTGCCTTATACTCCCAAGCAAAATGGCCCATTTGGTTATGGTTGTAACACTTTATCTTGCTATTGTCCAGTTCAAACTTTCCACTAGACACATTGCTTGGAAACTTCCTTCTATTCCTCTTGTAGAACTTCTTGGCTCTGTGAGTGAGAAGAGCCATCTGCTCGACTATCTCATATACTCCAAATCATTTGGATGGATACAGTCTAGGTCTTTAAGAGTGAAGAGAAAGTTTCGAGAACTTTCATCTGACGACACAAAGTCCTAGGAAGAGTTGGGCTCTTGAAATGAACTTCCTTAAGTGTAGCTCTCCCTTGGTGTCTTCGGGAAGGTGATGAAAGAGCCATTTGGTGAGTTGTCAGGCTAGCTATTAAGATTATGTTGTGCCTTTCTATTGTTCCTTTAGACCACATGGAGGGCTGAACTTTTGGGTGTTGGATGAGCTGGGAGGAGGATTTTGCATGTTCATCTCCATTTGGTAACCGCTCAGGATACCATACAAGTTAGTGAGGGTGAGGGTACAAAGGTTTTTAGTTCTCTTGATGGCCACATAGTAGTGTGTCCATTATCTGGGAAGAGAGAACATAAACTTCCTCATTATGTCCTTGTTCTCAAGCTTGACTCCAAAATCCATCAGAATATCTACAATCTCAACATACCTGAAGTACTATTGAGTCATAGTTTCACCTATCTTGTAGGTTAAGTTTTCAAACTCCTGCTTCATGATGTCTTTCTTGTTCTTCTAGGGTTCATCACGCTTCAGTGCATCCCAGAGTTCTTTTGCACACTTGCACTTCTTGAAGCCTATGTAGATGGAGTTTGGAGAGTAGTTTGAAGAACGATCATGGCCTTCTGATCAACGTTAATTTTCTTCCGGTCTTCCTTAGAATAATCATCCACTTCCTTCGATATCATCCCACCTCCAGCAGATGTTGAATTAGTGCTTGGGATGTAAGGTCATGGACTACAAATCTCCACATCCTGTTGTCTTGAGACTTGATGAAGCCTTCCATTCTCATGCACCAACTATGAAAGTCATCAGGAGTGATTAGTGGAGACTTAATCATAGTGTTTGTTTCCATATCAGCCTTAGAAAGAGTTGCCATTTGAGCAAGTAAGTGAATAAGAAACTAAAGAGTGATTGAAGATGGTGAGATCTTGCAATCAAGAGCCTTATAAGCTCCGATACCAATTGAACGATCGGTTATGGTTCACAAAAGTTTCACAGTTGAGGACTTATCAACTAAGCTCACTTACTAGATCAAATAGGAAATCAGGCAGCGAAACAAAAAACAATAAGTATGAACAGATAACAAGACTCAAGAACACAAACATTGTTTTCAAGGATGATGTCTCTTGCTCTGAAATGCTTACAAGTTTTACAAAGCTGTTCTACTTGCTATTTTTCTTAGTGCTTAGTTTTAAGACTAATACATTGAGACACTTTATACTAAAACCTACAACCGGCCATACGTTGAAAGCTAGCTGGACACTTATCTAGACAACAAGATTAATGTAGAGTCAAAAAGTAGATTGCTTTTTGATATTTGACTATGACATACCATAGCTTACATCCTATCATACAACAAAATGATAAAAGTACTAAAGTTGAAAGCTGTTGACAATGGATCATGTTGGCTGTTGATAATAGTAAAATGGTAATCAAGAATTTGTAAAAGTTGGTGATCTTTAGAGTTGGCAGCGGAAAGGTCTTCTGCTTTTGTCAAAAGTGTTAGAGACAATGGTATTCAAAGTCTTTAGAAGAGTTCAGTCTTCAAGCTTCGAAAGACGTTGTCTTCAAGCTTTGGAAGACTTCACTTTTGGCTTCAGAAGATTTTTGTTGTTTGGCTTCGGAATATTGTACTTCCTTATGCATGGTCAACTATTCCGAAGCACTTCCTTCTTTGTACTTCTTCGCAGGCTGAGAGATCTTTGCATAGCACCAACCTCTAAGATAATCAACTTAATCTTACATGATGTAAATTTGAAAATTGGATTTTTCAAGTTATTGCGTGCCAGAAGTACCAAAAACATGAATAAACACAAAAACTTTCAAAATCACATGGAACATATCACATTGGAATCGTTGACCAGTCGCGTGAATAGTTGACTTTGGGTCAAAATCTGTTTGTGCAAAAAGTAACTTGTCACGCGAGAAGTTGACATCAAATGAAATTTATCTCATGTGAAAGTTTTATCTTTTCGTGCGAAAAGTTTTTTTTAAAGTTTTTGAAATTTTTTTAAGTCCAAATTATTAACTTTGATACTAATCAATTGTGATGTTTTGATTGCAGATGGTTAGACAAAATGATTTTTAATAAAAATCATAATGTTGTGGTTGATCTTGGTGGAGTGCCAGAAGACTAAGCTTTATTTCATTCTCTGATTGATGGTTTAAAGACTTCACGTATTCATCATGCCTATTAGCTAATCCTACCATCTGTACTGATGTTATTGGTTAGTTTTGGATATCTGATGTGAACGAGAGGGATTCTACTGGAGAACTTTTATTTTTCCCTCAGTGAAAGGGTAGAAGGTAGTGATCACTGCTGAGATCATTAATAGTGTTTTACTGTTAGAAGACCAACCCAATTCTTAGAGAAGCTGGATGATGATGTTGTAAGAGATTGCTTAAGGAGAATGGGATATGATCATAGGTATCCATCTATGGAGAAGAAGCATTTACCTTTATTTTGGAAATTTCTATTTCATGTAATTGTACATTGTTTAAGCAACTAGAAGGCAGGATTAGACAGCCTGAGTGCTATATTTGGATCACTGCTGGTCTCTTTGGTTGATGACTTACCTTACAGCATATCCAAGGCTATTTTCTCTGATATGCAGAAGAATGTGATTGCATTGGCTGGGAAGAATTTCATTATGTATTCCTGGTTCATTTAGATGATAGTGAATGCTGCTCATCCTGAGTTAGCAGTTTTTAATTTTGCTACGTATTCTGTCATAATGATGAAGAATGATTTTTTTACTTATCTGATGGGCTCAAGAGGAAATGCATGGAAGGGTGATCACTTTGCCAAACTTGGCCGATTTGTGGATGGTTTTAAGCCTGATGAGTAACAAACACAACAACAAGCAACATCTGAAGCTCAGCATACTGAACTAGTTGGTACATCTTCAAGAACTCCTGATGATGGTCCTGTAAGTTCATCTCACTCTGTAGAAAGATCTATTGATAAAGATATTTACTCATGGTTTGATGAAAGTTAGAGTGAGACTGATTGTGATAGAGTTGGTTTTGTTCCACATGTGTTACGAGAAAGACCTAGAGAGCAAACCACTCCAATATAGAGAACAGTTGAAGATACTAATGCTGATTTTGTACCTAAAGAATCACCTGCTTCCAAAAGACGAAAGAAGATGGCTAGAAAGAAAGCTGATTCTAGCGTAAGAACACGTGGGAGGGTAAGAGGTCGTGGCGTTGTAATTAGAAATCCAAGGACCCTGATAACCATTATGTCACCAAGTAGGGAGATACCAGTGTCAGGAGCCTTCTGTTACTGTTAGTAAGGCCATTCTTGAGGATACTCTAGTGATTGTTACGGAATCAACTATTGTAAAATCATCTCATTTACCTACTAGAGATGATACTATACAGATGATATTATACATACTCCTCCGATGAGTCAATGCGATGATGATACTTTTGGTATGGAGAATTTTATCAACACTCCTCCTGAGCGTAGGCAAACTGCCAGTACTTCTTTGAGCTCACTTACACCAGTTTGAGAGAAAGAGATGTTCGAGAAAACCCAACAGATTTATGATCCACATGCTCTAAATCAAGAGAAGGATGAGAGAATAAATAATCTTGAACATTAGCAATAATTCCTATTCAGCTATGTTCAGATTTTATAGAACAACACAGAGACCTCATTTCTAGAGTTCTTTTCATGTTTGTTCAGCAACGAACCACTGAAGTTGGAGAGTCTAGCGGACAGCAATTGCTGGTCCTAATGATCATGTTGATCCTGCTACTACTACTGATCCTAATGTTCCTAAAAAGGCAATAAAGACTGCTGATGTTGATCAAGAACCAACAACCACTGCACACACTAAGGTTACTGAAGATCAACAAGTAGTTCATCCTGTTGGCCAGGCGTTTATGGAGCCGAAACATGCCACTATTTCAAGAGAGACTAGAGAGGGTAATGATCTTGATAGACTTGATTTTGATTTTTTTGAAAAAGAAGATGAACATGATGATGAAGATGACAATGATGGTGGTGATGAAGAAAAGGATGATAAGGGAAAGAAGAAGGGAGATGATGATGATGATCAAGGCAATGATATGGGTTTAGCTACTATTCCATCTGCTTCGTCAGGTTCTGCCAATGTCTCCAGACCAATACTTGATGATGCATATTACTATGTGCCTCTAGATCCTACTACTGAAGCTATGTATGAGAAGGAATTTTATACTTTTCAGAAGTAAATACATACTAATGATGCTGATGAAGATTTTGGACTGTTTGATGATTTAACAAAAGATGTTGATTATACAGATGTGTTTGGGAAGAGTTTGAAGAGTTTGTTTTTTGATGTGTTAGTGGAAGAAGGAGAGATTGTAACTGAGTGTGGAGCTAAACAAACAACTGACAAGACATATGATCAAACTGCATAGAGTGTAGTATGTCAGGTTGGAAATCTTACAGTTAGTGCACCTCTTTCACCGACTTATGTGCATACACCCAGACATTCCAAACCTTTCATAAGATATAGAAATTTAGAGCCAATTATTAGCTAGGCTTATGATGGTGAGAAGAACATGTATGTAGTGAAGAGAAAAGCTGGTGTTATTGAGTATTACAAGGACGAGCATGACTTTCATACACTTCAAGGATCATATTTATATGCTATGGGTTGTGTGTCTTTCTTCAATTCAAGCAATTATGGGAAGGCTAATTGGATCAGAAACATGATATGGCGTTAGAGTAAATCCAACTTCAAAGACCTTAAGACTGCTAAATCCAAAGTCATTGAAGATCAAACTCGTATAGATCCAAATACCAACAAGCCTATGAAGATTCGAGTTTACAAGCATCCAAGATATGCAAGGAAGTTTCCTATTCTTGCTCCAGTACTAGTTAACAGCTTCTCCAAGATTATGTGTTGGAGTTATGAGAAAGAGACTGGGCATGCTGTGATTCATTGTGTAGAAAAGGATTATCGTATCATCGACCCTGTGGATTTGCTAAAGTTTGGAAAAGAAGATTTGATGAGGTTGCAGGCATGTCCTATGACGGCTGATGAATCTATTCATTTTCTAGCAGCATAGTTTAGTTGGTTGATTACGAAGGCCTTGAAGAACAAGATGTATGCTTATGGGGCAGTTACAAAGTTGTAGACGTGGACTTCTAAAGAATGGATTCATCGTGCCTAGGGGGAGATTCTAGGGATTAAACCTAAGGCTGTGGAAATCAAATAAAGATATTGAAGATCAAGAAGAAGTCGCGCAAGATTATTTGATCTGCGCGAGACCTTTTGTGTTTAGTATAAATGGTTTGCTTTAGTTATGTTTGTAATTAGAAGATAAAAATATCCTGATTTCGTGCAAACTTAGTAAACTTTTGAATCTTAGAGCAATAGAAGTTGAAATTTATTTACATTTGTTGCTTGAATCTTCTACGTATTGTCTTTTAATCTTTCTATTACAATACCGTGAGCGATTACATTTCGCATTATCCTCTTTAGATCAATCTATATTGTCTTTGGAGATCCTTACAATGATGATGGTGATAATGGAAAAGATGATGATAAAGGAAAAAAAAGAAAGAACATGGTGATAAAATGATGATCAAGGAGGAGATATGTGCTAGACAACGGGTCCTTCTAGTGGATCATGATTTGAAAATGTCTCCGGACCAAGTCCAAAGGATATGGAGGATTATCAACCACTTGATCCTGTGCAGAACATATGTATGAAAAGGAGTTTTATACATTTCAACAGATGATAATTGAAGATTCTAATGAAGAACATGTTTGATCTTTTGATGACTTGGATGAACCTATAGATTATATCGACATATTCAAAAATAGTCTATAAAGTTTGTTTTCAGATATACAACTTGAAGAAGGTGAAATTTCAATTGAATAGAGTGGTGAGCAATCAACTACTCCAGCTAAGTCTTCTAACATGACTTGGAAGATAGTTGTGAGACAAAATGGAAACATTGTTTTTTCTGTTCCTCCACCTCCGGTTCAAGTTCATACTTTGAGCACTCGAAACCATTTACAAAATATGGAAATAGTGAACCGCTTTTAAGTTGGGCATACTATGACAAGAAGAAAATGTATGTGAATAACAGGAATGGTGGAGCTATTGAGTATTATCAAGATGAAGATGGTTTTCATACTCTAATACATTCAGATCTTTATGCCATGGGAATAGTACCTTACATTAATTCAAGCAATTACAACAAAGCCAATTGGATAAGGAATATGAAGTAAAACTAACTTCAAAGACTTTAAGATAGCCAAATCCAAAGTGATTGAAGATGAGATACAGAAAGATGCAAACACTAATGCTCCAATGAAGATCCAAGTGTTTAGACATCCCAGATATGCAAGGAAGATTCCAAAACATGATCCTGTACCTGTAAACAACTTGTCAAAGTTAATGATATGGGTTTGTAAAAGGAACAGTGGCATGCTATAATTTGTTGTGTTGATAAAGAATACCGTATCATCGACCAGGTTGATCTACTCAAATTCAGAAGAGAAAATTTGACGAAGATTCAGGCTTGTCCAATTGAAGCTGATGAATTTGTTCATGTTATATCAGCTCAATTCGGTTGGTTGATTAGAAAGACCCTAAACAACAACATGTATGCATATGATGGAAGTTACAAAGTTGCGGATATGAATTTTTGAGGGTTTGATTCACCAAGCCTAGGGGAAGATAATAGGAATTGAACCTAAAGGCTCAGGAAATCAAAACAAGATAATAAAAATCTAGCATTCGCTCGAGAACCTTGATTCGCATGAGAAGAAAGTTCTCGCACGAGACTTGCTAGTTAGTCTAAATAGTTTGTTTGGTTCATTTTGTTAGACATCCTAATTTCTCACACTTTAGTAATCTTTTGATCAGAGACCAATATACTTGAAATTTATTTACATTTATGCTTATGTTTACTTGATCTCATTATGCTTCTTGTTCATCTATGTTTCGTTATTGATTCATTCTGTGTTTCTCTGACGAGATTGATCTACAATGAATTATCTCGATCTTTACACCTTCATTTACACATTTTGTAATTTTATTAAATTATTACAATATATGTGTGTGTATAAATAAAGCAATAGTGTATTTTGTTCAATCTTTCGTTTTTTGGGAAAAAGGACTCAGCCCTCGTAAATATTTTTAATCTTTAAATGGCATTACGAACAAAGCGTACCCCCTTAGGCATTTTGCCCATGCAGGGGGGAACATTGAACTAGAACTAAACATACAAATAAGCCCCAAAAGCCTACACCAATAGTGAAACATACTAAGCTTAATGGTCATGAGCTTAAACCTAGAAACTATTGTATTCATGTGGTTCAATTATATTTTTTTAGTGTAGTTGCATATCTGTGTGTTTGGAAAGAAGGCATGAATAGTAGATAGTTTCTACCAAGATACCAACTTTAGAGGCAAAACAAATCAAAAGAATTCATAAAATGAACAATATTCACTTACAAGAGATGCACTAGTAGCCGGAACAAACAGCTTTACTCAGTTAAGCTAGAAAAACCATAATAAACCATTTAAACCTTGCCAATGTAAATCAAGATGAATCGTATAATGTTTACAAACAATGATCTAAAATGCACCCCATCCTTGCCCCACAATTTAAATTTACACCTACAGAGCTACGCTTATCTCTGATTTCTTTTTCTTCCCTCTTTGTCACACCATGTGCCCATGCATATTCAACATAGTTGCATTGTAGCAATCAAACCATAATTTCACTATTGCAATCATAATTTCTGTGTTTGAACTGTTGGAATTTTGGACACAAAATAATTATATATATGTATTTGCTATATAAATAATTATTTATTTATTGGTTCAAGTTCTCATTTTGTAATGAACTATACCATGTCCAAACTGAAGCGAAGATGAATTACATATCGATACTCGAAGTTGAGTGGTCGGAATGAAGAAAGTGAAACTTGGGTGATTATAGTAGGAAATTATTGAAATTTCTTGCATAATGCTAATAAAGCTATGTAATGATTAACATGTATGTTTTATGTTTTGACCAAGTCTTTTAATAAATATTATGAATGTTTATTATGGTTTATAATTGGCATTAAACATGTCATGAATAAAATAAAAGTTTTAATTTGGTCTCATAAAACGTTTCATAAATCAAATGAAAGTTTCGGTTGTGAATCATAAAACTCACATTAATGTGAATTCTTTAGCATGAGTATATAAGAAATCTATTTTCTTTAGAGTCAACAAGTTTTATAAAAATTTAGAGATGAGCACTCTCTAAATTGTTGTTCCTACACCATCATCTTTAACCTTTTTCATATAACATCATAACACATATTTTACCGAGTGATCTCTCGGGTCCTAGGCACTCTCCGACAGTTGATGTACCCTTGGAGACAAACGCGTTGTCTTGAGTAGAGACGCAAAATCTGTTTTAAGGGACCCGTGTTTAACAAGATCCTGAGCCACAACTGTGAATCTTTTGTTTGTTAATTGTTGCAGTCAAGGGGTATAGTTGAAGATTCTAACGCAATGAATACTCATGTCAAGAATAGTATATGAAGACTCGCTGGAGTATATACTAAAGATGGATGTTCGAATCAAGTTTGGTACATAAATATTGTTTATATTTGTTTGTCTAGTCGTATTTATAAACGGTATTGTACTAGAATATTTCTCATGGCTACCTAAAGTATCATTGGAATTACTATCTTTTAATATAAAAGTGAACCTATTTCTTACAAATTTAAAACAGATTTCGTGATGGGATTTTTAAAACATTATTAATATGGTTTTTTCGGTTCACGAAATGTTAAAGAAAATATTATTTGAGATTTTTGTTAAAATCAAACAAATTTTTTTGGGAAATAGCGTAGTACAACATCATTTCTGGAGTTTAATAAAGATTGGAGTACAATCTAATATCCAAAATACCATGTTATCAAACGAATACTTTTATTCTATCATGTGTCAAAACATTTTTTGTAAATGTTTAACAATCTAACATATGTGTTAGAGATGGTTTAATTTTTAAAAGTCATTAGGAAATCATAGGTTTATAGTTTTAAAATTATTTATGACTACAATGAATTAAGCGAAAACAATTTTTGTTTAGAAATAAATTAAAATTAGTGTTTTGCAACAAAAAAAGAGAAATAGTTTATTTTATATGAGCCGAGAAGCTTATAAACGATTTTGTAATCGTTTAGATCTAACGAGCATGTTAGAAGCGGGTTTATTGTATATAAACCGATAAGTTTAAAAGCAATGTTTTGTAGTTGTTTATTTCTGACAAGCGTGTTAGAACTAGTTTATATTTTATATATCGAAAAGCTTTAAAACGATTTATGTAATCGTTTATTTCTAATGACTAAGTTAGAACTGGATTTATTTTATATAAATCGAAAAGCTTTTAAAGCGATCTTTGTATTCGTTTATTTCTAACGTGCGGGTTAGAATTGGTTATTTTAACCGATAAGCTTAAAAGGTTATTTGTGATCATTTATTTTCTAACGAGCGTGTTAGAAAACGGTTTATTTAATAAGAACCATAATATTAAAAATGATTGTTGTAATCATTTGTTAAAAACGGTTTATGTATATAAACCAAAATGTGTTTAAAAATGTTTTTATAATCATTATTCTCTAATAAATATGTTAGAAACGGTTTGTTCTATTTAAAAACGTTTTTATAATCGCTTATTCTCTAATAAATATGTTAGAAACGGTTTATTATATAAATCAAAAAGTGTAAAAAAAAATAACTATTTGTAAATGTTTGTCTTCTAACGAGCGTGTTAGATATCAATTTATATAATAAAATCAATTTTGGAGTTTATGGTCTTGACTTTTGTGATCAAGACATAAAATAAATAAGATATATTTATAAAATAGTTGCAAAGTTAGGAAATGTTTTGAATTAATAAAATATGTGTTTTTCAATCTAAAATGGTTACTACTTATGTGAGAAGTAGCACGTCTCGAACCACATAATAGTCTCGATGAGATTATTCAGAGAAAAAGAACTCGAGGTTGTTGGGAATAGAAATAATTATTCAAATACAACTACTTATGAATAAGATAGTGAACACACAACGTTGTTGTTTTTTGGTCAGTTTTTACTATTTAAATTTAGAGTTTCAAGATAAAATGAGAAACTTAATCATATGAGTGCATGAAGTATTATTGAGGGAGTACCTTAAGACATGCCATAAAATCGATATCATTGCTACAATGATGAAAGTGTTATAGATAATAACACTTGAAGATTTGATGCCTAGATGTAATTTTTATACTTTTGAATTATTATTAAAAAGTGTTTTACACTTTACGTTTTAATTTCGGTTGTATTATTATTTGTGGTCAATATCTTAAGATAACACATACAATATTTACAAAGAAATAAATCAATTTTTATTATAACATTCAAAATGATTCTGAGGGAAATAATTTTAAACGTCAATTATATAATGTTTAGAAAATCTATAACTTTAACCGGGTAGTGCAATAAGAGATTTGCATAAGAAACAACTTGAGAGTTGTTGAATTGTTTAAGTGTCGAAGATGAGGCATCAAATGTCTTAGCATATGTAAGGATTATACAAGAGGCTGATGCACTCAAAACAGTCAGGGTATCTCCTGCATGTATGCACCTTGTGCATGGTAGAAGTTAATTCGGAAGTTTTACACTCTACAAGAAAATTTTCACAAGTGTAAAATCTTCCGAAGCCAAAAGACCAATTATTCCGAAGCCAAAAGACCAATTCTTCCGAAGCCAAAGATGAAGTCTTCCGAAGCTTAGAAGACAAAGTCTTCCGAAGCCTCAACGTTAGAAGACTGATTTCTTCCGAAGACAGAGAAGACATGCTCTCTGTGATCAACAACTTTTCAGAAAAGCTGACCAACTTTCCGCTGCCACTCTGCAGGCTCACCAACTTTACACAAGTTAGTGAAAAGGTCCATGCTTTAGGATGCTGTAGATTAAGGTCTTGAGTCTATAACTTTCTACTTTATGTACTTTTATCCTTTTTGTATTACAATAGGATGTGAGCTATGGCATGTCATAGTCACATGTCAAAAGGCAATCTGCCTTTTGACTTTTAATTATTCTTGTTGTCTAGATTAGTGATTCCAGCTGGCTTTCAAAGTATGGCCGGCTGTAGGATGTAGTGTAAAGTATCTCAGGTTCTTGTATTTATATGTATGTTTTGTAACACTTGTAATAGAACTTGAGAGCAATATACATCTTCCTTGAAAACCAATTTTCTTGTTCTTAAGCTTTCTATCTCTTGTTTACTTGTGTTATTCTAGTATAATCTTAACCTGCCAGTTTCCTATTTGATCTGTTAAGTGTTTTAAGTCTCTCCTCATTATGAAAACTAAGTTGCTCACCCTTCAAACGGTCCTACAATTGGTATCAGAGCATTTTAGGCTCTTGATTGTAAGATCTCACCATCTTAGATCTCTCAGTTTTTTACAAAATACTTAACAACTCAAATGGCAGCTCTCTCAAAGGCTGATATGGAAACTGGCACAATGACAAAGTCCCCACTGATCACTCCTGAAGACTTTGATACTTGGTGTCAAAGAATGGAAGGCTTCATCAAGTCTCAAGACTCCAGGATGTGGGAATCTGTTGTCTCTGGACCTTACATTCCATGCACCTCTTCAGCTGCTGCTAGAGGTGGCATGATCCCAAAGGAAGTGGCTGATTATTCTGAAGAAGATAGAAAGAAGATAGATATCGATCAGAAGGCCATGACTGCCCTCCAAACTGCTCTTCCCAACTCTATCTATAGGGGCTTCAAGAAGTGCAAAACTGCCAAGCAGTTATGGGATGCACTAAAGCTCATGTATGAGGGGTCCTCTGAACCAAAGGAGAACAAAAAGGACCTCTTTAAGTAGTAGTTTGAGAATTTCACCTGCAAGACAGGTGAAACCATGACTCAGCAGTACTTCAGGTATGTTGAGATTGTGGATACTCTAATGGATGTTGGAGTAACTCTTGAGAACAGGGATATTGTGAGGAAGTTCATGTCCTCTCTTCCTAGACAGTGGACTTACTACTATGTTGTCATCATGAGGACTGAGAACCTCAAAACTCTTACTCTTACAGAGTTGTATGGTATCCTCAGTGGCTACCAGATGGAGATGAACATGCAAAATCCATCTGGTAACTCCAGCAATAAGCAGGGTTCAGCCCTTCATGTGGTTGAAAGGGATTGTAGAAAACCACAGCATTATCTTATCTGCTACCCTGACAACTCACAAAAGGGTCCTTTCATCACCTTCCCTGAGACACCAAGGGAGAGCTACATCCAAGGAAGTCTATTCCAAGAGACAAGCTCTTACCATGCTTTTGTGTCTGCTGATGAAAGTTCAGGTAGCTTTCTCTTCACCCTTGAAGACTTGGACTGTATCCATCCAGATGATCTGGAGTACATGGAGATAGTCCAGCAGATGGCTCTTCTCACTCACAGAGCCAAGAAGTTCTACAAGCGGACATAGAGCCAAGAAGTTCTACAAGCGGACACAGAGCCAAGAAGTTCTACAAGCGGACACAGAGCCAAGAAGTTCTACAAGCGGACAGGGAGGAAGTTTCCTAGCAATGCAGCCAGTGGAAAGTTTGGACTGAACAAAAAAAGGTGAAGTGTTTCAACTGCAACCAAATGGGACACTTTGCAAGGGAGTGCAAGGCACCTAGGACAAATAGTGGCCAAGCACAAGCCAGACCAAACTACACTGAAGGAGTGAACCAGAATAAGAAGCCAAAGCAGCAAGCTGCAGTTGTTGTTGAAAAAGGAGGCTTTGACTGGAGCTTTCAAGTTGAAGATGCATCTCCAAATCATGCACTAATGGCTGATGATGATGAAGCCAAGGTATTGGAACATCTTTGCACTCCTGAATGTATTGCTGAAGTAAATAAATACAGGTCCTATAACTTAGAAATGAGATCTGATCTTGAGTCCTTAAATATCTTAAAATCTGACTTCAAAAGAGCTGAAAATAGATATAAACTAAAAATAGAGGATTTAGAGAAAACCATTTCAACTCTCAAACATGAACACACCAACTACAGAACTTAGATTAAAGATCTCATAACTAAGTTAACTGAATGTCGGCTGAGCTAGTGATCAGCAAAGCCAGGGCAGAAAAATGTGTTCTTGAAGAAGAGACCTTCAAGAACATGATATCCTCATCTCTGCATTCCAAAGTGTGTAATCAGAATAAGCAGGGACTAAGATCTACTAAGATAGCTCCTCCACATTCCTTACTATCTGTAAGATCTCCAAGGTGTGGAACTTGTGAAGATGAGCATTCCCTCATAGACCCTATTAGTGAAGAGGATGAAGAGGAGATAGTGAAGGATGGATCTGAGAAGAGTGAAGAAGATCATCCTAAGAAAGGTCATTATTCTCCTGAGGAGAGGAATTCTTTTGGGTTATCAAAGACCAAGAGGAAGAACTTGATTAGAAGAGCAAAGAGAAAGTCCAAGAAAGCTCAGGAGATCAAGGCCACCTTTGATTCTAAGCAGAAACAAGTATTCATTTCTGCAGGATTTGAGGTGGTAAAAGCTGAAGACTCAACTATGAATCCTAGTACCAGGGGTTCTAGTTGCTGTCAACCTCAACCCAACAACATCAAAAAGAAGGTTGATTTGTTGTGTACCACTGCTGCACAATCTGAACCATCCACATCCAGCAGCAAGTCTCTCCCTAAACTACTTGCTACTTCATCCGTGAAGAAGAAGAAGGAAGTGGAAAGTGATCAAGATCAGTCTTGCTCTCAAAAGAAGGCTTTCAGAAGAATGCAGTTTGACTGTGTCATGTGTGGCAGTACTTCTCATTTAGCCAAGGATTGCATCTACAATCCCAAAAGCACTGTCCACATGATCAAGAAGAAATCTACTGAAAAGATTAGAAGAAGCAAACTTCTGAAGGAAAAGCTTTTCCTCTCGGAAGTTTCAAAGTGAAGAAGAAGACAAGTGAAAACTTGCCTTCGAAAAAAAATTGGTCTCGAAAGAAAGGAATGCTTCCGAAGTACTGAAGTCTACTGCAGTGAAAGCAAGATATTCCGAAGGTCCAGTCTCCAAAACTTCCAAAGTTGTCAAAACTTCTGAAGTGTTGAAGGTCAAGTGTAAGCTTCCAAAGGTGGTGTGAAAGACAAAGAAAGACCATGGGATAGAAAGTTCTTCATCAACAACAGCTGCTGATCCTCAACGCTTGAACATAGGATCAATTAGTATTGCATTATCTTCTGTTGACATTACTGAGCCCAAGACCAGCAAGGCTTGGGTTTCCAAATGTAACTAATCATCTCTTTTTATGCAGTAACAGCTAAAGACCAACAGGAATGTGTGGATCATTGACAGTGGCTGTTCCAGGCACATGACAGGCAATGGCTCTCTACTTTAAAATTTTGAAAAGATTGATGGAGGGCCTACTGCTTTTGGAGGAGATGCAGGAGGTTACATCACAGGAAGGGCATGGTCATAAATGGTAAGCTCTGCATTGAAAAGGTAAACTTTTTCAAGGAGCTTGGGTACAATCTACTGAGTGTATCCTAATTTTATGATCAAAAGCATAACATGCTCTTTACTAAGCATGAGTGCATTGTTCTCAAGCCTGGGGTGGTCATTCCTCAAGAGCACATTCTGCTCAGAGCCCCCAGGAAAGGGAACATGTACAAGATGGATTTACATGAAACTTCTCCCTCTAGAGAAGTGTCATGCTTTCTGTCTAAAGCAAATAGTGATGAGTCTTTTCTCTGGCATAAAAGAATGTGCCATGTAAACTTTAAAAACAAGAACAAATTAATTAAAAATGATTTGGTAACTGGAATGCCAAAGAAAGAGTTTACAAGTGATGACCATTGTGTTGCTTGCCTGAAAGGGATGCAGCATAAAGTGTCTCACAAGCCAAAGGAAAGAAACTACATCACTACTCCCCTACACTTGTTACATATGGATCTTTTTGGCCCCACCAGTGTAATGAGTTTAGAAAGGACCTCATACTGTTCAGTGATCACGGATGATTTCACTAGATTCACTTGGGTCTTCTTCCTTAGAACTAAGGATAAGACTCCTAAGATATTAAAGAATTTCATTCTGAAGATTGAGAATCAATTGATCACAAGGTCAAGATCATAAGATGTGATCAAGGAACTAAATTTAAAAACCAAATCCTTGATACATTTTGTGATGAAAAGGGTATTTCAAGACAATATAGTACTGCCAGGACTCCTCAGCAAAATGGTGTTGCTGAGAGGAGAAACAGGACACTAATTGAAGCAGCAAGAACTATGTTGTCTGACTCTAAACTGCCTATCACCTTCTGGGCAGAAGCAGTAAACACTGCTTGTTATGTGCAGAATAGAGTTTTAGTAGTTAAGACTCATAGTAAGACTCCATATGAACTGTAGCACAAAAGGAGACCTTTCATTGGTTTCCTCGGATCATTTAGATGTCCTTGCACCATCTTGAATACCAAAGATCAGATAGCCAAATTTGATGAGAAATCAGATGATGGATACTTCGTTGGATACTCTTCGCAAGCTAAGGCTTATAGAGTGTACAATCTCAGAACCAAAATTGTTGATGAGTCAGCCAATGTGACTTTCAATGAACACACTCCTTGTGTGAGAGGTTTTGGTCCTGATTGGCTGTTTGATCTTGATTTAGTTACTAACTGTTTTAACAAGTCTTGTGAGAATGTTTTAGGATCTACAGGTAACTTATCAAAAGAAGATCCTGATTCAAGATTAGAGCTGAGAAGACCTTCAAGTCAATCTACTGCAGCTCCAGTAGTAACTAATTCTGCAAATGGAGCTCCTATCAGCACAACAATAACAAATCCTGCTCATACATCTGAAGTGCCTTCAAATTCCAGCTCAGAGGCACAGAACCAAAGGGAAGGAGTTCCAAATGTAGAAGAAAGTGTAAATAGTGACAGTGATCAAGAATTTCTTGATGCTGACTCCATGGAAGACAGCATCAAAGATGTCACACACTCATTGGATCAAGCTTCTCTTGATAAGTGTGCTGATGTGGTGGGTGAATCTGCTTTGCCTGATCAAAATTTCTCAAATTTGGATCTCTCCAACCAACTTGCTGTGATCCCTCAACTAAGGATCCACAAGTCTCACCCTACCACAAACATCATTGGTGAAGTTGTCCAAGGGGTAAGAACAAGAGGACAAACCCATGACAAAAATGTTTGTCTCTACTCTTGTTTTCTATCCCAAGTAGAGCCAAAGAATGTTGAGTAGGCTCTGAAAGATGGAAGCTGGGTTGAAGTAATGCAGGAGGAACTGCTTCAGTTCAACAGACAGAAGGTTTGGAACCTATGTCCTCTTCCTCCTGAGAAGACTACTATAGGAACCAAATGGGTGTTTAGGAACAAGAAGGATGATAGAGGACTTGTCATCAAGAACAAGGCAAGACAAGTTGTTCAAGGGTACACTCAGGAAGAAAGAATTGACTACACTGATGTTTTTGCTCCAGTAGCAAGACTTGAAGCTGTTAGGATATTCCTAGCTTTTGCTGCATCCAAGAATTTGAAGATCTGCCAACTTGATGTCAAGTGTGCTTTCTTATATGGGGTGATTGATGAAGAGGTGTATGTCAAACAACCACATGGTTTTGTAGATCCTGATCATCCTGATTATGTCTGCAAGCTTGATAAAGCTCTATATGGTTTGCACCAAGCTCCAAGGAAGTGGTATGAGACACTATCTCAGTACCTATGTCAGCATGGTTATGGAAGGGATACTATTGATGGAACTCTATTCATCAAAGGGACAGGAAATGACTTGATGCTGGTTCAAGTATATGTAGATGACATTATCTTTGGGTCAACCAATCCAAGGCTCTACAAAGACTTTAAGAAGCTGATGAAGAATAGATTTGAAATGAGTGCCATGGGGGAACTCAATTTCTTTCTAGGAATTCAAGTGAAGCAGG
This sequence comes from Flaveria robusta, assembly GCA_025506415.1. Taxonomy (NCBI): domain Eukaryota; kingdom Viridiplantae; phylum Streptophyta; class Magnoliopsida; order Asterales; family Asteraceae; genus Flaveria; species Flaveria robusta. The sequence goes on from CM046473.1 coordinate 15,165,128, forward strand.
TTGACAATGGCATCTTCATAAGTCAGTCAAAGTATGTTCAGGACATACTTACAAGATTCAGCATGACTGACTGCAAGGTTGCAAAGACTCCCATAGCAAGAAATCACTCCCTTGGACCTGACCTTAAGGGGGAGTATGTGGATGAACATCTTTAAAGAGCTATGATTGGGTCTCTCATGTACCTTACTGCCAGCAGGCCTGATATCATGTTCGCCACATGTATCTGTGCTAGATATCAAGCCAATCCCAGGATGTCACACCTGGTTGCTATCAAGAGAATTTTAAGATACCTCAAAGGTGCTCCATCACTTGGCCTTTGGTATCCAAAGAAGTTTGACTTCAATCTGTATGCATATAAAGATAGTGACTATGGTGGCTGCAATATTACTGCAAAGTCTACATCAGGGGGATGTTAATTTCCTAGGGGAAGGATAGTCTCACGGCAATGCAAGAAACAATCCTGTGTATCTGCATCAACTGCTGAAGCTGAATATATTGCTGCTACAAGCTGCTGTGCTCAAGTGCTTTGGATTCAGAATCAGATGCTAGACTATGGATTCAACTTCAAACAGACTCCCATCCATATAGACAACAATAGTGCTATCTCTATTACAAAGAATCCTGTGCAGCACTCAAGGACCAAGCACATCAACATCAGGTACCATTTAATTAGAGATAATTTTGAAAAAGGGTTAATCAAACTTGTCAAAGTTCACACAAATGACCAATATGCTGATCTGTTCACCAAAGCTTTTGATAAAGAGAGATTTAAGTATCTTATATCAGCTATTGGGATGATAAACTTTGAATAGCTTTTTCTTAAACTTAAATTCAATATTATTTCTAAAATCTATGTGTCCTCAGTTTTCTATTTTATCACCTTCATAAGCCCCTAATCAACTTGGAGGAAGATTGCTTTAGAAAATATTTCTTAGACTTTTCAAAATTTTGAATTTCTTTTCTTCGGAAGAAACTAATTTACCTTCAGAAGAAAATTATATCTTTAATATCAACTAACTACTTGTGACAATTTACCTTCGGAAGAAATTCTTAGAATATCTTTCGAAGCCAAATTTTCTTTAAATATTTTAAATGATATTAAAGAACAATTCCCTTCCGAAAGTACTTATCTCTGAACAGAGAAGAATTCTCTAAGTATTTTTCTTCCGAAGCAAAATTTTCAAAACTCTTAGAAATATCTTCGAAGCCAAATTGGTTTCGGAAGCTTTTATCAAAACTTCCGAAGCCAAATTACCTTCGGAAGATTTCGACTTCTAAGAAAACTAATTTGGGCACTTTTTCAGAGGAGGGACCGACATCCGGATTTCAAAGTTTATCCTTTCGCATTAACTTTGTCTCAAATCCATTTCATATATATACCCAACGGTGTCCCCCTCTTTCACTTTTCTCTCATCATCTGCAACACTTTTCTAATCTAAATTCATCCAGGAACCGACCCTCTTCTTACCTTTCTTCTTGACGAAGCTCTCTAAAATGGCCAACCTTAACCATAGAATCAACCCTGATTTTTCCATGCAACTCCACAGGCAACACAATCAAGTTGCTCTGTTGAACTCTGAGAAAGATCAAAGTTTCTCAGAGATCTGTCGTTTCCTTTCTTTGACAAACTATCTCACCTCCCTTACCATTGATCCTCCTCTCTATGAGGATAAGTTGTTAGAATTCTGGAAGACCTGCCAAGAGGTCATTATGGATGGGGAGAAGGCACTGTCTGCCACAGTGCAGGGGAGGACAATCTTCATCACTCCAACCATTATCAACACTTATCTTCAGCTGGATGATGAAGAACGTGAGATGTCCCTTCCAAAAGAAGCAGTAAATCATTCCTTTGAGCAGACGGGGTATGAGGGGGATTTAGGGAAGGTCTCATCCGAGTGGAAGTACCTACTTCATGTGGTCATCCACAGCTTATCCAACAAGCACGGGGGGTGGGACCAGATTCCTGAAGATCTCTCTTTCATAGTCCATGGAATGGTTCACGGGGTCCGATTCAGGTATTCTCAGTTTGTTTATACAAATTTACTTGCAAATTTGGACTCCTTAGAGTATTATATGTTCCCTAGATATGTTCAACATATTCTTAACTGTGAACTGGGCTCACAGTTGAGGGGGACAGGTAATATTCTTAAATTGGGACTAATGAAGCCCGGCATTTTTAAGACCATGAAGAAGCCAACTGTAGGCTTCTCTAGGGTAGAAACAGTCCTTGTCCCAAAATGTTAGAGCTCATTGCTCAATGTGGCAACCTAGCAACACAAGCTAGAATTGAACCCACACCTTCTACCTCTCAACCTCCTAAACAGCCACAAATCATCCTCACCTACCACAGAAAATCCAAACGAACCCCTGCTCAAGCTATTGAGCTTGTGCAGGCCCCCATATCATCACCCATGCAAGAAGAAGTGGACAGTAGAGCTCCCACTTCTTTTGAGGAGCAAACCACTTCCATCTCTCATATTATCAGTACTGAGGTTCCTCATGCTCAGCCTGATGAGCTCATAACCCAAGCAGCCTCAAGCTTTCACTCAGAGTCCTAAAACTCTAGTTATCAACCTTCAGGGGACAGTTACCATCCCCAGCCTCTAGATCTTAACCAACCAATCCCAAACCTTGAATTCTATGATGATGAAGATATGGGAATCAGTGAGTACCATGAGTCTTTCTTCTTCACCCCTACTCAAGGAGAGATGAGTGCTCCTGCCACCCCCATATCTAGCCCACATCATCCACCCCAAACTGAGGTGGATCTCCCTGAACATGTTCAGGAAATCCATATGGAAGATGCTCTCACGACTGCTAGTGATTACATCATTAAGACCTCAACCATTGCAACTCAGCCCATTGACACTTCACGTGAAGTTGTCAGTGAGCAGAGGAATTCCAGCAGCTAAGAACTCTATGCTAGTGATGAGGGAGAAGACATCAGTACACCTCTCTCATCCCCCCATGATTCTTCTTCTGAGGATGAAGGGAGTCTAAAAGTAAAGGTGCAACAACTAGAAAACATATGCACCTCTTTGGTCTAAAAGGTTAGTCACTTGGAATCTCAAGTGACTGCCTTACAAAAGAAGATCAATGACCAGCAACTTGAGATCACCGATCTGAAGGGCAAGCTAGCTGAAAGACCACTCAGACGAACTCAACCAGGTCCATAAGAACCGGTGGAAGTAGCGGACTTGACCTCCAGCTCACCTATGCAAGTGGGTGATGCTACCAAAAAGGGGGAGAAAGTCCCTACAACCACAGAACCTGGGAGTTCTGTCATGAGTATGGATAATGAGGATTCACCACCCTCACTTGCAGTTGTCCAGGCTCAACAACTTCCTCAGGCTCCACACTGATGTGGAGGCCTTACTTCAACAATTATTTGAGGAAGGAATTCCAATGTCCATGCCTGGCCCATCCCATCTAACTGAAAATCCAATAACGGGATGGTGGTATGACTCTTCAAGAATGGCATTGATGCTATCAAGGGCTCAGGGGCAACAAGAACTCTTCAACTTTTAGACCTTGAGTTTCCATGATGGTATGAACTTGGTTGGTTTGCCATTCATCAATCCAAGCCAAAACAGACAGGCTGGAAGACTAGGTGTGGTGATTCAAGAATGGGTTATGAGGGAATTCAGATAAAGAACAATTTTATATAGACAGAGGCTAGCAGGGAAAACTATTGGTCAACTGGATATTAAGGCAGACCCTAAGATTAGCTTCGAAGGGGAAACCTTAGTTAAAGGACTAGCAGAAGGACCTGTAAACCTTGAGACAGGCTCACCCTCTACACCCAGTACCCTTAGTGACACACCTGCAGGTGAAGATGTCTCACAACCTCTCTCTTGCAAGAGGTCAAGCTCATCACAACCACCTGCAGGCCAAAGCTCTCTCCACCATGAGTCATACAGGCCTACAATTGACAAAGGGAAAAGGAAGATGACTCCTAAGGAGATTGAGGAGGAGAAGAGAGAGAGAGGAAGAGGAAGGCCAGGGGAGAAAGATCAGGAGAAGTCCCAAGCTTCATGCAGCTGCAATCAGGGCTGTCCATAGGCCTAATACTCAGAATGATGAGTTAAGGGCAGCCAGATTGAATTATCTGGGACCGAGGAACTACAACATTGATGAAATCATTTCTCTTCCCTTGGCAGAACTAGATGATCCGGCAGACATGGAGCTGTACAAAAAGAGGAAGGAGGCTGAGGCTGCAGAACTGCTCCTCAAAATCAAAGAAGAGAGAAAAAGAAAAAGACAACAAAGAGCTCATGTCCTCTCTCCAGTTCATGAAAGTCCTGAGAAAGAGTCTGTGGCTGTTGAAGAGAAGAAACTCAGATAAGCAGGGAACAAGAAAGACAAAAGATGATTGCTTATCTGAGTGCCATAGGACTCTATCAGGCAGCAGCTCTCAATCCCCTCTCATTTGAATATATTAAGTTTGAGTACCTAAAACAGCTTGATGAAGAAGCTCAAACTCAAAGAAAGGCATTTAAAAGGAAAATGAGAGAGGAAGCTGCTAAAGCAAGAGCCACCATCAGAGCCCAACAGAAAAAGTCTGCTGATAGACTGAAGATGGTGAGCTTCTTGAAGCTGTATGGGTTCTCTTGAAGGAGACTTGGTCCTATGTCTCTATCCACAATGGATGAGCACATCAGGAGGATCAAGCAGAAGATCAAAGAAGGTCAGCTTATGGACTTGCATTCTCCACCAAGTCCAGCTGAACCTGAAGTTGAGGTTAAGGTTGAAGAGACAACACAACCTGAACCTGAAGCTACAACGGAGCCAACTTCATCTTCTGACCCACAGCAGGGTTCTAAGTCCCCTCCTATGGATCAAATGGGGAGCAAGGACCCAACTGAGGAAAGCACAAAAAGTCAATCTGGTACTGTAGGCCAAGCTCCTCAGTTGAAGTATAGAGTGAGGAAGAGGATTTCCATCAGAAGGGACAGAAGAAAGAAGAAGAAGTCCAAGGCATTCACTTCACCACCTCAGGATGAGTGAAAACATCCTGAGGATGTGCAACAAGAGGCTGACCAATCAACTCCAATTCAGGTTGAGCCACTTGCATCAGGAAGACCCATTCTGTCCTGGACTTTTGCTACAAATCCAGATAGATGGTATATAGTCAGAGATCAAGGTGGTCAAGATGTCTATCTCTGGCAGGACATGCTTGATCTACCTCTGCATGATCTTTTTGACATGAGAAGGTTCTATGAGAGTCTGAAGGATCCAAATCAACTGATGAAGAATGGAATGCTTTTGATCCTACTGAGGACTATCAACTGCTGAAGAACTTCTCTGTTTTGGTAGCATCAGCCTAGGGGTAGTTTGTAAGGATTATACAAGAGGCTGATGCACTCAAAACAGTCAGGGTATCTCCTGCATGTATGCACCTTGTGTATGGTAGAAGTTACTTTGGAAATTTTACAATCTACAAGAAAAATTACACAAGTGTAAAATCTTCCAAAGCCAAAAGACCAATTCTTTCGAAGCCGACCAACTTTCTGCTGCCACTCTGCAGGCTCACCAACTTTACATAAGTTGGTGAAAAGGTCCATGCTTTATGAAGCTGTAGATTAAGGTCTTGAGTCTGTAACTTTCTACTTTATGTACTTTTATCCTTTTTGTATTACAATAGGATGTGAGCTATGGCATGTCATAGTCACATGTCAAAAGGCAATCTGCCTTTTGACTTTTCGTTGATCTTGTTGTCTAGATTAGTGATTCCAGCTGGCTTTCAAAGTATGGCCGGCTGTAGGATGTAGTATAAAGTATCTCAGGTTCTTGTATTTTATACATATGCTTTGTAACACATGTAATAGAACTTGAGAGCAATATACATCTTCCTTGAAAACCAATTATCTTGTTCTTAAGCTTTTTGTCTCTTGTTTACTTGTGTTATTCTAGTATCATCTTAACCTGCCAGTTTCCTATTTGATCTGTTAAGTGGTCTAGGTCTCTCTCATTGTGAAAACTGAGTTGCTCACCCTTCAAACGGTCCTGCAGCATATCATGAGATTGAAAATATGATGAGTGTACTGAGATGAAATACACAAGTATGAGATATACCGATAAACTTAATTTTAAGTTTTCATAAAATTTCACAAGTGCGGATGAATCTACATATGAAAGCAATATATGTTATCTTCAATGAATTTAGCTAAATTCATTTTGAAAGATCTAAATGTAAATGTCTCTACCATCTTAATGTTGTTAGAGCTATGTGGAGGATTTTTCTTTCGTTTGAGAAAATAGGCTAGTTATACATAGCTTAAAGAAAACAACAAGACATGTGTGTCAATAACTCTAGGAAAACTTTATGAATTGCATATTACTCATTGTCAATGTGTTTGACTCTGTTTTAATGTAATACTGATTGTAGACGAGTTTCATTTATCTTGTTAATGATGAATGTGCTCACCAAAGTGAATTGAATCAAGACTTATTATTAAGTCCTTATAAGTCAAAGGGAAGATGGTGCACTTTGCACACTCGCGCTGTTGTGCTTGAAAGTCGGCTGAGTAGTTTTGACATATGTTATCGAGATCTTGGTCTTAACTCAATGCCAACTACCGGAGCGTGTGCATGTTAAATTGGTACCGAGCTTGCCTTTGAGTTGCCACCAACCTATTGTCTTAATGTCGAGGTCCGGCAATTGCTACGGACTGGCTGTTGCTAAGTTGGTGCTGAGGCGGCTATCGGGTTTAGCGTCATGTCTAGTGACATGCCTGAGGATGAGAGGATTAAAGGAAAAGGAGTTATGTTCCTAAACCGAATGATGAAGAATAAGTCTCATGATTTTTCTAAAATAAGATATTGATATGGACAAGTGATAGTGTGTTATTCCTTAAAGCTGTGAAGGATCAAAATGATGCATCTTCTGTTCACATGCTAGAGTACTGAAGTCTAAAGCATGCTAGCCTAGTACTTATCAATTATGATGCTCTAAGGAGGTCAATGAGAGGGACTCAGCTTTCTACGTTTGTCCGATAGCAAACCTCACTTTAAATCAAATTGCAAAAAATGTGGGGGAGAGGCCATTTTAGAAACATTCTTTGAGGGTAAGTAGAAATGGTTTTGTGAGAAAGTTTTCTCAAACCTATTTAGAAAGGGAGAACCTTTCATTACCCCATATGGATGTTATCCAATAACACTTAAATGTGGGGGTGTCTTGCATTTGAAAATAAAATGTTATCAATATGGATTTTGGCACAAAGGTCATAAGGAGTCTATGATAGACTCGGATTCTAATTGGCTAGATTTAATATCTTGATAGATGTCTACTACCAAAGGCATAAATGAGATGTGTTCGTCTTGAAATAAGAATTGTATTCTTCAAATACATTTAGAAGGTTCATAATAGCTATTATTATCTTACGAGTTAAGAACACATCATTAAAACTTATCTCGATTAAAGTTATCTATATCAACTTGACAAAGTGATAGATAACAATTTTGGATCCAACAACCTGCGGGTTGAAAAGAAACGAGATAGAGAGGAATTGGACTAAAACCTGTAGGGAAAGGGGAATATGAGGGAAGCCTAACCTAGCTGACTGGTGATCCCATGATCTTGGTTTAATGGGACAATTTAATCATATGACCAATGGAGTCACTATGGGGGAGTACCCTAAAACTAAAAGGGAGTCATGAACTACCTAGTCCATTCACTTTGGGGGAGTACCCCGAACCAATGACCAAGGGGAGGTTAAGCATATTTAGGTTAAATGATTCTAGGAATCAATACAACCATGATGCTTTTAATAATTGATGGAATCACCTATATTAGAGAGAAGTGGGGTCGCTTCGAATGGATTTGTGGGGACGCGCAAATCTTAGAGCTCTCGCAGAACCAGGATAGTGATCCATGACCATAACGGACACGACAATGAGGGGATGTGCCCGACTAGGGAGAGTCTTGTGTGAATGTGTATTGTCGTCTACACAAAACGGGGTTTGTTCAAATACATCGCGTCCACACACCACCAGGAGGCTAAGTATGTTTCACAAAGGAAGGTTCAATGGGAACACCTAATTTTCCTGCAAGACTCAACTGTCGAGTTTTCATTGAGAATTTTGTGTGTTTTGATCGATCTCTATTCATATGGGGGATTGTTGGAATTTATGTATTTGTTATATAAATAACTAGGTTAGTTCCCGTGTATTGCACGGATTGACTAAGTAAAATATCAAATAATCAGTACTAAAAATTTATGAATTATAAAATCATGCTTGAAGATAAAATATGATTATAGTTACGTACAAATAGCTACTTTAAGTAAATTAACAATTATGTATTTTTCTTAGACTTTTGTTTTATCAAAAATTACGATTTCTAAATATTTTGTTTCAAGAAAAATGATAAAAAAAAGTTCATCGTATTTTGTGTTTTACAAATTTTTTTTTAAAAAGTGTGCTTTTAATAAAAAATAGGTTTTTAATTTATTAAATTATACATTTTTAATTTGAATATGCTACGAGTAAAACTATTAGTATTCAATATTATTATTAACAATATAGAGAAATGAGAAAGCAAGTATAATAAGTCTTACAATTGTTTTACGCTTATTTTAGTTTTTTTAATAGATAGACAGATAGATAGTCTAAAAACCATTAATTAAACATATTATAGTTAATCATAAACAAGAAAAGTTACAATTAATATTTTAATATAAAATATAATTAAAGTTATATATACGTAATAGTTTAAGAAATAAAACGTTTATACCATTTTTAACTCTATTATCTAAATAATTTTACTTTTAAACATTCGTTTTAAGATTTTTTTTTATAAATATTGTTTTATAAGAATATTGTTTTTAAAAAACGCTTGTTTGTAATGATTCTGTTTGTTTTAATAATACAATTTTTAACAAATTTCACCAGTTTATAACGTTTTTTTTTAAACAAAACGATTTAAAATATTTTATTTAAAAATATTTAGTGTTATATAAAATTTCATATTATATAAAGTTTTAGTCTTTTTATTATTTAGATTTTAATTAAAATATTTGATTTCTAATTTATTTAATAAAATCTGTTTAAAAAAAAATAGTTTGATTTTTAAAAAATTTAGATAAGAGAAAGAAATATAACAATTAATAACAATAATTTTTAATAAAAAAGAGAAATTTGTATGATTATTTATATTACTATAATATTCTTTTGTAGAGAAAATTGATGTGTGGATGTTTATAAGAATGACATGTGGCAAAAAAATGGGATAACAGAAGGATAAGTGGCAAAGAAAACATTGTTTTATTAGATACTATGGATTATTTATATATTGATTTAAGTTCTCCTTTTGTAACGAACTATACCATGTCCAAACTTAAGCTAAAATAAATTAGATATCGATGCTCGAAATTGAGTGGTCGGAATGAAGAAAGTGAAACTTGGGTAATTATAGTAGTAAATTATTGAAATTTCTTGCATAACGCTAATAAAACTATGTATTGATTAACATTGATGTTTTATGTTTTGACCAAGTCTTTTAATAAATATTATGAATGTTTATTATGGTGTTGAGTCTAGTCCTGATAGGTCTAGATACATTGTATAGGCTTTGAACTTTAATCAATATTTTGTAATAAACTTTTGTAAATCATTATCTTAATGTATGCTTTATATGTATAGGTTAACCCATGACTGTGTTAAGTTATATGTGTGATCGCAGGTTTAACAGTATACTTAGTTAATTTCACAAAATTGATTAAGTGTGAGAAACACTGTTCTTCCGTAGATAATCTCGTGAAACAAAGCAAAGTGCATCCGGGGGACTTCTTCGGAAGAACAACTTGTTGTAGATGAAGTCTAAGTGAAGACTCCTACGGAAGGCTTAACTCCTACGGAAGACTAATGATCTACGGAAGACCAACACTTGGTGAAGTGGCATGTACTTCACCAAGTACTTCAAGTCAACAAGTCAAACACTAAGTGATGTCATAAAGTCAACTCCTACGGACGACTTTAACTCAGTCAGAGAAAGTGTCATATCAGAACATTCTCTGAGTAACTTTCTTACAACGATAAGAAAGTTTCTGTCCCCAAGAAATTCACTGTTACCTTAACAGTAAATTTCGGAGCCTATAAATACAATGTATAGGCTCACACTTTTATGAACGGCTGAATACCTAACAATACAATCAATCAATCACAATCAAACCCTAGCAGCCGCAACAACAATTACACCAAAATCATTAATAGAATCATAGAAATCATCATCATTAGCAATTATTATTTGTTCATTTGTAATCATTAATATGTCTTTTTAATGAAATATTTTTGAACCAAATCTTATTTGTTCATGCATAGCAGTTAATTGTTATGTTCTTTATTATTAGTTATTACTGTATTTGCTATTTCGTATACAATCAATCAAACAACGAATAGTGATAATTCCGCCATCATTATTCAAATTCAATCTAACCTGATAATTCCTGATTGCGATCCTTGGATTCACAGGTGGTATCAGAGCCACGTGCTCATTGATTTAGATCGATTGATCTATCAGTGTTAGATTTGTTTGATTAATTGTTTATATCATTCGATCTACCAGTTTTCTGACTAGATCCATTTATTTTGAGTAAAATTACTTTTAATTGTTCATAACATCTTGAGAGTTTGTAACCCAGATTCAAGGGTGTTATAGAATGAACTGATTTAAGTTAGACGTATCGATAGCTAACAAAGGCATTATACTCAACATTTTGGTGTAAATCAATTTAAAACAATCAAACTGTGATTTATCATTCAGCGAGTACTGTTACATTGCTCCGTTAACATTATTCTGCGTTCTCATTAATTGATACGTAGATCTGTGTTATTGACTAATTTGTGACTGCAACAACTTAATTACTCGATAATTAAGAGTTTCTCATTTATTAGTTCATTGCAAAAGAAATTCTGTTTTAGTTGAAAATTAATCCATTAACCAAAATGAGCAATTCTTTTGGAGGATCATCATTCCAACCCCTAAAGTTGGAAACTAAAGCGGATTTTAAATCCTGGAAAACCAAATTCAGGAATCATGTGAACTACACTGATTCTGATTTATGGGTATCAATAAATGAAGGCCCGTATATTCCACCAGCTCTTGGACCGGATTATAAAGATCATAATCAACCCATAAATACAAAAGATCTATCACCTGAAGATGCTAAAAAGGTTAAAGTCGATATTAGAGCATACAGTTTACTTAGTATGGCTTTACCTGAAGATATACTAATCAGGTGTGAGAACTACAAAACAGCAAATTCCTTATGGAAGATTCTGCATACTCTCTGTGAAGGGAGTGATGAAATCAGAAGCATAAGGAAGGATACTCTTCGCTCCCAATATGAAACATTCTATCATATTGAGGGTGAATCAGTCCCTCAACAGCTCCACAGATTTATGCAATTAGTGACCGAGATAAATATCTTGGAATTAAAATATACCAATGAGGAGTTAAACAAAAAGATGCTCCATACTTTGCCTGAAAGTTGGAAGCAGACTGTATCCATGTTCAAGAATACTCTTGATCTCAAAACCATTGGTTTGGATACATTGGTAGCTAAGGTAGAAGCTCTTGAAATGGATGAAAAATCAAGAAACAAGAGTGTGAAATCACATGTAGCTCCTTATCAATTTAAAGAAACTAAAAGTGCTGGAAGTGCTTTTATTTCCAACCATGATGATAACAACACTTGTACTTTGAGTGAAGATGAGGAAGAAGTTGGTTTCTATGCCTCAAAGCCTTCAAGATCAACCTTTCAAAGTAAACCAGCAAAGGAAAAAGGAAGATCTGATGAAAGAAAGGATTCATCTGCATCATCAGCAAAGACTTCCTCCAATAACAACAATCAAGCAAAGCCCATCACTGTGATTCTGGACTCTGAAGAACAAAAAGCAGCATTTGCAGCTTTCAGTTCAAGCTTCCAAGCTTATTTGGGTAGCACTCTCACACTTGCTAGCATTTGTCAATAAGACCTGGAAGAACTTCATCCAGATGAAGTAGAAGAAATGGATATCCAGTGGCAAATGGCAATGATTGCATAAGAGCCAAGCAGTATCTGAGGAGAAATAAAAACTTGGCTGCAGCAGGTAGAACAACTAAGATTGGGGTTGATAAGTCAAAGGTGAGATGTTTCAAATGCAATCTCTATGGACATTTCTCAAGAGTGCAATCAACAATCAACTTCTGACATGAGGCAAAATCAGCAACATCAAGCTCATCAACACCAATCTAATCAACCATCATCAACTTCAAGATCCTTCAGACAACCTCAGTTAACTGACTCATCCCCACCAGCCACAAGTTCATCCACAGGGTTCATCCACAGGGCCAAACAATTCCAAAGAAACTGGACTTATAATATTACAAGATGGAACATGTGACTGGAGCATGTATGAGAAGGAGGTGTAGGAAGAAAATCAAGCTCTAATGGCCAACATGGAGAACAAAGTCCTACCTATGGCCAGAGAGGTAAGAGATAGATTGTGTTCATCAATGTGTGTTGAGGAAGTTGAAAGATATAGAGTCCATGCTCAACAACTGGCTAACAAAGTAAAAGAAACAATGGTTTTAAATGAATCCCATGTAAGAGAGCATAAACTATATCAAATCAAAATCAACTCTTTGCAAAAAGATTTAGATAAATTTGTTTTTGAAAATTACAACTTAAAAGCACAAGTTGAGCATTTGACCACTTTCTTAACAAAATCCATGTCTGATCATGCATCAACTGAAGTGAAACTTCAGAAGTTTCAACTGTCATCTCAGCAATATGAGAAATTGTTAAATTCTCATATTGAATCAAAGAACAAGTATGGATTGGGATTCAATGCTGTTGCACCTCTTCTAAATGATAATTACACACCCTTACCTGAGTCAATGACAAATAGTTTATCAAACCATTTTATGTCAAGCACAAACTTTAAAACAAAAATTAATCAATTGATAAATGGTAATGATTCTGAGGTGAGTGAAACTGAGTCTTCTGAATCAGAATTAATTAAACAAAATGACTCAGAAGTTGACCATGATGAATGTGATGACTTGGATGACTCTGATTAACATGTTGAGAAAACAGTGAATGAATTGGGTCATGGTAAGAATGTTTAATTTGAACCAATCATTCCCAAAGTTTTTGAAGAAACAAAGCTACCTTATCCTCCTAAGCAAAGAAATATGTTGAAAACAATCTGCAAGAGGATAGCTCAACTGAATGAAGGTCTTCATGAGCTCAACAAACAACAAAAATCAACTGAAGATAGTGTGAAACTGACATCTACGGAAGAAATCAAAATCTCTTCTGTAGAAAAAGCAAAGAAAACACCATCTACAGATTTCCAGAAGAAGAAAAATGCTAATCAATCATCATCCGTAGCAGATCTCCGGAAGCAAACATCTATTGAATCCGTGGAAGATCAGCGGAAGCAAAAAGCAAAAAACATCAAGAAAGCCAAACAAAAGAATGTGAATCCTAAGCAACAAAAGTTATCTGCTGCTAAACAAGAACCCTTTGATATCATGTCAGGGAAAAGCAAGGATTCATCAACTGCCAAGTTTGAAAAAGAATTGGCAGAACAGAAAAGGAAGAAGAAGGTGAGTGTCCATGACAGTGATGAAGAAGAAAAGTATTGTAAATGGTGTGACATGAAAAATCACAAAACTAAAGATTGTTACTTCAGCAGCTACTGTTCCATTTGCAATATGAACAATCACATGACTTCTGAATGCTACTTCAACAAATACTGTGCAATGTGTAACAAAAATAACCATTCCACTCAAGAATGTTATTTCAACAAAAAGAACAAAACAAAGTGCACAAAGAAGCAACAATCAGAAAAGGCTGAATCAGACTCTCAATCAGGTGACAGTCAAGAAGATTCAAAGCCAAAGAAGCAGCAGCAAAAACAAAAGCTGCCAAAAACAAAGAAGCAACCATCTGCTGATGGTAAGCCTTTGAAGAAGAAAGAAAAACCACATCACCAACTCAAAACACCACACAAAAAGGTGGATTTGACAGAGAAGACAGCAAATGCTGATGACACTTTCTTTGATCATTTTGAAAAGGGTACTTAAATACCACAATCAAAATCAAAAGATTATGAAATCTTTTTCAATTAGGGATCATCATCAAAATCAAAGCAAAAGCCAAACAAAGAGAAGTTGAAAGAAGAATGGATTGAGAAACAAGAACAACGTTCCACAAATTCATCTTCAACAGAGTCATCCTCACCACAAACAAAATATAATGAATCAATTGAGTCTAAAGTTAACATGAATCCTTAAGACTTATTCATGAGGGAGTAACAATTTTAGATACTAGTGGTAAACCCAAGATCATTAAGGCTTGGGTTCCCCATTCTAATTGACTGCTTTATGTGTGCAGGAACAAACATGGAGGACTGACAACAAGTGGTATGTTGATAGTGGTTGTTCTAGGCATATGACAGGAAACTATTCTCTACTCCATGATTTCATACATAAAAATGCCTCCTATGTGGCATTTGGTGGGGATAAGAAGAGAGGTAAAATTGTTGGTGAAGGAATGGTAACTAATGGTGTACTCAAGTTTGAGAAAGTAAATTATTGTGAAAATTTACAATACAATTTACTGAGTGTATCTCAAATTTGTGATCAAAATTATACCACTCTATTTGATAACACTAACTGTTATATTCTTAAGCCAGGTTTTCCCATTCCAGAAGACTGGATCCTTCTTAAAGTATCAAGAAAAAGGAACACATATGTTTTGGATATGAATATTACTATACTCACAAGCAATGAAACTTGCCTGTTGTTTAAGTCATCAAAAGATGAATCTCAGTTGTGGCATAGAAGGCTTGTTCATTCCAACATGAAGAACATGAACAAATTGGTGAAAAATGACCTAGTCATTGGACTTCCAAAAAGAGAATTTTATTGTTCCAATCATTGTTCATCTTGTTATAAAGGAAAACAACATAGAGTGTCGCATAAATCCAAAACAATCAACACAAACTTAACACCACTCAAATTGCTTCACATGTATCTATTTGGTCCAACCAATGTGATGAGCATTGGCAAAAGGCAATATTGTTTGGTGATTGTGGATGATTTCACTAGATTTACATGGGTGTTTTTCTTAAAACAAAAGAGTGAAACATCAGAAACATTAATGGAGTTTGTCACTAAGATTGAAAATCAACTTGATATAAAAGTTAAAATTTTCAGGAGTGATAATGGATCTGAATTTGTTAATAATGTTCTAGATTCCTTTTGCAGGAATAAAGGCATAGCAAGGCAATTTAGTGCTCCCAGGACACCACAACAAAATGAAGTTGCTGAAAGAAGAAACAAAACTCTCATTGAAGCTGCAAGAACAATGCTAGTTGACTTATAATTGCCAATCACCTTTTGGGCTGAAGCAGTGAACACAGCATGCAATGTTCAAAACAGAACTTTAATTGTCAAAGAACATAACAAAACACCATATGAGATCTTATTTAAAAGAAAACCTTTCATAGGATATCTTAGAGCTTTTGGATGTCATGTGTCTATTTTAAACATGAAAGAACAATTGGGAAAGTTTTCTGAAAAAGCCTATGATGGTTTCTTTGTTGGGTACTCCTCAAAATCTAAATCATATAGAGTTTATATTCCACAACAAAACATTATGGAAGAAACACCTAATGTTTCATTTGATGAATCCTTATTTCCAAAATCTGTTAAAGGATCATCATGGTTGTTTGATATAGATGCATTAACAAACTCATTTAACTCTGGTTATTTGAATGCTGCAAGTTCTACGGATACATGCTATCCATATGTTCCTCCAAACATGAATGAAGTCTCATTAGCTGCTGATCCTCCAAGACCATCACAACACTCTTCTAGTTTTTTTTGATTCTGGCACTTCATGTCCTCCAAGAACTACAGTACATGATCAAACAAACAATTCAACATCTTTAGATAAAAACACAGCATCAGCTGCAGATAACTCTGTAACCGTAAATGTTTTCCCTGCATCCAGAGAAATTATCACTACATCCATAGATGTTCCATCTACTTTAGATATCCCATTCTCTAGAGATGTTGTAATACATTCTAAAGAAACCAAGTCAGCAGCTCAACAAACAACATCCAGGGATGTTCCTGTAACTCCTGTGGAAGCACGAAACACATCCGTAGATGTTCTTGCGGAAGTTGTTCATAATGCTGATGATGCTCAATCTCATGATGAGGGATATCATTCAGCTTTAGAGGATCACAGTGATGAAGATCTTGACTATTTTGTTGATTCTCCATCTCAGCTGAATCACTCTCCATCAATAAATATAACTAACTTGTAATCATCCATTTCAGTTGAATCTATTCCAACAACAAGAATTCATAAGAGTCATCCAATAGAAAATATTATTGGTGATTTTAATGAAAGAACCACCAGAAGCAAAAGAGGAGCAGCCAACATTTGTCTCTTCACTTGTTTTCTTTCACAAGTGGTTCCTCCCAACATAACTGCTGCATTGAAGGATAACAGTTGGATTGAAGCTATGCAAGAAGAGCTTCAACAATTTAGAAAGCAGAAAGTCTGGAATCTAGTTGATCTTCCAGAAGGTCAATATCCAATTGGCACAAGATGGCTTTTCAAGAATAAACTAGATGACAGATGTATTATTATAAGAAACAAAGCAAGGCTGATAGCACAAGGATATACCCAAGAAGAAGGAATAGATTATGATGAAGTTTTTGCACAAGTTGCAAGGATTGAAGCCATAAGTGTATTCCTAGCCTATGCTTCACATAAGAAGTTCACAGTTTACCAAATGGATGTAAAATGTGCTTTCTTATATGGAAAAATTGATGAAGAAGTCTATGTTGCTCAACCTCCAGGCTTTGAGGATCCTGATTACCCACACATGGTATACAAGCTTGACAAAGCTTTGTATGGTCTTCATCAGGCTCCAAGAAAGTGCTATGAAACATTATCATCATTCTTAGTCAAGCATGGATATAAAAGGGAAAAATAGATCAAACTCTCTTTCTCAAACAAAAACATCAAGACCTATTGGTTGTCCAGATTTATGTAGATGACATTATTTTTGGCTCAACAAATAAGAGATTGTGTGAAAGCTTTGAAAGTTTAATGAAATCTAAATTTCAGATGAGTTCAATGGGAGAATTAACCTTCTTACTTGGTTTACAAGTTCATCAGAAACCAGATGGCATCTTCATTAATCAAGAGAAGTATATATTCATCAAATCTTGAAGAAGTACAATCTTGCTGATACTTCTTCATGTAAAACTCCAGCGTCCATAACAGACAAGATTGTACCTGATCCTACAGGGAAATCAATTGATCAAAGACTGTATAGATCAATGATAGGATCCTTAATGTATTTAACTACAAGCAGACCTGACATAATGTTTGTTGTGTGTGTTTGTGCTAGGTACCAATCAGATCCTAAAGAGTCACATCCGAATGCTGTTAAGAGGATCTTCAGATATCTCAAAAGGAAGCCAGATCTTGGACTTTGGTATCTTAAAGATGGAGAATTCAACCTCTATTCATATTCTGATAGTGACTTTGGAGGATGTAACAACAACATAAAATCCACAACTAGTGGATGTCAATTCATAGGACCAACAGTGCAAGAAACAAACAAATGTATCAGTATCCACAGCTGAGGTTGAGTACATAGCTGCTTCAGCTGGTTGCTCTCAGGTTCTTTGGTTGCAAAACCAATTACTTGATTATGGTTACAATTTCCTTCAAACACCAATTCATATTGATAATTCTGCTACTATGTTCATCACTGCGAATCCAATGCAACATAGTAAAACAAAACACATAGAAATCAGATACCATTTTCTGAGAGACTGCTCAGAAAAAGGTTTAATCAAGTTAATCAAAGTGGACACAACAAATCAGCTTGCTGATTTATTCACTAAAGCCTTTGATTCAGTTAGATTTAATTTTCTGATTGAATCTTTGGGCATGATTAACTTAGATTAATCATCTGCCAACTGAAAAGCATGAATCTGTCCTTGTATATATTCATATGCAAAACCCAAAAACATTCATAAAACAATATAAAAATACAAAAAGAATGTTTTAATTATTTGTTTTTCAAATCTAGCAGTCCACATTGATGGGAAATGATAGTACACTATGTCTTTGCTTCTTTCCTAAGTGTTTAACTTTCACTACAGCCTAATCAGTATTGCTTAGATATGTAGGTAGCTTCAGCTTGAGTGGAAAATACACTAAGTGCATGTATAACATAATGAAAAGGTGACTGTCTGTGGGAAATTCCATTTTGAGGATCAAGCAAGTAAGTCTTATCCTGATGTGATCAACTCACTCATCCAAGCACACTATGTAACAACACTTTATAACTTCTATCTTTGCAAATCATATTCCTTCTGTTTTGTGTAAACAAAGACCTGGGATTATGATCACCTTGGTATACATCTGTAACCAACTGGTGAATAGATTATGATCCTCATCATCCCTCTGTTTTGTGTAAACAAATACCTAGGTTACAGGCACCTCTGTTTTATGGAAGTAAAGACCTGGTGGCCTGATGATGATCATATATTAGCTCTCAAAAGAATCCATTGTGATCAACTGTATATTAACTTAAGAGCTTTTGAATCAATGCATTAATGAGATGTAAAATACATCTCAAGATAGATTTTATAACTTAAAGTATATAGTTTCAGAGTGTGAAAAAATGATGAATTGTCTCACAAATGGAGTGGACATGCTCCAATATGACTTGAATGTGGAACTCATAATTGTCTATCTTTAATCAACATCAAAACATGATAATCAGCATGCCTAGTTGACAACATACTCTTGTTTGAATTTATGTGAAACATCATACTTGCAATCAGCACTGGATTCAGGTCTCATTTCATCAAACAAATTAATACAGGAAGGTGCTTAGTGTCATAGTATGATCCCATTCTATGTATATCTATGCTTGTACATAAGTTTTTAATTCAGTTTGTCTATATCTTTTGTTATTTATAGTTCTGTTGGACAGACTAGTGTCTTTCATGCTATTTTCTTGATAAATTTATGATAAATGTATCAGTTCATCATATATCACAAATTTAGGGGGAGTAGTAAATGTATGAAATCATGAAATTTGAAGTTTTAACCAAATGAAGTAATTGGGACTTGAGCACTAACTTGGCTACAGGATACATGAGGTTTGTCAAGTCAAATCATTTCATGCACAATTTTCATGTAGACAAAGTCAATAAGGTCTAAAAGCAACAAATGATTCTAACATGATGGAATCATACAAATCAATAAGTTTCAAACTTTTCAATTCAGCAGAAGCTACAGTGCAAAATTTGGACTTCAGCAGATGCTACAGTGCAAATTTAGACTTCAGCAGATGCTACAGTGCAAATTTGGACTTCAGCAGAAGCTACAGTGCATTTTTCTCATCAGCAGATGCTACAGTGCGAAACTTAAAACAAGAAAAATATGTCCATCCGTAGATTGGTAACCTACGGATGTGCTGATATTTTAAAGTATAATACATTTTCTTGGATTGGTAACCTATGAAAAATCAAATTATACTTTATCAAAGTTACGCATCCGTAGATGATCTACGGAAGAACTAGAATCTGCGGAATCAATAAAATTCCACGGAAGGGTAATAAGGAAAGAGAGTCCCACTTCATTTAATAAATGAAATTAATAAGTCCGAGGGAGTATAAATGATGGCCTTGACATGTTTTTATTCACTTTTCAGAACACTTTTTCAGACCTAGAAATTTGTTCACAAAACATTAACCCCTCTGTCCGCCAACATTCAAATTACCCTCTTCAAACCGTCAGACCATACACTAACCTTGACCTGAGATTCATCTCTCGATCATTGTTTACTAGGTAAAACATATCATAAACATCAAAAACATTTTGATACTTATGTATCAATAAAACTGTTCAAATTCTCATGTCTGATTTATCGTTTTTGACCTAATTTCTCTCATTCTTATATACAAGATGGCAAAAAGATTCGCAAGAGAGCACAATGTTTGTGCTTTTCTAAATGTAGACGACCCTGTGGCTGAAGGGTGTCAAGACATCATTCGCTATTTAAGAAGATCGAGGCTGTCTTATGCCCTATCTGCGGAGCCTGTCATCTACCAACAACATAATTGACTTCTGGAATTCGCAGAGATAGAAAAAGAAGGATAAAGTGAAGTAATAATTGCTGAGATTAAGAATGAACGGTTGAGAATTGATGAACAGATTATCAGGAGAACTCTTGAGCTGGGAGAACAAGAGGCAGGTCACCCAGTTGTGTTTGATAATGATTACATTGAGAAGGTATTCCAGTTGATGAGTTATGATGGTGACTTTGATAAAGGAGAAATCAAGAAAGGGAGATTGTGCAAACCATACAGATTTCTCTGTCATACTTATTTGAAGTGCATCTCAAACAGAAAATCCGGTTTAGATAGATTTTCTAGGCACATCTCCTCAGGGATCATTGGGATTTTTGAAGGAAGGACATACAACTACGCAAAGTACATCCTTGGATGTTTATGTGACCAAATAAGAGTCCAGAAAGCTGACAAGATGTTTATGTTTCCAAGGTTCCTCCAACTAATCATTAATGCTGAATTGCCTGGCATAGAAAGAGAAGGTGATGTATTTGTATAAGCTCACTTGGGAAGATCAGTGTTGAACAAGTTAAGTGGAAAATATGAAGAGTGGACATGCCAATGTTTGCACATGTGGTTGATCCGAATGCAAACATTCCACAAGAATTAAGGTATGAAGAGCAAGAAGATAGTTCTCCTGCTGCTACTAAACAAGCATCCCATTCTCCTCCACAATCACCCATTCAACACCACCATCCATCTCCACAAGTTCAATCACCTGATAATGAGAGCACACAGCCCATCTCTCCCATTCACCTACATTCACCCATTCATCAACACCCTCCATCGCCATCAATTCAATCAACTGCAAGTGATCACACTTTGCCCTTTTCTCCTTCACACTCTCAAACATCATTAAACACTGGTGAGACTGAACTAGTGTCACAAGCCAGCACTATCCCACTAACAATTTCCCAACCTCAAACACCAATAAACTCCAACAACACAAAACCCTTTTCACCCACCTCTAAACATCAACTCCATCAAGAGCCAGTATTCACAGCAGCTGAATCAAACTCAAGCATTGCAAGTACAGTTCCCACTGAAGTAATAAATCTTGAGGAAGCTGATGATATTGTGGAAACTGAGAAAACTAAAGAAGTGTTTGTGAAAGAAGGTAAAAAACAAGAACAAGAAGTGGAGCCAAAGGCTGTGAGTGAAGAACAGTTTGAAGATGTTATTGCTTATCATGAAGCTGATCTGAGTGATGATAATATTTCTATCTGGTGGCTGAGTATAACAAGTTGACGGTTAAGTCAAACAAAAGGTTGGAAACAATAAGAGAGTTGAAGAGAATGATAAGAGAGAAGGAGGAGCTGTTAACCAAACAAGAATCATCTCTGAAGAGGTTGAGAGAAGATGCTCAAGAAAATAATGAAGTGATTGATGCTCTTCATGAGTTGGTTAGAGAACTCAAAGAATCTGTTGATCATGAGAAGTTTGAGAGGGAGCAGTTTGTGGTAGAAGTCAACAAAGCAAACAACATCATCTCAGATCAATCTGTCCTTTTGAAAATAAAAGATGAAGAGATTGATGAGTTGAAAATGAAGATATGTGCACTTGAATCAAATGCTCTTCCATCAAAACCAACAAAAGAAACTACTGAAGCCTCAAAGTCAATCATACAATACGACAGGAAAAGAAAGTATTTGGGATCTTCCAAGAAAGAAGTGATAGAAATTGAAGACTCTCCAAAAAGGGTAAAATTTATGTCTTCTGAACACACTCCTTCAGTGGATTTATCTACTGTGAAGGCTATTTCTTATGAAGATAGTGAAAGTGATGAAGAATGGAATGAGCTGACAAAGATTGAATCTCCCAAAGAACAAAAAGAATCAAAAGGTGATGATCTGCTGACTACTAAAGACATCTTGGAAAAGAGGCCAGAATCAACAATGTTCATGACTCTGATCAACCATGGCTTTCCATATGACCTGGTAGAAAGAATGAATATGAATGAGATGAAGGATGCACTTAAAGAATTCAAGCTTGCAAGATTTATGATCCCTAACTGCAACTATGAAACCTTCATAGCATTTCAATCTGTTCAGAAAATAAAAAAAGAGCTAGGTCACTGTGAGACAGCTAAACTCAGCAAATACAATATGACTTGTTGGTTGCAAGGTCATAATTACAAGATGAATGAACTGAAAGGGAGATTAGTAGGAGAGCTTAGAAGGATGATGGAGCATGTAATGAAAGTAGAATTAGAGACAGGGGTGAAATTCAGGACTGAAGCTCCAAATCCTACATATGAACATCAAGCAAAGACTCCTGCTGAACCAGTGACTGTTGAAAGCAAAGATCAATTCAAAGGAAAGGAAAAATTAATCAAAGAACCAAGAGAAGTAATACCGGGCAAAGTATGGCCACTTGGTACAACAGTGAGAGAGATTACAGAACAAAAATCAACACTGATTGAACTATTTGATCATCTCACAACTCCCAGTTCTATTGAATAAAACAGGATTATGGCCTGGAAATATGATCCAGACTGGGATTGTGCATTCATTAAAAGAACTTCTGGAAGGATCCAATACTTCTATTCAGTGGAAACAATATTGTCTCTCCCTGATTGTGGCATTCAAGATCTCTAAAGCTTAATCATTACTAACTATCCAATTAACCCAAGATGTAGAGATTTCTCTGTGGCAGTGGGTAAGCTAAAGAACAAGTTCAAAGATGATGTGATAAAAGAAGCCAAAAGAGATGATTTAAAGCATAACAAAAGAAAACAAATGCAAAGAAGATCAAAATCCAACTCCTCCTCATTGGTTGATGATGAATTCTTAAGGAGAGTTGGATACTCAAATAGAAAGATAGCAACCATCAAGAACATCAAAGGAAATCAATATACATTTCCCATAATTGAATAGGGATATGTTGAGAGGACCAAATAGCTGGTGCTGTTAAGAAATGAAGAGAGGAAGAAGGCTCAAAGTATAAGAATTTTTGATCCTATGGAAATAAAGCTTCTCCATCCAAGCTACATTTCCTATCTTCATGATAAGTATTTTCCTAAGCTGAATGATGAACAATCACAAAGTGGCATATGCTTATATGTGCATCTTATTCAAGGGATAGATAAACTGCATGCCAAAGCATACAAGAAAAGGAAGTATGAAGCTCGCCAACTGATTGGAGCAGGGATCAAAGAAGTGACTGAATTGAGAATCTTTGAGCAAGATAAACTAGAGATAGTTCACAATAACAATGTTTTGGAAACCCTTACAACTAAAGAAGATATTTTGGGGTTGAGTTTTGAAACGTTGAGGATGATCTGCAAAATGGAAATAAAATACAAGTATGATGATCAAAAGGTTGCAGTATCCTACTTCAACAACAAGATGGTTGCAAGAGTCAAAGAGCTTTCAAGTCTAAAGAGCTGATTATCAAGTATCTAAGCCTAATGGGGAGTATTGTTGAGTCTAGTCCTGATAGGTCTAGATACATTGTATAGGCTTAGAACATTAATCAATATTTTGTAATAAACTTTTGTAAATCATTATCTTAATGTATGCTTTATATGTATTGGTTAACCCATAACTGTGTTAAGTTATATGTGTGATTGCAGGTTTAACAGTATACTTAGTAAATTTCACAAAATTGACTAAGTGTGAGAAATATCTACGGATGAACATTTTTGTTCTTCCGTAGATAATCTCCTAAAACAAAGCAAAGTGCATCCGGGGGACTTCTGCGGAAGAACAACTTGTTGCAGATGAAGTCTAAGTGAAGACTCCTACGGAAGGCTTAACTCCTACGGAAGACTAATGAACACTTGGTGAAGTGGCATGTACTTCACCAAGTACTTCAAGTACAAGTCAAACACTGAATGATGTCATAAAGTCAACTCCTACGGACGACTTTAACTCAGTCAGAGAATGTGTCATATCAGAACATTCTTTGAGTAATTTTCTTACCACGATAAGAAAGTTACTGTTTCCAAGAAATTCACTGTTACCTTAATAGTAAGTTTTTGAGCCTATAAATACAATGTATAGGCTCACACTTTTATGCACGGCTGAATTTCTAACAATACAATCAATCAATCACAATCAAACCCTAGTAGCCACAACATCATTTACACCAAAATCATTAATAGAATCATAGAAATCATCATCATTAGCAATTATTATTTGTTCATTTGTAATCATTAATATGTCTTTTTAATGAAATACTTTTGAACCAAATCTTATTTGTTCATGCATAGCAGTTAATTGTTCTGTTCTTCATTATTACTTATTACTGCATTTGCTATTTCGTATACAATCAATCAAACAACGAATAGTGATAATTCCGCGATCATTATTCGAATTCAATCTAACCTGATAATTTCTGATTGCGATCCTTGGATTCACATATGGTTTATAATTGGCATTAAACATGTCATGAATGAAATAAGAGTTTTAATTTGGTCTCATAAAACATTTTTATAAATCAAATAAAAGTTTTGGTTGTGAATCATAAAACTCACATTAATGTGAATTCTTTAGCATGATTATATAAGAAATCTATTTTCTTTAGAGTCAACAGGCTTTTTAAAAATTTAAAGATGAGCACTCTCTAAATTGTTTTTACTACACAATCATCTTTAACCTTTTTCATATAACATCATAACACATATTTTAACTAGTGATCTCTCGGGTCCGAGCCACTATCCGGCAGTACATATTGCTTTGGTTGTTGTACCCTGGGAGACAGACACGTTGTCTTGAGTAGAGACGCGAAATCTGTTTTAAGGGATCCGTGTCTAACACGATCCTCAGCTACAACCGTCAATATTTTGTTTGTTAATTGTTGCAGTCAAGGGGTATAGTTAAAGATTCGAACGCAATGAATACTCATATCAAGAATAGTATATGAAGACTCGCTGAAGTATATACTAAAGATAAATGTTCGAATCAAGTTTGGTATATAAATATTGTTTATATTTATTTGTTTAGTCGTATTTGTAAACGATATTGTAATAGAATATTTCCCATGGCTATCTAAAATATCGTTGAAATTACTATATTTTAATATAAAAGTGAACCTATTTTTTACATGAACTACAAACAAAAAGTTGAGAATTTATTAAAGAGATATATTATAGTGGCTCTCCCATTATAATAAAAAATCAAAACGAATTTAGATCTTTCAAAGAACAATTTAAACTCATGCGGTGATGTAACAGCGACACAAAAGGTACTCATCGAGCTTCTTTAGACAAGCTTTAGAACCAAGATCGAACGTTGGCGCCACTTCATTACAATAAAGTACTTTTGCAAGAATTTTGTATAACTAAATATATACAATTTAACCAAGAACAAGATAATGGCTAACTACTCAAATTGCAATATTCATCATTTAAGGTTAAACCGTAGCTCATTATTTCAATTCTACACAACATTTAGTACTCTCGAACAAATATTTGATGGCTATGATTCATTTAATACATAAATTAATTAAGACCTTGTTAAATCAGATTGGAATCTTGAAGAAGCCTACTGAAGGAACTTCTATCATTCTCCGTCATCTCGATCGTAGGCTATAAACACTTCCACACACATAGGACGATCTTTTAACGTCTGGGGTGGGAAGGCACCCATTAAGGATAAGCAAGTAAAGGTAAAATTTTGTCTATTATAAACAAAAAATTCGTTAGGCCCCTAACTTAATTCTTCTAGGCCACTATCGTTGAACACAAATTCAATCAGGCTACCAACTTTAATTAATATCTTTGTCATATTGGTGAATGTAGCTTCAATTCCTAATGTTGTGGGATCTATGTGGGTTTCATGTCAGCACACATTAATTACAACCGTTGATTAAGGCTATGAGTAATGTACTTCACGAGTTCATCAAGTTCCAATGTACTAACTAGATTAATGTTTTCTAGTTATTGAAATTACTTACTAAATTTTTAACATAAAAACGAAGTTATGTTACAAGAAGTTTGATTTATATTACGTGTTAGTAAAACTGAATAATTTGTTTTAACCATTTTGACCCATTTTATCAGACCCCTTTTGACCGATTCATTTTGACCAGCTCGTTTCGTGCCACCACTGACTAGAACTCCTGAATCCCCACTGTCCACACAACAGTGGAACATCAAATTTTTGCTAAGAACGTGTTAAGTATTGAAAACCCTTGTTCCGTTAACATGGCGGCATATCAAAGTGAATTAAGGTCTATTACAACATCTAAACCTTAATACCAAAAAGAGCTTACCTTACTTACCTTCTTGGTTTGCTTTCTATGCATGTTGATGCTGAAACCACATTGCATCACCATAATTTGGTTAAATAAACCTTTTTGTTCAATAATTTTACTTTGGTTTTCTTAGTCCATTAATTATGTTTTCGTCTTAATTAAAGCCACAAGTTTAACGCTGTTTATGTTTCTATTAAATTTATATGTAAAGATCATAATGTCATTGTTACTAAAAAGCTTATTTTAGTCGAACCAAATAGATGAAAAATCTATGAGCTAGCAATATATTCTTAAAAATCTATTGTCTTTTTCACTTTAATATATGTTTATATCATAACTGCAGAAAAGACATGAGTGTGAAAGAACAATTGAAGAGTAAAAATGGAGGGGTATTTAAATTGTATAACGATATGTAAACAACCAGCGATGACATAAAAACTCAAATACTAGACGGAATTTTAGAAATAGTAAAGCATGATAATTATTCAGATTATGACAACGAAAGAAAACTGCAGACACAAAGTTACATAACAATGTTTACAAGATCTACGCACAAATTAAACATATAAAACTACATATGAACTAAACTTTACATTTTTTCCTTTAAATAGACACCAATACTATCAATATAATATCCACAAAGGCCATAGAAACCAGCAAAAGAACCATCCCATGATACTGTGAATGGCGTCCCTCTTACATTACCAAATGGTCCGTAGCTATTCGTATTTGTTACTATTGACAATGAAGAAATTATCGTATAACCAGGATGTCTTCCTCTTGATATATCAATTGTTCCACTAATTCCCTTAATTTCTTCATTCTGATCAAATGTTACCTGGCGAATTAAAGAACATTAGATGTAACAATCCTATTAATGGACATTTATATTATATTGTATGTGTTAAAATGTTCAAATCGCAAACGCTTTACCTCAAACTGTTGATCTCCACCATGCCATCCGATCCTTGTAGAAGTGTTTGTTAACCCTTTATATTGTGTGGTGAAAATTAGAGAGTTTATGAGATCGCCATGATCAATGATCATCTTCTTCAAGTGATGTTTTCTCTCAAGTTGGAAATTCCATATATTTTTTGGAGTTCCAGGATCACTTCTTCCCCATGTTCCGATCCTCATGATTTCCTCATGGGCTTTCACATACACACCAATTCCATCAATATAACAGTCATCAGCACTACCATAAAATCCGACGAGTGACCCTTTGTCCCAAGGTACGGAGAACATAGAACTAGATGTTTGACCAAAAGGTCCATGGGTACTCTTGTTCGTTTCGAAGCACAATGACGAAATTATTGTGTGACCACCTCGAGTACCAATCCATCCTTTGATACCAATTATATCCTCATCAAAGTCAAAGAACACCTAAACATATAACACTGATCATATTTTCAAAAAGTTATATATACATGTATGTGTATGGATTATATACGTAAAATAAGTTAATATATACCTCAGTAACAGTTTGTCCACCAGCAAAACCACCAACCTTGTTAGAAGTGTGCGAATTACCTCCACATTTAGTGGTGAACATGAGAGAGTATATCGCATCGTCACCATGATCAATTGTTATCTTTTGTAGCTTATGACCTTGCTCAAGTTCAAAGGACCAATTATTCTGAGGACCTCCACTTTGTTTTCCCCATGCTCCTACCCGAATAAATCCACCTACTTTGCTGTTAACCTTAAATAAAGATAATATGGATCATTGCATGGATGTGAAAATTTAAAATAGATCTTAAATTACATGTAAGTGTAAAATTTTCACATTGAACTTACTTGAAGAGCCAATGCCTTCTCGAGTTTATCCACGATCCAGGTCATTGTTGGCCGCTCACTTCGGTTTTCATTCAAGCATTGATATGCAACCATAGAGAACAAGTTCAAAGATTCTACCTCAATTTCTTTCTTGATATTTGGAAGAATTATTTCATGTAATCTGTATTGTTCATATGCTCGTCGGGCAAATGAATCAAGAAACCGACGTTCATCTTCATAGGAGTTAATAAATGCAAGCCTTCCACACAATATTTCAAATAGTACCACTCCAAATGAATACACATCCGATTCCTTGGTTAGAATGCCAGTATTCATATACTCAGGATCAGTATAGCCATAGGTGCCACATGCATTAGTCACAAGAAATGTGAACTCAATGTTAGAAGGGCCAATCTTTGACAATCCAAAATCAGATATTTTTGCTTGCCAATTTTCATCTAGAAGAATGTTTGAGCTCTTTATATCCCTATGCAATACCCTATGTTGGGGTCCCACATCATTATGAAGGTAATTGAAACAACGGGCAGCACCAAGGCTTATTTTTAGACGTTGCAACCACGAGAGCTTATCGTCTGCTAGATATTTGTCGAGGCTTCCATATTTTGCATACTCATAAACTAGGATATTTTCTCCGCTATCCTTACAGAAACCTAGAAGAGAGATGAGGTTTTCATGCATGTAACACGAAAGCATTTGAATTTCCATTAAGAACTCATGGTCCCCTTGTCCACGTGTACGATCTAACCTCTTAACAGCGACAGTATTTTGTTGCCCTGACTTAGTGAGCTTGCCTATATAGATATTCCCAAACCCACCTCTTGCAATGAAATTTTCTTCACTAAAGTTGTTGGTTGCTAACTTTATATCTTCGAGTGGAATATTTAAGCGTTGTATTTTTTCCATGATGAAAATGTTGTAGTAGTTAACATAAGGATAGATCCAACTATCGGACAATGTTGTAGGAAAGCACTCTGATTTAGTATACAAACATGAGGTTATTATGTAATAAAAATGTTAAAATTAAACAAAACTACATGGACTATGAGAAATAAATGATTTATAAACAAAATACAAACACGAGGTTCCACCTTTTCATCAACAAAAAAAACCACTGGAAAATGTCTTTAGAAACTAGAACAATAGATATAAATGAGATTTTTGTGTGCTTTTCAATAAAGGTTTGTAGATTATATATATAACTCAAATGAGTTATAATAAAAATTAATATATGTACATATATATAGAGGCAGGTTATTAATAATTATAGAAAATGCTTAAAACGAATAATGTGTATGAACACACAAGGGTGCCGAGATATACATTAAGGGAGACTGGTAATTTCTTTCCTGCCGTAATTGTGTTTAGAAGGTACGCAGTTACGCAACAATTGTGATAACCACACAACTTATATACATAATCACGCAAACTATGTATATAATGAGGCAACCTATGATAATAATTAAGCATAACAATAACTATACAACTTATATAAATACTTGGGCAAATTTTATGATAATTATGAATGTTATTTTTATATTATACGTAATAATAATTACACAACTTATATTAATAATCATGCAAGTTTTACGATAATTACAAAATTTGTGTTTATAATTTAATAATCACGCATGTTATATGCACGACACAAGATTTTTCTAAATAAAAGTCGAGTGTTTTTAGAAAAGATGAAAATGTATAGCAAGAATATTCTCTAAGGGGAATAAATACTTGATTTATTTACAATTTTGCTATTGTATGATCTCAACCATAGATTTCACAAATCAATAGTGTATAAATAGTTTTCTTGTAAAAATTGGTTTTCTTAGGAACTTTCCTCTATATATATATATACATGTAGGATTGGATTCAAATGAAAAACAAGAGAAATTGTGTTAACCAATAAATCAATCTCCATATTTGATTTATAAAGATAAATGACTCATATTTGTTTACTTTCCGTACACGTGATCCAATTAAAGTACAACTTTCTATTTTATTCAAAAAAATATGAGTAGTTGATATTTATAAATCAAAGGTCGAGACTTGGTTTATTGTTTACATAATTTTTTTTTTTTTATTTGAACCCAACCTAATATATGTATATATAAATATATGTATGTATGTATACTTATATATATATATATATATATATATATATATATATATATAATGCATATACACACACTCCACATTACTATATTACATATGTGCACAAAAATGTAATTTTATAAAAATATATGATTTTAGGTAAATACAAATTTCAAAACATATTGTACAATCATTTAAAGTTAAATGTGTGATTAATTTTAAAAATAAATAATAATTAACCTTTCGTATCAAATAACAATAATAATAACAATCACGATTTTCGATCAAAAGAAACTTTTTCATTCGTTAATACTTTTATAAAAGTTAGATCATAAAAACAAAAATTTTATTCCTCTTAATTTAAGAATGTTATTGCTAGAGTTTGTTACTTAAAAAAATTGACATGCTACATGATTACATACCATTACAAATGTCTAAGTTAGTATGTTGTGTTATTTCTACCCGTATTGCGCATGGTTGGTTTGCTAAAAATATAATTTTGCCTAAAAAGTGCATCAAGCCACCAAGAAGTGTCACATGTTGTAAAAAATAATGGTAAATAATTAAATAAAAATCTACCTAAAATAAAAACAAAATATTATAATACTTGAAATACCCATTTAAATATAAATTAAAGTATCTTTGAAAAAATTAAACACTAATGCTATATGTTTGTGATACATAAAATACTATGTTGAGTAAATTAAGACGCATAGGCACAAATTATATATGTTGAAAATTTTAACACATGTTGTAGTAAATTAAATTTTTAATTTATAAAGTAGTAATCAAGTTTTTTAATTCTTTCGATAAATCACTTAGAAACTATTTTTTATCATCTAAATTCACTTAACTTTCATTATAAAATACATAGAAGCATATTTTATGTTTCATAAAAGTAGATAAATGAAAGACACAGGTTTAATTATGCACTTAAGGGATGTTTAAAGGGACTAAAAATAAAATTACAAAAATTGAAATAATCCAATGTTAGAGCATTCACAGCCCATGCCCTATTTTATGTTAGTGGGTGTGCTATATTATAGGGGATGATTATGAGTGCTTGTAAGTGGAGGAGAAATAAAATTTACGTGGGTTGTATCGTGATTCCCTATATTTGGAGAATCACGGTACAACCCCTAAAAATTTTTTTAATATTTTAAAAGTGGTTGTTAGTAGATGAGAGAGAAAAAATAATGATAAAAGTATGAAAAAATATTACTTAATTGAAAATAAGAGAGAAAAAATAGATATTTTTTGTGTAATTATAAGGATAGAAATGAGGGATGGATTGTGAATGCTCTTAGAAAAAGAAGCTGCCACTATCTCATTGTTATCCCCTACTTTCGTTTAACTAGAGAGAGAGAATAGAGAGCGAAAGTGAAGAAAAACCATCAAATCATTTATTATCTTGATTATATAGTGTAAAGGTAGTTGAGATCGAGAAGATAATTTTGTTATTACGTAATTGTTATATAATTAATATAATCAAATTTGTTAATTATTTGTGATTATGGGGTAATCAAAGGGACTAGAATGTGCCTATAGTTAATCCTAACTTGAAAGTTAAGTTAGGCGATTAAATATATATAGAGGTTTAAGGTTTAAAAAAGGAGATACCAAAAAAGTTTAAACCAAATGTGTTTTCAATAGTTGCAAAAGCATAATCTCTTCCCCAACTACCCTCTCAGCGCACCACCTTTGGCCACCATTGCCATCGTTACCGTTGCTTGCCTGCGAAGCCTGGTGGTTGGAGCCTCGCGTAATTGCCATTGTCACAACTGCACCTAGAACAGAACTGTTGCATAGTTGTTCGGGTCTTGTTTGTGTGTCTTGTCGTAATATGTGACATTATTACCAAATACAGATCTGTGTCGTTGGTGATCGAGTTCGCGTGACAATTTAGATGGACATCTAGAGTTTGTAGGACATTACGGTTGTGGATTTCAAGTTCTTAAGAGGATCTAGAGCGATTGGATTGTTATTAGGTGTTGTTCCTATTTGGTTGTGATCTACAATCTCGCGGGAAAGGTTAAATTGTTTAAACTACTATGGTTGTCTTTGTTTGAATATTTGATTTACAATTAGAATCCTCTAGGGAAATCTAGGCTTTGACCTAGATCCGTTCGTGCTTTTATGTCATTGAGTATTTGAAATATTTTTAAAACCTATGCACCACACCTAACAAGACGTTAACTAAAAAGATTTTCGAGCATGAAATGAGAGCTTAATTTCATCACACCAACAAAATGGGGGATAATATGGCGGATAAATACCCGATATGGGTTGCTAAATTGGTGCATTGTTGTCGGTGAGAGAACATAACCAAATGTTAAAAATGCTCTAACTTAACGACAACAAACATATACCTTATGCGATCAAGGTGGAGAATATTCTTATTGCTTAAGATTTATGGGATAACATAGATGAGGTGATTGGTGCACAAGGCACGTATGGACTACACAACAAATGCTATCATCTCCTAGTTGCTATCTGAATTCATTTTGCTCCAAGTAGCAAAAATGGATATATGTGAAGTTATTAGGTTACGATATATTGGAGTTGAATGAGTGCAAAAAGAATCCACTTACAAACACTATGAAACGAGCTAGAAATGTTCAAGATGAAAGAAAAAAAACTATTGATGACTTCGAGGGTAGGTTAAGTGGTATAGTGGCTAGATTCAAGAACCTTCGGTTAACTCTTGAAGACGAAGTAATTGTAGAAAAATTACTCAAATCAGTTCCTAAGAAATATCTACAAGTTGTACATGCCAACAAATTCAGAGATCGACTCGATATGATTCAAGGACTTCGTTGTAAGATTAAAGCTTAAGAAGATTGAAGAATAATCAAATGACCCAACGAGGGAGAAGAAAGTCAAGGTAAGATCCTAATTTGTCGATTGGATACTTGAATTAATCTTGGAATTGAAAAGGAAGGGAAGAACAATAGTTGTGGCAGGGCTTCAGTGGCTACAACCACCCCAACAATGGACTTGATAAGGAAATCAACAAGATAAAGGTCAGGGTGAGAGTCAAGACGCGGGTTTTGATTTCCATGCCCGATGAAAAGGTGCTGGGTGTGTAAGAGGCTATTGACAAGGGAACTTCAAGAGTTATTCAAGGTGTTACGATTATGGAAGGGTCATGTACTTTGCGTACCAATATCACAACATTTAGGGAAAAAAAGAGAGACAAACTTAGCTCAAAACAAAGAAAATTAGCCAACTTTGCTTTGATGAAGAAACGGATCAAGATGAAGAGTGTTAGTGTAATTTTGATAGGTTTGTTTGTTGAATTTAATATGGGTTAAAGAAGCGTGCTATGGAGTATATGGGCCGAAAAGGTAGATATGTGTTCAGAAGTCGTTTGCGTCTGTGGCTTTTTTCGTCAATGATTTTCATTTTGCTACTCGTAATATAAGTTTGCGCCAACATTGGGTCTAACACAAAACATTGACGCTTATAAAATTTGATATCTCAATGTTTAGGTATACATAAGAGAACCCAGGTTATTTGTGGGTAGGAGTTAAAGAATCAAATAGTCTGACGGATTTGTGAATACCAATTGAAATTACAAACCAAAAAGGTAGGAGATCGATTACATGACGCAACAAATTTGAAATTAAGACCTTAACTGTCATAGTCAGGCTTTGAAATTTGAAGTGTTAGAGCATCACTAATAAGAGACTCTAAAAACACTAAAAAACAAACCTAGTCACCGACACATCAGAAAAACACTCATATCTTAAAACTCTTAAAAATCTCTCCAATAAGGTGTTTTTAAAATATTAAAAAATATTATCACATCATCACTATTTCTTATATTTATTTCTAATTACCAAACCATCCGGCCCCACCCTTGTCCCATCTACCCCAAAAAATGACTTTTTTTCAAGCTTATATGTATGAACATGGTTTGTAAAAACAACTCCTCCCAATAATTCTTGATCTAAAAAAGTATGATGTGGCGTTTTTGAGGGCTAAAAACGCTCTAATGGAGACTTTTAGAGTTATAGCTTTGTTAAATTTGATTTCCTTATGTATACCTCAGCATAAGAGATTCAAACAATAGAACGGATTTGATGAATAACAAGAGAAAGTAAGAACTAAGAGGTAGGACATTCGATCAAGAAAAAACTACCCCCAATATTTCTTATAACAGCTTGCAATATTTAAGTTTTAGTTTAGAAGCTACAACAAAGTATTGAAAAAGATAAAAACCTGGTGTAGAAACTAGGAGAGGTGGATGGATCTCGATCTTAAATGCTGAATTTTAGCCTGAAGTCGATTGTGAGAACCAGAGTGAAGCTTGACTCTTGCATGCCGATCAAGGGATAGGGTCTTCAAGGTGTATTGGATCTTTAAAATTTACGGTTGTCATGGTTATCTAATATACTAATTGCAAACAAGAGTTTTGTTATCTGAACGTTAATTGTCTCTAGTTATTAAGAGTTACATATTCCATTAATATAGAAGACAACTTTTGTTGTAATTACTTTATAAACATAGACAAGAATACTATTATATTAGCAAATAAATACATATAATACTATAGACAGCGACATTTACCAAAACATCTAAACCCAACCTCTTTAAATAAGACAAGTTGCATGTATATAATAGAAATTAATTCAACGGAATATTAATAAAGTATGTGAAACTACTTCTGCACCTACAATTTACAATTCACAGGTACGAATTTTAATAAAAGTATAAAAACTATAATACTAAGAAATTATGAAATTTGCACAGGTCTGCATATATTGATTCGAGAATTGTTAAATTTTATATATATTGAAGTGAATGAGTCTCTCTAGTGGCGAGTTTGAACAAATATATAAGGGGATCGAGAGTCACGTGACCAATAATTTTATCTTTTATTACTATATGGGCGGAACGGACTCAATCCGTATAACTTTTTTTAACGAAATACTACTAAATTTACATTATTGAACAAAAAAACAGAGGGGCCTGAGCCCTTAAAAGATTCGCCCATAAGTCTCACTCTTTTTGACTTGCCAGTTGCATTATATCAATATAAAATCCACAAAGTTCATACTCAAAAGTTATTGACTTTCACTTACCTTCACCAACTTCCCACTCCCATATTATTCTCAATCACCTGCTCTCTCATTTTTATTACCTAATAAAAACTATGATATTTCTAATTCTTTATCATCATCCCACTCACCTCATTAATATTTTTGTATTGTTGGATGTCTTTAACAAAATTTTTAGCAAGGGAATCCATTTTAGTCATGTAATTTCGAAAATTAACAAACCCACTAAGGTTCCATTTGTAGTTTTTGAAACTTAAAACGAAAGAACCATAGGATGTTTAGAAGGTAATAATCTTTGAAGGGAAGTGGTAGCTAGTTAATGAAGATGATGAACTAAGGATCCCAGTGTCTCCTTCTTCAAGAGTAACACACAAGAAGTAACTTTTGGTTTCACTTGATGCTAGACAAAATCGCAGGATGCCAAGAATACAAAAATGAGCTTTCTTTCTATTTTGCTTTGCAAAGTATGAGAGGTAAGAACACTTCTGTGAGCATCCATCTCTTTTTAAATAAATTAGAACCCTTTCATTTTAAATATGATTTAGGATTTTGACTCAAATCCTATGGTTCACAATAATATTAGAAAAATGATCGCATCTACTTTCACTTAAAAGAGTCTCTTTGATCCCCTAAGGTAGTTCACAAATTTGAACTTAACCAAAACGAGAAGATTGTATGTTTGTTGCATTTGGATCCATGAGATGGCATCCTACTCATAACTGATATTTAAAGTCTTGCATACATTAGAAGGTAGAATATGTATATATGTAACACACACAAAAAAAAAAAAATATTTACATTGAATCATTATTATATGAATTAAGATTTATATATGAGCAAATGTATATATAATTTATGCCACACTATAAAATACAATACTACATGAAAATGATTCATTTAATATTATTATTTAATTAAATAATAATATACTTGATATTAATCATGTTCATGTGTTAAAACCAAGTTCAAACACGTATGTGTAATAATTGTTTAGTGTGTGACCTTTTTGAATTATATATTAGGGGCAACATTGTTGCACGCCGAGTCTCGGGCATATATTTCCAACAGTCTCGTACTTGCATAGTATTCAACATACGTCAACATAGATAATGTTGGACGTCTAGCAACAACTCATTGCCTTCAATAATATATAACTTCATATCACCCTCAACATCCATTTAAATAAGCCCTTTGCTTTAACATTACTAGATTTTCAACCGCCGCGAGTTGCGGCGGCATCATACACGGCGTGATAAAGTATAGATTACAATCGACCCGACCCGTTTCGAACGAAATTATGTCAGAATGTATTATATTTGACCTGACTTTTTTACAAACAAAATTTATGTTGAAATATAGATCAACCCAAAACATACATGAAAAAAGCACATGCAACAACAACGTATGCAACATGATAAAGTATATATTACAATCGCACCCGTCGAATGAAACGTATTATATTTGACCCAACTCGTTTATGTACTAAATTTACGTCGAAACGTATATACCGTCGAATAAAATGTATTATATTTTACCCGGCGCATTTCGTCAAGACATATTTATATCGTCAAATGAACATATTATATTTGAATTGGCCTGTTGTCCCATACAATAAACAAATTTCTCCAACCAAAACAAATATAGTAAAAGATTAATTAAAAAAAACTATTTATTTAGTTTTTAAATAAAATAGAAATTTTAAAGACTTAGTGGCCAATGTTGAAAAAACCATAAAGTAGGTCTAAAAATAGAAGTATTAAAAAGTGTCGTGGCCAAAATTAAAAAGATCAAACT
This sequence comes from Flaveria robusta, assembly GCA_025506415.1. NCBI lineage: Eukaryota > Viridiplantae > Streptophyta > Magnoliopsida > Asterales > Asteraceae > Flaveria > Flaveria robusta. The sequence goes on from CM046473.1 coordinate 15,202,235, forward strand.
TTCCTATTCATTCATTTGGTCTATTTACTATTCATTTCATTCAATTATTAATAGTATGTGGCCAAACTTAAAACTACAAAAAAGTTTACTATTCATTCCATTCAATTATTAATAGTATATAATGGTCTATTTATTATTCATTCCATTCAATTATTAATAGTATGTGGCCAAACTTAAAACTAAAAAAAGTTTACTATTCATTCCATTCAATTATTAATAGTACTAGATTTTCAACCGCCGCGCGTTGTGGCGGCATCATACACGGCGTGATAAAGTATAGATTACAATCGACCCGACTTGTTCCGAACGAAATTATGTCAGAATGTATTATATTTGACTTGACTCTTTTACAAACAAAATTTACGTTGAAATATAGATCAACCCAAAACATACATAAAAAAGCACATGCAACAACAACGTATGCAACATGATAAAGTATATATTACAATCGCACCCGACTCATTTCTGAACTAAATTTACGTCAAAACGTATTTATACCGTCGAATGAAACGTATTATATTTGACCCAACTCGTTTCTGAACTAAATTTACGTCGAAACGTATATACCGTCGAATAAAATGTATTATATTTTACCCGGCGCATAAATTTACGTCAAGACATATTTATATCGTCAAATGAACATATTATATTTGAATTGACCCGTTGTCCCATACAATAAACAAATTTCTCCAACCAAAACAAATATAGTAAAAGATTAATTAAAAAAAACTATTTATTTAGTTTTTAAATAAAATAGAAATTTTAAAGACCTAGTGGCCAATGTTGAAGAGACCATAAAGTAGGGCTGAAAACAGAAGTATTAAAAAGTGTTGTGGCCAAATTTAAAAAGATCAAACTTTTCTATTCATTCATTTGGTCTATTTACTGTTAATTCCATTCAATTATTAATAGTATGTGGCGAAACTTAAAACTAAAAAAAGTTTACTATTCATTCTATTGCTTTATTAATAGTATATATAATGTATGGTTCCATATCAATTATCTCTATGCAGTAGATATTTAGTTGAACATGAGACATCTCATTTGGTGTCTAACCATTATGTAACTCGATCAAGATTCAACATATAAGATTCAAGCATAAGTTTGAGCATGAACATGCATTTAAACAAGTATGAATCATTGACCGACCCAAAGATATCAATGTGATAAAGGTACAGATCTCTTATTGACTTCATATGCCTCTTAGTACAATTCTTATTATTCTCAACCAGAACTCTTATTACTGCATTGTCAATAAAAGTGTTACGTAATGTCAAAGAACAATATTCCATGCAATCAAACCCCAAATATATATATATATATATATATATATATATATATATATATATATATATATATATATATAATTGGGTTCAAATAAAAACCAAAAGAAATTGTATAAACTAATAAACCAAATCTACATCTTTGATTTATGAAAATCAATGGCTTATTTTTTTGAATAAAATAATAGAAAATTGTAATTTTATTAGCATATATGTACAAAAATTCAAATCCATTGATCTTCATAAATCAAAGGTAGATATTTGGTATATTACTTTACACAATTTTTCTTGGTTTTCATTTTAACCCAACCATATATATATATATATATATATATATATATATATATATATACACACATCATATGTATAAGGATACAAATATACTATCATTTTTCAAAGCACTTGTAACACCGATCCATGAAGTGTCCTTGAAAGCGGTTACATTCAACACGATTTACATCCCATTAATGCTTGTGTTCTATGGTTAAATTTCTTTCTTAACCAAACAAACCTCAATAGTCTTCTTTCAAAGTTATTCCCATAACTCTGATCGACTAAAGATATTTAAAATAACCTACTCATCCATAGATTCTAAAGGTGCTAATATGGAACATAGTATGCATAAATATAAGAGACAACAAGGTAAATGAGATAAAATAATATTGCTATGTAGTCTTTGTAAGGGTTTATATTAAATGCTGATGCTAATCAAAGATCTCTCAGCATGCATAGAAATACAAGCAAGTTACTTTGGAAGATTTGACTATGCTCAAAGATGAAATTTTCTTAGTGTCAAATCTTCCAAAGCCGAAGACAGAAATCTTCCGAAGCCTAAAGACAAAGTCTTCTAAAGCTGAAGACAGATTTCATTAAGGATAGAGAAGACATAGTTATTCTTTGACATACTTCAAGAAAAGAAGATCTATTTTTGGCTCCCACTCTGAATACTCATAGACTTATATAAGTTTGTGATTACATTTTTGCTTTTGTCAACTGCTAACTATGGTATCTGTGTCTGTAACTTTCTACTCTTGTCTTTTATAATACATTAAGATGTGAGCTATGGCATATCATAGTCACATGTCAAAAGGCAATCTGCCTTTTGACTTTACATTGATCTTGTTGTCTAGATTAGTGTCCAGCCGGCCTTCAAAATATGGCCGGCTGTAGGATGTAGTATAAAGTATCTCGTTTAATCAGTCTAAGCACTAAGCTTTGTAATACATGTAAAACTCATGATAGCAATATACATCCTCCTTGAAAACCAATCTCTATCTTCTTATGTGTTGTGTTCTTGAGTGTTCTTACTAGTTATTCTTTGTTTAGTTGCCTCGTTCCCTATTTAATCCGGTAAGTGGGATAAGTTCTAATCTGTGAAACTGTTCTGAACTCTTTAACTGGTCTTACAGTCTTGAAAACTTCAAGTTGTAAAATACAAATGATATCCAATCGTTACTTATTCATGGATTCGCTTGAGGCATGCCTTTATGAAAGGATATGCTAACTTTATATCTATGTGCACTTTGCTCACGATGATGTCTCCTTCTTCCACTATCTCTCAAATGTAGTGGAATGACCTGCTAACGTACGTACTTTTGTGAGCTGCTCTTGGTTCTTTAACTTGAGATATGGATTTAGAGTTATCATAAAAAATCTCGATAAGTCTCTTGATGCTTGGAACCATGATGATATCGCTAATAAACTTCTTCATCCAAACTGCTAGCTTTGCTGCTTCTAAAATAGTAATGTATTTAAGCCCAGTTGTGAATAGTGCAATTACCTATCTTTGGTTCTTCCCTTGGTCATTAATTAATCATTATGAGTCAACACATATCCCGATTATGATTGTGAATCATCTCAATCAGCTTGGAAGCTTGTGTTAGTAGAACACTTCATAGTAAGTTACTCCTTAACTTCACATGGGCATTAAGACTTATCCAAAATAATACTATGTGCAATTGGTTAGAAAACTTTATTTTCATTTTGTATAGAGAAGCATTTAATTACCTTGCCAATGTTTATGCATTTTAACTCAAGCCAATGAGCCACTTAGATCTATACGTATAGATCTTAATTCCTAGAATATATGTAGCTTCTCGTAAATCTTTAATTGTGAAACACTATTCTAACCTTGATTTGTCATCCTTTAAGGTTGGAATATCCTTTCCAATGAACAATAAGTCATCGACATACAAGATCAAGAATATAATGCTAGTCACACTAGTCTTCATGTAAACACAAGGCTCATTTTCATTTTTGATAAATATATATTACTTGATTATCTCATCCAAAAAAATATTTAAGCTACTTGATGCTTGCTTTAATCTATAAATGGATCTTTTAAGCTTACATACTTTATCAAGATGCTTAGGATCAAAAAAGCATCTAGCAAAGACATATAATCATCTTCACTAAGATGTATATTAAGGAAAGCCATTTCAACATCCATTTGCAATATCTTTTAGTCGTAATAAGTAAAAATGGCAATCAACATCCTAACAGATTTGGTCATGTCTATAAGAGAGAAGGTTTCTTGATAATCAATTCCTTGAGTTTGAGTGAAACCGTTCACAACTAGTCTGCCTTATAAGTATGCACATTTTTGTCTATGTTTATTTTCACCATGAAAATCCATTTACTTCCAACTATCTTTGATTTGGAAAGAAGAATATCCAAAATCCAGACTTAGTTATCATACATAGGCCACATCTCTATGTCCATGGCTTCAAGTCATTTATTAGATTCTTTATCGATATTGCAAATTGGTAGTTAGATAGCTCAACCTGGTCCACTAGATACACAACATCATTATATCTCCCAGGTTCTTGATGAATAATGGAAGTGTCAGATAATGGTTTCAACCTTAGGTGTTGCATTTTGTAGGATGATAGAAATAATGTGTCCTTATTTTTTTAGGGTATCTTATGAAGATTGCTTTTTAGCCTCTTGGTGTAACTTCTTTGACGACTCACGCTTACCGTCAGCATCACAACCCCATTCCCTAGGATAATAAGTTTGGATTTCTTCCGTTCCATAACTCATATGGAGTCTTATCCACCTTTTTAGTTGGAACCATATTGACTTGCGAGCTGCCATTTCAAAGGCATAACTCCAAAAGTAGTGGGGAAACTTTGTACGACTGGTCATGGATCAAAGAATATCCAATAAGGTTTGATTTCTTCTTTGAGACACACCATTATGTTGTGGTGTTCTGGACATCACTAAAATTGTTGGTTGCCGACTTTGTTTCTTCTACTTGAATCTTTAAGTGTTGCACTCTTTTCATGGTTACAAGATTTTTGTAATTACTCTGGACTCTGTGTCAAAGTCAAAGACATGAATCAACGACCATTTTGTTGTGTATTACCAGAAAATTATGACTTTAAAAACACAAATAAACAACTAAAATGATTCAAATAGATATTGTTATAATACTATTTATTTCGTAGAACAGATAGATATTGTTCATAGAATAGAACATGATACTCAGAAGCTATCACACAAATTTCTAAAACATAGTATTGAAAGGATTCAAACCTTCTATGCTTTTCATGCTCTTTTTATTGAAACCCTTGAACGCCTATTCCGCCAAAACTCAGGAATTACCGTAAGTATCAGTTATTATAACTATCTAAACATTGTATGTTCGTGTTTTATATGAAGAGAGGCAGTTTAAAGTTTAAACAGAATAGAAGTTTTGTTTTTCTCTCTATGATTGACTATAAAGAAATGAAATAGCGAGACTCGTATACATTAAATTACCACACGTACGTAAAAGTATAGTTTTTCAAAAAGAGTCTTTTACCATACATCTAAACACATATATGCTCAAAAAAAAAAACAACTTGCATATTTAAAAGCTTGACTAAATATTAATAAAGATCCTAGAAAGAATCTTTAGAAATTAAGAGGAACCTACCAATTGATATAGTTATACAAATAAGTAAAGTAATTAAGGAATCTACCAATTAATATCGTTTTACAATATTCTTTTCTTTGAACAACCAATACATATTTAAGTGCGGTCATCTAGTTAAACTCATTGGCAAAATGTTAGCTACGCCCGCGAACACAGATAACGCTGGTGATCCGGCCCGGCCAACTGCACAGTTAGTTTAAATAACTATGAACAATCTATAAGGAAGTTAGTTTGAATACTATTAAGTACACAGTTTTTATTTTAAGTTATTTGTTCTGTAACATTTCTTATAAACATGATGCTTTAGTAGATATAAAGAGATAAAATAGATGTAAATTATTGCCGCCACCACATCACGCGAATTTCTTCCTAGTAATTATCACTAGTAGAAAAAAGAATTTTTAGGGCGGGCTTATTTTATTTCTTAGGGCGGCTCACACAAAATTCGCATTAAAAATTTAAAGAGTCATTTTTTAAGGCGATTTTATGGCGGTCACCACCTAAACCGCCCCAAAAACTAACCACTAATTTTTTAGGGCGATTAGCCCCTAAAGCACCCCAAAAAACACAATTTATTTAATGGCGTGATGTGTGCACCATTTTATAGGGCCGTGCACACCCTAAAATCGCCCCAAAAAACAGAACCGCCCGAATAAACTATTTAAGCTAGTTGCAGGACCGTTTGAAGGGTTAGCAACTCAGTTTTGAAAACAAGGAGAGACTTAGAACACTTAACAGAACAAATAGGGAACTGGCACGTTAGATGATACTAGAATAACACAAGTAAACAAAAGACAGAAAGCTTAAGAACAAGATAATTGGTTTTCAAGAAAGATGTATATTGCTCTCAAGTTTTATTACAAGTGTTACAAAAGCATAAAAATAAAATACAAGAACCTGAGATACTTTATACTACCTCCTACAGCCAGCCATACTTTGAAATCCAGCTAGAATCACTAATCTAGACAACAAGATCAATGAAAAGTCAAAAGGCAGATTGCCTTTTGACATGTAACTATGACATGCCATAGCTCATATCGTATTGTAATACAAAAAGGATAAAAGTACATAAAGTAGAAAGTTATAGACTCAAGACCTTAATCTATAGCTTCCTAAAGCATGGACCTTTTCACTAACTTGTGTAAAGTTGGTGAGCCTACAGAGTGGTAGCGAAAAGTTGGTCAGTTTTTCTGAAAAGTTGTTGATCACAGAGAACATGTCTTCTCTATCTTCGGAAGAAATCAGTCTTCTATCTTTGAGGCTTTGGAAGACTTTGTCTTCTTAGCTTCGGAAGACTTCATCTTTGGCTTTGGAAGAATTGATCTTTTGGCTTCGGAAGATTTTACACTTGTGTAATTTTTTTGTAGAGTGAAAAACTTCCGAAGTAACTTCTACCATGCACAAGGTGCATGCATGCAAGAGATACCCTGAGTGTTTTGAGTGCGTCAGCCTCTTGTATAATTCTTACACTTGTACAAACAAGGAAATAACTTTAACTTTTCAAAATACTAAAATTTGTATCATTTTCAACCTCAAACTCTCTCTATTTGTCTCCGCATTCATATCATATTAATTTTCAACTTCAAATAATTACTTAACCAACTTTATATTAATTATTTTCTTTATTATTCTCATATGAGAAAAGATATTCAGGTACATTATTGTATTTTAATTTCTTTTTATATTTTAATTATTATATATTTATGCTTATTACTGATATAATTTGTATAATTTTTTGTTTCAGTGATTTAAATGCTTTATAATCATCATCATTATATTTGATCAAGAGCGTTGTAAGTTTTAACAAGAGCTTCTTCAAGAGTTTCTTCAAGAGTTTTTTTCAAGATATTAAAAGGTTAGTAAATTTTAATCTTTACTTTTATTTATATTTTGATATAATATGTTATATATAATCATCTAAGTTAATGATAGAACATATATTTGATTGTCACTATGCACACACATATATTTTGCATATATTTGTATTATATTTATAAAATTATACATATGTAATATATACACGCACTCACATATATATATATATATATGTATCTTTACATAATATTTAACTAGGACCCTTTAGAATATAAAATCTAATAGAGATTAATTTTAGATTGCTCCCGTTTTGGGACGACTTTTTGAATATTTTATCTCATTTAGGATGTATATAGTTTAACGTGTTGACTATTTAAGAAAAAATCAACATCATTTCCTCTTTACTCCATTGAGTTTACGGTTTGTCCGTTTACTTGAGGAGTTATGGGGAAATGCTGTCGATTTTTTCTTAAACAATTAACTCGTTAAACTATATACATATGAGCTAAAATATTCAAAAAGTGGGTTAGGATCCACAACCTTAGAGCCACCGAATTACATCATATTCATACACTCCATATCATATTTTTTTTATTTTTTATTTTCAGATGGATCGTAAAGTTTGGATGTACAAGATCGAACGATCTAGCTCAATATATATAAAAGGAGTTCAAAGTTTTCTTATGGTGGCCAAAGCTAATCGAGTGAATAAAGGAAATGAATCGATTAGTTGTCCTTGCACGATTTGTAAAAATTTTAAAAGATTTAAGGATATTAAACACATAGAGTTTCATTTGTTGAAATATGGTTTTATGCCTAGATACACGTGTTGGTCAATGCATGGTGAATCACTTATTGATCGTGGCAGATCGTCTCTCAATTTACACAACGATAATACGGAGAACAAAGATTCATACATACATGTCAATAATGACAACTTAAATGAAATAGCACATGATTTAGACCCTGATATTGGGGATGATGCTCAAGAAAAATTGCAACAATTATTTGATGATGTAGAGAAACCGTTATATTCCGGATGTAAAAATTTCTCGAAGCTTAGTGCCGTATTAAAGTTATTAACTTAAAGTCAAACTACGGATGGAGTGATAAAAGTTTTACAAGTTTATTATTGGTTTTGCATGACATGCTTCCGAAAGGTAACGAGGTGCCAATTTCTACATATCAAGCTAAAAAGTTGATGTGTCCAATGGGATTAGAAGTTGAAAGAATACATGCATGTCCAAATCATTGTATGTTGTATAGAAATGAGTTCGAAAAGGAACATAAATGTCTTACATGTGGTGTATCGAGGTATAAACGTAAAAAAAAAACAGATGAAGTTGATGATGATGTGACCAAAAATGGACCACCGGCTAAAATGTTGTGGTACTTTCCAATTATACCAAGACTAAAACGATTATTTTCAAATGAAAAAGAAGCTAAATTATTACATTGGTATTTGGAGGAGCGTATAAATGATGGAAAACTAAGGCATGTTGCAGACTCATCTCAATGGAGAAGAATGGATAACATATATCCAAAGTTAGGGAACGAGATTAGAAATATACATTTTGGACTTAGTTCAAAGGGAATCAATCCTTTTGGAAACATGAGTAGTCGTCATTGTACGTGGCTAGTTTTTCTATGCATATACAAGCTACCACCATGGTTATGCATGAAACGAAAGTACATTGCTTAGATGTACTAGTGATAATTAGAAGTTAGACATTGATTAGATGTTATGCATATTGAAAAAAACATATGTGATAATTTGTTGGCCTTATTGTTAAACATTCCCAGAAAAACTAAAGATGGGATTAATGTTCGAAAAGACATGAAAGAAATGGGAATACGTAAAGAGCTTACCCCAGTTAAAAGACCCGGGGGCTTTTATCTTCCACCTGCATGTTATACCATGTCAAAAGAAGAAAAAAGACACTTTTGTAAATGCTTACATGATATTAAAGTTACATCTAACTATTCTGCAAACATTAAAAGGCTAGTGTCGATGAAGGACTGTAAATTGTTAGGTATAAATCTCATGATTGTCATGTTTTGATGACACATATGATTCCTATTCTAGTGCGTGCATTATTACCAGAGAATATCCAGCATACAATATCAAAACTATGTTTGTTTTTTAACACCATTCACTCAAAAATTATTTTATTGATCCCGAGTCACTGGATTCATTGCGAAAAAAAGTTATCATCATGCTTTGTGAACTAGAGATGTACTTTCCACCTTTTTTTTTCATGTGACGGTTCACCTGGTTTGTCATATCGTAGAAGAAATTAAGACTTGTGGGCGTGTATTTCTACGGTACATGTACCCTTCTGAAAGATATATGGGTTTCTTAAAAAGTTACATAAGAAACCGTAATCGACCAGAGGGTAGTATTGTTGAAGGATATTCTTCTGAAGAGGTGATTGAGTTCTGTACAGATTATTTAAAAGGTGTTAAAAGCATTGGTAATCCTCAATCTCGTCATTCTGGTAAAGTTGAAGGGGTCGGCGATATGTTTCTAATTAGTTATTGTTGATAAGAATAAATTAACAATTATGATTTAAATGCAGTGTAAGCAACAACAAAAAAATGAGGAATGCGGTTTTATAGTTGTAAAACATATGTACGAGTTCGTCAAAGACATTCAACATCAATTTCCAAAGAAAGTAAGTAATTTTTTTCCATTTACATACTTTACATATTACAACATATATATATATATGTATATGTATATATATATATATATGTATATATTAAATCTCATTTGTTATTTATTTGTTTTTAGATGTGGAATGGCAAAAGCTATATGTCAAAAATGGAAATTGACAAGTTGATTTTACAATTGATGCCCCGATTTATTAGTAAAATGTATGTTCGGTAGACGTACACACATTTTAAGGTATTCTTGTATTAAGTAAAATATTATTGTTATCTATGCGTTTTGAGGAATTGATGTACATTTTACAATATATATATTAATATCTTGAATGGTGGTTTAGATTTATAAGGTGATTTTGGCAATAGAATAATATCATGAATCTGAAAATTTAGCAAAATATATCCTGGAACATGCTCATTAAATAAATTAAATATTTTTATTTAAAAACTTTAAATCCGCCCTATAAAAGACTAAAAAACCGCCCTATAAAAACAAATATAAAACCGCCCTATAAAATAATAAACACCACCCTAGAAACTTGCCCCATTAAACACCCAACCGCCCCATAAAATCCCATCCACCCCACCCTAGAAACCCTCCCCAACAAACACCACATGATTTTGTTTAAGAATGAGTCAAATTGGGTTTGTTTGGGTCTTGTTCAAGAGGGTATCCAGTCATTGCTTTCAAGTTGTAGTTCTAGTGTTGGGGTTTTACACTTTCACCATTTTAGTGAATCTGATTCTGTATTTAAGTGATAAAAAAATATTTGGTATTATTGTTTAGAATAAGGCATGTGGTGTGGTTTTAGTGAATTAATTATGATTTTAAGTATAAAAGTTTTGACAATATAAAAGCTTAAAATTATACTATAATTTAACTTTCCAAAGCTAAAATATGACAACTAATATCAAAATCAATTCTTGATATTTATTGCTTGACCGAACTTAAGCTGTTTTTGCTAAGGCATGTTTGCTATTATGCTATTATTCTTTGAAATTAATTCTAGGATGAATTCAATAGTTATAAGCATACATAATTACACAGGGATCGTAATGAAATTACATTTAGTAATATATCTCTCTGTATTTTCTCATGTGTTCCATTATGGGTAAAGCTAACACGAACAGTTCTTTAGCATGATTTTAATATCTCTTTTTAATATCTTAGTCTAAGAGTTTTCAGATTGAAAGCAATAGTCTAATAGAGCAGTGCCTTGATATTTATACACATATCTCATGGTTGAATTATTGTTAAACAATTCTAGATTTTCATTGCTTAAATTATATGCAAAAGTCAATGGATAGAAGTAATTACTAATATCAATATAATTCGGGAATAAATTCATAATTCTAAGGTTTCAAACGGAACACCAAATCCAATTAAACCCGAACCAAATTACCCAAATTCCAAATACATATAGTTATATGGTTCGGTATTGATTCAATTTTCAATATCCAAAAACCCAAAGAACCGGAAGCCAGGTTACACAACACTATTGAGACCCCTAGAGTACGCTATGAAGTTTAGCTTTACTTTTCTTAAAGTTTCAGATCTTACAAGTTTGAAGATAAGTAGCTATAATTTTAATGAAATTTTGCATCAATAAACGCCATGCTTTCTCTATCGAATCGACTTGCTTGAAGCATTTCTCCACAATTTCCCCTAAAATCATCTCTATTCCCCATTGAAACACTAATAATCATCATGAACACACAACCCCAACTTACCAATTTGTATGGGTAACTTACCATGTGGGGATTTCTGAGTCTGAACATCAAACACAAAAAATTAGGTTAGAATCAAATACAAATATGAAATGCTCATTTCATTGATTAGAAAATGATTCAAACTTACCTGAAAGATTCTTGTTGTTAGCATCTGCGCATGAGCATACCGAAAATTTCGTTTGTAATTGTAGATAGAGAGAGAGAGAGAGGTCGACATCGGCTGTGTGCCTGTGTTTGGATTTCTTTTTGAGAGAGAAATCGATAAAACTAGCTTTATGGGAGAGAGAGAGAGAGAGAAATTGATCTAGGTTTATAGAGAGAGAGAGAGAGAGAGAGAGAGAAATTGATCTAGGTTTGAATTTTGAAAAATGATCAAGGTATTGAGAGGGATTCAAAGCTTTAAGAATTGTACAATACACTTATGAACTTATACAACTCTTAAAATTAAGAGATTTGGTCAAATGACCATTCTACCCTCCCTCTATGCATATTAATATAGTATAGATAGGGATGCATTCTATTGAGAAGCACAAATATGTAAAGCACTACTAAGAACCCCATAAACAATGCATATAACACTTTAATAAAAATAGTAATACTAAAATATGACATTTTAATTCTATAATTTCATTGTTTCAATGATTTATCACATCTCTTCTTAATTTTTTTTTTAAAATGTAAAGTGTTCATATATGCAATACAATGTGTGTGCATATATGCACATCTTCAAAACACTATAGATATCGTATTTTTTAAAAATTTATCTTAAAAAGATTAAAATTATAAGCATTTTGATATATTTTTTTAAATAAATAGTACAACAGTTTAAGTGGTTCTGTTTGATTCTTTATCGATTTTTGGTTCACATTTGAATGTCCCTCTATATATATATATATATATATATATATAAATATATACATATACATATATATATACATATAGGGGAGGGTTCCTGAGAAAACCAATAGTTATATGAAAAACAAATAAAATCACAGAAACCAATAACATAATTCATAACTTTTTTATTATTTTAATTATAAAAATATTATTTAAGTATTTGGTACATATATGTTGAGCATACATACGAGAATGAAGAGTTTTACGTATACGTAACACTATATCGAATGAAAAATAGTTACGTATACGTAACCTATGTGTGACGTATATATAAAACCATGCTACGTTTTTCATTTGATTCATAGCTTTATTTATATATAGTCACACATATATAACGGGTAGTGATAAAAAACTTATATATTATGTGACCGTTTTTATTGGTTTTCTCTACTTTTCTCATAATTTTGTGGTTTTCTTAGGATCCCTCTTCTATATATATATATATATACACACACACACACACATATATATATATATATATATTTATATATTTACACACAGTGAAATCGAAAATTAAATCATAAATGGGACTAATGATCTTATTAAGTTTTGTCGGCGACGACTTTTTGGCCTGCAACGATTTGTTGTTTAGACGGTGTTATTCATGATCAATACAAAAACACATACAATAATAATATAATAAAAACAACAAATTGAACACAAGATTTAATGTGGTTTAATGTGGTTTAGTGACAGTGTGTAGCCTACATTAATTTAGTGGTTTAATGGAGCTACCATGTTAGATTAGTTATGCATTGTTTCTTTTAATTGGTAAGCTTAAATAGGTCTTGAATGTTCCTATGAGAAAGAATTAAGAAATTTGGTTTAAGTCTTGTTTCTCTTTATTATTTCTTTGAAGTCTAACCCGTTCAAGCGATTCTATCATTTGGGAGATTGACCATCTCTAATCGGTCTCAAACAATCAGAAGGTTATAAAAAGATTCCCCTTTGCAAGATCTGAAGAGTTGTTGCCTTAGGTTTTATTTGATTCCAGTTGTAGATGCAGATTCGTCAAGAGAATATTATCTTGTAGATGATTGTTTTTTGGGAATTAGAAAGTAATTTGGATTTGAATTGACATATTAAATTGAATTTTTTTTTTTTGTAAAGAATTTAATTCCTTTGGAATTTGATGCTGTTGTGGTGTAGATTCATGTAATTTAGACTAGTCTAAGTGATATTTATAGGGTCAATATATGTATTACACTCCTGGTGTATGTATAGTAGGCTTGATTGTAATATAATTGTTTGATCATCGAAGATCTTGTAAGAAGTTTTCAATAAATTTTCATGATCATTATCAAATCTAATGGACTCATGATACTTTGAGTTCCATCAAAATTACAACTTATTTCCTCCTACAAAATACCTTATGTCTTCTTCATCAAACATACATTTAATGAAACAAACATCACCATCATAAGATATAATAAAACCTTGGACAATTAACTGAGACCTACTCAATATAATTAAATCCAAGTTCGGTATCTATAAGACATTTAGAATTTTTCTTTTTTAATCATTCAAAAACAATTATGTTCCACGAACTCCACAAGAATAAAAGGTTTCGTGTTCACAATCTATTGCTTTTATAGTAACAAGAAATTACCTCATGCGCGTTGCACGAGAAACTCCGCTACATGCTCGAATATCAAAACGCGGATACAAAAACGTAGTAACAGACTAACAACTATCATTTTGATGTTAAAAATCGGTGGCTCGGTTTCGAATATTAAAATGTAAATTGAGATATTTAGAAATCTTAAAAATAGAGTTATTATAAAAATAAACTATAATAAATGCAAAGAGTCATCATATACTGAGATTTAACACTTCAAATTTTAGCTTTTTAATAACAAATTAAATTAAAAAAATTTAAAAAATCATATTTATAAATGGGATAAGAAAGTGTTATCTTATCTATTTATGAAAATATGAACAATTAAACAAAGTAACAAACAAATATTTCTCCATGATAATAATTTAATGGTATATAATTTAAGAAGTGTAAAGGGTAGACTGTAGCTCATTATGACCTCTATTTTATTGACTTTTGGAAATTCTTTTTGATCCAATTTGCTATTATACTCTTGTACTATCTCCTACTAACTTCTATCGTTTTTAAAAGCATGTATTTTTTTTCATCTTACAACATTTTAGTTTATAAGCTAATCCAAACACTTTTTAAAACTCCTTATGAAAAGTCATAACTTAATAAGTTCTTTTTATCAAAAATTCTTTTCAATCAAAATAAGCAATCCCAAACATGGCCCAAATTCAAATGGTTCTATTTAAAATCATTGAACTTGTCAGCCCATACTCGAGGGCAAGATCTACGAAAGTCAAATAACTTCGGGGGCCTTTGCTTCTATCTCTTTCTGGCGACAACAACTCCAACCTTCATCACCTACCAGATCTTCGTCTTCTCCTTGCAAATCGACGTCTTCTTCTTCACCTCCGTTCAAATCTTTGTCCTAAAATCTAAAGCTCCTCCTCATTCCTTGCTTACTTACTTGAATAGGAAGAAGTCGCATTGAAGGCGTTGACGGATAGCAGGGAGACGTCAGAGGAACTCAACCACCTATGGTGGCTATCGTAGGGGTGTTCAATTTATAAATGAGGAAATGTGCTTAAATATTACTGTAGCCAAGAGTTCTAAATTATATAGATTTATAATAGTTCCTTTTAAATTTTGTGTATAGCTCCCGCTTTCCCGTCATGTGTTAGTTGAACGAAAGATCAATAGCCCAAATTCTATTCCAAGTACCATTGTTTGTTCCTATAGCTAGGTATTCTTTGGGTGCTTTGTAACGTAGAATTTAAACATAGGCATCATAGAAGTTAGTGTACTTACTTATACTTTCGGATGCACGATGTCTATAAAGATGACACTTGAGGCAGGGGATGTTCTTTGGTTTTCTATTTTTCGATGATTCACAACCTTCGGTGATTGCAATTTCTTTTGTAATTTCATCACTAAGACATTTAGCTTACCCCGGACACTGAAAACCCGAATTATACTACTGGATTTTGAAAGGTGAATTTGCAGTGGTTTTCGAACCATAGGTTTAACCCGATTATCGAATGACTTACATTTTTCTTCCGTTTTAACCTTGCTCCATACCATTGTTAGCACAAAGGTTTCTAGAATTGCAGAGGTGGTTGAGAGGCATCACTCATAATACAAACACTATTCCATTAAAATTGTGATAATATTGCATTAGAATGTTTGCATACTAGTATATACGATTTGAAACAGTATGTTGAAGGAGACACGTCGGTTAGTGACTGCCAGTTGTGACAATGTGATGAGGTGTCCAACATTAACAACATTCAAATCTAGTTGCAATACTAAGTTACATGGGCATTAAGTATATGTTCTTATGGCCCAATTACTATTAAATTCATTTACATAATAACTAGGAACTAAACCTGTAGCGCATTAAGATTAGAACATGAACTATAGTTTAATATACTGATAAGGATTAAATTGAATAACAAGAAGAAGCTAGAGAATAGGAGGAGATATGAACTCAAAATTTTGGATCTCCCCAGTTTGTTATTTTTCATTCAAATATATAACCATATAAGTTGCAACACACTACCAATAGAAATCATAAGTTACATTCTACCCCCTAGCTTATTAGAACACATATCAAACTAAATTATTAAATAAAAGATACATTACAAAACTCCTTCCTTAACCAACTTTTTGTCCTCAAAATGTGATTCAAGGAACCTTGTCTTCATCCTCTCCAACAAACCTCCTTGTTGCTTGTTTTTCCCCATCTACCACTTCAAGTATGTAAAATTGTTTTATCTTGCACTATTGCCCTAGAGCAAACCTTTTCGTGCAACAAAAGCACTCCCCCTTTGCCCTTTTTAACTCGAGTTCATCACCCGCGAAGCGCCTCGAGCTAGTTCTCGCTTTCAAAGCCGAAGGCTCGGTGGCACCGGTTATTGGACTTGGTAACAAGGAAAGGTTTGAAGCGTTTACCGAAAGAGTAACTTTTGATGACTCGTTCCCTTTTTTAGAATTGCTCATGGGGTTGTTGCCCTTTTAATTTATTGTTGTTGATATCTTGAATCCGTGCCATGCCATATACCTCGTGTAGGGTACGAGGCATAATCATTTTTACCAGTCCCTGGACATTTTTTAAGGACTTTAAGATATTAACTAACGCCTTAATTTTCACTAAGATTTACCTTGTTCAACAGGTCATCGAATGAAGTGTTGTAGTCATGTAAAGAATTATTATGAGTCAAGGATGCAATTTTCTTCCAATAGGTCTTCAAACATGAAGTTGGAAAACAAACTTGAGATATTCCTAACATAATCTTCCCATGGGAGTCCTCCTATAGTAGTGCCATGGGTCCTCATGAATGAATGGTGCCATTGAATGACATCGCTTTCAAGGTGAATGACAACATACTGAAGTTTCATTTTATCTGGAGTCTCATCGATTGTAAGAAAATGCTTGCAACGTGTACGTCATCCCAATTGGACTTCGGAAATTCAGTCTTTCCAATCTTCATCTGCCTAGTGCTTGAACCATCAATGATCTAGTCGAAACTGAATAAGTTGATCTGCTCTGTAGGAGTTTATCTTAAAGGCTGATGCTAACCAAATATCTCTCAACATGTATTGAAGTACAAGAAAGTTACTTCGAAAGATTTGACCCTGCACAAAGATGAATTTAACTAAGTGTCAAATCTTGTGAATCCAAAGAAATTTTCTGAAGCAAAAAGTGAAGTTTTTTGAAGCCTAAAGACAAAGTCTTCCGAAACCTAAAGACTGATTTCATCCACAGATAGAGAAGACATGCTTCTCTGACATACTTTTGACAAAAGCAAACCACCCTTTCCGCTGCCTGCTCTGAAGACTGCCCAACTTATATAAGTTTTTGATTACCTTTTACTTTTATCCTTTTTATAATACAATAGGATGTGAGCTATGGCAAGTCACAGTCACAAGTAAAAATGCAATCTATCTTTTATCCTTGTTGTCTAGATTAGTGTCCAGCTCGCCTTTAAAGTATGGTGGGCTATAGGATACAATATAAAGTATCTCATGCAACCAGTCTGTTGGATCATATGAGGCTGATGCAACCAAAACAACACTTAGAATATTTTGAAGTACAATTGAAGTGGTCTTCTGAAGACAAAGCTGCTCTTCCGAAGAGAAGTCAAAGATCTTTTGAAAGCTTAAGTATGAAGAACTTCCGAAGGTAAAACTCAGTCTTCCGTGACTATGTAGTTCTCCCTCCGAAGTATACATAATTAGAAGATCTAAGGCAAAGTCTTCTGAAGAATAATACAATGAAGACTTACAGAAGACTTAGAAGAAGTTGATGCTTCCGAAGTATAAATGTCCTCGGAAGAACTTATTCTTCCAAAGCCATTTAGCTTCGAAAGAACCAACTATGAACTAGTGGACATAAGTATGGTCGGTCTGACATCGTCTTCCACCTCTGATATACTACATGTAGTTCACCCTTTATCAATTAGTACAGTTGCCATCTTTAGTTGGTGACGAAAGGCAAGTCATAGACAGGTCATGTCTATCTGGGATAGTATTTTATCTTAGATGCCATCTAGGATAGTATTTTATCTTAGATGCTTTACTTCTAGCAATGTAGTATTTGTCTAGTTGTAAATTCGAAATGGTTATCCAAGTATAACTGGCTGTAGGTAGTAGTATATATAGTTTCTCATTGTAACTCATCAAACATGCTTGTAAAAGTCTTGTAATACTGAGTTGAGAAGTAATATATACAAGTATCTTGAAAAACCATTCTTGTGTTAATAAACTTATTATATTATTTGTCAACTTGGTTAGAGATTCTGCTTCATCAACCGAGTGAGATTAAGTGAGTTTGTGAGATAAACTTTTTTTGTAAGAACAACACCGATCCTACAATTGGTATTAGAGCTTTTTAGGCTCTTGATTGTGAGATCTAACCACCCCAAATCACCCTTGTTTCATCACACTTACTCACTTCACTCAAATGGATCTTAACTAGAAATTTTCTGAGTTTGAGATGGAAACCAAGATCAATGCTCCAATTATCACTCTTGATAATTTTAAAGCATGGTGCGAACGTATTGAAGGCTTTATCAAGTATCAAGACAGCAAAATGTGGAGATCAGTTACTCATGGTCCTTACAAGCCAAAGGTGAAATCCCCATCTGGTAATGGTGCCATGATTGAGAAGGCTGTTGAAGACTACTCTGATGAAGACTTCAAGAAGATGGACATCGACTGCAAAGCTATGACTATGTTGCTTATGGCTATTCCAAACTTAATAATGGTAGGCTTTCAGTAATGCGAGACTGCCAAAGATCTATTTGATGCCTTGACGTTGATGTACTCTGGTTCTGCTGATTCCAAGGAGTCCAAGAAAGATGTGTTGAAGCAAATGTTTGAAAACTTCACACACATTGTTGGTGAGACCTTAAGTCAACAATACTTCAGGTACATGGACTTGATCACCTTTCTTCAGTCTATGGGAGTGGTTCTTGAGAAAAAAGACATAGTAAGAAAATTCGTGAGTGCATTTCCTCATGAATGGACTTTCTACTGTGTCTAAATCAAGTGAATTGAGAACCTCAACGCTCTCACCATGACTGAACTATATGAAATCCTTGATGGATGCCGTATGGAGATGGAAACTCAGAAAGGCCATCAGATGAACAAAAACTCAAACCTTCCTGTCAGTGATGCTCTACATGCTGCTAAAGTTTCAAGAACTCCCCGGCCCGAGTTGTACCTGAACTACCCCAAACAGCCATCATCCTCTTCTGGGCCTTATATCATATTTCCTGACACACCCAGGCCTTAACAGGCTCAACAATATCCTTTCTAGGATAGTTGTGCTTTTGTTTTAGGAAATGAGCACTCTGAAGATTTTCAATTTTGTTTTGATGATCTTGAGTGTTTTAGCCCAGATGATGTGGAGTACATGGACATTGTCCAGCAGATGGCTCTCCTAACCTACAGAGCAAAGAAGTTCTTCAAGAGAACTAGAAGGCAATTCCCTCAGAACCCAACCAACAGCAAATTCAGATTTGACAAGTTAAAGGCCAAGTGTTACAACTGCAACCAACTTGATCACTTGGCAAGGGAGTGCAAGGCTCCCAGATCAAATCCTAGAGCAACTCAAGCCTCCCAACATCATGTTACCCTAAAAGCTACAGCCAAACCAACTAAACAAAAGACTGCACCTGTTGATTAAGAAGTTGATTGGAGCTTCACGGTGCAAGATGTCACTCCTGCTCAAGCTCTTATGGCTGGAACTGAAGACAATAAGGTATATGAACATCTCTGTACTCCAGCCTGTATTGCTAAAGTTAAATTATATTTGGACTACAACATGGAAATTAAATATGATATTGAGTCCTTAAACATATTAAAATCTGACTTTAAGAGAGTAGAATCTGACCACAAACTTAAAATTGAAGAGTTAGAGAAAACTGTATCCTCTTTAAGACATGAACATTCAAACTAGAGGGATCAAATAAAAGATTTAATTTCTAAGTTGACTGAGGCTCAAGCCCTGCTAGTAATAGCTGAGGCTAAAGCAAAAAAGTATGCCATTGAAGAGCATAACTTCAATACCATCATTGCATCACCCTCCCACTCAAAGGTGTGATATCAAAACAAAAGTGGATTGGGAACCAATGAAATTGCTCCACCACACTCTTTTGTGTCTGTTTGATAGCCAAGATGTGGTACTGATGAGCAAGAGGTTCCAACTACTCACCAACTACCTAATGAGCAGAAGAATGATGCAACAATGGTAACCACCACTAGGAAGGATAAGGTAGAAAACCTCATCCACACCGTTGATGATCAACCCCTAACCACCAAATCCAGAAAGAATAAATTCAGGGCAGCAAGAAAAACTACGAAGAAGGTGACTGAATCAAAGTTTAAAATAGACCCAAGGCAAGTATTCATCTCAGTTGAATTCCAAGTGGTTGGAAGTTTTGATTTAGGTAAAGAATGTAGTACCAGCACTCCTATTCTAGCTGAAGGATCAGAAATTTAAGGGGAAGGCTGTTGAAGAAGAAAAGAAGTGCAAGAAACAACAACCCTCATGCCCCATCAAGAATAACATTGAGTGCATAATCTATGGTCTGCATAACCACATGGCTAAAGATTGTTACTACAATCAAGCAAACACACATTATGCAATTGATGTTAAGAAAGAAGGAGTCAAGGATGGTTTCATATTTGGGCCTTACCATATGTGCAAGTGTTAAGGAAAGGAAAGCTTGTATCCAAAGCCAAGTTGCTTTCAAAGGAAACTTATTCTTTCGATCGGAAAATAGCTTCGGAAGACAAGCCAAAGAACAAACAAAGGAACAAAAAGAGTCCTTTGAAACCTTTCGAGAAGAAGACTGCTATGGAAGAAAAGGTGATAAAAACTTCTTCCGAAAAGAAAGAAGCCTCGGAAGCAAGTCATGCTGCTCAAGCCTCCACGGGCTCATCTACACTAATCAACCATAGGATGGAATGGAAGATCACAAAAGATGCTACAGCCCAAACCTCTTCTTCACAAATCATAGTTGAACCCCCATGCATACATTTTGGTTCAGTTATCTCATCTACATTAGAATAGCCCAAGACCAACAAGGCTTGGGCTTCCAATAATAACTAATCATTTCACCTTATGTGAAGGGACATCCGCATGACAAGAATGGAAATATATGGATTGTGGACGGTGGATGCTCCAGGCACATGACACGGAATGAATCTTTCCTACAACAATTTGAACATTTTGATAGAGGTCCTGTTTAGTTTGGATGTAAAGTCAGAGGATACATTTATGGTAGAGGTAGTGTATCCAATCGTAAGTTGACAAAGTAAACTTTGTCAAACAGCTTGAACACAATCCCTTTATTGTTTCTCAATTCTGTGATCAAAATCACCAAATGTTTTTCACAGAACATGAGTGTATTATCCTCAAACCTGGGATGACAATTCCTTAAGAATTGGAGCTTCTTAGATCTCCCAAGAGAGGGGATATGTACAAGGTGGATATGAACAACGCTTCTCCACTAGGTGAAGTATCATGCTTTCTTTCCAAAGCTAATGGTGATAAGTCAACTCTTTGGCATTAAAGAATATGCCATGTTAATTTTAAAACCATGAACAAATCGGTTAAAAATAACTTGGCATGTGGTGCGCCTAAGAAAGAATTTTTCTTTAAAGATAACTGTATTGCTTGTCTAAAAGGAAGGCAACACAAGGTTTCTCACAAATCCAAAGAGGTTAACTCCATCACCACCCCATTACACTTATTGCACATGGATCTATTTGGTCCCATAAGTATAATGAGCATTGGAAGGAAATCATATTGCCTTGTGATTGTTGATGGTTTTACAAGATTTAAATGGGTATTATTTTTAAGAACTAAAGATGAAACTGATGAAATTTTAAAATGTTTTATTCTTGAAAAAAAAATCAAAATGATCACAAGGTAAAGTTCATTAGAAGTGATCAAGGGACTGAGTTTAAGAATCAAGTTATTGACTCATTTTGTAACTCAAAAGGGATTGCAGACAATATAGTGCTCCTAGAATTCCTCAACAAAATGGTGTTGCTGAGAGGAGGAATATGACACTTATTAAGGCTATAAGAACTATGTTAGCTGATTCAAAGCTGCCTCTAACTTTCTGGGCAGAGCCAGTTAGCACTGCATGCTATGTGAAGAATAGGGTTCTCGCTGTTAAGGCCCATGGAAAGACCCCTTATGAGCTATGGAAAAAGAGGCCACCGTTCATTGGCTTTCTTAGGTCCTTTGGCAGCAGATGCACCATACTTAACACAAAAGACAATTTAGCAAAATTTTCTGAAAAGCCGGATTATGCTATCTTTGTTGGATATTCCTTAAACTCTATTGCTTATAGAGTTTATAACATCAAAAATCAACAATTTGAGGAATCAACCAACATTATTGTCAATGAGCACACTCATTGTGTTAAGGGAAATGGTCCTGATCATATTTTTGACTTAGATTTGTTTCCAAACTATTCTAAAACATCTTGTGAGAATATTTCAGCTAAAACAGGAACTCAAAGTAACTCCTTTGACGATCAACTGTTTGAGTTACCCAGACCTATTCCAATTTCTCCAAGATGTCCTGAAGATTAAGCTCCCACTACTGGAAGTCCTGAAAGTTTGAACATCTCAAGAAATAATGAAGCTTCAACAAATTGTCAGCCAACTGAGCCCTAAAACTCATCAGCTGATAGCTCCAGCATTCAACACCAAGCTGCTGAAGACAATGATTTAGAGTAACAGGCAATTGTTGATGCTGCTTCACAGCAAAATACCATTGATGTTGTCACACATTCATTCAATCAGTCCTCATTGAATGAGTGTGAGACATCAGCTGGAAATGGCGTTCAAAATCCTGAGCAAAACTTCTCCAACCTGGATCTATCTATGCAACTAGATGTGATTTCTAGGATCAAGATACACAACACTCATCTAGTTAAGAACATCATTAGGGATGTTTCAAAAGGTGTGAGAACAAGAAATCAGACCCATAATTGGAATGTGTGCTTGCACTCATGCTTTCTCTCTCAAATGGAACCCAAGGAGGTGAAGAAGCCCTCAAGGACAACAATTGGGTTGAAGCAATGCTAGAGGAGTTGCTTTAGTTCAAGAAGCAAAAGGTATGGAACCTGTGTCCATTACTACCTGGCCAAGTCCCCATTGGCACTAAGTAGGTGTTCAAAAATAAAAGAGATGATAGTGGTTTGATCATCAAGAATAAAGCAAGACTTGTGGTTCAAGGATACACACAGTAGGAAGGCATAGATTACATTGATGTTTTTGCACCTGCTACAAGACTTGAGGCTGTGCGAATCTTCCTTGCTTTTGTAGCATCCTAGAACTTCACAGTTTATCAACTTGTAAGGATCAACATTACAAATAGATCGATCTCGTGTGGAGAATGAGGAATGTAATCACACACGGTAAAAGATTGAGTAGTAAGAATTCATGAGTAAATTGAACACAAAAGTAATAAATATTCCTAGTCTTGCTCTCTGATTTGAAACTATTACAATTAAGTGTGAAATCAGGAAATGAACAAAAGCTTACTAAATTACATTACAAAACTTCTATTTATACTAAACTAGAAATTCTCGCACGAGTCAACATGTTCTCGCGCGACTTGATGTTGTCGCGCGAAAAGCAAGTTTTCGCGCGGTAACTATAGGTTCTCGCGTTATTTGATCTTGATCTTCATCTTGATTTGATTTCTCGAGTCTCTAGGTTCAACCCCTGCAATCTCCCCCTAAGCTTGGTAACTCAATGCGTTTAGAAGTCCACGTCTGCAACCTTGTAAATAAGCATACATCTTGTTGTCTAAGGCCTTCATAATCAACCAAACAAACTATGCTGCCAAAAATTGAACTGATTTATCAGCTGCAATCGGACAAGCCTGCAACTTCATCAAATCGTCCCATTCAAACTTAAGCAGATCCACAAGGTCGATGGCACGGTAATCTTTGTTAATGTAGTGTATCAATTCGTGTCCTGTCTCCTTCTCACAACACTACCAACTGAGCTTAGACAAGCTATAAGGAATACTTGAAAGGCTGATGCAACCAAAGTAGTCAAATTACTTCCTACTTGCATGCATGTGCATTGTAGAAGTTACTTTGGAAGTTCTACACTTCTCCTAAGAAAAACTGTCTAAGTGTAAAATCCTTAGAAGCCAAGATCAAGATCTTTCGAAGCTAAAGATGAAGTCTTCTGAAGCTTAGAAGACAAAGTCATCCAAAGCCAACAAGACAGAAGACTGATTTCTTCCAAGGCTCTGATCTACTTTTTCAAAAAGCTGACCAACTTTCCGCTGCCACTCTGAAGACTCACCAACTTGCTTAAGCTGGTGAAAGGTTCATGCTTTTGTAAACTATAGATTATGGTCTTGGTGTTTGTAACTTTCTACTTGGTACTTTTATTCTTTTTGTAATACATTAGGATGTGAGAATGGCATGTCATAGTCATATGTCAAAAGGCAATATGCCTTTTTGACTTTACATTGATTTTGTTGTCTAGATCAGTGTATCCGGCTGGCTTTCAAAGTATGGCCGGTTGTAGGATGTAGTATAAAGTATCTCAGGTCTTGTATTTTGAATCATCACTTGATCACTTTATAACTTGGTAATAGAACTTGAGAGCAATATACAGCATTCTTGAAAACCATTTCTGCTTGTGTTCTTTTACTTTAAGTTCTTCGTTCTTACCTAGCTGGTTTCCTATTTGATCTTGTAAGTGTTATTCATAGTTCACTCTCCAAACTCTCTTGTGAAACTGTTGCATTGACCTCCCTAAATGCTCACGCACAAGCTGTTAACAGGCACTATCGGATGTTTGTAAACCCTTATTTTCATAGGTTTATTCGTGTTTGAATCAATCCAAGTCTGATCTTCAATAACTTTGGATTTAGCTATCTTAAAGTCTTTGAAGCTGGTTTTGCTTTGTCACTGGATCATATTCCTGATCTAATTTCCCTTTCCATAGTTACTTGGGTTAATGAATGGAACACGACCCATGGCATATAGATCTAACGCTCTGAGTGTGTGGAAATCGTGTTCATCTTGATAATACACGATAGTACCACCCTTTTGCTTGATCACATATAGTCTCTTTTCTACATTGTATGACCAGCTAATGATAGGTTCTGAGTTCCGGTACCTTGTGAAAGGTTTCGAATGTCTCAACGTATGAATGTAAGCTAGTGGAGGAGGAGCAGCAAAGGTAAGGTTCCCAACCTGACATACAGCACTTTGACCAATAACATTAGCAGTCTCGTTAGTCGTTTGCTGATTGCTCGACTCTCCGACGATCTCCCCTTTTTCAACCAAAGTACTTGAAAATAAGTCCTTAAGACTGTTTCCAAATATGTCAGTGTAGTCTATAGGTTCTTCCAAATCATCAAACACTCCAAAGTCTTCTTCAAACTCCTCAACCATCATCTTTTGTTGGAAAGTATAGAATTCTCTCTCATAAGCTTCTTCTACAGCTGAATCTAACGGTGTTTACTCAGTGGTATCATCGGGACTTGGTCTAGAGTCATTGTTAGCACCCAATGGCCCAGAAGCACGAGATGTAGAACCTAAATCTCCTCCTTGATTAATATCATCACTGTCATCCTTCTTATCATCATCATATTCATCACCATCATCATCTTTATCATCATCAGCCTCTTCTTCATCACTAGAAGCATAATCAACTAGATCTAAATAATCATCATCCTTTACTAGGCTTGGAATAAGAATATCATATTCAGGCTCTACAAAGGCCTCTCCAGTAAAAACCACAGGTTGATACTCAGTAGCCATAAAATGATCAGTAATAATTGGCTCTTGATCAACATTAGCAGTCTGTATTGTCCCTTTTACAATAACAGGATCAACAACATGCTTCGTATCAGGAATAAGATCATCAGCGGGTTCAATTTCAGTAGTTTGATATCTACTCAGTTCTCCAACTTTTGTAGAATGAAATGTCAAATCAACATGAGAAGTGAAATCTCTTAAGTTCTATTCCAAGATCCGAACATAACTGAACATAAACTACTGTTTGCTCTCTAAACTCTTTATTTTCTCATCTTTTTCTCTCAAACACACATATCATCAATCATTTTCGTCTTCTCTAACATCTCCCTCTCTAACTCGCTAACTCTTTACTCTAATGTAACCCTGGTGGGTGAAAACGAAGCAGGCTTAGGTTGCGGTCTAGGCTCTAGTGTAGTATGGAAAAAATCGGCTTCTCCAAACATGTCATCATGTGTTTGCTCCCTTGGAGGTGTTATCATCACATCAGCAGTAGTGCGCATAGATGATCTTATAGTTGTTGATTCTGTAACAATCATAGGTGTATAGATGATCTTATAGTTGTTGATTCTGTAACAATCATAGGTGTAGAAGCCTTACTGATTATGACTAGAATATTAGATATATGAACTTCTTCTATCGTAACAGTGGTCATTGGGGTCTGACACTTTCTCAATACACCTCGTCCTCTACCCCTCCTATGTGGACTATCACCGGCTCTCCTGGCCATTCTTTTTCTCCTTCCTCTAGTAGTTGGCACATCCTCAGCGATAAATTCAGCATCACGATCTTTAGCAGTGCGTTTGGCAGGTGTTTCTTACACTCTAGGACGTTCTTGTAGCACATAAGGCACATTCCCAATTTGGTCACTCTCTTTCTCGCTACCACTTTCAGTAAACCAAGTGTTTACCTCATCCATATCAGATGTCTCTGCACCCTCAGAACTCTTAGGTGCTTCTTATGCAGCACTAGGAGATGTACCAGCTATATCATCTCTAG
The DNA here is from genome assembly GCA_025506415.1 of Flaveria robusta. NCBI lineage: Eukaryota > Viridiplantae > Streptophyta > Magnoliopsida > Asterales > Asteraceae > Flaveria > Flaveria robusta. The sequence continues at coordinate 15,228,905 of CM046473.1, forward strand.
GAATATGTGAAGTCTCTGTCTGTTGTGGGGGAGCTTCTGCCTGAAATCCTTCAATAAACCTCTCAAGCTTAGCAAAATGTGAACCATCCCAAGCATTTCCATGTGCTCCCAATAAGTAAGTGAATATATCTTTCTTCATCACCATAACAACATAGGTAGATGAATCAGATACTGCTAGCTCAGGATGAGCAGCATTCATTATCATCTAAATGAATCTTGGGTACATAATGAACTTCTTCCCAACAATAACTATAACATTCTTCTACATCTCCGCAAATGTAGCCTTTGATATGCTGTATGGTAAGTCATCGACGATAGATATCAGCAGGGATCCAAAAACAGCTCTCAAACTGTCCATGCCGGCTTTCAGGTTGCGACAATGGATTACAACAAGAAAGAAGTATTTCCAAAACAGAGGTAAGTACTTCGTCTTCTCCGGAGATGGGTATCGATGGCTATAACCCATTCAGACCAAGCAATCTTTAACAACATCATCATCAATCTTTACTGGAACATAAGGCTGAATTAAATGTTGTTTGGGGTGGTCTAGTAGTTGCTCCGTTTTCATCTACGGTTGACGAAACGCAGAGCAAGGACTTCCTGGATTGAATACCTCACTTCTATACCGATCATCTTCTAATAGTAGAACACTATTTATCACCTCAACAGTAATAACCGCCCTCTTACCCTTAACGTTTGCAGAAATGCAGAGTTTGCTATGTTCTTCTATCTCATTGGCTGCTGTAAGGCAAAACTAAACGATGACATCAGTGTATATGATGGGATTAGCTGAGATAGCATGATAAATCCAGGATGTCTTTAGACCCTCAATCAGTGATCTGAATAAAATTTTGTCATCCGGAACATCTCCAAGATAAGTTACAGCATTATGGTTTTTATTGAAAACCATAGGTCTCGCCATCTGAAACAATAAACATACTTGATAAGTAAACAAAATAGTTACAAAATTTCAGACTTCGAAAATTTCAACACTTAGAAAATTATGAAAAATTTGGACTTCTCGCGCAAAAACTCTAAGTACTCGAGCGAAAACATCATGTTTTCAGTTTATCTTTTCGCGCGACAAGTTAGGTTATCGCATGAATTTGAATTTGACTAGAAGTCAACTTCGTGCGCGACAAGTCAACTTTCCACGTGAATAGTTCTGTGTAATTATGAAAGTTCTCGCATCTGTTCAAATTCAAGCAACGTTTCGCACGCAAAAAGTTTGCTTTATTTCAACTTTTGAATCTATCAATTTTAAAGTGTTTTAAACAATTATACATGTTCATTAGATGCCATTTAAGTCATTATTAAGGCTTATTATGTTTAATTTGTTCAAATTAACATGCATTAGTTTGTTTAACTTTCGGACATGAATCAACTACATTCAAATCGATGTTATAAACATCAATATAACTTAACAAGTACTTCGGAATCAATAGGCAACCTTAATAAACAATGTAATTCGGTTTAATGAAGATTCAACACTTAAAATTTTTGAGAGAAATTTTTCAGAAGTTTTTGTGCGAATACTTCACTTTTCACACGACTGTTCTTTATATAGTACTCTGACTTCTCGCGCGAGAAGTCTAGGTTCTTGCATCTTGAACTTTTCGCATGTCTTGAACCATTCGCGTGAAAAGTTCAATTTCTTTTGAAATTTTTAACATTTTAATTTTTCAATTTTCAATTTTAATCATCTTATTGATCCTTTTTGATTTTTTATGAAAATGATTATATTTAACTAAGTGTTTACAATTATTCAAACACCCTTAATTTTTGAACATGCTGTAAAACTAAAACTAAAACAAGTAAACAAAATACATTTTTAACAAAAATCAAATTGACACAATAACTATTCTTAAAAACCTAATATTTATTATTATTTTTTTAATAAATTTTCAAGTATAGGATCATATTTCTTAAAAATTGATCACTAACATCATCAAGCATTATTATACATAAGATTCGTTATGTTGATTGCCAATATATTGTATCCATGTTAAACGTAGAATTCAAGTTTTACTTAGACACATAAACTGTGATTCTTATCATATTTTTGGTTAAGTTATATGAATTCAGTGGTTTCCACAATCAAGAATCCTACAAAACCCTTATCCAGCTTCAAGACACTTTCAAGATTTCAAGTAATCCCAATTTGACTTAAACCTTTCACTTCTTATCAGCTATCTTAGAATAAATTATTATCTTAGATAATATCTATTTGGAGCATAACTAGGACGAGAAATGTTTCTGAGCACAGAATATTAACAAGTTGTAGGACTTATTAACTGCCAGTCGAACTTATGTTTTGCCCTCACAAGATGTTTAAGACTTACAAGACAAGTCAGACTTACATGCTCAATCTTTTGATTTTACCTCCTGTGTTAGTATGGGTCGTTTATTATGGGTCAAATCGTGTGACCATACGGGCAGCTTTAGTGTGGGTTAAAAGAGTAAGGCCGACTCAACCAACATATTATGTTTTTTTATTTGTTCTCTGTGTGGCATTTTCTTTGTTTTGTTAGGGTTGTTTTATGTCAAATTTTCTATACAACTGTTTGATTACTAAATCTTAGTTGTTATCTGTACGAACTTGAAGTTGTTACTGTAATTAGAAAAAACCACTTATATGATTTCTAGATATTTACTTTGTTACTCATTTGCATGTTAAACACTTGTGTAATTATAGTAGTCTTTTGAAATCACGAAGTTGGACCCATTTCTAGAGACATACATAGACAAGAAAGCATAAACATAAGGCCTTGTATATGAATACGGGAGTGCTTTTTTCCAAACTACAGCACTTACAATTTCTATTTTGATTAACTTTTTAGTAGTAGAATTTAGTACTTGGAGTTATTGAAAATAAGGTTAATACTAACTTTTGATAAAAATGTTGATACATTGTGGATTAAGGAAGTTGGGGTTGTTGCGTTTTTCCTCGCCAAAATCTAACAAAATTATTGAACTTCGTGAAATGCATGCAGGTGGTAATTACTTTTTGACATTGAAGATTATTGTGATGGTATTGACAAATTATTACTACTTACAAGTCTCTCTCGACATTGTAAAAATAAAAACCATAATTAGGGAACTAGGTTCTTGATTGTATGATAACCATTTGTTTTTTATCGACAATGTATGGAAATTCTGAGTTATTACCTCTTGAGTGTTTATGATTAAATTTTAAATAAGATGGCTTATTTAACTTTTACTATATCCGAGTACCACTCACCAAAAGCCATAAAAAACATGTGATGTATTAACAACTATGCACAAAATCTTATGATTAACATAATTACAAAACTAGGTTCTCTACATCATATACAAAATAAATTAACATTGTATACATTTAGTCGGTTTTGTTTTTGTTGGGTTGGTAGCAGGTATAAATAAAGGATAAATTTTTTTTTCCAGATGCTACTTAGGATGCTTTGGTTTTTAGAGGGTTAAAGTAAAAGGTATAAATAGACAAGAAATTTTAGCGCACAACTTATAGTACAATATTATGTTCATGTATATTATTTTTATGAACTACTACTATTACATCATGACAGAGATAAACTATACTAATGAAATGAATAAGATAATTGATCGACTTACAATACAATATATTACGAGATGATTGATAAACTAATTTAAAATGAATATATTGTTTGTAAATTTTTACTGCCGTATCGCGCGGGTTCCGTGCTAGTATATATATACACATGTGTGTATGTATGTATGTATGTATGTATGTATGTTTGTATGTATGTATGTGTGTGTGTGTATATATATATGTATATATATATATGTATATATATAGAGGAGGGATCCTAAAAAACCCACAATCTTATGAGAAAACTAGAGAAAACCAATGAAAGCGGTCACATAATTTATAAATTGTTTGTCACTACCCTCTATATATATGTGTGAGTATATATAAATATGGATATCGATCAAATGAAAACCGTAGCATGGTTTTTCATATACATCACACATAGGTTACGTATACGTAACCATTTTTCATTCGACATAGTGTTACGTATACGTAAGACTCTTCATGCTCGTATGTATGCTCAACATATATGTACTAAATACTTAAATAACATCTTAACAATTAAAATAACAAAAAAGTTATGAATTATGTTATTGGTTTCCGTGGTTTTCATATAACTATTGATTTTCTCAGGAACCCTCTCCTATATATATATATTTATATATATGTATATATTTTTATATATAGGATTGAGTTCAAATGAAAACCAAAGGAAATTATGTAAACCAATAAACCAAATCTCCACCTTTGATTTATAACGATCAATGGCTCATATTTTTTTAATAAAATAATAAAAAGTTATACTTTTATTGGAACACGTGTACAAAAAGTCAAACAAGTATGAGTTATTGATCTCATAAATCAAAGTTGTTGATTTGGTTTATTGGTTTACATAATTTCTCTTGGTTTAAATTTGAATCATCCCATATATATATATATGTATGTATGTATGTATGTATGTATGTATGTATGTATGTATGTGATGCGAAATGGTGAAGCCTCTTCATGACTTACTCAGGATTGATACGCAAAAAACTTTTCTCAACTTATAAATGAAAAAACTTTTTCTGAAGCTAAAAGTATAATCAAAATAAAATATGATTGGTTTTAAAATTACTTTTTAGTCTCTAGTAACAAGAGAGAAATGTGTAGTCTAACATAATAACACTCCAGACTATAAATGCGGAACTTCGCAATGAGACATTGTGCCTGTCCCGAGAATTTTAACAAGACATTGTGCCCGTGGCAAGAACAAAAAATGGACCCCTATAAAACGACATATAAAAAAGTCTAAACCAAATAACTTGTGTATAAAAAAATTTATAATACGGCAATAATTATTATAAAAATAAACAAAACGAAAGTACGTATTTTGTATCAAAATAATCTAATATACTTAAACGAATCGCGAAGTTCTCTTAGCGTTTTTTAAAACAAAGTTCTCGATTAAGTTTTCATGTTAAATTGAGTTTAGATCGGGTAAATAGAATTGGGCTAAAGTATTTAAAAAGTTAATGAGCTCTAACGTAAGTTTTAATAGGTTAAAATAATTAAAATGTTATTAGGTCTCTCTACTGAATTTGTTAATAATTTATAGCTTTTTAAAAAAATACATATATATATATAGTATATATAATTTTATAAAAACTCGGGCCCTGAGAAGATCAGTCCCTAGGCGGTCGCCGGGCCCTTTTTCGTACTTGTGTGGCTAGGATTTGTGATGGTAGTACGTTGCAGATGTAGTTTCACAAATGTTATTAATCTTCCGTTAACGTAATTTGTATAATAAATTATATGCAACTTGTTTTATTTAAATCATATGCATTAAGATGTTTGGTAAGAGTCACTGTCTATAGTCTTATGTATATTAATATATGCTAATGTAAATAATATTCTTGTCTTTGTTTATAAAGTAGACAAGAAAAACTTCTTACAATACAAAGACGGAAACGCGTTTGCTTGACACCTCTCTCTCTCTCTCTCTCTCTCTCTCTCTCTCTCTTCATACTTATTAAAATAACAAATGAATAGCTGGTTAAGAAAACAAATGAATAGCTGATTAAAAAAACAAATGATATATGAGGGCGTCAGCTCATGTATGTGCCATATCTGTATATTTAAAGACCCCAATACAGCTTGAAGACCTCATCCCTTAATCGACATTCAAGAGTCCAACATAGCTCTGGTAGTTCAGGCCAAATATTATTGACATTGAAGATTCTCAGCACCCCAGGTTTTTATTATTTTTCAATGCTTTGTTATCTTGTGTCTGTTAAAAGAGATGGTAGGTGTTGGGGGGTGGTGTCGAGTGGTTAAAGTCTCACTACAAAACATATGGCTTTCTATTATCGATTGTTTACGTTTTTAGTTTTTACTTTCGATTCTTGAGCTCCAACCCACAGATGATTATGGGTACGGTTACTGGTACACTACCCATACTTAGAGGTTACTACTGACATATATATGATTTGTGAAAACTTATACAAGTCGCGTAGAAGTATCTTAGATTTGTTAAGTATTCTATCTATTTCGTATAAAACTATATGAATTCTATATAACATTCAATATTTTTACAGAAAAAAATAAATATATATTTTATTACCTTGCAGTTATCGTTGAAAACACCTATTCATAATTTATGAAGACCTTAAAAGTTGAACAAATTAAAAAGTTCAAAATACATGTTTGATCTCGGCTCCCTTTAAAATAAAATTTATATACAAATATAAATGTCATAAGATTATATCTAAAAGTTTAGAAAACATTACATTTTGAAAATAAAAAAATAAAAAAAAGATAATATAAGTATAATTAGTTTGTATTATTTTATTATATTTTTTTTGTAAATTAGCTTTGTAATATCGATTACAAACCAATAAAGGAAACTTAAGGCCCCGAACACACGTGCTCTCACAGTTATTCAATAATATCATAAAACATTACACATTATATTATATATATATGAAAAAAGAAGTTTGAAAAATAGTGAACTTTTGTGGTTTTGCATTTGGCAACTGAAGTTTAGGTTTTTGCAATTTTCTCCCTGTGAGTGTAAATATATATAAGGTAACGTGCTTTGTTTAGAGAGAGAAAGAGGGTTCTCTGTGAAGGTGGAGGCTACTTTCGTGCTGCCGTCGCGAGGTGCTGCCGGCTGCCGCCCGCGAACCGACGGGTTTTGGTGCCCGGTCTGTGTTTCTCGTCGAGGGCTAAACACTGTCGGTTTGGGGTATTTCGTGGGGTTCGTGGTCTCCGACTGAAAGGGGGTTTGGGGTTACCATCGGGTGGAGGCGGTAGGCTTTCCGGCGTTCCCGACTACTAGCCTCACCATTGGGTTGCATGTCGCTCATCGGGTCCCGGTTGCCGGCTTAACACCGCCGCCTTGCATGGTCTCTTTGCTGCGTTGGTGGTTTCTTGGTTCCCATCGCCGATCTGAGCATGCGCCACTCTCTGCCGGGTTGAGGTACCTGAACCACCGACCGCCGCTCTCTCCTGCCATCGTCCTCTCAAACCCTTATCGATCAGCATGTGGCGGTGGTTCTGATATCTTCCCTCTTTCGTTCTTTCTAGAGAGAGACAACTTTTGGGTAGAGAGAAGGATGGTTAGGTTGCAATGTCACCGCCGGTTCCGGCCGCCTTTGGGTTGGTCGGCCTTCGTTTAACAACGCCGCTCCTTGCGACGTTGGTGGCGCCCTGTTTTTGTCTCTTTCATTATTTCTATAAAGAGATAACTTTTTGGTGGAGAGAATGATGGGACGGTTGGTGTGTCGCTGTCGCTCCTGGTCGACTTTTGGGTCGGATGGCGGCCGTTTAACCCTGCCGCTCCTTTCGATGGTGGTGGCATCTTCTTCTCCTCCCTGATTTTCATATTTTTCACTAGAAGTGGGTAATGCATGTGGTGGTATGTTTTGCCCTTTTCGGTTGGGTATAGTTGAGTATTGTTGTGGTGGGTCATCTCTTTAGTGTTGATGTTACTGCTGGAACATTTTGGGGCTTGGTTGTTGTTGTTGTGGCTGGTGTTGAACTAAGTGTTGGTGGCAATGGTTTGGCTGTCGTTGGCGCTGTGATTGTTGTAGGCCTATTTTGGCTGATTTTTCATCAGCGGTTCCTTTCATTTGCTGGCTTAAAAATGGGTGTGTGCATCTTTTTCTTGATTGATTTTCGTGGGGGATTTCTAGGCAATAAAAACAGGTATAAGCCTTGGTTTGCTTGAAATACTTTTGTTCCTTTATCTGTTTCCAACTTCAGATGTTGGTTGGATGCATACGAGTACGAGTTACGACACAAATCTGTTGTTATCCGTCAATGTTTGATGTAGTTGGCTTTCTGTATATTGCATTGGGCCTATGATGGCGGGTATTAGATCGTCTGAGGCATCACTGTTATCTCCGTCTTTCTGTGGTTAAGATTCGTTGGTTGGATTTTATCGTATGGCTGTGATGACCGTAAACCCAATACATAAACTTTGAATCAGGTGCAACCTTGGCGTGGCAGATCTTGAGGACGGTGGGTTGTTACCCGCAACCCTTTGCAGCCATATGCCCTTATTCCAATTACGTTTCTGAGCCTAACAATATACGATATAAGCCCTCCAGCACGTTTGTTATTAAAAGTCAGATGTATAATATAGAAGCTTTGTTTTAACGGTTTACCGCGCGCGCAACGCGCGCCGGGGTAAAACACTAGTTTAATTAATTAACCAAATTAATACAACAAAAATTTAAATTATCTACCCAGTAACAAAAATCTTGTTCACAAGTAAGAAATATGTTGTAAAACAAATGAACACCACAACAGTTGTCATTTAAATAAACTTTTAATCATCTGCTAGTTTTTAGGTGTCAAGCAGATATAATATATGTCACCCTTATAATTTCAACAAACTATATCCCAACTAATATTCATATAAAAGTCAATAAGAGAGTTTTAGTTTTATATATAAGAAAATATTTTTCAACTTTCGCATATGAATACATATTTACATAGATACATGACTACTTGGCTTTCATATCATTTGTTCCGATATTCATAATCTTTCTTTCTTTCTTTTATATCTTTCCACTCGTCATCATACCAAGATTGTTGAAGCAAGAGATTAAACATCTGGTCGAGAATATATGTCTGATTCTAGTCAGCAAATAATCCTAGGTAGCTAAACCCCTAACAATTGACTCATAATAGAAGGCCTACTTTAGTTAGTCAGCACGTGTTTCAAGGTTTGTTCCATTCCATCTGAGCCACAATACTTAATGGTCTATTCCTATTAGCGGTCATATAAGTGATCGCTAATAATTACGTAATTTGTGACATAAATTGCGCATTTTGAAATAGACTTGAAATTTGCTCCTGCAAAAACAAAATATACATTTATATTTTGAAATAGACTATTATCCACTTAACACATCAAACTTTAAGTTATTTTGACACGTATAAACTCAATTCATGTCGCTTTGACCCGTTTAAGCTAAACTTAGATAATTAAAGTCTATTTTAGCAAAAAAGAAAGCTATAATAGCATAAACCAACTATTATCCACTTAACACATCCAACTTTAAGTTATTTTAACACGTATAAACTCAATTCATGTCGTTTTGACCCGTTTTGACCCGTTTAACACATCCACATTTTTGTAACCTCCAACATGATCAAAGTGTTTTTTCGCCACATTTTTTCGGTCTCTAAATCGTTTCAGATGCACCGAACGGATTCCACCCTCTATCTGAGCATGCTCGCGATCTCGCAAAATCTCATCAAAGTCAAAGCGTCGCTACATTTAAGTTAAACAAATAAAAGTTAGTTATGTAAAAATGAATAACAAACATATAACTTAAAAAATTTTACCGCCATATGCTCTTCCGAAGCATTCTTCTAAGCATCGGAAAGATTTTCATACGAACGAACATTAAATGGAAAATTAGCTTCCATGTATATCCCCACCTCGCGAACAAACATATCATTAAGATCACCAACAGGGGTATACGTGGCAGCTCTATCAAAGGGGAGAGATAAAGGCCCCCCCTTTTTAGCTAGCTCTTGCTGCAATTTTTTATATTTCACCTTGCCTCTTGTTTTTAGAGAAGGCGTACCTGTAATTATAATAAAAATTCATTAATTGCATTATATATTAATAATATTTGAATAAACATAGTAAATAAATAAATTATAATAACAATTACCATCCAACAAGTGACCTCAGGACTGCCAAATGGAGGAAGTGGTGGATCCCCCGCCCCATCACCTCCATGGCTCATAACATGAGCCAGGGTATGCGAAAACAATCCACAGTGATATCATCATGTCTTGAAAGATAAGATTTAGAACATAATGTAAAAATAAGAAAAAAGTTTTCTACTACAACATGAAATACAAACAAAGTTTTATATAAATAAATACGTATACAATTCCTAACAAAATTTTCAATCAGAGTCGCCCTTATATATTTCAGTATCTTCGTCAGACTCTTTGGTGTCATAATCATAATCATACTCATCATAATCAGCCTCGTCCTCAAACACCTCATCAGCGGTAACAGTTGGCGGATTAACTTCACTTGCAGTCTCGCCTTCGGTGACATAAGTAGGCATGTTATGAAAGTATTGCGTGAAGTCAATGAAAAGTACACTACTAGATGAAGAGTGGTTGTGAACAACGTCAAGATCTTCTATCAAGTCATTGTCAACATTTTGCATGTTCTTCACGACACCATCATTGGATGTAGGGTGATCCCAAATTTTTTGATTAACATTCTCGACGACCCACCGGTGATTATTGTTTTGATTTCTTCGAGAAGGTTCTCGGATGTAAATCACTTGTTTAGCTTGAGAGGCAAATATGAGTTGATCGTCTTCGTCCCATTCACGTTCTGTGTTGATACTAATGATATTATTGTCATATGAAACACCCCTTCGAGTATCAAACCATTTGCAACAAAATAGGACTGTTGAAAACCCATTTGCATAACATAATTCAATAATCTCCTCAACTTGCCCATAATATTTCTCCCCATTCTCTCCCTCCACTAAAACACCAGAGTTTTGCGTTGTGCGTTGCGCGTCACGATCAACTACCATAAACCTAACACCGTTGACTATGCAAGCGGTTTAAGTATAGGCTTTTACATCCGCACCCATTGAAAGAGCATACAACTCTTTGTGAAATTTTGGAGAATTTTGAATTTTCATCGAATAAACCTAAGAAAATATATAATAACACCTGTTATATATGGATTACCTAACAAACATATACTAACACGTGTTATATATGGATTACCTTCTCGAAAAACCATGTTGGAAATTTGATTTTAATATCCTCATGTGGACATTCAGATTTAAATTCACTACATTATTAATACAAATATACAATAAGTGAGAAATAAAATATATTTAATTAATGATGAAAAATAAAAGATAGGAAATTTTACTTCATGTAGTCTCTGACTTCTTGACAGCTATCGAGCACAAACCATTCTAACTTAAGCTTTTGATTTGGAGAAAGATATTTTATCTTTGTTGCACTAGCCGGACGACATTTAGACTCAAATGCATAGACGTTTCTTTTTTCGATAATGACATCCTCGTTTCTGTTAGAGCGATTAAACTGAGTCTCAACATCTCGAAGGTATCTTGAACAAAATGATAGAGCTTCTTCAGCAACATAACCTTCAGCTATACAACCTTCGGGCCTTGCTTTGTTTCTGACATAATTTTTTAGTTTTTTCATATATCTTTCAAACGGATACATCCATCTCATACATACAGGACCACCACGAATCTCTTCATTAGGTAAATGCAAAACTAAATGAACCATAATGTCAAAAAACGCCGGAGGATAGATCAACTCTAACTTGCACAATATTATAAGAATGGCATCCTTAGCTTTTTTCATATCTTCAACCAATAGTGTTCTCGAGCAAAGTTGCTTAAAAAACGTACAAAGATCAACTATTGGTGTATAAGTATCTTTTGTCAAAAAGCATCTAACCCCAAATCGGTATTAAACATTGCATGAGAATATGATAGTCATGAGATTTCAATCCAGTAATGTTAGTATTGTTATCTATCACTCTCTTGCTGATATTAGATCCGAACCCATCAGGCAATTTAACATCTTTTAGAAACTCACAAAATAACTTCCGATCACTGATTTTCAATGAGTATTTTGGGTGTGGATTATACCATATGCCATTTTTTTTCCAACCATTACTTACTCCGAATATTTAGATTTTCCAAGTCAGTGCGTGCATTTGGCGTATCTTTGCTCTTTTCATTCATTAGAAGAGTACCCAACAAACTATCACACATATTTTTCTCGATATGCATCACATCTAAATTGTGTTTTAGCAGCGGAAAAGACCAATACTCAAGTTCAAAAAATATACTTCGTTTGGACAAGTTCAACTCAAACTCCTCCCGCTTTGATTTTACACCTCCAAAATTGGGATGCTTACCCGGCAAACGATGGCGTAGACGACTAAGTTGAGCTTCTATGTCAGTATTATTAGATTGTTTCGGAGGGGCTCTGATCTCGGGTTCTCCGTTAAATTCTAAACTTGTTCTCCACTCATGGTTAGCATCTAAGAATCATCGATGACCAACATATACAACTTTATTTGTAACACGCATAGAAGGAGTGTCTTCGTTACAAGTAGGGCATGCTTTGTAACCTTGCCCGCTCCAACCTGGTAAACTACTATGAGCTGGAAAATCGTTTATAGTCCATAACAACGCCACTTTCATTGTAAAGAACGTATTTGTCGTTGTGTCTTTAGTACGTAGGCCTGACACCCACAACTATTTTAGTTCATCCACCAAACGGCCTAAGAAACACATCCATGTCCTTCCCGGGTGATTTAGGGCCAGGAATCAACAATGACAACATAAATGAGGACTCTTTCATGCATAACCATGGAGGCAGGTTGTATGTGGTGAGTACAACCGGCCACGTGCTATGAGCGGAGCTCATGTTACCAAATGGATTAAAACCGTCGGCTGCAAGTACTAGGCGAACGTTTTGCGGTTCCCTCGAGAAGGTCGGGTACCTTATGTCAAAATCTTTCCACGAGCTACCATCAACAGGATGACGCATCGTACCCTCTTCTTATCGTCCGGTACTATGCCAAATCATATCCTTTGCCGTGTGCCTTGAAGAATACAATCGTCGTAGTCTCGGGGTTACAGGAAACCATCGTAACATCTTGTGAGGTAACTTCTTGCCCTTTGTATTTGTATCGACCCACCTACTCTCATTACAAACTGGACATTTTTCTAACAAAAGATTTTCTCCCCAGAAAAGAGCACAGTCATATTTGCACACATGTATCGACTCATATCATAAACCAATCTTTTTTAATGTCCTTTTTGCTACATAATGAGAAGTGGGAATTTTATTACCCTCAGAATGTGAAGATTGTAACAACTCAAGAAGCTCATCAAATGAGCTATTAGTCCATTTATTCTTCACCTTGATATGCATAAGCTTTGGTAAAAAGTCAAGGGAAGAAAACTTAGCACAACCCGGATATAATTCTGATTGAACTTCCTCTAACAAGTTCTCAAAATCATCATTGATACTGCTACTCTCCTCCATAACGTCTTCGATGACGTCAGCCATTTCGTTTGTTGACGCAACGTCAACTACAACTACAACTACAACTTCAGGAATTAAACTTTCACCGTGATAGATCCAATCCTTATACGACCGGCACATGCCCTATATTTCTAAATGATATTTCATTTTAACCCATCCTAATAATACTGTATTCTGACATTTCATACACGGACATCGAATCTGGCCATAACTGTCGATAAGTTTTTCGCACATAGTTATAAAAGTGTTAAGTCCTTGTTGATACTCAGGTGATCTACGGTTCGGATTAAGAAGCCAACTTTTATTGACATTCATTACTATGAAACAACAATATATATTAAGATTTAAGTGGATGAAAAGGGGAGGATAACAGATTGATAATTCAAAAAGGTAGGCTGCTATACCCACTTCTTGAATACCTTATCTCATATGTGAACGTGTATTACATAATTATTTGTTTAAGAAAAATTCGGCAGCATTTCCTCCTAGCTCCCAAGTATATAGAAATATATACCCGAGGAGCAAAGAGAAAATGACAACCAAATTTTTCTTAAACAAACAATCAATTAATACACATTCACATCCTAAATGAGATAAAATATTCAAAAAGCAGTCCCAAAACGGGGACAACCCGAAATTGATTACTAAATCAATTTCGAGCGGGTATTTCTAAGCTCGTGGTGAATAAAATAAATATACGAAACCTAAAAGCTAATAATACCAAATCTAAATATATTTCAATTAATTAAATAAAAAGTGTATATCAAATGCATAAATAGATCTAAACAATTTTTAACTAAATTTTAAGTAACTAAATACCAAATCTAAACATGTTATAATTAAAACCTAACAATTACACAAATATTTTAACAAGTTTTATTCAACCAACTAAACATCAACATCTAAACATATTTATACCAATTTAACAAAAAGTTTATATCAAATAATCAAATACACCTAAACTCAACTAAATTTTAAGCATCAAATTTTATTTATCAAATCCATAACAAATACACTACATCAAATGCCCAAAATACCTAAATCCATCTCACTAGTTCACCATATTCAACAATTTTTATTAAAACCTAAAATTACACAAATTATACTAAAAATTATGTTCAACCTACTAAAAATTAACATCTAAATATATTTCAACCATACATTAACATAAACAAGCATAAAATTGAGTTTAAACAAAAAAAAATTACCTTCTAACTATGAAGAAAGGTAGAAAGGTATTAGCGGCGACGGTGGTCGAGATCTACGACAAGAGCAACCACGGTAGTAGCAGCAGGTCCATGGTGGTGGTCGTCACGAGATGGTGATGGTCGGATTTTGAGAGAAGGCGGAGAGGTGACCGGAGGTTGAGCAATGTGGTGAACGGAGCTTGAAGAAGGTGGTGACCGGAGGTGGAGGAGAGGTGGTCGTCGCCCGGTGGTCGTGAACTGGTGGTCGCCGGAGGTGGGGAGGCCAAGTGGTCGGAATATGCTGTTGAAGGTGTGGTGTGGAAGGAAAGATAGGAAATGGAGGGAAAACCAGCTTTTATCAGATCTGCATCAATAGCGGCGACTTGTTGCCGCTAATAGTCTTTAATTGTCGCCGCTATTGGTCCTTGTGTGCGGTGGAACCCTGACAGTCAGATCTAGCGCACTTTCGATGGCCAGATCTTAGTACGGAAAAAGCAAACGGATCGTCACTTAATAGCGGCGACTGTCGCCGCTATTGGTGTCGCCGCTATTGAAGACATTTCTTGTAGTGTAAGGATCATATTCGTTTTTATTTAGGTTCTACTATCATTCGTTATCCATTAATGTCACTTCATTCTATTACAATACTTTTTTTGTCATTTCTTTAATTGTATAATTCATTTCATGCCATATATACACATGTATTATATATAAACAAATATATCAGAAAAGCATGTTGGAATATGACTTCATATGTAGAGTCAACCCTAGGTCAACGTCAAGCCTCTAGTCAACATGCTGAAAACCCTATCGAGTACTATAATCATACCGAGAACTTATTCAATATGAATACTTTTTAAAGCCGAGAATTACTCATTGTCGAATACTAAGGCATAATGGGTACTGTCACCAACCAAGAACTTTGACCAACAATAGGCCTAATACCTCGAGCTACAGATTACTAAGGCTGAATATCATAACCAAATATTAAGGCCTATGCATTGCCACCTAAGTGTATACTAAAGTCGACAAGTAGATAACTAAATATTGCACAGTTATGAAAACCCTATTGCTTAATTTTAACGACATATTTCCATTCCTTATCAAATTAAATAGATTGAACATACTATATTTGCAATCATGCACTCAAAACACTGATCAATCATTCAAACCCAACAAAATCATAGTTTTCATCAAAAATATAAATTTTACGTATGGAAAAGTAGATTTAGTGGAAAACATTAATAAAAGAATGTATATCAGCCCCGAAATCATATAAAAAGAGTAAAATACGACTATATGAGGATCTAGAACTAACTTTGCAATGAACACCAACAAACCTAAAAAACAAACCTCCTTCATAAAGGTTTAAGCATGCATTGGTAAAAATCTAATCTTCAACATTAGCTCCCCTTCATAACACACTTATAATCATATTTGGCTTAGATATGATCAGAGATAAGATAAAATTTCTTACCTTTAAGCTCCTTTTCCACTTTCTTTCTCTACTTGCGATCTTCTCCTTCTCTAAATTAAATTGAGAATGTTTGGGGTGCAAGAATTCCAAATGGGGCAGCTCACACTATATATAACGGCACCAGGGGCGGCTTAATGTAATTAGAGGCCCAAAGCAATCCAAAAAAAATGAGGCCTTTTTAAAACTATTTTTATAAACGCTTACTTTTATCCGGGCTTAAGATCCGCAATAAGAAACTAATAAGTTTACAATTTGGCAGAGTTAAATTTTTTTTGAAGTTTTACAGTATGTGTATAAATATATTTAGATTAGATTTATTTTTCTAACTTTATTTGATGATAATTGTTTAATGAATTCTACATAATCAATTTCTTTAAAAAAAATTTCAATCTACAAAAAAAGCTAAACCGCTTAACCTTTCTTATTATATGGTAGATCGTACATAGTTTTTTTAAAATTTTATTTGAAAAAGCTACGTTCTACTAAAGGAATAGTTGTGGTGTTTAAGAATTTTTATTCGGAAAAACTAGTTCAAGTATAAACTACACTTAATCATATTAAAGCTATTAAGTAATCAAAATAAATCAGATTAACCAATAAAGTAATCAAATAAATCAAACTCAAGCTATTAAGTAATCAATATAAATTAGATAAAAGCAATAAACTAGTCACATAAATTCAGATCAACACAGAGCCACTAGTTCAAAGAATCAAAGTCAAGTAATTCAGAGCCAATAATTTAAAGAATCAAAGTCAAGTAATTTAGAAGCAAATCAAATCCCAATCCGATTATCAAATACCCAATGAAATTGTTGGCCCGTATTCAAGTACTAAAAGCAAACTAGAAACACTAACCTTATTAGAGTATCTCGTCGGATATCTATTTGCATGCCTGTGCTCGTTGCTCAAATCAAATAAAGAAAATCAATGTTTTGGTGATTCCCATGGCAATTGAAATTTTGAAATAGCAATACACAATCACAGAAACTTAGAAACAATGGTCACAACACTGTTTTAAGGATTATAAGCTGAATCAGAAAGAAAACCGTAATTGTTCGCTTTAACACGAGTGAGGATTTTTCAATCAAAACAATGCTGCTATTGATCTTGTAAAGTGTAATCGTCGTAGGCTTGAAAATTACCATGACCCTCATTTTTTATGAGAAAGTGAAAAATAAGCAGCCCTAATTCGTATTCACAAGTGGGCTGTTGAATTTTGTGGCCCATTACACATATACATTTGAGGCCCAATATTTTGGAGGCCTAAAGCCCTAGCTTGGACCACAAATACTATTGGGTCGGCCCTGAATAACACTCCACGATAGAAGTATTTCATTTAGACCATGTTTAGTCTCTTTTCATCTATTAAACTCTCAACCATTGTTTATTTTCCTTTTTATTAAATTTTCATAACGTCAGGGTGTTATAAGTGAAAGACAAATCATTAAGCAGAAAAACAAGTTTATCAATCAAAATACAAAGTTTCAAATCAAAAGAGAAAATAAAAGAAAAGTGACAGTGAATATTAGGCCTACACAGCTGATTCTAACGATTACGATCATGTTGGTGATACAGTAATGGAAGAATATAAAGACTAGTTTCCTTAATGCTTTACTTATTCCTGAAAAAACCACTGCATCATGACATCCAATACATGTCTAGTCTTGAGTAATATGCTTTCTATGTGGACGGAGCCTCGAATTTCTAACAAAAATGTGCTGCTATGAAGCTTCTTGTGGTCTAATGGCTACTATTGTTGCCACACATTTTTTAGCTATTGTTGTGTTGCCTACTACATGGTATATTTCTATCTACGGAGAATCTAAGACATTGGTTAGGAATATATGCTACAATACCTATCAATATATAGGTCTGGCTAGAGAGCCTCAAGGTCTGGTAAGTCTCTATCTCGCTCTACCCGATGTTAACATGGAAATTATTTAGGATGTTAGTTAGTAATATGTCTTAGGCACCATAAATGATCACACTTTTACCCTACCGTCTAACATGGACTAAAAAGTAGTCGGCCATCAACTGAGTCCGGTTACACCTTATATCTACAAGTAAACAATATAAGAAATGATGGTCGTTCTATGTGGCACACTCTAAGGGCTAACCATGCCCCTCAATTGTCTGCATAATCACTTGATGTAGATTGTTGTAGAGGGGTCTCCAAAAATAGCCTTTGTAAGAAAAAGCCCCACTGGTCGCTGGCCGTCACTCTCAATGCACAACCTAATCCTCGTCTACTTGAGATTCCTAGAAAAGCTCTTTGTACATCTTTGGTTTAGTGTATAAACCTAGAAGACCAAAACAATATGATAGCATCTAATCATGCACCTTCCCACATAACTAGAAATGAAAAACCACATATTTTATGATAATTATAAGTCATTCAAGTTGTGTAGTAAGAAAAAAGATGGTGGATTAAAGCTCAAGGGTAATCTCCCCATGGACTAAGAGGTAACTCTAGTCATATAAGTTCCATTACATAGTATCAACAATGAAAACAGCCTCTACATGCTCTTAATGGCCAACCATATCTACAAACCACTGATTCTTTTTCCTTGATGGTCCATCCCCTTTTAGAGTAACCTCACAAGTCACATGCCTTCATTAGATAGCCACTCCCCAAAAGACTCTCCATTATATGAGTTTTTATAATTTTCTTTTCTCCATTATATGACTTTATAATTTTCTTCTCATGATTCTCATATATTATGGAACCTTATCAAGTCTTGTATCCCCTACTAAGCTACTAAGGGGTTGCCATCATTAGATACCTTGCTTTAACCCTCCCAAACCTCAAGACACTCTTCATCTACCTAATGTGATCATCTCCTAGTAGATCGCATATCAATCCCTACCCATGTTATGAACACCATACACATTCTATCATCATTCATCATTAACAAGATATTAGCTAACTAATTTATAAGCTTAACTTTTTTTTATAAAAGATCTCTATCCCTTAATCCTTTACTCAAGGCTTACAAGATCCATACCCAAGAGTAACCATGCTTGAAAATATAATGCATAATGCATTTATTTAAAATGCAAATTAGATATTCATACCTATGCTATCTGGTGTTAGTATGGTTGAACCAGTGTGGTTACATAATACAGTCTTCATTTAGATGGATCTATGCTTTTTATAAGCCTAGGTTTGTTTATAATGGAAAATAATTAATGATATTTAGTCAAATTCTATATAAACGTTTTGCTGAATGATTAAACCTTCAATCATGATCTACATTAGTAATAACTTGGTAATGTAGCTGTAAGTCCCTTATAACTTATGGATCTATAGACTTTAGTCTCAAATGATTCACCGAGTGAGGAATCCAAGATGAAACATGTCGTGTGTAAAGTGATTAATTACACAAAAAATCGAATAACAAGAATATGACACAAGATGTAAATATAAACTTTTAGATTTTGTTAGCATAAGATCAAATTTATGTTTCATCCCAATTGAACTGCATAAACTATAATACAATTGACTTAATTATACTAAACTAGATCTCAGCTAGTTCCACGTGGCTTCGCTTCAAAAGACACTTGTTAATTTCATTGAGCTAAACCAAAATAAACAATACAAATATTAACATATGTAAACACATATACAAGACCATCAAATCCACTACAAAATACAAAAAAAAAACTAAACTATTGACATAATGATTAGGATCTACCAATAGCACTCCTAAACTATTCATCTACTTGATGTAAAGACTATATTATTCATTATTGAATTAGGGGCTATTACTAGTCTATCAGTTTACTTCTACATGTGAACTATTTTTATTAAAATAGTCGATCCGAAATTTCATTGTTTTGCTTTCATGATGGCCATGATATAACCTTCCTTTTGCCATGAATGGTTCAAATGTACTTATCAATACAATACTGATATAATAAGTTACATTGTCCCTTCTCTTAGTTTAAAATTTTAATGAGTGAGTTGTGTGACACCCTAATCCACGTGCGACCAATTGTATCACTTCACAACTATACACAAGGGAAGTTTTAATCACATTCTAAACTAGAAACTAGACTGAATTATAACCTTAATAGTGCTACATATATCTACGCATCCATCATGTTTAGAAACACAAAACATAATTGCATAACACTTCTCTAGGCCTCTTTAATCCGATCAATATATTCTGCATCAAGGTTTTACACATATTATTCCACTTAGTCTCCTTAACCTACCTTATTGGCTCCCTTCATTCCGCGCTCCTGCATCATGAGCTAAAACACATCAACAACCACATTTTTGGTACGTTGTAACCAATAACTCTAAGATACTCAGAGGAATATGACAAGGGTGCAAGTTAATATCAACAAATCTAATCTATACCAAATTCACCGCAACAAGTATTAGTTTCAACCACAAATGTGCCACTCTAGGTTTATTATATATAACAATGTGAGGGTAAGTTATAGGCACACTGGCCGACCGAATCCCTCACCATAAATTCCCCTCAACCCTATCACCAATGTCCACTATGGCATCAGGATAGCTCTAATCCTATCCGTAGATCTCTGTTGTGAGCTTAGACTATCATTATACCATAGTTTTATCCATAGTCTCTAATATGGCCTCAAACTAGTCCAATCTTTTTCATAGTCTCCGTTGTGGTCTCAGATTGAGTATTTACCTTATAGTGTGGTTTTACTACCTAAATGGATTCAATTAACTGCACATATGCCTCAAGATTTAAGCCAGACATTACATAACTATAATCCTCTCTTTACCATAATGATTTGCTCATGCCTACTACTCACCATTGGTTTAGACCTACCTAAGTCCATGGCTACGTAGGACTCTGGATTATTTTACTTCTCCACACTCTTTCAAAACATTTATATCAAATCATTTGCAAGCTCACATGCAACCCCAAAACATTAAGAAAAAAAAGGAGTAGTTAAACTCCGAGTCATGAGTTTCCCAAGCACGTCCTCATACACTAGCTAATGAGCGTATTACAATCTAGTATCATATAGACACACACATCATGTTGATATAACTTACACATGCAAACCCTAAGGATTCCCCACCATAAGTTAATCTATTCAGTCGGACCTAGTAATGCCAATGACCTCAGGCTAGGTTTCTCCATAACCCCAAGTTATCATTACTCATTACCGAGCATGATAAACACACGTCGAAGAGCTAGGTATCACTCATCACATAACACACGGCCTACGTGAACTTATCTTATCATTTTCCTAAAAATTGTTAAAGTTTTTTTTATATGTCAACCATAATGTTAAGATAGTACCATGCATTATCAACTTCTTGTTATAACTGGGCTTTGTCCCGTGAAAATTTTATCTATCAAAACATGGTCATTTCCAGATCATAATGACCGTGCGCATCCTAGTCACTATTCATCGGTTTGGTTTTTTGGAAAAAGTTTATTTGCATAAATGATCCATAATGATGCATTACATGAAGGCTTTAGAACCTTACCACATCTGGGTTCTTAGTCAAACTCGAACGATCATGACTCAACAAGGTAGCGATACAACACTGCAGTGCAATTTTTCACGTCACATTCTTTTTCAAAATGCGTAATAATTTGTATCTAGAGGAGCATGAGGCTTAGCAACGAAAACGAACCTCCAAACGTCAGTTCCTTTCTAAATTTATATGTGAGTGTGCAAATGGGAAAAATCCAAAATTTTAAGATGTTATTTTAGTTCTTCCCAACTAGGCCTTATCGCGGACCACTAAGCCATCATTAGCGGTTCGCTATCGACTTAAAATAGAATATTCGCATCTTTTAGATTGAATATTCACATATACCAAATGAATATTCCTTGTAGACTGTTATGCACAACCTTGACGACCTATGAACAACTTAGAGAACTGTTACCTAGTGGTCCAATATGGAATTTTGTTCTTTGGTAACGAATACTTCTCCTTAGCGGACCATTATGGCCAACCAATAAAACCCATAGCAGTCCTCTATGGTCCTTCATTCCTAAATTCTTAAAAAAATTCCATCCTTAACCATTTTATACATGTTTCCAATCTATGTACTCATTTGTGAACCTATCCATTATGCTAAGGGGTTACAACTTGAGCCTTTTCGTTACTTTCAAAGGATAAGTCTACTAGTAAAAATGACATATTTCAATCTTAACCTTATAACTACAAGCCAATTACCACTACTATTGGCATCAAAACTAAAGTTAGTCTTAAGTCACCACTAATAGAGGACCCCTCGATATGACTATGATTCTTATTAAATAAAATTTTTGTTTGATTTATAATAGTTTTGCTTAGTTATAAATAATCCTTGAGAAAAAAACACTTCAATGCTCTTAATTGTATTCTTTGTTACATTCATCGCTTAAGATTGTAGGGTGTTGTATGTATTCACTACTTCTAGTCTCATGATATATTGAACTTCTATTGCAAAGGTTATCTAGATACTTTCCAGTCCACTTTGGGTTATCATATGTTCTTGATTAATAAATTGTTTTGCAATTATCTCCCGAGCTAATATATGTTGGAAATAAATATATTAGGTTTGCTAATTGAAATGCTCATTGCACTTTATTGTCATTTATTACATCTTTAAATTATCTATCCTGAAAAAGTCAGGTATGTTTATGCATCCACTAACCTTGTCCAACATTAGTGTACCAAGCTAATTGAGACTGATGTTCATTTGTATGAGAACGAGTGACATTGGGTTAACTTATTATTTTTCATGTCTTGTCTAGCTCACTGTATTCTCGCATCCCGAATTAAAAAAGCTTGTTTACATCGATCTTTAGCAAGTTTTGCTCTAGTTTATCATATTATCATATCTGTGTTACGATTGTAGTTTGGTTAAGTTATGCTCTCATACTTATATATTCACACACACACAAAAAAAAATATATATGTATGTAATATGTTAGTATTTTTGATTTTTTTTGGCTACATAATTAGAAACCTTTATATATAAAAAACTCATATATAAATCTTCATCTAGGGTTCGAGTATGCATTTGTTCCACTAATAAATAGAAGGATTGTTTGTTGATCCACATATTATGATTCTAAGACTCTATATAGTGTTTATTTAGTTAAAATGTCATATAAATGCCATGTAGATAAAAATCATTTCACTAAATCCCCTTTTAAATTAAGTGTAATCGTTAACTAATGTTTGGAGCCCCTATTGATGCAATAATTTAGGAAAAAAATGTGTTTGGCGTCTTTTAAGGGCTTGAAGCCCTATGAATTTGGAGTTCTTTTTAATCAGCTTGTAATGGTGTTTGGAGCCCTACTTATGTCCATGTCATCATGTTTGGAGCACTCAAAGTACTCACTACGTATAGTCTAATGAAATCTTAAAACCTCATGTTTGTATTTTGATCATATAAAATATTTATCTTTGTTGATTCATGTGGTCCCTTTGACTAGAATGTTGAAATTACCTAACAACATTCGCACATAATTATTAATTGCAGTGAATTCAAAACTAGAGTTTTCTTCTACTTGGATGTCATTTTACCTGCTAGAATATTCTTATCATGGAAAAAGTACAACAGTTAAAAATTTCAATCGAAGAGATAAAGATGGCAACTAACAACTTTAGTAATGAAAATTTTATTGCAAGAGGTGGATTTGGGAAAGTCTATGTAGGCAAACTCACTAAATTAGGGCAAGAGATTACTGTTGCTGTAAAGAGGTTAGATCGCACACAAGGACAAGGGGACCGTGAGTTCTTCATGGAAATTCAAATGCTTTTTTCTTATAGGCACGAAAACCTCATCTCTCTTCTTGGTTTTTGTGAAGAAAGTGGAGAAAATATTCTAGTTTATGAACATGCTAAATATGGAAGCCTTGATAGATATCTAGCTAACGATAAGCTCTCGTGGATGCAACGTCTAAAAATAAGCATTGGCGCAGCACGTGGTTTTAACTACCTTCACAATGATGTGGGAACCCATCATAGGGTCTTGCATCGGGACATAAAGAGCTCAAACATTCTTCTAGATGGAAATTGGGAAGCAAAAGTATCTGATTTTGGATTGTCAAAAATCGGCCCTTCTAATGTTGAGTTCACATTTCTTATGACTAATGTTTGTGGTACCTATGGCTATATTGATCCAGATTATAGGAAAACCGGCATTCTAACCAAGGAATCTGATGTATATTCATTTGGGGTTGTTCTTTTTGAATTGTTGTGTGGAAGGCTTGCATTTAATAATTCATATCAAGATGAACGTCGGTTTCTTGCTTCACTTGCGAAACGATCTTGTGAACAAAGTAAATTATATGAGATAATCCTTCCTAGCATCAAGAATGAAACGAAAGTAGATTCCTTGAATTTATTCTGTATGGTTGCATATCAATGCCTGAAAGAAAATCGTACTGAACGGCCAACGATGGCTTGGATAGTGGAGAATCTTGAAAAGGCATTAGACCTTCAAGTAAGTTTCATGCAAAATTTTATTAATCAATAAATTATTTTCACTTCTATACTAGTCATATATAATCTTTGTTTGAAGGTTAATAGCCAAGTTGCAAGATATATTAGACTAGGAACTTGGGGAAAACAAACTGGTGGTTCTCTGAATAGCTGGTCTTTTAAACTTGAGCAAGGTCATATGCTAAAAAAGATAACTATCGGTCATGGTGATGATGTGATATACTCTCTCATGTTCACCTCTGAAATTATAGGTGCCTTGCACACATCTAATAATGTTGGTGATTTAGCTAGGAGGCAAACAATTTCTGAGGTGAGCATATTATCATAACCAACTCTATTGATGAGTGTGCATTTCCTTTTCTCTATATATACTATCAAACATAATCCACATATTAGCACATATATATGCAGGTCACTTTTGATTTCGATGAGGAAATAGTTTGTGTTGATGGGTGCATTGCTACTCGAGGTTGTGATATCATACTTTCATCGCTATCTTTTAAAACGAACAAGAGGACCCATGGACCTTTTGGTCAAGCATCCAACTCTATTTTCTCCATACCATTTGACAAAGGCTCAATAGCCGGCTTTTATGGCACAATTAGCAATTATATTGATGGCTTTGGTGTCTATGTGAAACTACATGATGAAATCCTTAGGGTCGGAACATGGGGATCACCTTATCCAGGAGGTCCGCAAAATATTTGGTCATTCGAACTTGAGAAAAATCATCATTTGAAGAGGATAACCATTGATCATGGCGATCTCGTATACTCTTTAATGTTCACCACAGAGTATAGAGAGTCAACCTACACTTCCAAAAAGGTTGGTGGTTGGAATGGTGGAGAAAATATTTCTGAGGTAAGGTGTTTTTAACTTAAATAAGTTAATAAGAAGAAATCAATAGATGCAAATATTCTTTAATGTGATTCTGTGAATCTAACCTTACATAATTGCTCAGGTAACATTCGATTGTGACGAAGAAATTAGTGCTATTAGTGGAACAGTTGACTATTCAAGGGGAACTTATGCTGGTTACACAATAATTTCATCGTTATTGTTTGTGACCAACAAAAAAGCTCATGGGCCATTTGGTGACGTAAGAGGGACGCCTTTTACAATACCATGGGATGAAGGTTCATGTGCAGGATTCTACGGCCGTTGTGGGTATTTTCTTGATAGTATAGGTGTTTATTTGAAGGCTACGGGGTAGGATGCGGGAAAAATGAACTTTTACCGTAATGGATTTAAGGATATTTAATTTATTATTGTTCAATCTACAAAAGTATTTCATGTACTTTATTGTGTTTATTGTTTTATTTTATTTTATAATTTGAGTATTGACTCTAAGGATGTTGACGGCCTTCACATCTTTAACTATGTTTATGCAATTTATACTTACTAGATATCAACACTTTAGCAATTGACTACAGAATCTACAAAAATGCATTTTAATAAAACCATTTTTGAAATTTAAGGATCAGTCAGCGATGTATCGCAAATTAGCGAGAGGTCATGTGTCCTTCGGTCATCCGTTGATGACAATGTTTCCACCATAGAACCTTTTCTAGATTTGATTTAGGGTGATTTGCACGTTCACGGTTTCTAATGGAAAATCTCGTCAAAAAGGGTGAACTTGAAAAGAAAAAATTGGTTCCCCATAAACAGGCTTCCAGAAATGATTATTAATTTATCAGGTTAATGTTTTCGAGTAAGTCCGTAAGAAACCTATTGGTTTTCCATCGATATTGTTCTCTGTATGGATATCAATATTTTCTAAAAGTCATAAACATAATAACATATTTACTTTCTATATATAGACTGTATTGTGTGTCTACTATCTCAAACCTATAAATGGCAAAGTCTTGCTATTTGAAAGCTTGAAATATCATTGTTTGGGTGTGGTATGTACATAATCACCTGAGAATACATGAGCCTGTTAATATCAAAGAAAATTATTAGTGACTTAGCTTAAATTGGTTGTGTAGGAACTTAAACACATTCCTAAGTGTGCCATCTTTGGATTGAATATTAGATTAGGTCGGAAAGGGTGTGCATAAACATGGGATGACGGGAAAGCACTGGATGGGTGCCCACGTGTCGGCACTTGCACCCGCATGGGGCATAACATTTGTATTCATGAGAGAATATTGTAATCTTTTTTATATGAATACAACACATTATTTTAACATGTTTACTAAGCTAATCGAGGAAAGTGAGGATTATAACATATAACTAAGAATACGCAAGAGCAAACTTTTGGGCCCATTGGGCTCTACCTAATGCTAAGTCATTACGCTCAACCCGATCCACCAAACCTACCAAAGATATCTAATTAGTTAATCAATACTTAACTAGCTTAAATAATTGCATAAGTACCTATAACATTAGTAGTCTCAAACATTGTAATAAATATTGAATTTTAAATGTAATTATGAATTCAATAGTTATATGACCTAAGACATGCACGCATGCATACATTACGTGTAGCGTGGTTAACACGTCCCTTTTATATTTATAATTAAATACAATACATATACAAGTACAAGCAAAACATACTAAACAAATTCTAAACTATTATATAAAAAATTATCATCATATGAAATGACAAGAAACATACTTGAAAGCATCATTTTATTTAATAATCACATATTCATCATACTAGTTAATTGCAAACATTTATGAATATAAAAGTTTAGGAGTTTTTAAATTTTGTCACTTAACTTCTCTTCTTTCAAACCAAGTATTCTTAAATTATTATTCTTTCTTTTAATTTTTTTATTTTTTTTGTTTTTTTTTTTTGTTTTATTTAACTTTAAAAATATATACTTTTGATTTCCTTGGTTTGGTTCTTTTAATGTTACAATAAAAAGTTTATTCTTTTAATTTTCTTGGTTTTGTTAGTTTATTTTTCAGAGTTTAACATCCCCTCATAATTATTTTTAATGCAGGACAGAATGTAGGACTGGTTGTGGTTCAAACAATAGTTTCAAAGTTTGAAATTATCAACTAAACACACTTACTAGATCAAAGAGAAAACCAGGCATTGAAACAATGAACAAAAAAATAAGAACACTCAAGAACAAAAAGATTGGTTTTCAAGGATGATGTATATTGCTCTCAAGTGTTTTACAAGTATTACCAAGCTTGTTGTTCAACTTGCTTAGTCCTAAGCCTAACACATGAGATACTTTATACTACAACCTACAGCCGGTTATACTTCAAAGGCCAGCAGGACACTAATCAAGACAACTAGATCAATGTTATGTCAAAAGGTAGATTGCTTTTTGACATGTGACTATGACAGTCATAGCTCACATCAATAGTATTACAATAAGGATAAAAGTACTAAAGTAGGAAGTTACAGAAAACAGACCATGTTGTACAGTTGACAAAAGTAAAAAGATAATCACCAACATATGTAAGTTGGTGAGTCTTTAAAGCTAATAGTAGAAAGGTCTTTTACTTTTGTCAAAAGTGTGTCAGAGTCACAAGTCTTCTTAGTCTTCGGAAGAGTTCAGTCTTCAAGCTTCAGAAGATTTTGTCTTTAAGATTCGCAAGACTTCACTTTGGCTTCGAAAGACTTCTGTCTTTTGCTTCAGAAGATTTGACACTTAGTTATTTTTCTTTGTATATCGTCAAATCTTCCGAAGTATTTCCTTCTTTGTACTTTAATTCATGCTGAGAGATATTTAGTTTATATCAGCCTTTACAAAATTATCTTCATCTTACAAACTCCCCCCTAGGCTAATGCTACCAAAACTTGAAGATTACTATGAATTTTGGATCTTCTACTTGTTTAGCACCATTAGAATCAGAACGATTCCTCCCTTTATTTGCTGGTTAGGATTCTTCAGGCTTTTATAGTATCTTCTCATGTCCAAGAGATCATGCTCAGCCACGTCAAGTATGTTTTGCTAGAAGAATATTTGTTGACCTTTTTAATCTCTTGTGACATACCATCTGTGTGGGCTTGGAGAATATACCCAATATGGGTCTTTTTGCAGCTAGAGGCTCTACATAAAAGGGAGTTGGTTGAGCAGCCTCTTTTGGTGGACCCTCAGGATGTTTTGACTCAACCTGAGGTGTAGAGGTGGACGCCATAGACTTCTCCTTCTTCTTCAAATCTTTTATGTTGGCCATTCTTTTCCTCTTTCTATATTTTAACTAAAAATGCTGGTCTTAATCACCTTTTCTTTCTTTTATCTTCTTAGTTTGATCTCTCATATCACATGTTAAGAAGAAGGTTTATGACCTCGCTCATGATCAGTAAATGAAGCTAGCTGGCTGTGGATTAATAGTAGGTCTTGGTTCTGTTGTCTGTTTAGGTTGAATCTCGACCTCAGGTTCAGGTGCAGCTTGATTTGGAGGAGAATGCAAGTCTTGAAGCTCACCCCTTTTGAACTTCATCTTGATCACTCTAATGCGCTCATCCATTATGGATAGTGACATGGGACCAAGTCTCATACCAGAGAACCCATACAACTTCAAGAATCTCACCATCTTTTGTTTGTTATCTGACTTTTTCTTGTTGGCTTTGATGGTGGCCCTTGTTTTTCAGCTTCCTCCCTAATCTTTCACTTAGCAGCTTTTCTTTCTTTATTGGATTCTTGTTCTAGTTGCTTAAGGTACTCGAACTCTATATAATCATAAAATAGAGGGAGTAAAGCTTTTGCCTTGTAGAAATCCGTGGCACTCAAGTAGGTGATCATGTTTTGTCTTTCTTGTTCTTTGTCTACTTCAGTTTGTTCTTCTACAATCATATTTTCCACCTTAGGGATCTCTCAAACCGGGGAGAGGACATGAGCTTGATATAATTTTCTTTTCTTTCTTTTTTGGTTTTGAAAAGTAAAGCAGCATCCTCAGCCTCCTTCCTCTCTCTAACACCTCTGTGTCTGCCAACTCAATCAGTACATCCAAGGGAAGAGAGATTAGGTCATCAATTTTGTAATTCCTAGTTCCTAGGTAGTTCAATCTAGCTGCCCTTAACTTGTAGGGGTTGAACCTAGAGGCTCAGGAAATCAAATCAAGATGAAGATAAAAGTTCAAGACAAGTGGCAAGTTGAAAAATCAGCGCGACAAGTTACTTATTGCACGAAAACATCTTGTCATGTGAGAAGTTGCTGATCGCGCGAGAACTTCTAGATCAAGTATAAATAGAAGTTTTGTAATGTAATTAGCAAGCTTTTGTCATTTCCTGATTTCAAACTCATTGTAAATCATTCAAATCAGAGAGAAATATACTTTAAAGTTTATTTACATTTGTGTTTGTGTTCTTCATCTACTATACAATCTTATTTCGTGATGTTAACATTCCGTATTTTCGTCACGAGATCGATCTTACTATTGTGTTGATCCTTACAATTGGTATAGAGCTTGGTATGCTCTAGATCGATTGATTTGATGATTGAAGAAGCGTTATGAAGTGTTCGTGAATCTAGACTTGTTTGTTATTTGAGGTTCTTCTTGATTTCTATTGAATTTGACTTAGTCTGAAGATGGTTAAGCTAATCAACTTGGTGTTCGAAGATTTGATGATGTTTGTGAGTTTAAACGTGCTTAATTGAATCAATTAGAGACAACCAGGATCTTAATGAAATCTAAGTCACTAATTGAACACTTAATTAATCACGATTTAATCAAATTGGTGAAAAATTGTAGCTGAAACCCTTGAAATTGAAGAGATCAATCAGGCGAAAAGTTGGTGATTCTGTGTGAAAAGTTATCCTTCGCGTGAAAGATTGAAGTTTCGCAAAATTCAGTTACAGAATTTTCCGCGTGAGAACTTTGTATTGTTCGCGCGAGAATTCTTGAATTCGCGCGAGAACTTGGTTATTTACGCGAGAATTTTTGAGTTTCAAAAATTTTGATTTTTAAATAAGAAAATGGAAAATCTAAAGTATATCACTGCAACTCTTAATCTCGACAATGAGATTGGTACTAGCACAAAACCACCTCGCCTGCTCAACGAAGAAGATTACCCTTATTGGGCTTATAGATTTGAAAACCATGTCATTTACACTTAACCCAGGATGATGAGATCCATCAAACAGGGTCCATATATCCTGGTATACAAAAATGACAAAGGAGACTTGGTGCCTGAACATTTGTGGGATGAAGATGATTTGAAAAGAATAGGGCCTGATGATAAAGTGTATGCTGCCATCACTATGGCACTTACCACTGAGATAGCTTAAAATTTTAAAGAGTATACCAAAGCTAAGGATTTATGGGATGCAATGGAAGAACCAATTATGGGCAACAAAGACATGAGAGAAAGCAGAAAGGATATGCTTAATCAAGAGTTCAACATGTTCAATCATATTCTTGGTGAAACATTGGAATCTCAAATGTCAAGATTTGTGAAACTGAAGATGAAGAGTGCAAGAAATACACCGGAGAATATTGTAGTAAACAAAAGCTACTAAATTCTCTCCCATATAGCTGGAACAATAACTGCACTACCATAAAGAGAACCAAGGATCTGTTTACGTTGTCTCTTAGAGATCTAATCTCAACCATCAAATCCTATGATATGGATGATAAGCAAAGGGCTGCAAATTATATCAACACGATAGGAGCTGAGGCATCTGCATTCTATGGCAAGATGGCTAGTAATCCAAATTATTATGTCGAATTTTGTCAACAACAACAGCCAGCAACATCTGCTCATTCAAATATCAAGGATCAATCCTTGCCCCAATCCTTGCCTTACTATCAAACTCTTCATCAAAAACCTCATGTTCAAACTCAAGTCCAAACACAATCTCAAATCTATCCAAAAATTCAAGCCACTCAACCCACACAATAAGCATTTGTTGTAGATTCTCAACCCAAGAAACAAACCATTCAGATAGATCATCTGGCTCTATTTACATCATTCATGAATAGTTATGAAGCCTTTTCTGCAAGAAGATTAAGTGCACCCAACATCTTGGTTGATGACTTGCAACAAGTTAATCCTGGTGATGTAGAAGAAAATAATATCAAGTATCAAATGGCTATGGTGGTGTATAGAGCAAAGAATTTTGCAAGAAGAACTAGTATAAAAGTTTTTGGTCATACCAACTCAAGCAAAATAGGGTTTGATAAGTCCAGCTTGAGATGTTACAACTGTGACAAACCTAGTCATTTTGCCAAAGAATGCACTGAACCTGGATCAAACCAGAAAGATCATGGAAAGAAAATGGTGACAATAGAGGTGGAAACTAAAAATGATCAAGCTAGTTCATCCAAAAACAAAGCCTTGGTGTCTCAAACCAGTGTGTAGTATGATTGGTCTGATTAAATGGAAATTCTTGATATAAAACTATCTAATACTCTGTTAGCTGAAATTCAACCAGT
Organism: Flaveria robusta; assembly: GCA_025506415.1. Classification (NCBI taxonomy): domain Eukaryota; kingdom Viridiplantae; phylum Streptophyta; class Magnoliopsida; order Asterales; family Asteraceae; genus Flaveria; species Flaveria robusta. The sequence goes on from CM046473.1 coordinate 15,260,485, forward strand.
TGAAGAGCATTTAGAAGATAATCTACTTACCGAGTTTATATAAGATGATCTATTGAATGGTGTGTTTGCTAAAGAAGAGAAGGTTGACGTAGATAATATCAAGGGAAAACAGGTTGAAAAGGTGAAAGTTGAAGTAAATAGGTTCGTGATGAAATAGCTATTGAGATTACTCCACCTCAATCTCAAGTGAATGAAGAAAAGGAAGCAACGACTGTTGAGTTCTCTCCGGTCAAGATAAAAGAATTTGATGAAAAAGCTATTGAGAAAACTCCAGCATCTGCTTATACTAATCAAGTCAATGCTCTTGAGATCACACCGACATCAAAGGCAGAAAAGTTTGTGAAGAAGGCATTAATGGTGAATGTTGTCCATGATGAAACAAAGAAACAAGCAGAAACTGATGAGGTAAATATTAATCTTTCTTTAAGTGATTGCTTTAAAAAAAATACAAAGATACAGGGTTCAAAACGAAAGCTTGATTTTAGAAGTTGAGAAACTTCAATATCAAGCTCGTAAATATAAAACTGATGAGAAAATTTTTAAAGAAAAGATAGATGGCTTAAACAAATTGATTTATCAATCAAAATTAGATCTTTATGATAAAGATTGAAACATAAACGATTTGACAACTCAAAACAATGAACTATCTTTGGAAATTAACAAACTAAATAGTGAACTCTTATCTACAAAAATGGTTGTTGAGAAATTTGAGTTATCCTCAAACATGGTTGAAGGTATAATTAAGTCTCAAATGACACAAAAAGTTAATGGTGGTGAAGGTGGAGTTGGTTACTCTAACATTGCACCACCTATTAATCATGATTATACTTCTTTACCTTCATCAATTACCATGTGTGATAAAGAGACCTATGGTTTAGGTTTTCAACCAATTATTGACTTAAGACCTAAAATCAATGCCCAACTGACTGTACCTGTCTTAAAAAATGAAACTAAAATTGATAATGACAATTCTTTTGCAGAAAGTTTGAAGAAGGACGAATTGGTTGAAGAATGGGAAAGTGATGATGAATTAGTTTTTGAGGAAAATAAAAATTGTAATGAAAAATCTTTATGTATATCCTCACCAGTGATTAATGAAAGTTCTGAAATTTTAAGTTTTACAAATGTTGGTTCAGAATTGTCTAATAAGGAAAAGACACTAAAACCAAAAATAGATTTTAAGACCAAAAAAAGAACACGTGTCACAACATCTTGATCTGACTTGAAAACTGATTTCAAGAATAGATCTGTTTCAAAAGGCGACATTGATAAATAATATTATATTTTTAAGGAAACAAATGCAAGTTTTTTTTTAAAATAAGTCTTCTATTATTGCTAGCTCTGTGAAACTAGATGTATGTAGATTAGGTACAAAGAAAACTAGTCCTACTCAAGTACATTCTATTCACAAAGATAAAGCTAAATTTAAAGCCTCGTTAGTCTCAAAAGAAAATCATAATGGTTAGAACAATCCACAGTGAAAAAGGAAAATGAGAGAATGTTAAAGAATCTATAGGCCAAAGAAATAATGAAGCTAGATTCTATGATAACAGTGGATATTATCATCAACATTTTAAGAAACTGACTCGAGAGCATAACATATATCATAATAAATGTTGTTATGTTTGTGGAAAGCCAAATCACATGGCTATAAATTGTCATCATCAACGTCAATTGACAAGTAAACAAAGATTTCCAATTCCATTGCAATTAATAGAAAACAAATTTTCATAAATGCCAAACTTAAAAGAAATTTAAATCAGTCAAACACAAATTTGCAACAAGAAAATTCAAACAAGACATCTTTACATGTCAATGATGGAATTCACCTTCCACGCAAATAACTTTTATGAAATTGGTTACAAGTCTGATCAAACCAATTCAAAAATTGAAGATTAAAACAGTTCAATCAGAACCTGATATTGTTGAAGATTATGTTTTTAATGATAAAAGAGATGTGATATGGAAATCTGTATCATATTTAGATGAAAATGGAGTACTCAAGTCAACCATGGCTTGGGTTCCTAAGTTTGAATAACTCATTCATTTGTGCACGAACATCCAAGACCCAGCATCAACAGTGTTTGGCATGTTGGCAGTGGATGCTCAAGGCATATGACTGGTAATATATCTTCGTTACAAAACATAAAACCATACAATGGAGGATATGTTATATTTGCTGGAGACAAAGGTGGTAGGATTACAAAGAAAGGTACAGTGTCCAATGGTGTGTTAAGTTTTGAAGATGTAAATTTTGTAAAGGAACTAAAACATAATTTGTTAAGTGTCTCTCAAATTTGTGACAAACAGTATTCAACACATTTCACTGATAAAGAATGTCTTATTCTAAAACCTGGATTTGTAATTCCTAATGAATTGTTATTATTGAGAACTCCAAAAGAGAAAGACACATACTTACTTGATATGAATGGACCGCATTCATTTGTAACTTCGTCTTGTTTATTGTCAAAAGCCTCAGAAAGTGATTCATTGTTATGGCATCGTCATCTTGGATATGTGAATATTAAAAATATGAACAAATTGGTTAGAGGAAATCATGTTGTATGCTTACCTTTGAAAGAATTTCAATTAACTGAACATTGTGTTTCATGTTCCAAAGGCAAACAACATAAACTTCCTCATAAACTAGCTGCTTATACAAAAATTGACTCTATACTTCAACTGTTACACATGGATTTATTTGGTCCGGTTAGTGTTATGAGTTTGGGACGTCGTGCATGTTGTTCACTCATTACTGATAATTTCTCCAGATGTACATGGGTTTTCTTCTTAGCCACTAAAGATGAGACACCTCATCTACTAATAAAATTCATGACACTCGTGGAGAATCAAACTAACAAAACAATCAAGTGCATTCGAAGTGAAAATGAAACTGAATTCTGCAATCATACATTAAATAAGTTTTGTGATTCAAAGGGAAAAGCTAGATAATTTCTATTCTTCAGGAACTCCACAACAAAATGGAGTTGCGAACGACGAAATAGAACTTTAATTGAAGCTGTCAGAACAATGTTATCAACAGCCAAATTACCATCTTTCTTTTGGGTTGAAGCTGTTAACACTACATATTATGTTCAAAATCATGTGCTAATCAATAAATATCTAAACATGACTCCTTATGAAATATTTTTCAAACATAAACCCAATGTCAAATATTTCAAAACTTTTGGATGTTGTTGTACCTTGTTAAATACATCTGATTCAAAGTCAAAATTTGATGAAAAAGCTGATGATTGTTATTTTGTTGGATATTCAGCCAATAAGGTAGCATATCGGGTTTATAATAAAAAATCTAAACAAATAATTAAGTCGTTTGATATTGATTGGCATGAATCTAACAAAACATATGCTGCACCTTCATGGGTATATGATTATGCTTTATTATTTGAAACATAAAATCGATCGTTGTTGTTTCCACAACTACTTTGCCTTTGATATCCTCAATTTAGGATATCTTTCCAGATGATATTGGAACAATTCGTACACTGGTAAAAGGAATATCTTGAAATATACTTTCTTCTTCAACTAGTGTAGTTGCTCCACAAGTTTATGAATTTGATACATCCTATTCTAAGTTAATTGTTGAGCATGTTCCACAAGATTCTACTCAGAGTTCTTCTTCTACTCAAGTTTATCCAATTGATACCATTCAAGTTCCATTTGATGATTTCTCTATTGCCAATTATAATCATCAAGATGAAGATATTGTTTATCAACCGGAAGGAGGGATCCATGTTGTAGAACCAGTGGGTCATATGCCTATTCTAGACGAAGTTATCTGTGAAGATGTCATTACTCAGATGAGAATTCATAAAGACCATCCAACTGAAGCAATCATTGGTCCATTATCACAGGGAGTTCAAACTCGAAGCCATTCTGGTGCAATAAATACATGTTTGTACTCATGTTTAATTTCTTAAATAGTGCCAAAGAATGTTGAGATGGCATTAAAAGAAAACAGTTGGGTAGAGGCTATGCAAGACGAATTGATGCAATTCAAGAAGCTCAATGTATGACATCTGTGTGAATTACCAAATGGTAAGTTACCAATTGGAACAAAATGGATATTCAAGAACAAAACGGATGAGAAGGATGTGATTGTTCGCAACAAGGCCAGACTTGTTGTTCAAGGATTCTATCAAATTGATGGTCTTGATTATGAAGAAGTGTATGCTCCTATTGCAAGACTAGAAGCTATACGAATCACTGAATTCATATAATCTAACCAAAACATGATAAGAATCATAGCTTATGTGTCTAAGTAAAACTTGAAGTCTAAGTTTAACGGGGATACAATATATTAACAATCAACATAAACAGTCTTATTTATAAAATGCTGAATAATGTTACTGATTGAATTCTAAGAAATATGATCCTACATTTGAAAATTTATCAAAAAAATTTAAATTAATAGTTTAATTAGGGTATTTAGTTGTTTTTGTGTCAAAAAGCATTTTTGTTTTACAAAATGTTCAAAAAAATAAGGATGTTGGTATATTTGTAAACACTTAGTTAAATATAATCATGTACATAAAGATAAGGGGGAGCTCAATAATATGATCAAAATTTGATAAATCAAAAGTTAAAAAAAAAATCAAAAGAATTGATCTTGTCGCGCGAAATGTGTAGAAACATGTGAAAAGTTCAATGGACGAGAACTTTGACTTCTCGCGCGAGATGTCATAATGCAACTTAAAGCACAGTTGTGCGATTAGTACACTATTCGCACGAAAAGTCTGAAAATTTCTCTCTAAAATTTCTATATGTTGAAACCTTCTTTAATCGACTGACATTTTTCGTTTGGGTCGTATATTGATTAAGAAAGGTGTGATAAGGTATATTGATGTTTAGATCATCGTTTTGTGTGTATTTGTTTATGACAGAGTGTTAAATGGACTAATACATGTTAAATTGAACAAATTAAACACAATAAATGTTAATAATGCCTTAATAGACATCTAATGAACATGTTTAATTGATTAAAATGCTAAAAAGTTGATGAATTGGAAAATTTGAACTTAAACAGACTTGTCGCATGCGATAGATTCTGGAGTATGAACATACGTGAAAAGTTGACTTGTCGCACGAGAAGTTGTATTGTGATAAAATTCAAATTCATGTGATTACTCTACTAGTCGCACGAGAAGTCATATTTTTCAAAATTTTTCTAAGTGTTGAAAATATTTTTTGTCTGAATTTTTAAACATTGTGTATCGTTATAAAGTGTGTTTAATGTTTCACATGGCAAGACCTATGGTTTTTAACAAAAACCATAATGTTGTGGCATATCTCGGGGATGTTCCTGAAGACAAAGCATTGTTTAGATCACTGCTAGAGGGACTGAAGACTTCTTGGATTTATCATGCTATATCTGTCAATCTTGCTATTTACACGGATGTGATTGATTAGTTCTGTTAATCAATTGCCAAGGAGATAGATGCTGAAGGAGAACACTGTCTTACTACCACTGTCAAGGGAAAGAGATTGGTTATCACCGCTGAAGTGATTAACTGTGTGCTATTGTTAGAAGATCAGCCACATGCACCTGTTAAGATTAAGATTGATGATGAATCTGCCAAGGGTTGTTTGATTCGTATGGGTTACAATCACAGATACCCATCTTTGGAGAATAAGTACATACCTCCATTTTGGAAGTACTTATTTCACGTCGTGATCCATTGTCTTAGCAATCTAAAGGCTTGCATGGATGGTCTGTGTGCTATTTTCGGATCCCTGCTCGTTTCACTAGTTGATGACCTTCCATACAACATATCCAAGGCTATTTTCTCAGAGATACAGAAGAATGTTATAGCTACTGTAGGGAAGAAATTCATCATGTATCCATAATTTATTCAGATGATAGTGAATGCTGCTCATCTTGAGTTAGCTGTATCTGAGTCATCCGCATATGCAGTGATGGTGATGAAGACGGATATTTTCACTTATCTTATAGGAGCACGAGGAAATGCTTGGGATGGATTTCACTTTGCTAAGCTTGGAAGATTTGTTGATGGGTTTCAAGCTGAGGCACATACTCAAGAGACTAAGACTCCTCATGTACATAGAGATAATACAGCTGGCACATCAAAGCCAAAGCCAAAGAACAAATCTTTCATAGTAGAAGTTGCTTTGGAAGTTTTACACTTTGCATAGAAGAACATTCTAAGTGTAAAATCTTTCGAAACCAAAGACCAAATCTTCCGAAGTCAAAGATGAAGTCTTCCGAATCTTAGAAGACAAAGCCTTCCGAAGCCATCAAGACAGAAGACAGATTTCTTCCAAGGATAGAGAAGACATGCTTTCTCTGATCTACTTTTTCAGAAAGCTGACCAACTTTTCGCTGCCACTTTGAAGACTCACCGACTTGAATAAGTTGGTGAAAAGGTCCATGCTTTTACAAACAGTAGATTATGGTTCTGAGTCTGTAACTTTCTACTTTATGTACTTTTATCCTTTTTGTAATATATTAGGATGTGAGCTATGACATGTCATAGTCACTTGTCAAAAGGCAATCTGCCTTTTGACTTTACATTGATCTTGTTGTCTAGATTAGTGTTTCAAGCTGGCCTTTAAAGTATGGCCGACTGTAGGATATAGTATAAAGTATCTCAGGTCCTTGTATCTTATACTCATGCTTTGTAACACTTGTAAAAGAACTTGAGAGCAATATACTTATTCCTTGAAAACCATACTCTTTGTTCTTGGTTCTGTCTTATTGTTTTGCTTGTGTTCCTTAGTATCATAATATAGTGTAGTTCCCTATTTGATATGTTAAGTGTTCTAACTCTCTCCTCATTATGAGACTGATTATATTGACCCTTTCATCGGTCCTGCACTCATGATGATCTGCTCGGTGATGCTGATTATGTAATCACTACTCCTGAGCCATGATCACAATAAGAGTCTTCTTCTTTACCACCTACTAGGGTTACTTTGGAGTAGAGAGTTAGTGTGCTGGAGAAAGAGATGTTAGAGAAGACAAATATCATTGATGATTTATATTGTAGCATGTTGGAGAAGATGAGAGAATAAAGATTTTGGAGAGTCAGCAGCAGTTCATGTTGAGTTATGTGCAGATTATGGAACAGAATTTAAGAGATCTCACTTCACGTGTGTATTCATTATTCACTCAACAACATACCACGGAGGTCGGAGAATCAAGTGGACTGCAAGCTGCTCGTCCTGAACCTGTTCATGAGCCTATTATTGATACAAAGCATGTTGTTGATCCTGTTGATACAGAAAGGACAACAGACACTTCTGATGTTGATCAAGAGCCTATGTCAGATACTCCTATACAGGCCATCGAGGATCAACCTGTACCATTTACTAGAGAGGCATTTATGGAGCCTGAACATATGATGCCTATTCCTGATCAAGTTAATGATGATGATGATTTGGATATGGTAGATTTTGGATTCAGTGATGAAGAGAATGATGATGATGATAATGAAAATGATGATGGTGATGATGGTGATGATGGAGATGATAGAGATGATAATCAAAAAGATGAGACACAAAGGATGATGATGATGAACAAGGAGGTGATACGGGTGGATCATCAGGCGCTGATAATGTCTCCGGACCAAGTCCTGATGATACAGTTGACTATACATCATTAATTCTTGCCACAGAGGCTGCATATGAGAAAGAATTTTACACGTTTCAGCAAAGATTGATTGATGAAGAAAAAGACGAAGATTTTGGATCATTTGATGATTTGGAAGAGATTGTAGATTACATCAACGTATTTGGAAATAGTCTAAAAGACTTATTTTCTGATATATTGACAAGAAGCGACAGAGAAGATAGCAGATCAAACTGGTCAAAGTGTTGTACGTCAGGTCGGCAATCTTAATATTGATGCTTCTCCACCGCCAGCTTACATACACACATCGAGGCATTCCAAACCTTTCACAAGGTATGGAAACTCAAAACCTGTTATTAACTAGGAGTATGATGTTGAGAAGAAACTTTATGTGATTAAAAGACGAGGTGAAGCAGTTGAGTATTTTCATAGTCAGAGCATCAGATTTATTTGCCATGGGTCGTGTTCCATTCATTAACCCGAGCAATTATGAAAAGGGAAATTGGATCAGAAACATGATATGGAGACATAGCAAAACTAATTTTAAGGATTTCAAAACTACCAAATCTAAGGTCATTAAAGATGAGACCCAGATTGATCCTAACATAAATAAACCAATGAAGATAAGGGTTTATAAGCATCCATGGTATGTGAGAAAGATCCCTATATACGCTCCAGTACCAGTTAACAGCTAGTCAAAGCTTATGTGGTGGAGGTGTGAAAAGGAGACGGGTCATGCTTTGATACATTGTGTTGATAAAGATTACCGTATCATCGACCCTTTGGATTTGCTCAAGTTTGGAAAAGATGATTTGATGAAGTGGTAGGCTTGTCCAATTGCAGCGATGAATTAGTTTAGTTTATAGTAGCACAGTTCGGTTGTTTGATCACGAAAGCCCTGGAAAACAAGATGTATGCATACGGAGGTAGTTATAAGATAGATGATGTGGATTTCTAAAAGCATTGATTTACCAAGCCTAGGGGGAGATTGTAAGGGTTGAACCTAGAGGCTCGGGAAATCAAATCAAGATGAAGATAAAAGTTCAAGACAAGCGACAAGTGAAGAATCCGCGCGACAAGTTATCTATCGCACAAAAACATCTTGTCGCATGAGAAATTGCTGATCGCGCGAGAACTTCTAGATTAAGTATAAATAAAAGTTTTGCAATGTAATTAGCATGCTTTTTTCATTTCCTGATTTCACACTCATTGTAATTCATTCAAATCAGAGAGCAATATATTTCAAAGTTTATTTACATTTGTCTTTGTGTTCTTCATCTACTATACAATCTTATTCCGTGATGTTAACATTACGCATTTTCATCATGAGATCGATCTTATTATTGTGTTGATGCTTACATAACTTATCTTTTTGAGTGTTTCGCATGTGAGCAGCCCTAATTATGGCCTGCATGAAACTAGGGTTCACTCTTCTTCTTTCTCCCGTTGCTCTCCTCTTCCTCTCCTTTTTCACCTTTTAAGTCTCCTCTACAGATAGAACTCTTTTTCCCTTGCCAACCACTCGCCTGTGTGACTCAAGGAGGATAGAGCTTTGGCCTTCTTGCATTTGTTCTTCATTTGAGCTTTGGCCAGGGAGAGGTTGTGAGACACCTTCACCAGCTCGTGTCTCATTGAGAGTGATTGGTTCTAAAGGAGTAGGAATCTCAAGGTTTATAGAGTCCACAACTAAGCCTTCAACAGAGTCTTCCCCTTCGAAGATAATCTTAGGCTCCAACTCAGTATCCAGTTGACCAATTGTTTTCCCTGCTAGCCTTTGTCTATAAATGCTTATCTTACTTTGAACTCCTCAAACACTCTTCTTTGAATCCTCTCTACTACCCTGTCAGTCTGTCTATTTGTTTTGACTTGGGTTGACAAATGGCATGGTTAGTAGAGGTAAGCTTTCATAGAATCACAGGTTGTAGATGTTGAAGATTTCTTATTAACCCAGGAATCTAGAAAGCACCAAGGCGCTTCTTTTAGTATCATACCTCCATCCTATGATTGGATTGGGAGTAGGATTGGATGGAGGTTACATGGCCCTTGGTATAAAAGCCTCCTCAAATATGCTTTGAAAGATGGCATGCACATTAATGTGGGCTAGAAGAGGTTTTTGAGTATGGACAATTACAAGTGAGGGTGGTGAATCCTCAATGTCCATCCTCTAGGTAGTGCTCCCATGTTCTATGGCTGTAATCACTTTCTCCCCCTTTTTAGTAGCATCACTTACCTGCACAAGTGAGCTAGAGTTTAGGTCTACTATATTTATATGTTCTTGTGGCCATGGTTGAGCATGCCTTGTACGCCTCTCAACTAGTTTGCCCCTGAGATCGGTAATGTCAAGTTGCTAATTGAACACCTGTCTTTGTAAGGTAGCCACCTGAGATTCCAGGTGACTAACCTTTGAAACAAGGTATGTGCATGTATCCATTAATATTTGCACCTGTTGCTTCATATTCCCCCTCATCTTCATCATAAGAATCATGGGGGATGAGAGTACATAACCAAAGTCATCTCTCTCACCACCAGATGTTTGTTCTTGGTCTCTAGATTTCCCCTGTTCTGTGACAGCTTCATAAGAAATGCCAAGAAGCGGGGTTGCCGTGTTAAGGTCTAAATGATGTAATCACTTGCAAAAGTGAAAGCCTCTTCCACATGGACCTCTTGAACATGTTTAGAAAGGTCCACCTCAATAATGGGTGGATGTTGTGGGCTAGACATGGGAGTGTTAGGAGCACTTATCTCTCCTAGAGTAGGGAATTGGTTTGTTGAGATATAAAGGCTAGGGATTGTAGCTTTCCACTGAAGGTTGATCATCTAAGTGTTAAGACTCAAGATGATGGCTTGAGGCTGGGGTTGTGAGCTCATTAGGCTGAGCATAAAGAACCTCAGCACTGATACTTGATGGAATGAGAGTAGTTTGCTCATCAGGAGAAGTGGGACCTCTTGTTTCCACTCGCTCTTGTATGGGTATGTATATGGGGGCCTGCTCAATCTGCATAGACTAAGCAGGGGTTTGTTTGGTTTTTCAAGTATAGGTGATGGAAATTTTAGACTATGTAGGTGGAGGAAAAGAAGGTGTGAATTCAATAATGGCTGGGATTGCCATATCTTCACCTTGAGCAGGTTGCTTTCTAGGGACAAGGTCTGTTTTTAGCCCGGAAAAACCAGTAGTGATTTTTCTTATTATTTTAAAGATGTCAGGCTTTATCTGTCCTAACTTTAGAATATTACCTGTTCTTCTCAACTGTGTGCCAAGTTCAAAGTTAACGATGTGCTCGACATATCTAAGGAAAATATAATATTCAAGGCAATTCAAGTTAGCAAGTAAATTTCTATAAACAAATTAAGAGAACCTGAACTTGATCCCCTGGATCACTCCATGAACTATGTAGGATAGGTCTTTTAAAACTTGGTCCTTTCCTCCATGATTGTTAGATAAAGTGTAGGGATTGAAACTAAAGGCTCGGGAAATCAAATAGATGATCAAGATCAAATTGCGCGAGAACCTGAAGTTGCCGCGCGAGAACTTGCTTCTCGCGGGAGATCTTTGTAGTCGTGCGAGAACTATGCGAAAACTTCTTAGATTAGTAAAAACAGTTAGTTCTTAATGTATTTGATAAGCTTTTGTCATTTTCTTGATTTCACACTTATTATAATTGTTTCAAATCAGAGAGTAATACAAAGAATGTCATTTACTATTGTGTTCAATTTCATTTGATTTTACTTAATCATCTTACCGTGAGTGATTCTATTCCACATTCTCCTCATGAGATCAATTAGTTGTTATTGTTGATCCTTAAAATTGGTATCAGAGCTTTGTTGCTCTATATCGATTGATTTGAAGATTAAAGTGTGTATTTTGAAGTGTTTGTTAGCTTTAAATTGTTTGTCATTTGAAGATCTACTTGATTTCTACTGAATTGTGCTCATATTTGAAGATGTTGAGAGTGATTATGTTGTTGATTGAAGATTTGAAGATGTTTATGTGGTTAAACGAGCTTAATTGAATCAATTAGAGACCCTAAGGATCTTAATTCAACCTAAATCACTCATTGAACACTTAATTAATAAAACTTTGAACTAATTGGTGAAAATTGAAACTGAAACTCTTCGGAATTGACAAAATAAATTTAGCGAAAAGTTGGTAATCGCACACGAAAAGTTTGCATTCGCATGAGAAGCTTGGTTTTCGCAAAAGTTTGTTGAAAAGTTTGTTACAGATGATTCCTTTCGCACGAAAAGTTTCAATTCTCGCAAAAATTAGTTTGAAAAGTAACCGCGCGAAAAGTTAGTGATTGTTCGCGCGAGATAAGTGTTATTCGCGTGAAAACTTCATGTTTGAAGAATTTTTTATAAATTTAATTTCTAAGTCTGAAAATGGCTAATCTGAAGCACATCACTGCCACCATCAATCTCGACAATGAGATTGGAACTAGCGCAAAACCTCGAAGACTTCTTAGTGAAGAAGACTCTCCTGACTGGGTATATAGATTTGAAAATCATGTTATTTACACCGAACCCCGGATGATGCAGTTAGTCAAACAAGGACCGTACATTCCTGTATATAACAGTGAGAAAGGAGAACTGGTACCCAAACCTGAACACCTCTATGATGAGGAAGATATGAAGAAATTGGAGCTTGATGATAAGGCGTATGCTGCTATCACTATGACGCTTACGACTAAAATTGCTCAAAATTTTAAGTTTAAAGAAAGGCGAAAGATTTGTGGGATGCGATGGAGGAGCGGATTATGGGGAATAAAGTTATGAGAGAAAGTCACAAAGATATGTTAAACCAAAAGTTTAATATGTTCAATCATGTTCTTAGAGAAACTCTAGAGGCTCATATGTCAAGATTTGTGAAGTTGATAACAATAATGAAGAGTGCTGGAATTACCTTGGAAAATATTTCAGTAAACAAGAAGTTGTTGAATTCTTTGCCATATAGCTAGAATAATAACTACACAACCATCAAAAGAGCCAAGGATCTACTCACTTTGTCACTCAGCAATCTCATCTCAACCATCAAGTCTTATGAAATGGATGACAAGCAGAGAGCTGCTAATTACATCAACATAATGGGAGCTGAAGAATCTACATTATAGGCTAAAATGGCCAGTATTCCGAATTATTATGTCAGTTATTCCCAATTGTGTCAACAACAAGCAGCCAATTCTCAAAATATCAAGGAATCATCAATCCCTCAATTTCAAGCTTCTCATCAAGTCAATCCCCACTACACAGTCAAGCCTCTCAACCAACACAACAACCCTTTGTTGTAAACTTCAATCCTTCCAAGCATACAATTCAAATAACTGATGAGCATTTGGCTCTATTCACCACTTTCACGAATAGTTATGAAGCATTTGCAGCCGGGAGATTAAATACACCTAACATTTTAGTTGATGACTTACAACAAGTTAATCCCAATGATGTTGATGAAAATGATATCAAGTATCAGATGGCAATGGTGGTGTATTGAGCGAAAAATTTTGCAAGAAGAACGGGATGTATGGTTTGATCAATTCTAGGAAAATCGGGTTTGATAAATCAAGTTTGAGATGTTATAACTGTGACAAACCTAGTCACTTTGCCAGAGAATGTACTGAAGTGAGATCAAATTTGAATGATAATGGAAAGAAAATGGTTACCATAGAAGTAGAGACTAAGGGTGATAAAGCTAGTTCGTCTAACAACAAAGCTCTAGTGTCACAAACCAATTATGAATATGATTGGTCAGACCAGATGGAAATTCTAGTTTTCAAATTGTCAACTGCTTTGTTAGTTGAGATTCAAAATAATGAAGAAAATGATGATAATAACATACTTGATGAGTTTGTATCTAATGAGTTGTTGAAAGGAGTGATTGCTGAAAAAGTAGTGAAACTGGTGAAAGGATTGTTAATGAAAAAGTTGTTTAGATCACTCTAGCTCTATTAAAGAAAATTAAAAAGGGAAAGATTAAAATTGAAGAAAAAACGGTTGAGTTAACTCCAGCTAAAGAAGTGAAGAAAAAGAATGCTATTGAGGAAACTCCGGCAATTGCTTATGTTGAAAATTTCAATGCTGTTGAGATCACTCTGGCATCTGTAGTAGAAGAAAAGAAGGATTTAAAGGCCTTCATGGTAAATGTCATACCTAAATAGACAAAGAAGCAAGAAGGAAATGAAGAGGTACATAATTATCTTTGTTCAAATGATTGTATAGAAAAGGTAAATAGATACAGATTTCAGAACGAACGCTTGATGCTAGAAGTTTAAAACCTTCAATATCAAGCTCGTAAATATAAAAATGATAAGAAAATTTTCAAAGAAAAGATAGATGGATTGAACAAATCAATTTATCAATCTAAATTGACTCTACATGATAAAGATTGCAACAATAAAGATTTAAAAACAAGTAATAATGATCTTTCTTTAGAAATCAATATCTTAATAGTGAACTTTTTTTTTTGCAAAATTTACTGTTGAAAAATTTTACCTATCCTCAAATATAGTTGAAGGTATAATCAAGTCTCAAATGTCATAGAAAATTAATAGTGGAAAAAGTGGTGTTGGATATTCTAACATTACACCACCTATTAATCATGATTATACTTGCTTACCTTCATCTATTACCATATTAGATGAAGAGACCTATGGATTAGGTTTTAAACCAAAGTCTAACTTAACAACTCTAGTCATTATTTCATTGACAATTGACCGTGTCGTAAGAACTGAAATTAAGTTTAATCATGACAATTCTTTTTCAGAAAGTGTGAAGTAAGAAGGGTTGGTTGAAGATTGGGAAAGTTATGATGAACTAGATTTTGAGAAAATTAAAGTTCTAGTGAAAAATCTTCATGTAATTCATCATCAATCATTAATGAGATTTTAGATGTTTTTATTTCTACTAATGACTATCCAAAATTGTCTAATAAATAACTGAAGTTAAAATCAAAGATAGATTTCAAAGAAAAAGAAAAGAAACAAGGCAAAACATCAGTTTCTGACTTGAAAATTGATTTCAAAAACAGATTTGTTTCAAAAGGCAACATGGATAAAGAAGATTATATTTTTAAAGAAACAAATGCAAGTATCTTTAAAGATAAGTCTCCTATTATTCTAACTCTGTGAAACAAGATGTGTGTAGAACAGGTATCAAGGACACTAGTCTAATTCCAGTACCTTTAATTCAAAAGGACAAAGCTACATTTCATGCTTCATTGTCTAGAACAATTCCTAGTGTAATAGGAAAACGAGAGACTGTTAAGGAATCTTTCGGCCAACGAAATATTAAAGACAAATTCTATGATAACTGTGGAAGTTATCATCAACAGTTTATGAGAACGAGACGAAAGAAAAAAGTATATTCTAATATGTGTTGTTATGTGTGTGGAAAGCCAAAACATATGGCTAGAAATTATCATCATCGGCATCAATTGACAAGCAAACAAAGATTACACAATTAAATAGCAAATAATAGAAAACAATTCTTTTTAAATGCAAAATTCAAAAGGAATACAAATTACTCTAGCTCCTTTATTAATAAAAGAAATGTTCAAATAAACAAAGATTTGCAAAAAGAAAATTCAATCAAGAAATCTTTACATATGGATGATGGCAATTCATCTTCAATTCAAACCACTTCTAAGAAATTGGTTAGTAATCTAATCAAACCAATTCAAAGATGGCAAATTAAAACTACACAACCTGAGCTAGATATTGTTGAAGATTATGTCTTCAATGATTAAAGAGATATGATATTGAAGTCTGTATCATATCTACATGAAAATGATGTGCTTAAGTCAACTATGGCTTGGGTTTCAAAACTTGAGTAATTCATTCATATGTGCATGAACAACGAAGGCCTAGTATCAACAGTGTTTGGCATGTTGACAGTGGTTGCTCAAGACACATGACGGGCAATATATCTCTGCTTAACAACATCAAACCTTACAACGGTAGATATATTATTTTTGCTGGAGATAAAGGAGGTAAAATCACAAAGAAAGGTATAGTGACCAATGGTGTATTAAGGTTTGAAGATGTCAATTTTGTTAAATAACTAAAACAAATTTGTTATGTGTTTCTCAAATTTGTGACAAAAAGTAGTCAACACATTTCACTGATAAAGAATGTCTCATTCTAAAACATGGGTTGTAATTCCTGATGAATGGATTTTGTTGAAAACATCGAGAGACAAAGACACATACTTACTTGATATGAATGGTTCCCATTCATTTGTAACTATGTCTCATTTATTGTCTAAAGCCTTGGAATGTGATTCCATGTTATGGCATCGTCGTCTTGGTCATGTGAATATTAATAATATGAACAAGTTAGTTAGAGGATATCATGTGGTGGGTTTACCATTGAAAGAATTTAAACTTATTGAACGTTGTCTATCATGTTAAAAAGGAAAACAACATAAACTTCCTCAAAAACCAGTTGCTCATACCAAAATTGATGATATTCTTCAAGTGTTACACATGGATATATTTGTTCAAGTAAGTGTTTTGAGTTTAGGACGTCATGCATATGTTTGGTTATTACTGATGATTTTTCTAGATTTACTTGGGTCTTCTTTTTAGCAACAAAGGATGAGACTCCTTACCTCTTGATCAAATTCATGACTCTAGTGGAGAGTTAGATTGACAAAACCATCAAATGCATTCATAGTGATAATGTAACAGAGTTTTGTAATCATAATCTAAATGAATTTTGTGACTCAAAGGGGATAGCTAGACAATTCAGTTCGGTCGGGACTCCACAACAAAATGGGGTTGCTGAAAGGCAAAACATAACTTTAATTGAAGCTGCCAGAACAATATTATCAACAGCCGATTATGATCCTTCTTTTGGTTAGAGGCTGTTAACACTACATGTTACATTCAAAATCGTGTTTTAATCAATAAACAACAAAACATGACTCCTTATGAAATTTTTTTTAAACATAAACACAAAGTCAAATATTTCAAAACATTTGGATGTTGTTGTACCATATTACATACATCTCATTCACAATCAAAATTTCTTGAAAAAGCTGATCAATGTTATTTTGTTGGATATTCAGCCAATAAAGTCACCTATAGGGTTTATAATAAAAGATCTAAACAAATTTTTGAGTCATTTGATATTGATTGGCATGAATCAAATAAAACAGATACAGGTTCTGCTCCTTTTTGGGTATATGATTATGCTTCATTATTTGAAACTTTTAATAGTTCTTCTGATTTGTCTACAGCCATTCAACCATTGTCGTCGTCAATTCAAGACATCTTTACTAAAGAGGTTTGTTCTATATCATCATCAGTTGTTGACAAATTTTTAGATGTACCTTCTTCTTCAACTAGCACAGCTGCTTCATAGGTTTCAGAATCTGATCCTGTTGTTGTGCAAGCTACATAGATTTCTAATCAGAGTTCTTCTTCTACTCAAAATGATCTGATTGAACCAATTCAAGTTCCATTTGAAGATTTATCTATAAATAATGATAATTATCAAGAGGAAGATATTATGTATCAACCCGAAGGAGGAAACTCTTTTGAAAAACCATTGGGTCATATGTCAAATCTAAACGAAGTTATATCTAAAGATACCATTCCGCAATTGAGAATTCATAAAGATCATCCAACTGACGCAATCATTGGTCCATTATGAGAAAGTGTTCAAACTCAAAGTCGATCTGGTGCAATAAATACATGCTTGTATTCATGTTTTATTTCTCAAATAGTGCTAAAGAACATTGAAATGACATTAAAGGAAAAAAATTGGGTTGAAACTATGCAAGAAGAGTTGATGCAAATTAAAAAGCTAAATGTATGGCATCTTTGTGAATTACCAAAGGGAAAGCTGTCGATTGGAAAAAAAAATGGTTATATAAAAACAAAACGGATGAAAAGGATGTGATTGTTCGCAACAAGGCCAGAATTGTTGCTCAAGAATTCAATCAGACTGAAGGACTTGATTATCACAAGGTATAGGCTCCAGTTACAAGGCTCGAAGCTATAAAAATTTTTTTGGCTTATGCTTCATACAAGAACATCAAAGTATATATGATGGATGTCAAAACTGCATTCTTGTACGGTGAAATGAAAGAAGAAACCTATGTTGGTTAACCATGAGGTTTTGAAGATCCAGATCATCTTGAATATGTTTACAAGTTACACAAAGCACTTTATGGTTTACATCAAGCACCGTGTGCTTGGTATGCTACTCTAACTAAACATTTGCTTGCAAATGGTTACAAGGGGTGCTATTGATCAGACTTTATATCTTAAAAAGTCTAATGAGGATATTATTCTTGTCCAAATTTATGTTGATGATATTATCTTCCGTTCTACAAATGACGATCTGTGTAAGGACTTTGAAGTAGTAATGAAGAAGAAATTTAAGATGAGCTCTCTTGGAGAAATTTCATTTTTCTTGGGCATCCAAGTTAAACAAGATGACCAGGGTATACTGATTCATCAAGAGAAATATGGTCACAGTATTCTAGAAAAATACAAATTTCATGAATCCAAAATTGTACCCACTCCGATGTCTCTCGTCCTACTTTAACTCCTGATCTCACTGGTGAAGACGTTGATCAACATTTTTATAGATCAATGATTGAATCTCTTATGTATCTCACTGCAAGCAAACCAGACATCATGTTTCCTGTTTGTCAGTATGCATGATATCAAAGTAATCCGAAGGAATCTCACATGAAAGCTGTTAAACGGATTGTTAAATATCTCAACGGTCAACTAAAATTCGATCTTTGGTATCCTAAAACTTTTTATTTCAATTTACATGCTTATACTGATAGTGATTATACAGGATGTAATTTGGACAGGAAATCCACTACTAGAAGATGTCAATTTCTAGGCAATAGATTCATTTCTTGGCTGTGCAAGAAGTAGTAGATGGTATCCAGATTGACTGCAGAGGCTGAATATGTTGCTACTTCAAGTTGTTGTTCTCAGATTGTTTAGATTCGACAACAACTTCTTGATTATGGCATTAACATCTTTAACACCAAAATTTGGTATGACAACACTGCAGTGCTTAACATTGTGAAGAAACCAATCCAACATTCAAAAACAAAACACATTGATATATGACTTTATTTTATCCGCGATTGTTTTGATGGAAAACTTATTCATCTTGAACAAATTAAGTCTGATGACAAAATTGCAGATTTGTTTACTAAGGCGTCTGATCATTCCGGATTTGATTTTTTAGTTCAATCTCTAGGAATGATTAACTTTGGTTAACAATTATTCTTGCACCCTTTCCAAAATTTATTCTATGTATTTACTTAAAAATTGTTATTTTATGTCTAGATAATCCCAATTTTAGGGGGAGAAAATATGAAAATGTTTCGAAAAAGATTTTGTTTGTAGATGGATTCTTAGGGGGATTAAAAAGTTTGAAGAAAAATTTCAAAAAGGGTGTGTATTACAAGATTAAGAAAATTAAAATTTCAAGATTATAAGGAAATGATAGTACATTTCTTGGATTTGATTCGTTACATTCTAAGGGTTAAATGAAACTGACTTGGATTATGTTTGATATGTTGATAGCCTTGACGCTTAAGATTAAAAATCATTATGATATGTGATGCACTGCAAGTAAACTTTCTATGATTGAAGTAGGTTACTCATCAAGGTTTTGTGGTGACACTGATTCCATGCTAAAACAGACTGAGAGTTATAGTCTAGTCATATTCAAGCTAGTTACTATCTGATTCAGTACATTTTAGAAGATACATGTATATATAAATATCAAAAGATAAAATATATATATGAAAAACAAACAAAAGTAGCAAAAAAAGCCAAAAGGCCATATAGGAATAAAAGATGCCAATGAACACAATAATAAAAGATATTTCATAGACGTATATACTATATGATAAAAATTTTCTTCTTTGGGAATATGTTCTGACACCGGAGGCAAAATCAAAAGATGGGGCATGTTAGTCCGAATTGGCGTGTAAGTTATAAACGTCTTGTGAGGGCAAAACATAAGTCCGACTGGCAGTTAATAAGTACTAAAACTTGTTAATATTCTATGTTCAGAAATGCTTCTTGTGCTAGATATTTTCCAAATAGATATTAAAATAAAGAAAAATTAATCCTGAAAATGCTGGTAAGAGGTAAAAGGATTAAGTTAAATTGGGGTGACTTGAAGTCTTAAAAGTGTCTTGAAGCTTGATAAGGGTTCTACAGGATTTTTGAATGTGAGATTCATTGACTTTATATAATGTAATCAAAACATGATAAATATTACAGCATATGTGTCTATGTAAAAATTGAAGTCTAAGTTTAAGATGGATACAATATATTGTTAATCAACGTAACCAGTCTTATGTATAATAATGCTGGATGATGTTAATGATCGAGTTCACAAAAAATATGATCCTGTACATGAAAATTTTATCAAAAACACTCAAATTTTTAGTACAATAAGTATGTCAAATTGCTTTTTGTTTAAAATATGTTCTTCCTATATTTGTTTTAGTTCTACAAAATTTATACAAAAATTAAGGGTGTTTGAATAATTGAAAACACTTAGGTGAATATATGTTTACATCTAATAAATCATTGGCACAAAAAAATAATAAAAATTGAAAAATTGAAAATTGAAGGAAAAAACAAAAAGTTCAAAGTTCAAAGGAAGTTGAAATTCTCGCATGCGAGAAGTCCAATTGATGCAAAAGGTTGATAATGAGACTAGTCGAACTAGTTGCATGCAAAAAAAATAGTGACACACAAGAAGTCAGACTGCTATATATTGAACAGTCATGCGAAATATTGACCATCGCACGATAACTTTCAGGCTTCTTTCTCTTAAAAAATTTTCAAAGTGTTGAACTGTTACTTGTTGAAATACTTGTTCATTGCTGTCGCATTGTGTTACCAAAATGACTGTTAAGGTAGATTTCGGATTGATGATTAGTTTTATGTTAATTTGATTCATGACTGATTTTTATTGGACAAATAAACTGAAAATTGAACAAAAATAACCATATGATACCTTAATAAATGCCTAATCGACACTTAATGAACATATATTGATGAGTAAATCACACAGAAACTATTTAATTTGAAATGTGAAAAATTCAGACTTATCACATACGAAATGTTCATGGATTTCAAACAGGCGCGATAACTTTTACTTGAACTTGTCGCGTGAGAACTTTGACCAGTCACGCGATTAGTTGACTTTTGGTCAAAATCTGTTTCATGCGAACAAATGACTTGTTGCGCGAAATGTGCACAAATCGCATGCGAATAGTTGATTCTTGCGATAAGTTAAAATTTTTCAAATTCCAAAATGTTCTAAATCTAGAATCATTGTGATTTAATATCTTATCATTCGTTGTTTGTAATTATCTTTAAGATGGCTCAAAAAATGGTTTTTAATAAAAATCATAATGCAGTAGCTTGTCTTGGAAATATTCCAGAAGATAAATCATTATTCAGATCTTTAATTGATGGACTTAAGACTTCCCGAATCCATTATGCTATCATAGCTAATCCTACAATATACATTGATGTCATTGATCAGTTCTGCCTTATAGCAACAAATGAGAGAGATGATCACGGAGAATCGTGTATATTAGCTACAGTTAAGGGAAGGAGGATTGTGATTACTGCTGAGGTGATCAATAGTGTGTTACTATTGGAGGATCAACCTGATGCACTTGTGAAGATAGATGATGATGTTGCAAGAGACCGTTTGATCAGGATGGGATATAGTCATAGATACCCTTCATTGGAGAAGAAATATTTACCTCCTTTCTAGAAGTATCTATTTCACGTCGTGATACACTGTTTGAGTAACCTTAAGGCTGGTATGGATAGCTTAAGTGCTATGTTTGGATCCGTTCTGGTATCACTCGTTGATGATCTACCATACAGCATATCCAAGGTTATATTTGAAGAGATGCAGACGAATGTGATTGCTACTATGGGGAAGAAGTTTATCATGTACCCTGGATTTATATACATGATAGTGAATGCTGCTCATCCTAAGTTAGTTATATTTGATTCATCCACCTATGTTGTTTTGGTGATAAAAAAAGATATATTCACTTATCTAATGGGAGCAAAGGGGAATGCTTGGGATGGAACCCATTTTCTTAAAATTGGGAGATTCATAGAGGGATTCCAAGAAGAAGCACGATAGCATATGACTGAGACTCACCAAGTTCATAGGAATGGTACAGCTGGTACATCTACTAGTACTACTCAACAAGCTCCAAAAAGTTCATAGAGAGCTGGTATGTTAGTTAAAGATGAGGTGAACACTTGGTTCGCAGATAGTGGAAGTGAGACAGATAGTGACCAGATTGGGAATGTACCATATGTGCTTCAAGAGCATCCTAGAGTGTAAGTAACTCCAACCAAACGCACTGTTGAGTATAGAGATACTGATTTTGTTCCTAAGGATTCACCATCAACTCAGAGGAGGAAGAAGACAATGGCCAGGAAGAGGATAGAGTCTGATAGACCACGTGGGAAGGGAAGAGGATGAGTAGTATTGCGAAAGCTTCGGACGCCGATGACTGCTGTGCTCACTAGTACTGATGTTCCATTATCAAATACTCCTGCCATAGTTAGCAAGGTTACTACACCAGTGATTGTTACAGAATCAACAACTGTAACATCATCATTTATGCCTGCTACTAAGGAAGTGTTAAGTACACCAGCTAGGACTCAAACATATGATGATTTATTTCGTGATGCTGATTTTTTGAATACTACTCTTGAGACACGACCACAACCTGATTCTGCATAGTTTTCACCCACAAGGGTTACATTTGAGTAGAGGGTTAGGGTTCTAGAGAAAGAGATGATGGAGAAGACTCAGATTATTGATGAGTTGTGTCGGAGTATGCAAGAGAAAGATGAGAGGATCAAGAGCTTAAAGCATCGGCAATAGTTTATGTTCCGTTATGTTCAGATTACGGAGCAGAACTTACGTGATCTCACTTCTCATGTTTATTCTTCATCTACACACTAACAAACCACGGAAGTTAAAAAATCAAGTGGACAGCAAACTGCTGGTCCTGAACCTGCCAATGATCCTATTACTGTTATAGGGCATGTTGTTGATCTTATTGATAAAGAAAGGACAACAAACACTACTAATGTTGATCAAGATCATTCATCTACTGTTCTTATTTAGGCTACTAAGGATCAACCTATACCGTTTACTAGAGAAGCTTTTGTGGAGCCTGAGCATGTTATGCTTATGATTAACCCAGTTGATGCTGATGACTTAGATTTGGTGGATTATGGATTTAGTGATGATGATGATGATGATGATGATGGTGATGAAGGAGATGATAAAGATGGTAAGGATGATAAGAAAGATAATGATGATGATTAAGGGGGTGATATAGGATTAGCTACAGGTGCTTCTGGATCATCGCGTACTGACAATGTCTCCGGACCAAGTCTCGATGATACAGTTGATTACACTCCATTAGATTATGAGACTGAATAGGCATACGAGAAAGAGTTCTACTCATTCCAGAAAAGGTTGATTGCTGAGGAAGAAGATGATGAGTTTGGACTGTTTGATGATTTAGAGGATAAAGTAGATTACACTAGTGTTTTTGGAAATAGTCTTAAGGACTTATTTCTTAATATTTTGACTGAAGAGGGAGAGATTGTAGGAGAATGTAGTACTATTGAGAGGACTGAAAAGACAATAGATCAAACTAGACAAAGTGCTGTACGTCAGGTTAGGAAAATTACTGTTGAGGCTCCTCCATCGTCGGGTTATTTACACACGCCGAGACATTCCAAACCTTTCACAAGGTACGGAAATTCAGAACCTATTCTTAATTGGGTGTATGATGCTGAGAAGAAGTTATATGTGATAAAGAGAAAGTGTGGAGCTATAGTGTAATTTAAGGTTGAGCACGACTTTCAAACACTCAAAGCTTCGGATTTATATGCTATGGGTCGTGTTCCGTTTATCAACCCAAGTAATTATGGTAAGGGGAATTGGATTACAAACCTGATATGGAGACAAAGAAAGACCAACTTCAAGGACTTCAAAACTGCTAAATCTAAAGTCAACGAAGACGAGACTCGTATTGACCCAAACACGAACAAGCCAATGAAAATAAGGGTTCATAAGCACCTAAGATATCAGGAAGATACCTATACACACTCCAGTGCTAGTTTACAGCTTGTCTAAGCTTATTTGGTGGAGTTGTGAGAACGAGACAGATCATGTGTTGATTCATTGTGTGGATAAAGACTACTGTATCATCGACCTTGTGGACCTACATAAGTTTGGCAAGGATAATTTGATGAGGTTGCAGGCTTGTCCAATTGCAGCTGATGAATATGTTCACTTTTTCGCTGCACAGTTTGGTTGGTTGGTTACAAAAGCCCTAGACAATAAGATGTATGCTTACGGGGGCAGTTACAAGGTTGCAAACGTGGACTTCTAAAAGTTTTGATTCATCAAGCCTAGGGGGAGATTGTAGGGATTGCAACTAAAGGCTCGGGTAATCAAATCAAGATGATGAAGCTCAAGTCGGATGAGAACCTGGAGTTGTCGTGTGAGAACTTGCTTCTTGCGCGAAGTCTTTGAAGTCGCGTGAGGACTATGCGAGAACATCTTAGATTAGTATAAATAGTTAATTCTTAAGGTAATTGATAAGCTTTTTTCATTTTCATGATTTCATACATTGTAATTTTTTTAAATCAGAGGGCAATACAAAGAATGTTATTTACTATTGTGTTCAAGTTCATTTGATTCTACTTAATCTTCTAACCTTGAGCGATTACATTCCACATTCTCCTCATGAGATCGATTAGTTGTTATTGTTGATCCTTTCATAAAGAGTGGATAACCACATGAAGGAGGTATTTCAATTGAGAAGATACCTTTCATTTTCTGTAGGTTGTGATTATGTAGTCACCTTCATAGCGTATCTCATGGAATGATCCATTTACTGCCTCCTTGTGGAAGGACAGCTCACCATCTTCATCATCTAGCTGCATATGTCGGTTTATGGAGGCGGGAGTGATGAAAACGGTCCCCCCTGCACTGTAGCCGAGAATGCCTTCTCACCATCCATAATCACCTCTTGGCATGTCCTCAAAAACCCAAAATTTAATATCCATAGAGTGGAAGGAAATGGTAAGGGCGGTACGGTAGGAGGAGTGTGAAATTAAGTTGCATATCTCTGAGATACGAGGGTCTTTTTCAATGTTTAATAGAGAAACTTGATTGTGTTGTCTGTGTAGATGCATGACAAATGGTGGTTGCTGGTTTTAAGGTTTAGGGTTGGCCATTTATGAAGCTTTTGGGAGAAGGAGTGGTAGAAAAACGAGGGTCGGTGTATAATTTAGGGCTTGAAAGATTCAGATGAGGAAGAAGAAGAGAGAGTGAGACCCGTTCCAAAGGCTATTTATAGGTTTGGATTTGAGACAAAGTTATTTTGAAAGACAAACTTTGAAATCCGGATGTCGGCCCCACCTCTGAAAAAGTGCCCAAAAGAGTAGTTATCTCATAAGTTTAAAAGCTTTTGAAGGTAATTTGTCAAAGGAAGTTTAAAGAAAACTTCTGAAGCTAAATTGACTTAGGAAGATATGCCTTAGTTTTAGAAGAATTCCTTCGGAAGAAAATGTACTTAGAGTAATTTTCTTCTAAGACATATTTGGTTTCGGAAGATATTAATCTTCAGAAATTATACTTAAGGAGTAAATAAAATTTTCGAGACTTAATTGTTTTTGGAAGAAAACTGTCCTTCAAAACATGTTAGTAGTTAGAAGCAGACTTAAGCTTCAAAAGATATACTAGAATTTTTTCATAAATTCCTTAGTAAGTAGTTAATAGTTTTGAAGACTTAATTTTCTTCGGAATTCAAAACAATTTCTTTCGAGAGAAAATTTGTCCATATTACTTAGGAATCAAAGAATATTTATTTAGAAAAATTTCTTCGGAGATTAATAGGGCTTATATGAGTGATTGATGTGTACGAAAGGTATATATATATAAATGATAAAGGTATTTTGCACAAATTTAGTTTTAATTTGTTATTAGTAATACAAAACTACACACACAAAAGGCAAGTGTACGTGTCGTATGGTAATACAGTGATGGTAAGAACTGAGTATCAATTTGTGGACACACCAAGCTTACTCAACAACTTTTACGATTGACTACCAGATTTAATATATATTTTTTTTTTTTGACAAAATTATAAGTTGCATTAATGTAACAAAGATTTTGTTTTTTGGGTTTTAAAATAGGAAATAAAAATAAAAATAAAAGTTGAGACTTTTGGGGTTTTAAAACATGGAATTAAGGCTATCATCCTAATTAGATTAAACTTATGTAACTGTGATGAATGTGAGGGTGTGATTAAAGATATATGTTTAAGTAGTTATGTTAATGTTTATAAACGTGAGCCAACACGGATTTCTCATATGCCGACTCCATAGTGACAAGGACACCAGCATGAGTAACTTACAGTACTGATCGATCAAAGGCACTAGTAATGTAGGTAGATTCAGTGTAATCTTTTAACATTTTATTTCTAAAATCATAACAAAATGTTAGAAAAAGAGTTGATCAAGTTCCTTTTTAACATACCATTAAATTTAGAAAACCATAAAAATAACAGGATATTTCCCAGACTAATAAAAGGAACCCGCAAATGATCAGAAAGCTAAAGTTATATGATTTCTAATAACCATTTCTAGTTCATTAGCCATACATTTGTTATGAAGACCGGTTTCATGAATAAAAGTTAGTTCATATGTTTTTCAACCTTGTATCACATTCATAATAACAAATCATAAGTTTATAACATCCCGTTCAAATGTAGATGCTACCCATCAAAAGCTTACCCAAGATTACCATAACTTTAACATAACATAAATCACACCATTAGTTCATTACAATTTACATAAGTTTCACCCAATTAGGATGATAAAAAGAGTTTAGCTCATAATGAGCTTGAATATAACAACAACTAACATAGAAGATAGATATGAAATCATCAGTGAAATGGAACAATCAAACCGGTGATCCACAATGGATGATGTTTAGATAATTCCAAGCTTCTTCCAAGTGTTGTATGCACCTTCCGAACCTCCAAATGGTCTTCAAAACTTGATTCCCGAGAGAATTCAGCAGAGTAACTCTCCCACCAAATGATCTCCCAAATGATGGACTTAGCCCTCTATTATTAGGCTTTCTCGAGTGTTTAAGCACGGCCCTGTGCCTAAAAGGCATGACCCCGTGCTAGTACAATGCTTATGAAAGTTGGTTGGTTCGTACGTGCTGGATGTGTCGGGCACTGCCCTGTGCCTCCAAACATGGGGGTGTGTCAATTTAATCATGTGGTGTCTTTCAGCTAAGTCATGGGGGCGTGCTTGATGAGGCACGGACCCATGCTTGGACTTCAAAGCTCAGTTTTCTTCAAATTCTTGTTAAATATGCTTCTTTTGTCCATCTTGCCCTTTTGAACACCTAAAAACACAATTTAACATTTTTATGTATATTTTCAGCACTTAAAGGAAGATATTATGGAATAATTGATGTGCTTTTGATAGGATTTTTATGTATAGTTTAGAGCACATCAAACATCCGCACACTTGAACTTTGCTTGTCCTCAAGCAAAATCACTTAAAATGACAATTCTACCAAAAACCAAATAAATCAAATGATAAATATGTCTTTCGGGAAATGCACAGGTAAACTTATTTTACCCAAATGCAAACATTTTAAGCATATGTAGAATGATATCCTAGCAAGTAATAGATTAGTTGGTAAAGATTATTAACATGTAAAAATCCACACTTGTCATAAGATGCACTCACACTCGGCTAACTATATGGAGTCATAATCAAGGTTAAGTATGACTAATACGCTTAATTGCCTAGTATGAATACGTGTGAAATCATATTCTTGTTAAGGGATCAAATCTCCACCTACTTAGATATTTACTTGCATAAATCATCAGGTCTTTTATGGGTTGTAACTTGGCTCGGGCTCGAGTATGGATTATTTGGAAAAAGTGGCTAAATTTTAAGGACGACGGTGTTGGCTTATTGTTCTAACATAAGCTACAACGAAGCAATAAGAGGTTCCTTATATAATACTTCAAGCTAGAAGGGATATGCTAACTTGAGAACTAGTTTAAGGTCAGATTGTCAAGACCGTACTTTGCTTTCAAAAACCTTACTTCGTGTTTCATCTCGAAGATATATGAAACTCACCTTTAATAGAGATTGTTCGCTTGAAGCCTAATAGCACCCAATCGGATCAATTCTGTATATTCGTATTAATACTCGGTTTGGTTCTTCTTGCATTTTCCATCGTGGGACTAGTTCCCACAGTTCGGGCATCTTTCGTATCTTTTTGCCCGCCTCTTTATAGTGCTTTTTGAAATTTGACAAAATGGCGGAACTTGTTCCTTTTTTCGCCATTTATTTCTTGCATCGAATGTGAGGTAGAAAATTTGTTCACGGATTTTCAGGGGAAGCCTTAGTTATACGTGATGAAGGCAACAAAGTAAGTTAAAATCGAGTAAAAGACCAAAATTTTCGGAAAAGACCAATAAAAGACCAATAAAAGACCAAAATTTTCTTCTCTCTCTTTTATTTTTATAATAATAAGCTAAAAACATGTCTTTAACAAACAACATGTTTTGTTGTATGCTTTTTGGTTAAGTGACTTAGTGGTTTGGTTGATCGAGAAATAAAAATGTTTAAGCTCCTAACTAGGGTTAACGTTTAGGTTAGGTAAAAAATAAAAATGGTTGGGGCTTAAATGATTAAGATTTCCTAATGCCTAAATCATTTTCATGCAAAGAATATTAGTTAACGTCTTGAAATGTATACACAAAGCAAGTTCTAATCAAGCGTATCATAAGACACACTCAATTAAATCCAGAATGAAATAGAATTGCATAAATGCAAAAGCTGTTTATTGCTCAAAAATAAACTCACATATAGATATAATTTGGTAAAATTGTTTCATTTTACATGTTTAAATATTTTTACTACGTCATTGCTTTTGAGGATATCATAAAAAAACATTTTCCAAGTTTATTTGGATTTCATTTATTTACTTATTTATTTCTCGAAAACGTATATTTATAATTTGTTTCATTAAAATTCTTTTAAATTTTTGGTGTTTTGTCACAAAAAATTAATGGTTAAGTGATTTTTATAAAATTTTCAATTTGGGCCAATTTTTAGCAAAGTGTCAAATGTGTAAACTACCCTATACCCACACTTAAAATTCACATTGCACTTGATCTAATTAATATGTTAATATAGGGATTGGTAATGAGATAACTCCCCTAAAAATGATCAATTTGACATTTGTGCTCAGTACCCAAAGCCGCCTTTAAATGTAAGAATCCTCGGGATCACCTGAAATATCATCCATTTATTGAAAACATTAAAATCCAATGCACACAAAATAATATAAGATGACATAAATTAAAAGATAGATTGTCACCAAACAACTGTTTCCCAGGCCCCAAAAGTGATACGGTTTTTAATGGCTTTGTTTTGGGATATCCCCCACTCATGATACATCCGGTTCCTGACATACGTGACATCATTGCTGTAAGGATCACACTTTAAAGCTGCTACAACCAAAGTGCTCTCAGCATGCAACTATCAAGTACAAGGAAGTTACCTTGGAAGATTTTATACATCTCAGTAATTTATGTTAAGTATAAGATCTTCCAAAGCCAAAAGTCCATATCATCCGAAGCTTCAAAGGCAAAGTCTTCTGAAGCCAAAGACTGATTTCTTCCAAAGGCAGAGAAGACATGCTTTTTCTAATCACCTTTTGACCAAAGATGAACTACTTTTCGCTGCCATCTCTGCTGGTCACCAACTTAGATAAGTTGGTGCTCCATACTTTTATCAACTGTAGATTAAGGTCTTTTGTTTGTAACTTTCTACTCTTGTACTTTTATCCTTTTTGTAATACATTAGGATGTGAGCTATGGCATGTCATAGTCCCAAGTCAAAAGGCAATCTGCCTTTTGAATGTATATTGAACTTGTTGTCTAGATTAGTGTTTGTAGCTCGCTTTCAAAGTATGGCCGGCTGTACGTTGTAGTATAAAGTGTCTCATGTATCAGTCTTTAAAGACTAAGCCTTGTAACTTTTGAGGAACACTTGAGAGCAATATACAACATCCTTGAAAATGAACTGCTTGGTTGTGTCCTTTACTTTAGTTCTTTGTTTCTTATAGCTGGTTCCCCATTTGATCGTGTAAGTGTTTCCTAATAAGTCTCAATTTCTTTCTGGGTTACTCGCCCTGAATCTAAGTACTTTAGTGTTTGACGGAGAAATATGTACTACTTTCTTCTAGAAAACTATCTTAGGTTCTTATTTCATAACCAATCCATACCCACTACCGCGTGAAAACTCCCAATTCAAACTGTACCAAGTCTATGTCAAAAGTATGGTCTTCTAATGCTAGGGTGCAACCTCTAGTAACTATTTTTTATCCTCTACCAATCTACCACTAGCAATTTCTACTAAGTAACTAATTTCAAAATATTTGGGGTTCATTCCAAGTAAAGTAGCTAACTTGAAAGATTTAAAGCTATTATCTGCTTAGGTATTGAACAACACAAAGGCATATATATTATTTAGAGATGTGTACCCATGATGACATTTTGGTTTTGGCAAGCGTCATTTACTCCAGTCACAAATGTACAACCACGTGCTAGATTTCCTTTGTTTGTATGACCTTTATTTCCAAAATTTTCATGTCCTTGATTCCAGGCTACAACCATCACCTTATTCTGATTAATTCCAACTTGTCATGGTGCCCAGTTCAACCTAGAGCACACGTTTAAGGTATTGATCAGGGCTCCCACATTTATGGCATCCGCATTAAACACCTGGCGAATGGCATCAGCGGACATAGCTGGGTTCACAATCTTAGCCTTTTTGTCTACTATACCAATAGCTTGCTTGTTCAACTCTCTAACTTCTTTCCGCTACTCACTAGATTTTACCCAATTTCTCTGTACGTACCATCTCATCAATCAAGATACATGCCTTCTAGATTACAGTAGCTATCATTCCTTGTATCTTTGTAACTAATCTCCTGTTGTACCTCTAAATTCACTTTGATCCACGGGTCACAAGGTGTGAAACCAGCTTTACCAACTCATGGGGTCTATTAGTATAAGGAGCATGATCCAACCCTACCATAACACGATTCCGAAATTCCATCTCTAACTTTTGCATCTCATTCATCTAGAAGTAGCCTTTAGTAATCAAAGCTTTAAGCTCATCCCAAATCATGGCTATCTCACCTTTCCTACCTTCGGCTTGAGCTTGGATATTCAACTATGTTAATGCTTTACCTACTAGTGAGAAAGCAACATACTTCATATTCTTGTTTTTTGCGTAGTTGCTGCTATCCAATACTGCTTTCATTTTCCTCAATCCAACAAGTCAGGCGTAATGCTCTCCATTTCCTATCATAATTTTTTGACTATCACGTCAAGAATCCCTTGTATGTACCACCAATCTTGTTACCTCATCATGTATTTCCACCATTTCTTACTCCAATTAATCAAGATTATCACATAGCCTAGTTCAAACACATTCTTAGTATACCAGTGATGCTTATATATACGGTTCCCCGCAGCGTTCCCACCACATCCACGTTATACCGAGAATAGTACCTAAACCGGTTACGTGACATCCGATTACTCAATCAACGCATAATGTTAGAACGTTCAAACTAATAATGCTCCAAGTTTTAGGATCAATCCATTGAATAAGGTAATACATGTGTAGGGAGTAGCATCACTCTGCAATAACTTTCCGAAGGCTATGTACATTCCAAACAAATAGTCAATTGCATAATTTTTGAAATGCTAAGGAGCAACTTCTCATTGGAACTAGGACTAATTTCATAATATTAATCACATGTAGGCTTCAGGTAGGATAGAACATACATAAGAGTAAAGTTCATAGATGTTTACTCATTATTAACAAAGTCTTATAGGAATCGAGAAGCTAGTGTCCCAAGGTATACAATGGGAGATTTGTACTAACTATGACTGTTATCTCATGACAAGATTTACGAGGCTTCACATGCACTGCAAATTGCAATTACGTGTGCACCCATGATTGAAATTTGCTTTCCATGGTCAACCGTAGCTCATCCCACCCAAGTTAAGCTGTCTTGTCAAGTTCAGAGTGTTGTCCATGGTTCGAGTATCAAGGATATGGTTACTAACCAAAAGTTAATTAACCGAAGTTGTACAAAAGATTCGATTGAGAAAAGATTTACTTGATAAAGGAACAATCAAAGGAATCCTTATATAATAATATGGAATCCATGTATAATAATTTAAAATCCGATGAAGTAGTCATCTAGCTGAGTACGACGCGTCTCTTGTACTCCAGCTTGCATTGCTAAAGTTAAATTATATCAGGACTACAATATGGAAATTAAATCTGATATTGAGTCTTTGAATAGCCTTAAAAGTGATTTTAAAAAGGCTGAATCTAACTATAAAATTAAAATTGAAGAGTTGGAGAAAACTGTGTCCATTTTAAAACACGAACATACCAATTATAAGACTCAAATCAAAGATTTGATCTCCAAATTGAGTGAGGCTCAAGCCCAGCTAGTCACAGCCGAGGCACAAGCCAGGAAGCATGCTATCTTTGAGCAAAACTTCCAAGTCAAAACATTGGTGGGTTGGGAACCAATGAAATTGCTCCACAACATTCTTATGAGTGTATCAGACAACCAAGATGTGGGACTAAAGAGCAAGAGGTTCCAACTGTTGACCCACCACCTCATGAGTTGAAGAGTTATGCAACTATGGAGACCATCACAGGGAGGGATCAGGTAAACCAACCCATTCCCACTAATGATGATCAACTCCTAACCACCAAAGCCAGAAGAAACAGAGCTAAGGCAGCCAGAAAAACTACCAAGAAAGTGGCCGAATCCAAGCTGAAGATTGACCCAAAACAAAAGGGTGTGTTCATTTCAGCCGGGTTCTAGGTGGTTGGAAACTCTGATCCTGGAAAGGAGTGTAATACCAGCACTCCTGTTCTGCTAAAGGATTAGAAGTTGAACGAGAAGACTGTTGATGAAGACAAAAAGAGCAAGAAACAACAGTCTTCACATCCCTCAAAGGTTAACATTGCATGCATAATGTGTGGTCTGCAAAACCATATGGCAAAAGACTGTTACTACAATCCTGCAAGCACACATTATACAAATAATGTTAAGAAAGAAGGAGTCAAGGAAGGTTTCACATTTGGACCTTATCACATGGTACAAGTGAAAAGGAAAGGAAAACTTGTTTCCGAAGCAAAGTTGCTTTCGGAAGAAACTCATTCTTCTGAAGGGAAAATAGCTTCGGAAGATAAGGCTCAGAAAAGTCAAAAAAACAAAACAGTTCCTTTGAAACCTTCAGAAAAGAAGACTGCTTCAGAAGAAGAGGTGAGGAAAGCTTCTTTCGAGAAGAAAGAAGCCTCGGAAGTATGCCATGCTACCCAAGCTTCATCAAGCTCATCTACATTGATCAGCCAAGGGATGGATTGGAAGATCAAACAAGATGCTGCAGCCCAAACCTCCTCCTCACAAACATCTATTGAACCTCATGCATACATTTTGGATCAATTAAATCCTCATCATTGGAAAAGCCCAAGACCAGCAAGGCTTGGGTTTCCAATAAAAACTAACTTTTTCACCTTATGTGCACAGGGACATCTACATGATAAAAATGACAATGTATGGATTGTAGATAATGGATGCTCCAAGCACATGACAGGGAACAGATCTCTTATTCAACTATTTCAACATTTTGATGGAGGTCCTGTTCAATTTGGAGGTGAGGCGGGAGGATACATTTCTGGCAGAGGAAGTGTATCCAACGACAAGTTAAGAATAGACAAAGTAAACTTTGTCAAATAGCTTGAACACTATCTTTTGAGTGTTTCTTAGTTTTGTGATCAAAAGCACCAAATGCTTTTCACAGAACATGAGTGCATTATCCTTTTTCAACACACCAAATGTTTTGTTGAACAATGTGTTGAAGAAGTCATTGAAATAAATGTCAAAAAGAAAGGGAAAACTAAAGAAGAGAAATTAAAATCAAATACTTCATGTTTTGATGATTCAAGTTCTTATGAATCAAACCAAAATGATCAAAAATTTAAAGAATCTGAAAAAGAATCTTCTCAAGATTCAATTCCATCCCAAAGCAACAAACATCATCAAGAACAAGAAATCAAAGAAGGAGAAAAACAAATGCTAAAGCTAAAAATTCTCAAACTCAAAAAACCGATCAATCAAATCAATTTAAACCTGTGAAGTTTGTGTGAGCAGGAACTTTTGACATGAACACAATCTCAGAAATGACATCAAAACCAAAGATCAAATCTAACTCTGATCTGAAAACAGGTTCAGGTCCTAAGTCTTCCGCTGTTCATAAAAGATTTGTGTCTAAGGAGTCAAAGAATTGTGAAAATGTTCAAAAGCCAAAACCTAAAAATCAAAAGCACAAACTCACAAATCAAAAACAACAGATTAACCTGCCTACTCCTAAATCTAAACAAGGATCAAATATGGCATCCACATCTAGGGTTAATCATCAGTTTTTTAAATCTCCACAAAGATACTGTGACATATGTGACATGTATAATCATAACACATCTGAATGTTACTTTAACAAATACTATCACATTTGTGATATGACAAATCACTCAACTGTTGATTGTTATTTCAACAAATATTCTGCCTTGTGTGATGAAAGGAATCATAATACTGAAGATTGTTACTTCAGAAAGAACTTGCCAAGGAACGGATATGTTAATCCATGATTTCAAAGAAATCAAAATAATGGTTTTCAAGGTTTATCACAACAACCTTCCTTAGGCTTGAGATCTCTCAGAAGAATCAATTCTGATTATGATGATCATTATAATATGAGAACAAAGCAGTATACACAAGGAAATTTCATTCCATGACCTGTGAGAATGAACAATTGAACAGTTAACAAGCAAAATGTTTCTAAGAATGTTTCAGTTGATGGTTCAAAATTTCATGATGAGGATCTTGAAAATCGTTTCAATGCTTTGAGGATTAAACAAAATAAAGATAATCAAAAATATGTCAGAAGAGGAATTGATAATCCTAAATATCAAACAAAACATGACGTGAATAAACTCTATTTTAAGCAATTTACCATTGTTGATAAGTATGGCAAGCCCAAGACCATCTCGGCTTAGGTTGATAACTCAACTTAAATGTCTTTGAAATGCAAGTACGCCCAAGAAGACCAATAAACACATGGTATGTTGATAGTGGGTGTAGCCGGCATATGACTGGCAATCATGCCTTACTTCAAGACTTTAAGACAAAAGATGGTACGCATGTTGCATTTGGAGGTGATGCAGGTGGAAAGATTACCGGAGAAGGAACAGTATCAAATGGGATTATTAGCTTTGATAAAGTCAACTACTGTGCTCAGTTGAACTTTAATCTTTTAAGCGTTTCTCAAATTTGTGATAAATCATATTCTACTTTATTTGATGACTCTTATTGTTATATTTTAAAGCCAGGTTTTCAGATTAGCAAGGAATGGGTGGTTGTTAAAGCTATTCGTGATCGAGATGTCTACAAGCTAGATATGTCTGAAGTTGATCCTTCAACAGAAACAACTTGCCTAATTGCTCACGCCTCAAATGATGAAAGCCAGCTTTGGCATAAATGTCTCGGGCATTCCAACTTCAAAAACATGAACAAGCTTGCTGCAGGAAATCATGTAGTTGGCATTCCAACAAAGAAGTTTGCTAGATCAGATCTTTGTAAAGCATGTTTGAAAAGGAAGTAACACAGAGCGTCTTATAAGTCCAAGCTGATAAACTCAAATTCCAAGCCTCTACAGATGTTGCACATAAACGTGCAAAGTATTGGAAAGA
This sequence comes from Flaveria robusta, assembly GCA_025506415.1. Lineage (NCBI taxonomy): Eukaryota > Viridiplantae > Streptophyta > Magnoliopsida > Asterales > Asteraceae > Flaveria > Flaveria robusta. The sequence continues at coordinate 15,296,040 of CM046473.1, forward strand.
AATCTTATTGTTTAGTTATCATTGATGACTTTACAAGATTTTCTTGGGTTTTCTTTTTGCGTGCTAAATCTGAAACGGCTGAATTATTAAAAGAGTTTATCATTAAAGTAGAAAATCAACTAGACAAAAAGTAAAAATCATTCGAAGTGATAATGTAACAGAATTTAAAAACGCTAATGTTGACATGTTCTGTGCAGGAAAAGGGATCGCTCATCAGTTTAGTGCTCCTAGAACTCCACAACAAAATGGAGTTGTAGAAAGGAAGAACAGAACTTTGATTGAGGCAGCTCGTGCAATGTTAGCAGATGCAATGATTCCAATCATTTTCTGGGATGAAGCCATATCAACTGCATGTTTTGTTCAGAATCGTATACTATTGGTGAAAGATAAACAGAAAACTCCTTATGAGTTGATGTTTGGCAGGAAACCAAACATAGATTTTCTTAAATCTTTTGGTTGTCCGGTTTTGATTTTGAACTCAAATGATCCGCTTGGAAAATTTGAAGCAAAATCTGATGATAGATTTTTCTTGGATTCGTCAGTTTCAAAAGCATTTAGAGTTTATAACTCTCGAAGAATGTTATCATTGAAACTTTTAATGTTAAATTCCTTGAAAATTCATTTCCATCAATTGCAAATGGTCCAGCTTGGTTATTTGATTTAGATTATTTGTCAAACTCATTCAATTCTAACCTGTTTGAATCTTCTTGTGTCAACAGGAAACAGGTAGGAGATCTTGGATCTTTCAGTGATGATTTAGATTCTGATGATATGGATGATTCAAGCGTAGACTAACTATTCTTCTCATTTGTTAAAGATCCTATATTCAGTTCAGAGTCTCATGATCAACAAGCTCAAGAACAACATCATGTTTCTTAAAATTCAAATGTTTCTCAACCTATTCCTAATGATGGACCAGAAATTTTACAACATGAGTCTGGAACTTCATCTGTATCCGGAGATGTAGATGTTAATTACAAGCTTGATTATTTTATCAACTCATCGACTCAAGTTTCGAATTTCACTACACATTCTTCAAACCTATTGCATCAGCTTTCCAACTTGAATCAGACTAATCTTGACATGAATGTTCAAGAAGATGAGATCTCAATGTCTCGTATTCACAAGAAACATCCTATATCACAGATTATTGGTCCTTTGAATGAGAGAACTACGAGAAGTCATTCCAAGCAAGCAAACATATGCTTATACTCGTGTTTTCTATCTCAAATTATTCCTAAAAACTTCTCTGAAGCGTTACAGGACAACAGTTGGATTGAGGCTATGCAAGAAGAGTTACTATAGTTCCGCAAACAGGAAGTGTGGAAACTTATGGATTTGCCTGAAGGAGAAAATGCCATTGGCACAAAATGGTTGTTCAGAAACAAATCAAATGATCGAGGAATTGTTGTTAGAACCAAAGCAAGGCTAGTAGCACAAGGTTACACCTTAGAGTAAGGAGTTGATTATGATGAAGTGTTTGCTCCAGTTGCAAGACTTGAAGCAATTCCTGTCTTCCTAGCATATGCTTCATATATGAAATTCAAGGTGTACTGAATAGATGTCAAAGGTGCCTTCTTGTATGGACCAATCACAGATGATGTATATGTCAAGCAACCTCAAGGTTTTGAAGATGCTGAATTCCCTCATCGTGTGTACAAGCTAAGCAAAGCTTTATATGGTCTACATTAAGCTCCTAGAATCTGGTATGATACATTGTTACAGCATTTGATCCAACATGGATACACAAGAGGGAAAATTAATCCGACTTTATTCATAAAGAAAGATGCGAATGATCTCTTATGTGTTCAAGTGAATGTGGACGATGTCATATTTGGTTCTACAAGTCAGAAATTATGCTCAGAATTTGAAGGGATCATGAAATCTCGTTTCCAAATGAGTTCTATGGGAGAAATAAACTTTTTCCTTGGATTACAAGTGAAACAGTCTACAGATGAAATTTTTATCAATCAAGAGAAATTTGTTGACAAGCTCTTGAAAAAGTTTAAACTACAAGATTGTCAATCAATCAGAACTCAACTGACGTTAACACCAAGATTGATCCTGATCCAAAAGGAAAATCAATTGGCCAAACTCTATACAGATCTATGATTGGATATTTGATGTATCTTACTGCATCTAGACCTGATATCATGTATGCTGTTTGGGTCTGTGCCAGGTATCAATCAGACCCGAAGGAATCTCATCGTATCGCTGTCAAACGCATATTCAGATATCTTAAATGAAAACCGGCTCTAGGGTTATGGTATCCTTTTGAAGGAAACTTTGAGTTACATGGATATACTGATAGTGATTATGGGGGATGTTGCCAAGATCGTAAATCTACAACGGGTGGTTGTTAGTTTTTGGGTCCTAGATTAGTCTCATGGCAGTGTCAGAAACAAACAAATATCTCAGTCTCAACTGTAGAAGCTGAGTACATAGCTGCATCAGCAGGATGTTCTCAAATCATTTGGTTACAAAACCAACTGCTGGATTACGGGGTTTAATTTTCTTAAAACTCCTATTTACATTGATAATACCGCTGCTATGTTTATAACAGCTAATCCTATCCAACATTAAAAAACAAAGCATATCGAAATTCGGTATCATTTTCTCAGAGATAACTCTGAAAAAGGTTTAATCATTTTGATTCAAATATCAACCAAAAACAACTGGCTGACCTCTTTACAAAAGCCTTTTTACCAAGAAGGTTTGAGTATTTGGTTGAGTCTATTGGTCTTATTAACCATATTGAAAACTGATTTTGATTTATCAAAATGAAAATAACCCTCCCTTCTTTTTAATAAGAAAATTAAAAGAGAAACTATCAAAGTTGACTGCCTGATTGTATATATTGTGTGTGTGTGTGTGCTAATAGAAAAAGCAAATACAAAACTAAAAAAAAATTGAAAAATCAAAATAGAAAAATATAAAATGAAAATACAAAAATATAGTTTAGTTGTTCATTTATTTTTTTAGGATTGAATCTGCTATTGCAATATGTGAGAAATGATAGTACATCAGTTTTAATCAGTTGCATACTTCACTTGTTAATAAAGTCTAACATGATCAGATATGATGTGCGGGTAAACTCAAGAAATTATACTAAAAAAGTAGATTCTTGTGATTTAACTAAATCATTATGCATTTGTATGTATCCATCTTAGTTCTAATGAGTGGTGTTGACCTATCTGATTGATTGCTTGTCAAGTTACAACCTTACACCTGGTGGTGATATGAATAACCGTGAGATCTGTTTACCGTATCTGTTCACTTCTCTATTATGAGTCATCATAGACCTGAAGTGACGAGGTATCTTTTGTTGTAAGTCATTACAGACCTGGATATTCTTACCTGATGCAAAAGATGCCAATGTGCACAATCTTTTCAAAAGTCCAAAATGGATGTCCTATGATTCTTTATGAATCATCTCTATCTATTTCTTTATGAAACGGATTCTGTGATTACCTAATGGTTCGTCCATGGTGGTTTTCTTGAAGATTATCAAATGGTTTAGCCATGATGATTCTCTCATTGACCTAAACATGAGATCTGGTTATACATATATGTCAGGTTTTTAAGTTGAGTGGAAGTGCTTGCTTGCATTCCTTGACGAGGGTTAGACTCTCTAATTCTAAGTGTGGGTTACATAATGTCATATATAATCGAATCTTAATCAATCCAAGAATTAAAAAAGTAAGTATGCTGATACTTTTGCTAAAGTACTCATTGTCTGTCCTTAGATCTAGTGTCTCCTCTGCTGCGGGAACGCTGACCTGGAACACACCTGATCAGGATTTAATCACTGTCTATGACTATCCACAATTATTTTTTCTTGGTTAATATAGTGATTGTTAACTGATATGATCTCACTGCACGCATGTGATTCATTCTGTATATAGTAGAGTTTTATTCTGCTTTATTTTAATTTTTTGCATCATTTTCTGTGTGCAGGTATGTTGATAATGATTGGTTTGTCTTTATTTTTCAATCAATCAAATAAACTTTTATGTTTGTGAACTTAAAAGTTTAAGGGGAGTAAAGATTGAAAAAGAAAATCAAAGTAAATGTTTGGATGAAAAGGATGATGCTAAAAGTTTACAAGTATGTGTGTGTTTGATATGATTCAAAAATGAACCTGAAAAGATTTCAAATTAAGTTAAAATGTGGAAAAGCTTCTTGCAATAAAAAATAAAGAATTGAGATTATTTGTAATTTTTGAAAAATTTCAAAATTTTGAGACACAAATTACTGGAAATTATTTGAGAAATAAAAGGTAAAAGTTTGAGTGAGAAATATATTTTTAAATATTAAAGGTCAAAAAGTCAAAGATTTTTATAGTCAAAAAGTCAAAAAGTCAAACTTTGACCAAGGGTTGAAATTTCATGATGAACAGTGGCAATTTTCAAAATTAGGGTTTGGATGAATTTGGTGAAAAAATTCTAAGTGTTAGATGTATGGAAAGGTCTCATACGCCTAAACAGTAGTCAAAAGTCTATTTCAGGAGTATGATGATATTTCAGGAATTTGTTCAAGTATTGAGCGTTTTGGTTCCAACTCATGCGCCTATACAGTTGTCATAAGTCTAAAAAATTGGTTGTGTTGGGCGTTTCAACCAAGTTCATGCGCCTGAACAGTACCAGACTTTCAATGTTGAAAATATTCCAAGTGTAGATGCTTTGAAAGTCCATGCGCCTAAACAGTTCTCATACGAACTAAGGGTTCATGAAATTGTCCAAGTGTTAGGCGTTTCAGGCTAGGTCATGTGCCTGAACAGTGCTCATGCGCCTAAAACAGTGCCCATGCGCCTGAACAGTGTCCATGCGCCTAAGTCCTTTCTGAAGAAATTCGACCAAGTGAGTTCATGCGCCTAGGTCTCATGCGTCTAAACAGGAGTCATACGCCTGTACAGTAGTCATGCGTCTAATTATCATGCGTCTCAACAGTGGCCATGCGCCTTCACAGTGGCCATGCGTCTAAGAGTTTTTCACACTTATATAAATTCAACACTTGATAGAATTTCAATTCACTCGTTCATTCACACACCCTAAACTCTCTGTTCTTATTCATTCTCACCCGACGATTATCATTTTCATATTGTTTAGTCTGATTTCCTGAAATCTTTGTGATATTTAGGTATAATCTCTGATTCTAACATCATGTTAAGTGCAAATCATCAAACCACAGAACATTAAACACACATTTGATTGGGCGTTTGAAAGCTATTCGGGCGTTCGAACCCTAAGGGATTAAAAAATTTGAAATTTTCAGCTTAAATGTGTTAAAATATTCAAAATTAAATCTGAATTTGTTGATAACACATGTTTTCAACCAGATTGACATCATCAAAACACAATTTCATCATAAAAATTTCTTGATGATCATGGTGTTCATCAGTCAAATAAAATAATAATAAAAAAATTAAGAAATGAAATGAATCGACAAAATGAATTTTCAATAAAAGTTTCAATTGTTTAATCATCAAACTTCTCTTAATTCTCATAAATCTAAAAGAAACATATTACTTAGTAATTATAAATTTCTAAAACTTGATTTATTATATAACAGTAAGTGCTCAAACACTTAGAAAATTTTAAATAAAATTAATCAAATTTTAAAAATTTAAAATCTATTAAGTAAATTGAAAAGTAATTAGTGTGCATAATTTGTCATTTGTTACTTGATATTAATCTCAAAATATTAATTGATTTTATATCCAAAACATTTGAGTAATTGAGTGTATAAAATACTTAGAAATATTTCTAAGTGTTATTGGATAAAATTGATAAATCATTATGAGATTTACATCAATGTAATACATTCATTCTTATACTTTGTTTCTTTGTAAAACATATGGCTGAGCTCAAGTTTGAATCAAAGCATAACATAGCAGCTTTTCTTAATGAAGATGCTAGAGATGCAGCTGGCTATGAAGTGATGATCAGATTTCTTTTGAGAACAAAATATGTGTATGCCATGTGTGCTCGTCCAGCCATATATGCACGACTAATTAAGAGATTTTGGAGAACTACTGAGATAGAGATAGATGAGGAAGGAAAGAAAGTATTGAGGGGGTTTGTGACTGGAGATAGAATGATTGAAGTGTCTGAGCAGTCAATTAGAGATGCTCTTAGACTTGGTGAAAATGGTGCACAAGATTTGTCAGAATTTACTTTTAATGAATGTAGAGAGACATTCATGATGATGGGTCATCCAGATAATTTTCCTAAGAAGCAATTTTTCAGAGCTAGAGTATATAATCACTCGAAGTTTCTATGCTACATTTTCCAACATTGTATGTCAAAGAGAAGCGCTGTGGTTGGAATTCATTTCCAGTTGATATTGCTTCTCCTATAGTTGCATTGGCCACTAACAAAAGGTTCAATATGGCCAAATGTATCATGAATGGATTTATATTCAACTTGGAGAAAAGGAAAAGGAACAAATACTTGATGTATCCTAGGTTCCTGCAGATGATAATTAATGAAAAATACCCAGACTTTCATGTCTATGGTGTAAATGGTGAAAGATTAGATCTTGAACACATGTCTGAAAATGTGTACAAGAGACTTGTTGTAGTTACTTGAGCTCAGAATATTCCAATGTTTGATTATATGAGGGCTATAGCAAGAGATGAAGTGGATATCAATCAAGATCATTTTCATTTGATTGAAGATGAACCAATTGATCCTAATGATTTAATTGAGGATGTTATCCAAAAAGTGATTGAGGAAGAAGTAGAGGATGATGATGAAGATGAAGATGAGCATGATGATGATGAAAGTTCATCAAGTAGTGATGATGATGGTGATAATGATGATCCTGATGCTAATGTTGGTGGAAATATTAAAGAAACTGAACAAGAAGTTAATAGTGAAGAAACTGTATCTGAGAATAGAGATGAAAATGTTGGAAATGATGAAACTGAAGCTGAAGCAAATGATCAAGTAAGAGATGATGAGAATGAAGGTGATGATGGTATTGATGAAAATGTTGATGAAAGATTAGAGCAACATCAGTCTTTTGATTTTGATTACATTGATGCAATCTTATCTGAACCTGTTACACAGAATGTAGCTTCTCGTGTACAATCTTCTATTCAAGAAGAACAGATTGTGATTGTGGATGAAAATATGATGAAACAAAATCAAGATGCATGTGTGCAAACTGAAGATGATAATGATGAAGTATTGATTGATGATTTGAAAGTCAAGAATGCTGAACAAGAAGAAGTTATAAAGAAATTACAAGACGAAAATGCTTTGTTGAAAGCTGAGTCAGAAAAGAAAGATTTGTTAGTGATTGAACTTGAAGAAAATATGAAAAGATTAACTGAAGAGGTTGAAAAGCTAAGAAATGATTTGAAAGAAAAAGAAAAAGAAACTGAAGTGGTAATCTCAGAAAAGGAGACAGAATCAGAATCTCAAGTGAATGTGCTAGAAAAGATTTCTGAAGCAGATAAAAGGAAGAGAAAAATAGATGAAGTTGAGATAGAATTATCTACCGTGCCATCAAAGATTCAGAAAACTGTAGATGAATCAGTGCACTTTGATGAAGGAGATGTTCAGAAACAGATTGAAGCATTAGATGACATTGATTTAGAATTTTCTGATGATTGGTATAATGAAGTGCTTGATGATGAAGATGTATGTGAGATTGCAGATTCCCCAATTCAAAACATTCAAGAAGATATTCTAATTGATTTTGAAGATCGATATAACTATCTTGTTAAAAATAAGTATGATCGTGTGTTTTTGGATGGATTGACTATGTCTCAAATTAATGAAGAATATGAGAAATGTATGTTAGCAGAATCATCAGCTCCGGTGGATCCAAATGAGATTTGCTTAGAACATAGAGAATGGACACCGATGAGTGAAAGCATTACTGTTAATGATATTCCTATTTCTGAATTGCACCATCCTAATCCTGAGGATATGAGCATACTAGCTTTGAGGATGTGGTTGCAATCAAGAAATTATCCAAGAAAGAGATTAAACATATTGCAAGATACTTCATTGAGAAACTTAGTAAGAAGGTTTCAAGAAACTGAGAAACAAAACAACAAGATGATTGTACTGGACACTGATAATCCACAATACTTAGAGATTACAAAAAGATCAAAAATTTTGAAACCTCAAGAGATAAAGTCCATGGAATTAGTAAAGAGAAGTCATGAACAAAGAAAACAAGTGATGAAGATGTTTCCTGAGAAGGAGAAGCAAGCTTACAAAGTGTCCATTGATCAAAAACAGTTATGGAACAAAGCTAGATCAGCTGGGGACATAGTAAGAAATATGCTGCAAACAGGACAATCAATTTCAGAGCTCTTGAATGCTATGATTGTGCCTAACAATACAAAAGAAGTAAAGATAGTTGCATGGAAGTATGATGAAGTGTTTGATGCATTTTTGATAAAAAGAGTAAATGCTATTTGTGATGTTTATCATTTTTACTCTAGTATCAAGCATTACCGGTCTAAGACTTGAAAGAATTACACAAGTTACCTCTGATTAATCCTACTAAGGCTTCAAGAGGAGAGAACTTTGTGAAACTTCTAGACCATGGAATTTCGAGAATGGCATCTTTTCTTAAAACACGCTGTAATCAAGAAGACAAGATGTATTTTCAATCATTAAAGAAAAAGAAGAAAGAAGAATCAAGTTCAACTAAAGAAGAAAGCTATTTGGAGGCATATGGTGATAAGTATTTTGACAAAGTAACAAATCCAAGATTAAAAGTGATTGATGGTACACAAACTTCCAAACCAATCCTGAGATGGTTTTATGATTCGGAAACATTTCAGTTGCTGCTGGTAAGAAATGAAGATGATTGGGATAAAGATATAATAAGTCTCTTTGGAGTGTTTGAATTGAAATTATTACATCCAAGTTATATCTCATTTCTTTCAAATCAAAAGTTTGAGCGTGAATCATCACAAGCAGCAGAGAATGACAGAAAGTATTTTATGACGATAATCAAGGTGATGAATGCTGCCATGGAGTGTATTTCTTTGAGAAAAGCTCTAGCGTATGCAAATATAGTCAAGAAAGATATACAGAATATAAAGTTTATGAGGATATCGAGTAAAGGAGTATTGGAGATTCATTCAAAAGATTATCAAAATCCAATAGAATTTTATGCAAACATTGATATTGCTGGTTTGTCAAAAGAAACATTGCTTGTGATGGATGCTATGGAGATAAAAACAAATGAATCAAAGCCTGAAGAAGGTATTTTGGCAGTAAAGTTCAAGTTTGCAATAAGGAAAGCATTAAGAGAGCTAGAGATGTATAAAGAGAAACCAATGTTCAAGATAAAGGAAGAACCTGAAGATTTTTTTGACTGAAGACGACACGCAAATCTTAGAGGGAGTATTGTTGGAGCTCTTGAAGATTAGCATTTAGTCTTTATATTTTGTTTTTGTCATAATATAGTGACTTATTTGTAAATATATGTTCCTTAGTTTTCATTGTTAGTATAAATAAGATATTATGTATTTTGTGCAGGTAGACTTTTGAAGAAAACTCTGTGTACATTGTATCCAATTGCATTTTGCTATCAATGAAAACTCTATGAATTTTTGAAGTATTTTGCTTTTGTTGATTACTTTGTGTTTATAATTGATCATTGTATTACAATATCAACACAGATCGATCCATTTGAACCTATCAAATTGAATTATCTTTTTTAAATCATACGATCTTGTAGAAACAAAAGAACAAATAAAAAGGATTCATTGCCCATGGTTTTCAATTGCACTCTAATTTTAGTCAAATCTGCATTAATCATTTGGTTCTGTTTTAAAGAATTTAAGTGGGTTGACATCAAAAGATCAATTGCGTTGTTCAATTGCATCACGATTTAAGACGACTTCATTGGAATTCATCAATTTCATTTACGTTTGTTTGATTTTCTTTTTGGATTATTATGTTCTAGTTCTTTAGATTATGAACTTTGGATTGCAATTTGGGTTATGTATATATGCAACTCATCTTCATCTCTTCTATTAATCATCTTTCATTCTTTTTTTACCTAGTTTCTTTAAAAAATTATTTTCTTGATTTGAATCTATTTATGATAGAAAACATGTTACCTCTTACATTGAGTGTTTTAAAATCTACACTTGGTGCTTGATGAACAAAACTCAACCATTTTTCTATTCCTATGGAAGCTCATTATGTTGTTACATTGCGTAACTTATCAAGTTAAATATATGTAACTCAAAATTTTTTTCAATACTTAAGTTCAGGCTTCTTTTTTTTTTGATTGTTACGTATATTTAGCAAGGTTACATATACGTAACCATGTCTACATATGTGTTATAGTTACGTATATGACATCAGGTTACGTATACGGAACAAGTTTCCTATACATAAATGACATCAAGTTTAGTTTCTCAAAAGATTTGCGATTTGATTTGAATATGTTTACCTATACGTAAGCAATTTACTTATGTATTTACATATACCTAAGCAGGTTAACATATGGTTGCTTAAGTTCACTGTTGGGTTTTTTTTTAAATAATGGATATGAAATCAATTATTGATGTATATGAAAAAAATGAAGATGATGTCAATTTTTGGATTTTTTTAAAGTGTAATTTATGAGAGAGGAGAGAGAAGAGTGAAAATAGTAATTTTGATGGTAGTTTCCAAAACTAGCAATTTTTTTTTCCAAATTTACCCGTATTTCATTAATATAATTTATGAAGATGTTTATTAACCATTGAATGGCTTAGATTTGGTTTTCTTGGTTTTCTAGTAAACCATGGTTTTTTTAGGAACCCTCCCCTATATATATATATATATATATATATATATATATTGTTATAAATAATATTTATTATAGTTATAAAAACTCCCAAATTGATTATTTTTTTAATAACTAGTATTTAATGTATTAACCACTAAACACCCTATATATATTGGGATTGTTAGTGTTGAATGACATACTAGGTTGTTATTTAATTTTTGTAGTTGGATTGTCATAAGTTACGCCAATATTGTTTATTATCTAATTTTTTCTCTTATCTACAATATTTTAAAATAGTCCATATTGTAATTCATATAATATTAGGCTAAATCGAGATGTATATGAATTGTTTTAATATAATTACGAGTTATGTATAATAGTAATTCCAAACAGTTGATATTAAAATGTGAAGGTACATGAAAATGTATAAAAACTAATAATTTACAAAGCGTAAACATCTTTCTCTAGCTAACTAAAAAAAATAGAGTATGTTTTTTTCTACTAAAAAGTTCATAATTTGTATTAAAGTATGTTTTTGATATTATAAAAAGCGAAAAAGAAAGGGAGTGTGTGGTATTAATAAAAGAATTAAAATAATATAAATGATGAAAGGGATAATTACTATACATTTGATTTTATTTCTTGTAGATGGTCAAAGATTGTTTTTACATAACAAAAAGAAACTTTTTCACGGTTATTGGTGATGTATGTAAAACTAAAAATTTGATAGTAGTAATATGAGTTTTCAAATATAAAAGTTGTGTTCGTATAATAAAATAACTATTAATTTATATAGTTCTTAAGTTTTATTGTCTATCATTGTTTAATTGAATATGAAACTAAAAAGTAATAAAATTATTATTATAATAATTTATATTTCACTTATATAATTAAAATATTTTTATAATAGATATGTATAACACATCATAATTTTGATAATCATTTACATTAATTTGTTAATTATTCAATTATGATTTATTAACAAGTAACGATTTTGATGTTTTCAGATCACAACAATTTAATGTTACATTATGGATGATAGTTTTAAATATTACAATTAACTAGGATATAAACCCCGTGTAGAACACCAGTTGTATTAATTCAATGCTATATTCTTACTAATAAAGATTTTCATATTACATATATGTGAACTATTATATACTTTTTAACATATATTTATTTTAAATTAATAAAATACTTTATAAAAATAATTATAGAAATCATTTAATAGTAGAGAGAAAAAAAATTATAAAAACAATTAAAAACAATTTCTATAAAAATAATTATAGAAATCATTTTCATATTACATATATGTGACACGTGTCGCTTAAGATTTTTATTTATTACTATTGATATAATAATTAAGTAATTAAATTGATTTTACGATCGAAATAATTATTCAAGATTTCAATTTTATGGTATTAACAATGAAAGTTGATTATGTTACAAATATTATTGAATTATGGCTATCAATGTCATTTGTAACTTGTTAGTGGTTACTATTTCTCATTAACTTAGATTTATTGTATTAAGTACTAAACACTCTGTATATATGGGTAATGTGCAGGACCGGTTAGGAAGGTTAATGCAAAAGTTTCACAGATTGTTGGATAGTGAACAGACTAACACTTACAATATCAAATAGGGAACCGGTTTTTTGGAAATAAAGAACTTAAAGTAAACAACACAAGAACAAAACAGTAGGTTTTCAAGTATTCAACCAAAGTTACAATGGCTTACTTAGTTAGTCCCTACAGACTAATACATGAGATACTTTATACTACAATCTACAGCCAGTCATACTTTGACAGCCAGCTGGAACACTATCTAGACAACAAGATCAATGTAAAGTCGAAAGGCAGATTGCCTTTTGACATGTGACTATCACATGTCATATCTCACATCTTTTTCTAATATAAAAAGATAAAATAGTACAAAAATCATCAACTTGTATAAGTTGGTGAGTCTTCAAAGGTGGTAGCGGAAAATAGTTCAGCTTTGTCAAAATTATGTTAGAGAAAGCATGTATTTTCTGTATTTGGAAGAAATCTGTCTTCTGGCTTCGGAAGACTTTGTCTATGATAAAATTGATAAGTACTAAATTGTATTTTCTTGTTTTTAAAAACCAAAATGGACAAAAGAAGCATAATTAAGAAGAATTTGAAAAAAAAACCAAGCTTTAGAGTCCTGGCATTGGATCGTGCCTTATTAAGCACACCCCCATACCCAGCTTCAAACACACCCCATGGTAAAATTAGATCACCCCCATGTTCGGAATACTAATAGGACAAAACCTTGAAACATGATCATAAGGGCACGCCCCACCACCAATATGATTCGTGCCACATTAAGCACGAGGTCGTGTCCAACCATTTCTACACATATGAGCCGACCAACTTTCGTAAGCATTGTACTAGCATGGGGTCGTGCTCAAAGACTCAATAAAGCCTATAAGTAAGATCTCATTAGCAATATTTAGAGGAGCTTTATGAGATAATCTAGTCGCATTAATCTTCTACTCATCCGCATTTGATCTGCATTTACTGAGTTTAAATAACCGCATTAGTTTGATACCTCCTCCGTATATCGATGAATGAGTATTCGCATTTGTTTAACCGTGCATTCACATTTAACTTATTCTCATACGTATTTATTGTTGTTGCAGTCATGTTTGTTTGTTGGTTTGTTCAACTCATCTACATTTGTATGAGGTGATCAATCATATTAATCTAATGTGCAGCCGCCTTGCAATCCCATAATTCATCTGCATTCATTTTTCAAATCCGAATTAGTAGCAATCATCTCATACGGATTTGATAAATAATGCTTTTTGAACAAATGTACGACAATTATTTCAAATTCTAATGCTTATTGTTTAAAAATTGTCGTATATCTACATTCATTTCTCCTTAGGTTGTGATTCACACCATTAGAATTTTAAATTAATTTTTTAACAGCAAATATACGACAATTATTTGGACGATATGATATATTTTATTCGAGCTCACCTATCAGTTTCCCAGCAGAGACCACACCTATTTGTGTCTTAACTAGGACAACACCCCCACAAATATTATCAAACATCTCGAATGTAATAAAAATATAGATCAATCACATGATATGCCACGTGCCTTAAGATGTACAATAGCATGTAACATCCGACCTCTCATACAACCAATATTGTTCTCTTAGCCCACTAGGAGCTTAGTAATTTACTTTTGGTTGTCCAGATAAAAACTTACCATAGAGGTCACCGATTTAAGTATTGCTGCCACCTGAGCACGTTTAACTTTGGAGTTCTACTCTCATTTAGAGCCTATACACCCAAAATGCGTTAGTGATATTAAAGGTGGATTATCACTTGCGAACTAGGAATATCTACTTTCCATGGTCGATGTGGGATATGCCAAGGGTGTTACAATCATCCCCCCTTGGACTTATTGTCCTCTATGTGGTTTGCCCCACCATCCCATTCATGAATGTGTGATTTTCCTAAGGTGTTCCTCTAAACATCCCCAAGGGACTCACCATCCTTGATGAGGTTTGGCCAACCATCTCAAACGACATAGGAGTGACTCGTATATATTTGTAACATCTAACCTCTCAAACCACCAATATTGTTAGATTTGCCGACTAGAAGTTGACGAATTTGCTTTTGGTTGTCTAGAGGGTAAAACTTTCCAAGAGATGTTACCCATCCCAGGATTGCTTCTAATTGAGCATTATTAACTATGAAGTTCTACTTTAATACACAGCCAATACGCCCAAAATGCATTGGTGATATTAGAGGTGGATTGTCACCTTTGAACAAAAAATCTCAACTGTCCCTAACCTATAAGCATTGACATAGAATTTAAAAGTATCTGCATTTTTTATTTAAAAAAAAAGTTGTTATAATGAGTTACTATTAGGGAATGCAAATTTTAGATAAAGTGGATTTGATAAAATTTTTTTGAGAGGGATGGTCACAAAAAGATATTGGTGTTTGGTATTTACAAATATTACTTTTTTAATGCGGCATTTACAAATTTTCTCTTCTCAAACTCATTAATTACATATTTACCGAAACTAAAAATTTAACTACATATTTACACTTTATAAAAAATATATTTCGCATATTTAACATTTTATTAAACTTAGTTATTATATGATTCTTGTATTCATATATTATCTAAGCTATTTTTACACATATCCCTTCCTAAGAACATAAATCACATACTCAAGTTCGAGCCTTTTTAAAAATTACAACTCAAAATACAAAAGTTTAAAATTTAATTTTAAAACCATAATAACAAACAATAATCAAACTTATATATCCTAATACAAAACATAATTGTCATAGATTTAAACAATTATAACAGAACATCAATACTTATAAATCCCTAAGTAAAAACATGATAAAATAGTCATTTAAAAGTTTAATTTTGATTAACTGGATAAATATGTAATATATATGTATTAAAAAGAAAATATATGCATTTTATTGTGTTAAGAATGGGAAATATGTAAGTGTACATTAAAAAAGATGTTTTTTAATGTTTGATATATTTTTTTATATTTTTAAATTTAAAATATTATTATAAATTTTATAAATATTAATTTATATAATTATAAATAATAATGTACACCAAAATATGATTGTCACTATCAATGAAGTTGATATAAGTCCATTGGATTTTCTTCTTTTCATTTGTTATAACCTATCAAGAAAGTCTATAGGAAACTTTGGTGTTATTGAAAAGTCTACATATAAACTAAATGCGAAAGTGTCTTAAAATATGATTGAAATGATATTTTTGTCGCCATAATATGCTTATATACAAGAATTATAGATATAGATATAGACTATAGGTTATAGATATAAATAATTATAGTTTATAAATTCATTTTAGTGTTAAATGCAAAGTAAATACGTTGAAATGATACGATGAGACAGGTCTAGATTAGGTTTGAACATGAAACCAAGATTTTATTAAGAGCTACCTAAATATTAGGACAACCAGGTCCTGTTGAACAACAAATACAAACACGACCACGACAAAATACATGCCATATTGATTGCTCCTCCGGCACAATATGCAAGCAATCGACTGAGCAATTATCAAGATCACAATGGTATGGTGTATGATCTAAAGAATAACCACAGTAATCATGACCTGCTTGTCAACCAAATAATTAAACAATTAGTAATTTTATTGTTTTTAGCCATTAAATATATAGTGTATATTTATATATAAAAAGTTTATAATACAAAAGTATATTTTCTTACAAAGTGATGGTGGTATTATCACGCAAAAAGATGTCATTCGTGTGAAATTATCATACAAATTTGAAATTATTATCTATGAATACTTTATTCATCATAATTTATCTTTTCGTGAATAGTTTCACCTCTTGCATCATAATTTCATCTGTAGCATTTCTTCTTGTGTAATAACTTGTACACTTTTCACGAAAAATTTACATTACACAATTACTTCCCCCCCCCCCCACATGTTTTGAGAGATATTTTGAAAACCATGTTTATTATTAAAAACAACAAAAAGAATGAGTTATGTATACATACGTACGAGTTACACATGTACAACTATAGCTTATATATATGTAAAACATACAAATTACATAAATGTTGCTCCTTTAATCGTTATTTCATTACTTGGGGTTTAAGTTATACACATATATATATATATATATATATATATGTATATAATAACATAAAATAATGTATTTAAAATTTATTTACATACAGAGTCGGTTAGCAATATTTGTCCGGAGATTGCGGTATTCATTTGATCTCTACCTTATATAGGCATATGGTTAAATAAGAACTAATTTTTGCCTAAACATCATAAAAAATTATTTTCATCACCCTCATAAGCGACTCAAAAAAATACAATGGAACTCATACCAATGACATTACAGCTACGATACAAAGTGTGTTTTTCGAGCGAATTGCATGAAGTTTGGAGAGGGAATTATAATGCAAGAATAAGTAATAATTAAGCAAGTCGGATTCCACTCACGTGGAATTATCACATAGATATGAAAATATCACGCAAGAATACCTTCGAGCATAATAATCCCACATTTGCGTGATAATTCCATCTTTGCATGATCAATTCTTATATTTGCGTTATAATTCCATATGTAACGTTTATTCTTGTGTGATAAATTCGTACGATTCGCACGTAAAAAACACTTTGTGCCGTAAGCCTATTATGCCAAAAATAATGTTTAGTTTAAATTTTCTACATATATATATATATATATATATATATATATATAGTATGTATGTATGTATGTATGTATAATAATAAAATATATTTCGATAGAGTATTACCATATTCTCTGCATTCTTCTTCAGGGGTGGCAATAGCGTTCATAAAGTTTGAAAATATGATGAAAAGAAAGAAAGAATGCATGATACTTTTCTTCATTGTCAACTCCATTGTACAAAAGAGTATGATTTTTATTACGATCTTTACATCAAAATAGATGATATATATAGACACGTATCTAATACATATATATGTATGATACACATATATTTAACTTGTATTATAGTTGCTAGCATAATATTATATATTATTATAATTGAATTCTGTCTAAGCTTACTATAATAAAGATATTATATATATGCCATTAATGAGCATTCAATATAAGATTTATTTTCTTATTACACAAACTACGATTTTCTAAATGTTATACCCAAACTCTCCATACTTAGTATTGAAGTTGCTATTTCCATCAAGATTCATAAGCAGCTATAGTAATTCAACTAACCATGTGCCTATATGACATTTTATAATAAAATATAGATATGATTTTATGGTATATATAAAACTAGGTTAATATTCCGTGTATTATACGTGTTAAATAGATAAAATATTAATATTTATTAATAAAAATTAATGAATCATAAAACGATCTTTGGATATAAGATACTATTGACATTACGTACAAGTGATAAAATAACAATATCATTTTTTAAATTTTTGTTAATTTTTTTTGTTTTTCTCAACAAAGGTGGTTTTTAAACAAACTGCTTCAAAATAAAAACCATTTTAAAAAAAAGTGTCATTTTTAATAATTTCTTTAAACTTTGAAATTTTAATTATTTTTGTTTCATAAGAATTATATTTTTTAGAAAGCACAGGTTTTAAAATACATTGTTTTTTTAAAGTTTGATATTATTTTAATAAAATTTATTATTTTATAAATGTTATTTCTTTAAAAATTGCATTTGTAGAAAGATCTTTTTTTTTAATTTAATAAACAAATTGATATGAAAAATAATTAAATAATATCATTATTAGTTAATGTGATATTTATTATGAGAGTGAATCGAGAAAATAAAATTTAGGTGGCCTATAATTGTGCCATGTGGATTCTAAAAATCTTATTTTATTATTATAGATAGATTATGACACTATTATTGAGTTGGTTAATTAAACAAGACCAATTTAATTAATGCGTCAAGAACATGAAAGGATTACGCCACTAACTCTTTTTATAATTTACTTCTAGTTTCTAGAGTGGATAAATTACAAAGGGTAATATATATGTACATGTATATATATATTAAAAATAGTTTAATGAAATTGAAAAATATCATTTTATTAAAATTTTAAAATAAATATTAGTTTAAAAATATGAAAATAATTTCGACGTCAAGCCGGATATTATATAATACATATCATGAAATAAATAAGGGTAGGATTAAATAATACCTATGGACATAGATTTTAGCATGCACACGTTAGGTAACTCACGTTTGGGGGCAACCATGGTTACAGTATAGGTCATTGTGTCTAATAACCTAATTATCTATAGCCACGTCTTTGATAACAATCTGTCATACCTCAACCCGCCACGAAATATGTCAGGGCGTGTAGATTATTCACAACACATTATACTATTAAGGTTATAATTTATTTAATCAACCTAATTATATAAGTCTTATAAAAAACCATAAATTTTTCAAACAAACATAATATAAAATAAAGTTTGATTTATTAAGTAAATCCATGAGTATCCTAAGTTTCATTACTTGTAGCCATCTCAAGCAGCATTTCCTATGACAAGTATAAAATAAAGGTTAACTAACAAGTTGGTGACTAAACATAGGTTTTGTTATATAATCTAGATTTAAAACATGATTCATGAGTCAGAGTGCAGGATCAGATTAAGGAGAGATCAATATCACAGTATCATAGGTGTTGGAGAGATAACAGGAAAACACTTATAAGATAAAATAGGAAACCGACTATTAGAAACAAAGAACTAAAGGAAAAAACACAAAAAAGAACAAACAGTTGGTTTTTAAGGATGTTGTGTATTGCTATCAAGTGTTCAACCAAAGTTACAAGGCTTAATCCTTAAAGACTGATACATGAGATATTTTATACTACAAGTTACAGGTCATACTTTGACAGCTAGTTGGAACACTAATCTAGACAACAAGATCAATGTAAAGTCAAAAGACAGATTGCCTTTTGACATGTGACTATAACATTTCATAACTTACATCTAATACTAATATATAAAATAGTATGAAGTTGGAAAGTTAAAGACAAAGACCATAATCTACAGTTTGACATACATATGGAATTATCACCAACTTCTATAAGTTGGTGATTCTTCAGAGCTCGTAGAGGAAAGTGGTTTAGTTTTGTTAAAAGTATGTCAGAGAAAGCATGTCCTCTCTGTCTTCAGAAGAAAGCTGTCCCTTGGCTTTGGAAGACTTTATTTGTGAAGTTTCGTAAGACTTCATCTTTGGCTTAGGAAGAAATGGTCTTTGACTTAGGAAGATCTAACACTTAAAGAATTTCTTAGTGAATATGTTAAATCTTTTGAAGTAACTTCCTTGTACTTCGAACTACATGCTGAAAGCTCTTTGGTGAGCATCAGCCTTTAAGATAACTCCTACAACCTGCCCCTAGGCTGATGCTACTAAAACTTTAAAAAACTTTGAGTCTTGATCTTCACTTTCTTAAAGTCCTCATTAGAATCAAGAACATTCTTTTTCTCATTAGTTGATCTAGATTCTTCAGACTCTCAAAGTACCTTCTCATGTCCAAGAGATCATGTAAAGGAACAGTAAGCATGTTCTGTAGGAAGTATATGTTTTGACTTCCTTGATCTCTTATGACATACCATGTGTCTGGATATGTTGCTAATGTCCAAAACACAATAGGTCTCTCAGCAGCAAGATGCTCTACATAAAGTGTAGTTGGTTGAACAGCCTCTTCTGGTTCACCCTCTGGATGTTCTGACTCATCATGAGGTGCAGAGGAAAATGCCTTGGACTTCTTCTTCTTTCTCTTGTTCTTTCTGATGGCCGTCCTCTTCCTCTTTCCAAATTTTAACTAAGGAGAGTGATCTGCAGCACTAGTTGTTCTTTCTTTATTTTCCTTAGTTGGGTCCATTTCCTCCATATGTTCAGAATGAGAAGGTTCAAGACCCTACTGTGGGTCAAAAGATGACGTTAGCTTAGATGTAGCTTTAGGATCAGGTTTTGTTATCTCTTGGATTCAACCTTCACCTTAATTTCAGGTGCAGCCTGACTTGGTGAAGAATGTAAGTTAACCGGCTGACCTTCTTTGATCTTCTGCTTGATCCTTCTAATATGCTAATCCATGGTGGATAAAGACACAAGACCAAGTCTCCTTCCGCAAAACCCATACAGCTTCAAGAAGCTCACCATCTTTTGTTTGTCAGTAGACTTTTTGATTTAGCAACCTCCTCTCTCATTTTCCACTTTACAACTTTCCTTTTGGTTTGAGCTTTATTTTCCAGCTGCTTGAGGTACTTAAACTCAATGTATTCAAACAAGAGAAGGTGAAGAGCTGCTGCCTGATAGAGACTTGTGGCACTTATATACGCTATCATCTTTTGTCTGTCTTTTTCCACAGACACAGTCTCTTTATCAGGACTTTTCTAAACTGAAGAGAGGCTAAAGGCTTTGTATAGTTTTTTTCTTTTTCTCTCTTCCTTTATTTTGAGTAGCAATTTTACGGCCTCAGCCTCATTCTTCCCTTTTGACAGCTCTGCGTCAGCCAGTTCATTTAACTTATCGAAGGGGAGAGAGATAATTTCATCAATGTTATAATTTCTTAACCCTAAATAATTCAATCCCGGCTGCCCTTAGCTCATCATTTTGAGTACTTGACCTATGGGCAGCCTGATTGCAGCTTGCATGAAGCTGGGGGTTTCTCCTGTTTTCTGTCCCCTTTCCTTCCTCTTTCTTTCTCTTTTCTCCTCCTTAATCTCCTCAGTAGTCATTTTCCTTTTCTTTTGTCAATTGTTGGCTGTATGACTCAGGGTGCAGAGAGCTTTGGCCTTCTAAGACTTGTGCTGAAATTAAGCTCTCGCCAAGGTGAGACTGTGATACACCTTCACCAATAGGTGTTTTATTGAGGGTACTGGGTTTTGAGATTGATCCTTTCTCAAGGTTCACAGGGTCCATTACTCGGTCTACAACCAAGGTTTCTCCTTCAAAGCTAATCTTAGGGTCTGCCTCAGTACCCAGTTGTCTAATAGTTTTTCGTGCTAGGCTCTGTCTATATAGGTTTGATCTTCTTCTGAATTCCTCCGGCACCTATTCTTGGATTCTCTGAGCTAATCTGCCAGCTTGCCTGTTTTGGCTAGGATTAACAAGAGGGAGATCAACTAGAGAGAAACTCTTATAGAATCTTAGGGTCTGATAGTTGAAGACTTCTTGCTGCCCCTGAGACTTAGAGAGTACCAAGGCCTTTCTTGCAGCATCATACCACCATCCCACTATTGGGTTTTTAGTAGGGTAGGATGGGGCAGACATGGCCCTTGGAATTCCTTCCTCAAATAATTCTTATAGTAAGGCCTCCACATCAGTGTGAGCCTAAGGAAGTTGTTGAGTCTGGACAACTACAAGTGAGGGTGATGAATTCTCATTGTCCATACTCATGACAGAACTCCTAGGTTTTGTGGTTGCAATGACTTTCTCCCCTTTTTTGGTAGCATCACCCACTTGAAAACGTGAGCTGGAGGTTAAGTCCATAACTTCCATAGGCATTTGTCGACCTGGTTGAGTTTGTCTTGCATGTCTCTCAGCTAACTTGCCCTTGAGATCAGTGATCTCAAGTTGCTGATCAAACAACTGCTTTTGAAGGATTGTCACCTGAGATTGCAAGTGACTCACCTTTAAAACTAAACAGGTGCATAGGTCTGACAGATTTTGCACCTTTAGTTGCAGACTCCGCTCATCTTCATATGAAGAATCATGGGGGGATGAGAGAACATGATCTGAGTCAGTTTTCTCACCACCAGGGATTGGTTCTTGGCTCCTGGTTTTCTTGTGCTCCAAGACAGCTTCAGAAGAAGTGTCAAGGGGCTGAGTTGCCATGGTTGAGGTCTTAAGGGTGTAATCACTTACAAAAGTGAAAGCCTCTTCCATATGGATTTCCTGAACTTGTTAAGAAGAGTCCACCTCAGTGTGGGGGTGAATGATGTGTGCTAGAAATGGGTGTTTCATGAGCACTCATCTCTCTTTGAGTAGGGGAGGAGAAGGGAGACTCATGGTACTCATTGAAATCCAAGTCCTCATCATTAGAGAAGCAAGGTCGGGGATTGGTTGGTATAGATCTAAAGGCTGGGGATGGTAGCTTTCCCCTAAAGGTTCTTCACTAGAGTTTTGAGACTCTAAGTGAAAGCTTTTAGGTTGGGTAGTGAGCTCATCAGTCTGAGCATGAGGAACCTCATTACTAATCAAAGAAGTAATAGGAATGGTTTGCTTCTCAAGAGAAGTGAGAGCTCTTATTTCCACTTCCTCCTGCATGGGTGAGTATATGGGAGCCAATTCAACCTGAATAGACTGAGCAGGGGTTCATTTGGATTTTCTTTTGTAGGTGATAGTGATTGAGGCTATGAGGGTGAAGCAAAGATTTCAGGTCTAGGCTCAACACTGACTTGTGTTATCAGGTTGTCACCTGGAGCAGTGAGCTCTAATATTTTTGGTACCAGTGTTGTTTTACCCCTAAGAAACCAACAGTAGTTTTTCTCATGATTTTAAAGATGTCAGGCTTTATCTATCCTAGTTTAAGAGTCTTACCTATTCCTTTTAATTGTGAGCCCAGTTCACAATTGAGAACATGCTGGACATATCTTGGGAACATGTAATACTCTAGGGAGTCCAAGTTTGCAAGTGGATTTGTATAGACAAACTAAGAATTCCTGAACTTGACCCCCTGTACCGTCCCATGGACTATATATGACAAGTCCTCAGGGATTTGGTCCCATCCTCTATGTTTGTTTGATAAATAATGAATGATAACATAGAGGAGGTACTTCCACCGGTAAAAGACCTTACCCTTCCTAAAGGTCCTGATTGTGTAGTCACCTTCATAGCCCATCTGTCTGAAGGAGTGGTTGACAGATTCTTTGATGTTTGACCTTCAGCATCATCCAATCTCAGATAATTATTGATGGAGGCTGGGGTGATGAAAACAGTCACAACCTACACTTGGGCTCTAAGTGCCTTCTTACCATCCAAGATGACCTCTTGGCAGGTCTTCCAGAAATCTAGCAGTTGATTTTCATAGAGTGGAGGGTCTATGGTAAGGGCGTTGAGGTATGAAGAGTGAGCAAGAAAGCAGCAGACGTTAGAGAACCAGGATCTTTCTAAGACGTTAACAAAGCAACCTGATTGTCTTGTCTATGAAGCCACATGACAAAGTTTGGTTGATTTCTAGGTTCAGGGTTGGCCATTTTAGAAAACTTAGTCGTGAAGGAAGTTAGAACAATAAGAGTCATGGGAGATTTTAGGGCTTAGAGATTTGTAAAGTAAGATATAGTTGAAGGAGAGAGACTCGTTGAAAAAGGTATATCCATGCTTGGTATCTATGCTTGGATTTGGGACAAAGTTATTGCAAGAGATGAACTTTGAAATTCGGATATGTCGGTCCCACCTCTGAAAAAGTGCCCAAAAATGTAGTTTTCTTGAAAGTAGAAAAATCTTCCCAAGGTAATTTGTATTCGAAAATTTTGAAAAACTTCCGAAGCCAATTTTGGCTTCGGAAGATATTTCTTAGATTTGCAAGAATTTTCTTCGAAAGAAATTTACTTCAAGTAAAATTGCTTCCGAGATATAGCTTGTTTTGAAAGATGTTAAACTTCAAAAGTTTTATTCAAGAATAAATCTTCCGAGACTAATTGCTTTCTTGGGAACTTTGTTCGTTAAGTCATATAAGTATGTAGAAGAAAACTTAAGCTTCAGAAGATATATTTAATTTCTTCCGAAAAGGTAAACTTAGTAAAAAATACTTATTAGAATGGAAGACATAAATTTCTTTTGAAGTCAATTTTAAAGTCTTTCAAAAGAGACTATATTTCAAATTCTTAGAATTCTAAAGAATATCAGTTAAAAAAATTTCATTCAAGATAACTGAGTTTATGAGTGATGAAATGGATAACCTTAACGACACACATTTTGGCAAATAATTCTGAAATTAATTTAAGAAAAACTAATCAAAGTTAATCATCCCAAGAACTTATATAAGATACTAAAAACTTTGTTAATCAAAAGCCTTAGTGAACAGATCAGCATAATATTCACTTGTGTTAACTTTGACCAGTTTTATCAAGTCTTTTTCAAAATAATCTCTTGTCAAATGATACGTGATATTGATGTGCATTGTCTTTGCGTGCGGCACGGGATTCTCTTTATTAGAGATAGCACAGTTGTTGTCTATATGGATGGGAGTCTCTTTGAAATTGAATCCATTGTCCAGCATCTGATTCCAAATCCAAAGCACTTGAGCACAACAGCTTGCAGCAGCAATGTATTCACCTTCAGCAGCTAATATAGACACACACGATTGTTTCTTGCATTGCCATGACACTATCCTTCCACCAAGGAACTGCAACCCCCTGATGTAGACTTTGCAGTCATGTTGTAGCCACCATAGTCACCTTCTTAACAGAGGCAGTCAACATTGCCTGCTATGTGTAGAAGGGAGTTTTAGTTATTAAGACTTATGGTAAGACTTCTTATGAAACGTGGCACAAAAGGAGACCTTTCATTGGTTTCCTTAGATCATTTGGATGTCCTTGCACTATCCTGAATACTATAGATCATATAGCCAAGTTTGCTGAGTAATCAGATGATGGACACTTCATTGGATACTCTTCCCAAGCTAAGGCTTATAGAGTATACAATCGTAGAAATAGAGTAGTTGAGCAGTCAGCCAATGTGACCTTCAATGAACACACTCCCAGTATGAAGGATTCTGGTCGTGATTGGCTATTTGATATTGATATAGTTACCAACTGTTTTAACAAATCTAGTGAAGATGTTTCAAGATCTATAGGTAACTCATCAGCGAAAGATCTTGACCCAAGATTTGAGCTAAGAAGACAAACTAATAAAATCTCTTCAGTTCCAGTGGTAACAGACCCTACACGAAAATCCAGTCATCACCTCCATGACAGACTCATTAGCTGGCACATCTGAAGTGCCTACCAATTCCAGTTATCATGCACAAAGTTCAAATAAAAGGATTTCCATTGTAGGAGAAAATGGAGATGGTGATTCTGACCAAGAATTTCATGATACCGAAGACCTCTGAACTAAAGACAACATCAATGATGTCATAAAATCATTGGATCAAGTTTCACTTGATAAGTGTGTTGATGTGGTGGATGATACTCAATCACCAGATCTGAATTTCACTAATTTAGATCTATCAAATCAACTTGCTTTGATTCCACAACTAAGAATCCACAAGTCCCATCCCACCACAAGCATCATTGGAGATGTTGAAACTAGGCTAAGAACAAGAGGACAAACCCACAAAGCAAATGTTTGTCTGCACTCTTCCATTTTGTCCTAGATTGATCCTAAGAAAGTTGAAGAGGCTTTGGAGGATGGAAGTTGGGTTGAAGCAATGCAGGAGGAACTTCTTAAATTTAAAAGACAAAAGGTTTGGAACCTATGTCCTCTTCCTCATGGGAAGACTAATATAGGAACCAAATTGGTTTTCAGAAACTTCCCTAGAAGGGGATGTTTCTTGCAAATCATCTTGTACATGTTCTCTTTTTTGTGGGCTCTGAGTAGAATACTCATAGGAATACTAATATAGGAACCAAATGGGTTTTCAAAAACTTCTCTAGAAGGGGATGTTTTTTGCAAATCCATCTTGTACATGTTCCATTTTTTGTGGGCTCTGAGTAGAATATGCTCTTGAGAAATGATCACCCATGGCTTGAGAACCATGCACTCATATTTAGTGAAGAACATGTTATGCTTTTGGTTACAAAATTGAGATACACTCAAAAGATTGTAATCAAGCTCTTTGACAAAGTTTACATTCTCAATACTGAGCTTACCTTTTGTGACCTTGCCCCTACTAGTGATGTAACCACCTACTTCTCCTCCAAAAGCATCCGGCCCTCCATCAATTTTCTCAAAGTCTTGATGCAAGGAGCCATTGCCTGTCATGTGTCTGGAACAACCACTATCAATGATCCATACATTCCTTTTGGTCTTGAGTTGTTCGTGCACAGAAAGAGATGGTTAGTTACATTTGGAAACCCAAGACTTGCTTGTCGTAGGTTCATTTATATTAACCAAAGATAAATCAGTAATTATGGATCCCATATTTAAGCTTGGAGGATCTTGAGCTGTTGATGATAAGAAAACTTCAGTCACTTGGCCTTCCTTCATCTTCCATACCATCTTTGAAAGATTAGACTTGGCCTTCAATGCTTCGGAAGTTTTTATAACTACGAAAGTTTTGCAGACTGAACCTTTGAAAGTTTTGCAGACTGAACCTTTGGAAGTTTTTGCATCCACTGTAGACTTCAGTACTTCGGAAGCATTCCTCTCTTCCGACACCAAATTTTCTTCCAAAGGCAATTTTCCACTTATCTTCTTTGCCTTCATTTTTGAGCTTTCAAAGAAAAGTGACTTTCCTTCTAAAGCTGTCTTCTTCTTCTTCTTCACCCCAAAAGTCCTTTTGGTCATGTTGACAGTGATTTTGGGATTGTAGATGCAATCCTTAGGAAGATAAGAAGTACTGCCACACATGATGCATTCAGCTGACATACTTCTGAGGGACTTCTTCTGAGAGGCAAGTTGAGTTTGATCTCTTTTCAGTTCCTTCTTTATCTTTGTAGATGATACAACAGGCTTCTGTGGGATAGGCTTGCTATTGGAACTAGATGGTTCAAGCAATGCAACAGTGGTGCACTTTTTTATCAACCTTCCTTTTTTGACAAGGATGGTTTTCACTTGAACTAGGACTTTTGGTACTAGAATCCATAGTTAAGTTTACAGTATTCACCGCCTCAAACCCAGCAGATATGAATACTTGTTTTTGCTTCAAGTCAAAGGTGGATTTGATCTCTTGGGCTTTCTTTTCTTTCTTTTGGCTACCCTGAACTTTCATCAGAAGACACAAAGGTTTGAGAAGAGATTGTCTCTTAAAATGGGCTTCCTTAGGCTTGAGAAGAGATTGTCTATTGGAATGGGCTTCCTTGGATGTAGTTCTCCCTTGGTGTCTCCGGGAAAGTGATGAAAGGCCCTTGTGTGAATTGTCAAGATAACTGAAAAGATGATGCTGAGGTTTTCTGTTGTCCTTTTCATCACATGGAGGGCAGAACTCTTATGGGTACTGAATGAGTATTGAGATGGATTTTGCATGTTCATCTCCATCTGGTAACCACTGAGGATACCATATAGCTCAGTAATGGTAAGAGTAGAGAGGTTTTAGTTCTCTTAATGACCATAGAGTAGTGAGTCCATTCTCTGGGAAGAGAGAACATGAACTTCCTCATAATGTTCGTATTCTCCGGTTTAACACCAGTATCAACCAGAGTGCCCACAACTCAACATATCTGAAGTATTCCTGAGTCATGGTTTCACCTGTCTTGAAGGTGAAGTTTTCAAGCTGCTATTTCAAGAGATATTTCTTTTTTTCCTTGGCTTCCTCAGACCCTTCATACATAAACTTAAGTGCATCCTAGAGCTGCTTAGCATTCTTGCACTTCTTGAAGCATCTCTAGATAGAGTCCAAAAGAGCAGTTTCAAGAGCGGTCATGTTCTTTGATCTACATCAATCCTCTTCCAATCTTTATCAATACTCAGCCACGTTCTTTGCGATCATTTCACCAGCACGAGTTACTAAAGGTGTGCATGGGACATGAGCTCTAGAGACAATAAATCTCCACATCCTACTATCTTGAGAATTGATGAATCCTTCCATTCTTTGGCACCAAGTATCAAAGTCAACAGGGTGGTCAGTGGAGATTTAGTCATAGTGCCGGTTTCCAAATCAGCTTTGGAGAGAGCTGCCATTTGACGAGATAAGTTTTTTTGTGAAACTAAGGAGATTTAAGATGCTAAGATCTTACAATCAAGAGCCTGGAAAGCTCTGATACCAATTGCAGGGCCGGGTTAGGGAGAGATCAATGCAACAGTATCACAGGTGTTGGAGAGATAACAGGCAAACACTTAAAAGTTCAAATAGGGAACCGGCTATGAGAAACAAAGAACTAAAGGAAAGAACATAAACAAGAGCAAAGATGTTGGTTTTCAAGGGTGTTGTATATTTCCCTCAAGTGTTCATCCAAAGTTAAAAGACTTAGTCCCTAAGAACTGATACATGAGATACTTTATACTACAACCTATAGCCAGTCATACTTTGATAGCCAGCTGGAACACTAATTTAGACAACAAGATCAATGTAAAGTCAAAAGGCAGATTGCATTTTGACATGTGACTATGACATGCGATAGCTCACATGTTTATCTAATACTAAAAGATAAAATAGTACAAAGTTTGAAAGTTACAGACAAAGACCATAATCTAAAGTTTACAAAAGCATGGAATTATCACCAACTTGTATAAGTTGGTGAGTCTTTAGAGTTGTTGGCGAAAAGTGGTTTAACTTTGTCAAAAGTATGTCTGGGAAAGCATGTACTCTCTGTCTTTTGAAGAAATCTATCCCTTGGCTTCAGAAGACTTTGTTTGTGAAGCGTCAGAAGACTTAATCTTTGGCTTCAAAAGAAATGGTCTTTGGATTCGAAAGATTTGACACTTAGAGTTTCTTAGTGAATATGTCAAGTCTTCTGAAGTAACTTCCTTGTACTTCAGATTGCATGCTCAGAGCTCTTTGGTGAGCATTAGCCTTTAAGATAATTCCTACACAAAGTATTAATACAAGCAAGTATGGTTAAACCAAATGCATTGATCAAATCTTTGCCAACAAATGTACCTAAGCAATGGGTTAGACTAAGAATATTGGTTTTGTTGCCTATATGTTGTTTCAAATGGCCCATACGGGTAGTTGTCTAACCAATAGTGCTATCATCATTACCTTAGGCTTTAGAAAGTTAATGTTCACAAGCTTGCAAGTAAGAAGCAAGACTGACCACCACATGAAAAATTAATCCAACAAGTTTATCACAAAAGCATAGAATAGACACAAGACTTAATTGAATCATAAGATTTGTAAGAGAAATTTGGAATTGAACATGTATACATGTCACATCTGAAAAACATAAAAGGATAAGGGACTGTGAATACTTACATTGAGTTTGTGAGTATGAGTTGGACTGATGACTTGATTTAGAATTAGC